>CM069456.1:42715717-43335739 GCA_035610835.1 Ophiura sarsii | reverse complement strand
GAAGCATTCATTTTTTATATCAATATGTGCCCAAATACGTGTAGCGTATAGAACCAAGAGTGTATAATTGTGAAGGGGCATAACTATGTCCTTACTACAATAAATAAATGAATTCCAGACCATTTTGCATACAAAGTCTTGTTTATTTTAAAACTGTCTTCCTCTTACTGCTTTTCAGAAGATTTTTCATACTAACAATCGCTAAAAATGAAGAAAAAATAATTGTCATATGGACGGATTGGTATGTCGAGTATTCGATTGACATCGTATTTGTACTTATTTAGTGATGAAATACGATATAATTGTGTCAAATTGGCTTATTTCTTGTAAACAAACAAATAATGAAATATTTACCAAATAATGAAATATTCACGCGGGGACCAAAATGTGAGTCGGTCGGGCGACGGGAAACTAACAATTCACTTTCATTAGCCCTAATCGAGAGAAAAACTTGGTCTGAAATCTTTTAATTCCGACCACTAAAAATTGAGCTAAATTTCACGCAATTTTGACATTCAGAGATGAACTTTTTTCGAGCTGATTTCAGTTAGGATTTTTGTTGCATAATATGTATACATGTTCTTTTGTCTCAGCCCTTTAGCTATATCTTACCTCCAATTTCTCATGCATTTGTATTTGTTCTCGCACCTGTATTGGGCTATTCCAGATAATATTGACCCCCCCCCCCCCCCCCCTATAGAAGACATTGGAATTCCAGACTTTTTTTCCAACCAATTCCATACTTTTTAAAGTTTGATCTGGAATTCCATACTTTTATAGGGGGTTATTATTATCTGGAATAGCCAATTTGTCATCCTAGATTGCCTCCACACACACATCTCTCATCGCTCATGAGAAGGAGCAGGCGAGTGCTGGGAATTTTTTTTTTTATGGATTGTCAAAATGATGGGTTATAATAATAATAGACTAACCAAAAGTTTGCACTTTTAAGTGACCAAATGTGTTTGAAGCACAAACTTAATTTTACATAAAGTGCACTTTAAGTTTTAGGCATGCATCAATTGCACATCAAAATACAACTTTGTGAATTATATGATGCACCTTATTCTGTCAAAAAATTGATGTTTAAAATTCAGAATACAGTATTGACATTTTTTTATGTAGGCCTATAATTATACGAAACTCATTCAATAAAGTTCTACCTCCTCACTCATAACATAGCTAATCTGAATGACATTTGTCGTGATTAGCGCTGAATCATAGCTACACATTTATAATAAAATATCTCAAAGTTCTAATACATAGGAACAACAATTGCCTCTTCCAGCTCCAGATTAATACACTATAAGCATCACATGCACTGTGGAATACATCCAATGGGATGCTCTGCAAGTGTACATGTGCAGCAAAGAAAACTTCAGTACACTCTACATGCTGTGACTGAGTATAGTGCATGGATAATTAACACGTTTACTTGATTACATAACAGACTGGTGTTAGATTACTGCACATCACTGACTACATAGTATAGTACATGTAGCCTGCCCCATGCCCTGTACACATGCTTGGCAGTGCTAAAAATCATATACTGTAAAACAACTTAATTTCGCTATCGCTAGCAATTTAATTTCGCCATGATTTCGCTAAGCGATCCAATTCGCCAAATTAGATTGCTGCCAGTTATATTATTTATAATGGTTATAATCATAATAGGAAGGTGTTACAAATTAGTGAAATTAAATTGCCGCAAATAGTTGACTAAATGCTATTCGCTAAATTAAGTTGCTGTGAAATATTAGGTATTTTATGGTCGCACTTCCAGTATTTATAGTATTCATATTATTCGATAGCACAAATGTTCATGTGCATTTATTTATATTTACACTTTTTTTTTGTATTTCTTAATTGACAATTCATTTATTATCTCTTCAACAAACAATTAGGTATTAAGTATTACCATGAGAGTAAACTTTCATGGTATTACAGAAATTAATCAAATCACGAAAAAAGCTTACTGCAAAAATATATCAAAAATTGAGACCGATTGCTAATTTGATAATTTTTCACTGGGCTTGGTTTTTGTTTTGTATAGGGGGAACAATAAAGTCATGTATTGTGTCCTGTAAGGTCCTCTAGGGGTGGTCGGGGCTCATACAATTTCCTTTTTTTAAAATTCAAAATGGATAGAGGGGCATTTTTTTTAAATCTCCCCCCCCCCCCCCCCCGAAAATCGAATGGTGCATCCCAAAAGCCAGTTGCAGCAAGATTAGTTCAGAAAACAAGTTGGTAATATATCAAAGTCAGTTGGTATTATTATTTTCTCGGCAAAATCACTTGGTTAACAACAAAATCAGTTACCAAAATGATCCGTCAGCAAAATAAGTTTGATCAATTGGTAAAAAAGTAAGTTTGATCCGTTGGCAATATCAGCCATCAAAATAAGTTGGTAGAACAACTTTGGTGGATCATGAGTTGGCTCTTTGTATTGTAGTCCAGTCGGCAAAATCAGTCGGCAAAATTGGTCCGCAAAATTAAGTTGGTAACATCAATTGATCAGACTCAGTTGGTAAAATTAATCAGCAGAAAATCTGTTGTTAAAATAAAAATTGGGGAAGGACCGAGACAGTGGCGTGTCGGAAGGGGGGGACTATCATTGGGAATTGCACCCATTCAGGGAATTGAACGGGTTTTGCTTA
Organism: Ophiura sarsii; assembly: GCA_035610835.1. Classification (NCBI taxonomy): domain Eukaryota; kingdom Metazoa; phylum Echinodermata; class Ophiuroidea; order Amphilepidida; family Ophiuridae; genus Ophiura; species Ophiura sarsii. The sequence continues at coordinate 43,333,082 of CM069456.1, read as the reverse complement.
ATTTATATCCAATTTCAATTGGGGTCAGTTGGGGGAATCGAATCCAAATAAGTATAAAGATGGCAGAATTTCGCACGCTTCACACGCATATGTACAGGACTACATTTTCAGAAGCCCATGTAAAACCAAAAATGTACCTTAATTATGAACAGATTCGCTATAAATATCAAAATGTTTATTTTGTTTTGATTTTCCATCCCTTCAACACACCATTCTAGAGGAACATGGTCTTTTTTTGTTGAATATCCAAAGGCCAAAACTCTTTTTATTTTTGGGATTCCCATGCCCATGCCTTCTATACCTTCGAGAGGAATATGGCATTTTATCTTGGGAATTCCCACCGACAAAATCCAAAATTTGGGAATTCCCAAAGGCCAAAATGTGATGATTTTTTGGGAATTCCCATGCCTTCTATACCTTCAAGAAGAATATGGATTTTTTTTTTGGAATTCCCACGGCCAAAATTTGATGATTTTTTTGGGAATTCCCATGCCTTCTATACCTTCGAGAGGAATATGGATTTTTTTTTGGGAATTCCCACTGCCAAAATTTGATGATTTTTTGGGAATTCCCATGCCTTCTATACCTTCAAGAGGAATATGGATTTATTTTTTGGGGATTCCCACGGCCAAGATGTGATAATTTTTTGGGAATTCCATGCCTTCTATACCTTCGAGAGGAATATGGAATTATTTTTTGGGAATTCCCACGCCAAGATGTGATAATTTTTTGGGAATTCCCATGCCTTCTATACCTTCGAGAGGAATATGGAATTATTTTTTGGGAATTCCCACGCTCAAAAAGTGTCAAATATTTTGGGATTCTCATGCCTTCTATAGGGGGTGTACCATTAATAAATGGAATAGCCCAATGCAATGTGTTGAACGAACGGTTACGGACGGCAATTGATTTGCCCGTACCTGCACCTATGGATAAGTTGGCGCGCGGGGATCCAGGTGCAGGGAACCTTATAACTTATAACTAGCAAGGTATAGGAAACATAGCAATATCATATTTAGAGATACGAATGTAAACTTATCTGAGCTCAAGTAGTGACACTGTGAAATCAGACTGATGTAAACTTTTTGAAATACAAAACTTTGAATAGAGTGTGGTTACCATTAAGGTCAAGTTATTTTCATATCCCTAAATATCAAGCAGTTATGGTTTCTACTTTGTAAGTTATAAACTCTTCGGTTTTTGGACCCAATTTTGTTAACACGCTGTATTGGACACTTACAATTGATGCTGTGTTAACTCCAATGGAGGCACCGGGTTAACTTTTCATATGGATGGATGAGAACAGAATCATTACGTATTAATACTCGCAGTCACTTTAAGAACTTTGGCTGCTCTGCTGTTTGAAAAGATCCAGTATATATTGAGAATAAAAATCCAGCTTGTTTTAACTTTTAAACAGCCTTTTAGCTTAAATACCCATGGCATTAGTCATGTTAGTCCCTTACCCCTAGATTTCATAAGATGCCTGGTATCATTGTCTCACAATTTCATAATATTGTGTCTTTGCACATTTCAAATGTTGATTACCTCGATGCTTTGCCTTCAAATATAAACTCCTCATTACGGTTGTGCCAATGAGCCTAAAGGGTGCACACTACTAATTAGAGCTCCATAGGAATATGTACACAATTAATGACAACTCTGTTTTAGACTATTTTACATTTTGAAATTGGACCTTGTAGAGTGATTTTTTCTTAAAGATGATCACTCTTTCTCACCAAAGAGGGCAAAAAATAGATAGGGTAGCCTGCTTGATTTTCCAAAGACGGCCATGAAGAGACTACATCTCTGACGAGCTTGGAAATATCACCTAATCGCCAATGTTTCCAGTAAAAAACACAAATTTGAAAGATCTCGTAAAATGTGCCTAAATGATATTCACATTTTATAGTCAGTGTGCATGTAGGTGATGTACCATTAGGGGAATATGGGGCATCTGGTTCGTGGACAGCTGGTCATAAATGAAGGTTTTTGTAATGGTATGGACATATTGCTTTATTTTGAAGAGTACGGCTTAATGTTGAAACTTGACATATATCTTTACCCTCTACATGCCAAAACATTTGCAACTTAAGGGTATTTTCACATGTGATATTCTCCAGATCTTTGAAGCCGTCTCCGTGAGTGACTGATTGAAAATTCCCAGATAGTATAGGCGATTTATAAACATGAATTTAACCCATGTTTGATGTACTTTTATATGATTGATACATTTTTGAAACTTCATTCATGCAATTTGATGATACTTTTAGTCAAAATTTATATCAACTCCTTTTGCCTATTCAAAACACTTATCGCACCGATTGTGGGTCATATATTGACCAAAATGTACTAATTGTCCAAGGATTTTAAATAATGACTTAATAGATAACTTATTTATTGTTTTATTAATTAAAAACTGATAAAGCCAAAGTGTCAACATTAATGTGAGTGGAAGGGTATAAGAATAAAAAAAGAAAGCATATCGTGCCGTGCGTGGGGATCGAACCGGGGTTTTGTGCTTTACAATCGAAGCATCCAAGCCACGGAAGTATTTGTGTTAAGAGATGTGTTATAATTGTATATACCATTGAACTAAACTGCGCCAATAAAGTATCTAAACACTTACAAATGGTCAGATTACAAATAGTCAGATTACAAATGGTCAGATTACAAATGGTCAGATTTTAAATGAATATTTTGTTGAACAAATCCAATCATTGTACTCACAATTAGACGGTTTCGTCAACCAGTTCGGTTGACTTCTTCAGTAATGGTTTAATCCACTTCTGTTTCCCGCGAGAATTGGTATTCTCGTTCCCAGGATGCAAAGGTGTGATGAGTGGTTCGAACACGTGACTTAGAGAATAAATGCCCAGATTTGTTTAGATACTTTATTGGCGCAGTTTACTTGTTTCCATCGGATACTTGTGTTTGTCATTAAAATTGTGGTTTTTGGTGCAATATTTGTATGTACCCCTCGCCCAAAATATGTTTGTAATGTCATGATAGTCCTTATTTTTGAAAAAGCGGTAAACTTCGAAATTTTTGTCCACAAAAATGGCGTCATTTTGTCCGGAACGTGGGCCGACTCAACGTGATTCTTTATTTACACTCACCTATGACCTAGCGAGTGACGACACATTTTAAATATTACGGAGGACCATTCACGTCAGAATCTTAGAGTAAAGTATAGGTTAACACTTGGCATATGCGACAATTTATTTTGCAAGGGGACGATGCTGATTAATGTGGATATTTACCTCGCTAGTTATTATTCTGGTGTTACTCGCCAGTTATGCTCTCAGAATTTCATCGTTAGTAATTTACGCTACAGTTAGGGCATAACTACTAGGGAGTAGCTTACCTCCCTATTAAGTTACGCCAGTTTGGTGCACTCGGCCGTATATATTATAAGTAATAATAATAATAATAATAATAATAATAATAATAATAATAATAATAATAATAATAATAATAATAATGGACATTTATATAGCGCCGGTATCCGTCGCAAGGGACGCTCATGGCGCTGTAGCCTATTTATTATTACGCTGTCGTTGGGAAATCGTCACAATCATTTCGCGTCATCTACGCCGGCTGCTGGCTAGGCGCACATCCATATCAGCACTTAGATTGTAATATCACCCTTTTTAACAGCTACTCAATCTCGCTTGGTGAACGAGGCAATTGAGACTAAGTACCTTGCCCAAGGATACAAACAAGTTGGCCACAGTGGGGCTAGAACTCACAACCTTTGTATCATGAAACCTGCACTGATCCACTGGACAACACGTAAACAGTTACATGGGTAATATTCTCATAGAAATTCGGTAAATATTTATCCGCGCTTTAATCTTTTATATCACGAAATATGCTTAACTGGACCAGTTGCCCCATCCTCCCCTATTCATAATTATTACAAATATCCTAGGCATTTACGCAATTGTTCTTACTGTCAAGTCTTTTAAATTGAGGATTTTGTCATGCATACTTTCCGCTTCTAGTTTAGCAAGACTTTTACCTATATAGTGTAGTGCACTCTTAACCATACATGTCAAAATAGAATTTGCTCTCCTTTTGAGTGCAAGCCTCGCAAATGTACTTCCGTCGCCAGTAGCCTAAGAACCATTCACGTGTACTTCTTAATTTTTGTTGTGATGAACACTAGACAAAAATAACAAACCCTCGAATTGTTATGTTTCCCTAGAAGTACTCAATTTGCACTTAAGTGTTCAAGTCAGTGGCTAAATATTCTTTTTGTACGGGTTTGACAATACTCTCTTAATTCCAGAGACTTAAATTTTAAAACTGTCACGAGACTCAAAATAAGTCTATTGGCTTTATCTGAACGGGCTCTTAGAATGAAAGCTTTATCTCTCTAAATTCCGAAGACTTAAATAATAACTCTTAATTACGACTTAAAATATTTTAAGTCTTTAAGATTCAATATTGCGTTGTTACGATTAAAAGTGTTAAAAGAAACGTATTTCTGACTATTCTGATTTTAAAACTTTCCAAGGACTTACTGATAGCGCCAATCAGATCGTCCGTAGGTAACGACGTCACAGTCTGAGAATTCAGATGAGCACAAAGCACGAGTACGCGTGCACGACGGCCTTTTTTCGGTTTGTAGTTCGGACGAGTATTTGGCAGGAAGTGATGGGAGATGGGAAGGTGATATAGCTTTTGAAAAGTAGAGACGTGTTACTATGGATACTTGAGAACATATTGAATGTCACTGAGTGTGATATGGGAGACCGGTAGTGAAGAAAACGGAGGTTAAAACTCGCGCAATCATCGGTGCAAAATTATGCAGTCTTGCTTGTAATGTGTTTTTAATTCCAAGAAGGAGTTAAAAACGACCCTAAAAAGATTTGTTTTTCCGTGGTTCTTTACAATTCACATTTAAATCTGTAAAAAGACTTAATCTGAAATAAATCCTCAATGTATTTAAAAATAAACACTGACGGACTTAAATTTCAAGTCCAAACGATTTCAATTTTAAAACTTCTACAGACTTAAAGTTTTAAGCCTAAGGATAGTTTTGTTTTTAATCCAAGAGTTGTGTCTCTAATATCAGTCCGCGTTGGATTAAAATATAAGTCTTTTGGAATTAGAGAGTAACGTCAACAAACTTGTATTTTAATCTTTAAAGACTGCAAAACAACGTACCTGTCCCCTTGAGCAGCACCGCCCATGGGTCGAATGCCAGTTGCCCCAAGAAGAAATTTAGGCCCTCTGTCGCCTTCTTTCGGAAATGACGTGCTGGTATGGTTTTACTCCGAGCTATGCCATACATATCGGTTTGCTCAAATCGAACGGATTTGATGCCGTTATCTTCAATGGACTTAAGAACTTTAGCTAGATTCATCGTAACTGTGGGTAAGAAAGCTGTACAATGAATAAATGAAATATAATGAATCAATTAATGTGTTTCTAAAACTCTCTAGTGTGAGACTGTAAGCATGCGTGACTAAAAATCCCGACACTCCATGTTTGTATCTGGCAATTCCGTAACAAATACATATAAAACAGTGAATTATCATGGATGGTCGAAACAGTACACATTACTTTCCAGTTACCTCAGTTGCGTATCTGGGGTCTTTGTCAGGGGGGGGGGGGGGGGGGGGGGGGGGGGGTGGGGTGGGGTATTTTCCCCGGTGAACATCAGTTCGACCGTATTACGTAAACAAATGGTGCATGTGGGTTGTTTATTCCACCGAATGACGTCGCAGCCTAAACTTGATGCCCACGAATCGCGCGAAATTTCAACAACATATTTACACGAATCTGACCATTATTAAGGTACATTTACTTTTAAACGGGCTTCTATAATGATATTCATGGACAAATGCTCGCGTAGCGCGCGAAAATTGCCCATCATCAAACCGGGCAAGGGCCCAATTGGCATTTAGATGGGAATTAAGTAAATCCCTTAGATTCTTCAAATAGGCGCAATTCACCCAAAGTCAAAGGGGGAGGGGGATCCCTTACCCGGTCCTATGATAACCTTGATGAAAGTCACTGAAGTTACGTAACGCACGCTTCACAATAAGTGTTTGGATGCTTAAATCTCTTTTCTTCTCCAAGTTTCATTTCGATTTTCTCTTCTTTATTTTCCCTTCCTTATCAACTATCTACACTATTCTTTTCCTTCCCCTCTTCCCTTCGTACCCTTCGTTTTTCTCTTTCATTTTCCCCTTCTCCCTTTCTTTTCCTTTCCTTTCCCTTTTCCTTATCTCTTCCCTTCTTCCTTTCTTTCCCTCTCCTTTAATTTCCCCCTTCCCTTTCCCTTTCCTTTCCTTTTTCTCTTCCTCTCTTCCCTTTCTTCTTCCCTTTGTTTTTTTTAGCCCGGTAGTTTGGTAGTTTGAGCTGGCCTTCCCGATCAAAGGCGTCAGGGAGGCACTCTGCCCCCTGACCCCCAGGAGATACGCTAATGAGTTATCTGATATTTTGCGATGTATTTGTTGCCAGGTTGTCTGGCCATGAAGCTAGTACTTTCGTATGCATGGACAACCTGGAGGATGACTTGATGACTTGCCACATAAGTTGACTTTTGGGCCAATTTTTAATATAGGCCTACTATATTGTGACTTTTTTGAAATTTGAAATTTTGATTTTACAATATCTGAAATATCACTAGTTTTATCGAAGTTCAAAGTTTGAATTTCTAACAAAACCACTTTCAAAAGTCACACTTTGGGCTTCTAGTTACACCAAGCAAATTATCCAATGAATGATGCCAAGCCTAGAGCTTGGTCCATGCTTGAGAGAGCGATGGTAGAGTAGCAAGTGCCATGGCAATAAACAGGTGGTATGAAATGAATCTGGGAAATGGTGTAGGAGGTGAAGATTTATTACCGCTGGAAAAGCTTGCAAATCGGGGGTTAGGATAGTCTCAAACTTTTAAGGGGATGGAATCGTAATGTTCTATAGGATTGAGCGGAAGTAGGGCTATATAGAAGCGAGACCAGCTAGCGCGTTAGCCGTAACGCGTTATTAAAGGTATATGTTCCGATCACCTTTTTTTTGGCTATGTTTTATTTTTTCTCATCATGATATTTTGATATCGGAAGAATCCCCATATTTTTCTCATTATGTCTGTACAATTTTAGGCGCCAAGAGTCATTACAAAAGTCATACCGGACCTTTATTTGCCAAAAATAATTTTCTCACAGTAACTGATATGCACACACTTGAACTTGGGGTCTTTATGTACAAATTTTCAATAAATGAACTCCCCACGTCTTTTAAAAATTACTTCAAAAAACGCTCTGATGTTCACGACTATCCAACAAGACACGTTAATGGTTTTAATTTGACAAACAATAAGAAATCATTTTCCGACCATGCTATTCAAACCATGCTATTCATTTTCGAAACAAACTTAAGAAAAACATCATCCAAAATATGAATAATTCGCTTTTTGAGCTCGTTCTTGTTTGTCTTGTCTTGTTTAAGTCGCTGTCAGATTTTGTTTTATTCATGTATTAAATATGTAACATGTACTGTATTGTATTGTATTAAAGGGGTAGGCTATTTACAGGCCTTATTGGCTTTTCAGCCTACTCCTTCATACGCTTTTGTTGTTTTTAAGTTTTACATTTTTGATGTAGTGTTGTTTTTATGGAAATAAATTTGATTTGATTTGATTTGATTTGATAGAGCTTGAGGCGTAAGTACGGGATGCAACCCGGGGCTACAACTCATTCAACTAAAAATAGGTCTAGACCTACGACTTCATGTAAAATTTGTTTGCCCCTCCCCCCCAAAAAAATCAATGTAGGCCTAGTTAAAATTAGTAAAAATTGACAATTTTAGCATAAAAAAACCTTTTTTTGCGCTTCACAGACATTTTCGTACTAAATTAGATTAAATCATACCAAATGTTGACAATTTTAGCACAAAACAGCTACATTTTGCGCGCTTCAAAAAATATGTCTTCCCAAATCATGCAAATGTAAAATTATTACTATGTCAATTTATTACTATGGTACTGGACTGGTGCATCTAAACAACACTACAGGGTGAATCAAAAAGAATTGTGCACGATTTTAAACAGCCATTTGACCTTGATGCGTGAATTGAACCATGGAATTTTTGTTGTTTGTATAAAGCGTTGTTAATCTAGTTTATCCTTCCAAAAAAATGAAAGTAATCGACTTATTAAAAATAAGCAAACTGTGGCAAGTTTCGTAAAGTGATCGAGTTTTTCGCCATTCCAATGGGGTTTACACACATTAAAATTGGTTTTGCTAAAATGGTCATTATCATCACATTAATTGTCAAAATGTTCCTGAATAATCATTATTTCACTCTGGGATAAGTAATTAATAGTCTGATACCGAGTTATCAAATGAAAAGGCAAATCTGAATACAAGCATCACCTGTTACAGACCAAGAAAGCAAGAAGTCTTCAAGAAGTGGAGGCACGTGTCAGAACCGAAGTATCAAATGAAAAGGCAAATCTGAATACAAGCATCACCTGTTACAGACCAAGAAAGCAAGAAGTCTTCAAGAAGTGGAGGCACGTGTCAGAACCGAAGTGACAGGCTACACCGCAACAGGGGAATGGTTAGACGAGCTGTTCGCAACATGTTGGCCAGGGCACATACATGTCTTCAGTTAAATGGTGGCCATGTCGTAGGAAGGCTTCATAAAAAAAAACTTAATATCAGCAAACCACTAAATGATTTCTACTTTAAATTGCAAGGAAGCTAACATTTAATTTTTTGTCTTAAAAAAACCACTTTTAGCAGAAGACCGTAACTCATACCTGTCTTCAGAACATTTTATTTGCGCAATATTTTTAGTTTGTGAAGTATTATTTATTTTTATTACAATGTTTAGCCACCTTTGGCTCATTTAATACAGGAACCTGTAATAAATACAGACACAACAATACCTTGCTTGTAGACTCTCACTCCATATCATCATGCTGCAGTAATATTCATGTCTTAACTGTGTAAATCCCATTGGAATGACGACAAATGCGGACAGTTTACCAAACGTGTCACAGTTTGCTTATTTTTTAGTCGATTACTTTCATTTTTAGGGAGGATAAACTAGATTAACAACGCTTTATACAGACAATTCCATGGTTCAGTGCACGCATCAAGGTCAAATGGCCGTTTCAAATCGTGCACAATTCTTTTTGATTCACCCTGTATAGCTAATATAACATATTGTAATCTGATTTTTATCAAACCTGTGTATGAGCTCAAACCTTGCTCCTGGGGAAGAAACAACTTTGTGCAACCCTGCTGATAACATACTACTAATAATCATTGTTCTTGTTTGTTCTCTTTACAGGGCGCATCTGATACATGTACGTGAAAGTATGTATTAACAGATTTTTGACCCGAAATTGGCCACGGCAGATGATCAAAACCACCAAGTGAATATCAGACACTGTTTACAAAACTAGCTATAGTTCATTTACTACAGGAATGAGCATGACCTTCACTATAATCAGTTCAATTTAAGGGGTTTCTTAAGGGATTAAATCATGTTTCAGCGTTGTGCATCACCAATCGACAACGGTGTTCGCGCGTCTGCGTGGTTTATTTCACGAGAGCAACGCCCGAGTGAAATAAACACGCAACACGCGAGTTGTCGATTGGTGATGCACATACGCTGAAACTTGATTTAATCCCGTTCAACAACGACTAGGGATTTGAACGCCATTTCATAAATAGACAATGCAAATAAGAACATTATTTTAATGCAGGCCTACTTCATTATTAACAATTTCATTCAATTATCAAAAAACTGAAATGACCAAACTAACCTATAATTAAGTTTCTGTAAGTTTCAAAACTCGATGAAACAGTTGGCATGGTCATTCCAAAAACAACACAAATTGCGACTCCGATCGCGTATCGCGTGAAACATTATCCGCGTGGTGCGGATATCGGGTAATCACTATCTGGTGACGTGACGTGACGTGACCACTGTGCTAAAATGCAGAGCGTGTACTCCACCCCCCCCAACAGAAGACTGATGCATAACATGGCAGTGAAATGCTGTGTCTGTTTAAGTTAAGTCGCTGTCCAGAGGAAGCTGGGTATCAATAGAGAACCCGTACGTTTTTGGTTGGCTTAAATGTGCACAAGCAAACTTAAATTCAACACTAAATGAACTTTTGGTTATGGTATGGCAGAATCTGAAACATCTCATGCCGATGGGTATAGGCCTGGCCTAATCTGACAGTTACGTGGTGGTTTTGCTGTCATTGACTATGGACACGCTAAACTAAGTTTGGCGATATACCGTAGAATTGGACGGGGGAACTTATTCAAGAATCTTTTTCTTTTAAATTAAAGTTATAACTTAAAAAAGGGGCTATTAATAATCTGTTGAAAGTGGCGAATGTAACTTTGTGAAAGCTTATTTCGCGCGTTTTTTCTTCGTTTACTTTTAATTAAAGAATACCGTGCTGTTGATGCGATTCGATAAATAATACGGGGTGATAAATGTTGGAGACAACCCATAACTTAAAGCACAACATACTTTGAGAATATAATTGTTTCATATCAGTGTATTATATACGTTAACTAAGTTCCAATCGTAATAATTGAGTCGACAAAAATTTAATTTGGTACAGAATGATACCAACTAGCCGTTTGATAAATCGGCTTCAACCGCCTGCTCTAAATACGGCCAAAGCGGCGTCGATCAAAACAGGATAATTCAAAGGATGACGCCGCTGAAAATGGTTGGTTTTAGATCAGCTCAATAACAAGAATTATTTAAGGTCCCGTTAAGTTCTTCATATGGAAATATAGATATGGTTCTTATTTTACCAAATCTTAATAGGTGATCTAAAATAAAATTTAAAATGTTTTGAAAGTAATGCCGTAAAACCCGTGCGTTACCTTACAGAGGTCGCTGTACACTGTCGATTTTTTCTCCATATTTTGGCTTTTTTCAATGATATGACAAAATTCACACAGTTATACAATAAATACACACAATAATCACTGCATGACACGTATTCTGTTCATTTTATTTCATTACTTTAAGGTTGGTGACTGCGTACGGACTAGAAAAAGGCTGAACACCAGAAAACCAGAGGACACTCACAGAAGTTTGCCAAAACAAGATCAAGATTGGACATTCGCAAATACTTCTTCAGCCAGAGAGTGGTGGACAAATGGAACCAACTACCAGAGTGCGCCGTCAAAGCCCCCACACTCCTCTGCTTCAAACAAAACCTCACCAACTTGGGTTTTTAATGGGCAAGAAAGCCTCCTTAACCCTGCCACACTTTAACACTACTACTGTAGGTGACGGTGTGGCCTTCAAGGTATGTTCAAGGTATGTTATTCTAAGGTTCTTGTTTGAAATCGCTGACTTTGTTTTGGTACCAAGGGATTGATTGCCCCGAGGGGGCGGCACGCCCCCGAGGGGCAATCCCGAGGTACCAAAACAAAGTCAGCAATTTCAAACAAGAACCTTAGAATAGTCCGTACAAAGTCACCAATCTTATTCATAACTGTCATTTAATGTTGATTAGCATCCAAATTGTAATATTAAGTTATTCTAAACATGCTAAAGGTTTATATTTTGACTTTGGAGTTCGTATTTTTGTGTCATTTCCCCCTGAGGTAAATAAACACCACCCCATTGAATAATGGAGCAATCTAGGGCAATCTAGGGGATTCCCCACTACGTCATTGTTTTCTCTGGATTGACCAATAGCGGAGAAGCTGTTATAAAGAACGATTATGAGATAGACCAATCACAGTTCGGCAAATATTATGCATGTTCAGGGCCACAAATTAATTTAGTTTTTGATTTGCAAACAAGCACGGAAAATAAATAAACAAACAACAGAAGTTTCTTCATTCCCGATCCTGTAAAGAATTCAGAAGCAGGAAAGTTCAATTTTGCCGATTGGAAATAATATTATATGAAATATGACTTCATACCCTGGACGAATATTTCGTCTCAGATCTACCGTACGAATAATTGAACATCATCACTTATTCATCATTGAAAAAGTCAATGCAAATGATCATGATCGGAATCATGATGTCTCATCATAATCATGGATCCATGGATCAAAGTCGAATCACTTCAACAACCTTCTTATGTTTATGGTCAATTGATGGGGGAATATAATCAAAATCGCAGCTAAATCGTGTTGTAAGATTCCATTCTTTGTCTGCTTGTTTAGAGACGACGTTATTCGGTGAGTAATGATTGATGGCCTAGACCTACATCGTGAGTCTTTTTGACAAACAAAAGTATGTTGTCTTGCCCTAATTATTATTATAGTTGCAGTGTCAGTGTTTGTCAAGCTTTAACAACAATTAAATGGGTTGTCATGTGTCGCAGACGGGATGGCTATCATAGGCCTAGCTAGGAGTAGGCTCGTACGTAGGCCTAGTTAATTTAGCCTACATTTTTTAATCTTGTCAGTTTCGGTTTTACAACAAAAATGGATGACGCCTGACTTCGATTTTGAATACGTTTCTTGAATTGAAACATTTATAAAGTCACCTTTGATGAGACAGATTCCTGTTCTGTACTAGGCTGTTTATCATGGGGTTTTTTTTGCGTCCCCAGTCAAATTGTATACTAAATATTTGTTAGCCCTGTAATCAGATTTATTTCACTGATGCTTGATACGGCCGTGTTTGCCGGTGAGACTGAGATAGACACGCAACGTTAGAGCGATGTTTAGCTTACAATCGCTATGACATACATTGTACGTCCTCGCTCGTCACTTGTGTCATTTGGGGTCCATGATGAAGCTTACAAAATTTCACCGAGTCTTACGTCTGCGCTCGCTGCTGAGGGACGTCCAGTTACCAGTCAGTATATCTGTAGGGCAGGCTAGCCGCCGCGCTGGTGGTACAAACACACGCCAGTTATTCAAATCATGCAGACCAAATTTGCCGTTCATCATTGACATTTTACAACGATATAAAAATGGTGTTTTGTTGTGTTTTCAATGTAGTATTTATTGTTGAAAGTACAGCCGCGAGTAGTCGTGTCGCGTGTATCCATGTTCAGGGCCCCACTCGCAAACATCTGCCTCTTGTTACCATGCACAACGTCACACAAAACGCCCCGCCCCCAGGTCATTGATGCGCGTACAAGTACATTTTGGAGGTCTTGGCAATATATCAATAACCTGCGCTGTGCGTTCGCGTTTCCATGTAACGATCAATTTGAGTGGAAGCGCGGTGGTACGCACATTTTCAAAAGCTATGAATTTTATTTTGTAACTTCACAAACTCATGTTTATATAAAACCAAAAATAAATTCCCTTTGGGGCAAGAAAAACAAAGAATGTGATATTGCTTATGGAAAAGTTAAGCACATGAAAATGGTGACTAAAATCAAAGGCCATTTTATTTTTATCTTTCAATATGTATTGGGTTAATAATGTTTTCTCCAAAAAACTATATTATGTTGAAGCACTGAATCTATGGTGGAAAAAGTACAAATTTGACAAGAATTCATCACAAAATTATACTGAAATTTACCCCCTGAAACGGGTTTTCTATTATTTTTAACCGCTAAAACACATGAGCTTCCAGGGGCCCTAAGGCGGGGGCCCTAAGGCGGAACCCTGGACCCCACCCGTTAGAGCTTCCCTTTGCAATTACTAGTGTATGTCTAGTCTATAGGCTACTAGTCGCAAAACAATTTTCAGACATCATCAAGCAATCGTGTACGCTGGTGGTTTTCGTTGGAAAATGTGAAAAAGGACTCACTTTTCAAGTAACACCAAGCATGTCTGAGAGCTGATGCAACCTCTCGCTGATCACGACATAAACTGCGCGCCATGTAACCATGGTAACCTCGTTGCCTCTGCGTCACAGATAAACGAGACGCTTAATTCCTAACGTACGCATCTTTTGCTGCATGCGCATCTAACGTGTGTTTACGCGCTAAACATTACACTTAAATGTGCAGGAATTTTATCATTGAAAGCCAATTATCAGATATTATTTCATTATTTGAAAGAATATATAAATGCGCAGCACATATTGAAAAAAAAAAAAAAAAAGTTATCGGGCAGATTTTCTGGAATCTTCCGTTAAAGTCGAATTTTTCCGCATTTCCCATAGAACCATGTAGTATTTTTTGGAAAAAACACCATTTTTGAAACGGATATAGTTCAAAAACTAAGCCCGTTACCCCATTTTTAATTTTAGATTCTTATATAGTGGGTGTAGTTTGAGATGTCAGCAGGCAATTTGATTGGTTTTTGGCTGATTTTCAGCCGACACGCCCATACATTATGAGATAATGGTGTATAGTTTGGAGCGGGGTTTAATTCATTCGAAAAATAATACCTTCAGCGCGTATGATCAACGCGTCATCGCGTTAGCGTGCCCTACATAAAGTCGCCGCCGTGCGTTGCGGGTATAACGCAGCGATGACAGGTGCGTGTGTGCTAAATAACGCGATTAATTTGAAGCAGGATGTTGGAAAACAGCTCGCTGGATTCGCCGATTTTATAAAGGGGGAAATTTGTTGTTGTTTGTTGAAAATAAATCTAACAAACTGCGTTATTTTATGATAAAAGATCAAAATAACCAATAAACTAAATAAGAATGAGAATAAAACATAGTTCTTAGCTGTTTTGCTATAGACGATGGTCTTATAATGTATAGGCTGTACCATATTTGTGTCGTCGTGTATCGGCGACCATACACGACTCCAAATATGATACAGCCTATACATTATAAGACCATCGTCTATAGCAAAACAGCTAAAGAACTATGTTTTATTCTCTAATTCGTGGTCAGCACCATTGAGAATACCCAATATCAAAATTGCAAGAAAATTTCATGGTTAATTCTATGTGTTATGAAACCCCTTAAAAGTTAGAAATTACTGAGGCGCATTTAGTTATCGTTGGAAAAGGCCAAGGCGAAGTCTATAAACCTTTACATCTGTTTGTACTTTTGTGTGAATAAATGAAAGCAATCATATAAACTATTGTCTTGGGTGACTTGCATGTTTGTCTGACTATTCAATCAATTGCAAATTGCTGAGGTAGTAAAAGTATACATTTTCTGAAGGGAAATTGCATGAGGAAACCAAAACATGCCATTGAAATTATAGTACGACCAAGGACTAAAATGGTATGATTCACAATGTTCGGGGAAATATCAGATTAAAAAAAAAAAAAATTGAGATCCATATATTTTGTATACCTACCCCTATCATTATTTACTTTACATATTGCCAGACCGTTTTCCAACTCAGGATACAGTTCTTTTCTTGAATAGCATTCAACACAAAAATACCCCGGCAAAATACTTATGTAGGCCTAAGCTTCAATAGCAAAAACAAAACAATCCAGGCTATACTGATTTTTTATTTTAAATTAACAGGAGTAACACAGAAAACTTTTCTGGGTCAAAGATGGGTCAAGTGACTCATTTGCAGTGGGTCATCTCACATTACCCGTCTATCTGTGTCAAGTGACCGTGTCCCAGCGAAGCGACTCACCTGTGATGAGTCATGCGTTCGGACCCATTTGAATTGACCCACGTAAGATGGGTCAATGAATTTTAATGGGTCGCTCGACACGTTGACTCACGTAAGATGGGTCACGTGCAGTCTGACCCATTTGAATTGACCCACATAAAAACGTAAGACGTGAGTCAATTTTTTACTCATTTGCAAGTGAGTAAAAGTACGCTAAAAAAATCGTGATTGGTCGAAAGAAAAATATATTATGGGATAGCCCAGCACACCATTCACACGCACGTCTCCACACCGTTTGTTGTTATGTTATTGCGTCCGACCGTATGCAGTCAAACAAGGTAAGTTTTTAAAACGATATTTATGTTTATTTCATAAAACATACTTGTGTGATATTCAACAAGCCAGGTGTAGCCTGACATGGTGCTGTAGAGGATTTAAAATCAAAAGCTGCACATCAAATTCGAGTCCGCGATCATTCCTAGCAGGTGTCCAAATTTGGCCACCGATTTAGTGGCCAAATTATCCCACCAAGACAAAATGCGAAATAAATTCACTATTTTTCATGTTTGAAACCCAAAATAATTGTTCCAATGGAGTAAAAATCTGTTGGGGTATAGGTTTATGGGCAATTCCATAGATTGGTGATAGGACCTGAAAATTTTAAATTCAATTTGGATGCTTATTACCCATTTTATTTTATTGTATACACTTGTAGGTATATGGGACAATCAAATGTTTGAATGATTTGTTTGTAAATTTCAAGAAATTATCGTCTTAAGTTGGAAAATGTTTTTTTTCATAAAAAAATAAGTGGAAAATGTGTGTTCAGGTTATGTTGACCTCTTACATTTAATATTAACTGTAAATATAAATATTTGTTGATTTTTGAAATGCATAATACCTTAGTTTCAAGTTACCAACTATGAAAAATACTATATGCATTGACACAAGTTGGGAGGAATCTCTTGTGTGTCCGATGGTAATTGAAAATGTAACGTGAGTAACGATAAACATCAAATAGTTGTCCTACTCAATTATTCTTTGCTTTTAAATTCTGCCAAATGGAATAATAATCATACTCCAGGTACTTATTTAAAAACAGGAAATAAAATGGGCTATGTGTAGTTTTATTAAAATGGCAGAGGTTTGAAAACTGTAACGTGAGTAACAATTGTAACATGAGTAACAAAAATGTAACGTGAGTAACGGCCTAAAATGCATTGTAGCAATAAGAAATGGATCTCTTTTTACTTTTACTGCACTTAGTTGTATTCATTTATCAGTCTTATGTCAGTCTGGCACTTCCATCACTTCGTACGCACTATTTCCAGGGGTCATTGCGTGTCTTTCCAAGTTTTTCAACAAGTAAAACAGTAACTTTGTCCTCTGAAAGTCACTTTTAAAGGAAAATATTCAATTGTGTTGGTTACAAAGTGTTAAATATACATGCATAGCATATGTACACAAATATTGTAGAGCATTTTCTGCATATTTCTTGCGTTCATCGTTCCTAAGTTCAAAAATATTGATTTTGTGCAAAGGTGCTGAATTCGGCAACCTTGATAACTATGGTGTAATTCATCAATTATATGCAATTATTTTCACCTAACACTTGTTAAACATAATGTTAAGTTTCAAAAAAGAAAATAGCTCTCAAATTGTTTCTGTTTTAATGCAAAATGATACCATTTTCATCAATATATTGTTGATGTAACACAGGGGTGGGCAACCTTTTTGAATGAATGGGCCAGATATAAGAAGTGAAAAATTGCCTGGGCCGCACCTAACCAAATTTTGTAGCAATGACCTGCTGTAGATTTCAAACCTTTGATTCCGAAGACTTGCAAGCATGCAATAGGTGTGTGTGCTTGATAATCTCAATATCTTCACAAAAAAAACCGTCATTTTAATTCAGTACAGATGACAGTGGCGTAACTAGGTTCTTCATATTAGGGGGGACGAATGAAAGTCAACCGACAAGAAGTTGTTCGGGCGCGCGTAGCGAGCGAAAATTTTCGACTTTACAGTTATTTATGGCACGATTGAGGTATATTTTGGCTCTAAACAAGCCTTTACTAAAGAATGTTGCAATTTGGGGACACATTGTATGTGCGCGTAGCGCGCGAAATTTTTTCATCTTTGTACATTTGACCATCATAATTCCATGATTCTTCTTGTCAAATGAACCCCTCGCCACCCTCTGGTTATGCCACTGGCAGATGACAATTAATGGGGAAAAAAGACCTACGCACGTTGAGGAACATCATTTGTGCTAAGCAGCTAGCTCGTAGTTTTGTGATGATGTAAAATAGATTTTTATTTTTTATTTTTCTTGATACATCTCGCGGGCCGCAAAAAAACCACTGGCGGGCCGCATGCGGCCCGCGGGCCGTAGGTTGCCCACCCCTGATGTAACAGGTAGAGAGTTTGCAAATGTCCTGTGAACTTGTGTAGCGGTCATATTTGACCGTTTGGAGACATAATAACATTTTGGGAAATTAAATACATCATGTCAAGACCATTTCATAACATTTTGAGCTAATCTGCATGAGCTATATAAATACAATTTGAATTTGTAAAAACAAGTAACGTGAGTAACGTAACGTGAGTAACAGCTATTTTGGTCAATTTTCTGAAAAGTGTTTGTCTAATCAGATTAGTTTCACCTTGCATTTGTAGATCTTAATGTTAGCTTTATCAACCACCTTAAACTTGTTTTCAAAAATATTCTGTATGAGGACACTTTGTGAATGAAGGCTTGTTGCCATTTTATGGTGTCCAATCAAATGTAACGTGAGTAACAAAAGTGTTTTCCTTCTCACTCGCAAGTCATGTCTTGTGTTGCAATTCTAATTGCATATAAAGTTAGTGTTGGGTCTTGTGTAACTACTGCAGAAAAAATAATTTTGTCAAAGCTTGTTCTTCTAAAAAATATGGCACTTCCAAAAGTGTAACGTAGTGAAAAAGCGTAACGTGAGTAACATGGAATTGCCCTTATGTTTGATTTCCTGTTTGAATTAAGCAACTTCTGATACTTGTTGAAGAGATGAAGAACATTCTGTGATTTTGGGTCAAGCAAAAGTTTTGTCTATTGTAAAAAAGTTTTTGTAGTGATGGGCGGCGCAACGATAATCGATACCATGGGATTTTTGTAATAGGGGGGTTTGGTGTGAGGTGGGGTATAGCTAGGGAGGGTGTTTGTGATTGGGAAGGGGTTAGTGATGCTATAGTGGTAGAGATCGCATATTTTTGGCGGCGAACCATCTAGCTTGCTGAAAAAAACATGCATCCTAGGTACAACAGCGCCCTCTACGATAGGGGTAGAGTTCGCGCAAAATAGGGGTTGAGTTCGCAAATTCTACACGGGTCGGTTGGTAGACCGTATCGCGCCTGCGGCGGGCTCATCTAAATTGGACCTAACTTAAATCGGTTCGTAACAAGCCGGGTTTAGTCGCCTCGGCCGCAGGCGGCCTGCGGCTCCTTTTCTTACTAGCGCCTAGTATAGCGGCGGGCTATCCGCGTACGGTGCCTTCGGCCCCGCTTGACACTGTGAGCACGGAACAGAATCAAGTGAAGATTTATTTACAAATAATATTTTTCCTATAGTATACGGTACTTGTTGTTGTAGTGTATTTTTGAGGTATCGACCGTGCTGTATTGTGGGAGTTACTGATTTTCAGCAGCCAGGTACCCTTTTGGCGTTAGTGATGGGGGATTGTGGTTGGGAGGGGGTTAGTGGTGGGGAGGGGTTGTGGTGGAGGGCAGGAATTTGTGGTGGCGAATGGGAATGGGATGGCCCTGGGGAGAGGGTGTATGGTGGCGAAGGGCAGTGGCGACTGTGGCGTAACTAGACTTTTACATTTGGGGGGGGGGGGGGGGGCAGGAAGGGGCAGTGACTTGAAATGGGGGGGGGGGGGGGCTCCTAAGACAATCCATGATTTTTTGAGTAAAGAGGTAGCGCGCGCGAACATTTTCGACTTTACAGCTATTTTTGCAAGATTGAGCTACATTTTGGCTCTAAACAAGCTTGTACCAAAGAATATTTCATTTTGGGAAGAAATTTTTCAATGTGTACTTTTGACCATCATAATTACATGATTCCTTTCGTCAAATGAACCGACAGTGCCAATCTCAACCGACACGACGTCATTATTGGGGGGATTTGGTGTGTACTTTTTTGTAAATTTTATTTACAGCCGTACTTGATTTCATTTGGGGGGCAAGCAGGGGGGGGCAAGGGTTCCAAGTGTGGGGGCTCCCCCCCCCCCCCCTGCCCCCGCTGGTTACGCCACTGGCGAAGGGGGATGGTGGCGAAGGGGGATGGTGGCGTGGATGCATGGGGTGGGAAGGGTTGGCCTAGGGGGTGGGGTGGGTAGGGTGTCTTTGGTGGGGGAGGGGTTTGTGGTGCGGTGGGGAGGGTAGGCCGTGGGGTGAGGTAGAGTGTTTGTGGTGGGGGAGGGGTTTTGTGAATGAAAGGGGAGGGGTTTGTGGAGGGGAGGGGGTTTGTGGTGGGGATGGGAAGGGGAGGGGGTTTATGGTGGGGATAGGAAGGGGAGGGGGTTTGTGGAAATTGTGAAGGGGAGGGAGTCTGTGGTAGGGATTGTGGTGGCATGGGGGTGGGGAGGGGAGGGGAGGTTGTAGGGGTGGTTTAGATTTATTTATGCTTTCTTTATTGAGGGTAATATGCTTCAGTGACTTTCAATGCTTTCCAAGCAGGCCCTCATTTCGATACATACATAAATACATGCAAATAACAAATGTTACAGTGTTTAAATATAATACAAATTATGATATTCTTCAATGATAATTTACAGTGGAGATAAGAGGATTTGAATTGACCGAGTGACAAATTTTCTAAATCAATACGAATAGATGGTGATAAATTGTTCCACTGCAGGAAGGTGGAGTAGTTTTGTGGTTGGGGTTGAGTGGGTTTGTGCATGTAGGTGGGGATTGATGTGTGTACACCAATAAGCACACAATAAGGCCCCAAAAAGAGTTGTGTTGCCCTCAGCGACCGACCCTAAAATCGTAAAAACTAGGGTCACATTTTTTTACAATTTTTTGTAGATTTAAATTTGATTAAAAGTGTCTAAATGTTACTATTTCTTGCTTGAAATGAATAAGTAAGCTTAAATAAATGTTTTTTAGACTATTGTCACACTAGAAACATTAGTTCAATTGACATGATGGGCCTATACCAATTTTGTCTTGACATTAAAAAGCATATATATATTTCAGCCAAAAAAATTAATAAAATAAAGTGCACTTTCAATGAAAGCTTGAAAATGAAATTTCAAAAATAGTTTTTGCAAAAATTGACTGAAATTGCATCTTTTTTCTAGTAAAACGTAACCATGAATTGTTTTGAAGCCGCGCAAAATATTTTGGTATCAAGTTCAGCTATCAATATATGAAGGATAGAAGATGTCATTTTGTGTGTGGAAGCGCTACTTTTGGATTAACTGTAAATACTGGCAAATGTCCACTTGCCACAAAATGACTGAAATGTCATCATTTTTCTGGCAAAACACAACCAAGAATTTTTTTGAAGCTATTATTCTGCACATTATGTCACTAGAGGTCTCTTTAACACATTAAAGCTTACACTGCACGAATACACAAGAAATATAAAAAGCTCAAATTTTGTAAGAGTGACCTAGCAATAAGCATACAGAATATTATTCATTAACCCTAACTCTACCCCCCACTTTTTTCAGAATTTTTTCTTCAACTTGGAAAATCGACCATATCCCCCCCCCCCCCCCGGATTTAATCCAGGGACCTCTCGCACCAGAGGCGAAGAATTCCCTACTACACCACGGCTGTCAAGGCTAGTTTGCGCAGTATATTGCGCAAACTATATGGGCTGGGTCCATTTTTTCATAAAAAAACTTCCACGCCGGGTGGTACCAACGTGCCCAGTCGTGGTATTTTGGGGTGGTAGAGTTAGGCCAACAACAACAAAAGTTGACTTGCCCTTTCAGAGCCAAAGTCTGGGTCGGACGGTCGAATTGTTTGTATTTTTTAAATTTTTATTTTCAAACAAGCAGATACTACTCAAAAACACGTTTTCATTTTTCTTTATTGTTATGTACTTCTTTCAATTTTTTTTTTTTAATTTTTAATTTGGAGAAAAAAAAATAGCGACCCTAGATTTCCGAAAATTCAGGTCGGTCGGAAAGGGCAAGTCAACTTTGTTTTTTTTTTGCCTTAGGGTTATATATATGGTAGGGTTAGTTGGCGCAATATACTGCGCTAACTAGCCTTAACACCACACCCGTGGTGTAGTGGGGAATCGTTCGCTAGGCCCTGGAGGTTCCTGGATCAAATCCCGGGGGATCGGGGCAATATTTGGGGTCAATTTTCCACATTGAAGTAAAAATTCTAAAAAAAGTTGGGGGTAGAGTTATGGTTAAGATTTCAACCAACATTTTCCCCATTGTTTAGGTGAAGAAAGTGTGTGTTACTGTTTTGAGCAGTTTTATTGGCAAACACAAGTTTTGAAGCCATCCAAATCCTATTTAAAACCTGTGAAAATTAACAGCAAATGAGTTCAGCAACATTCGGTAGCGATTATAGCTGATCATGTAGGACTATATTTGGCTTGTTGCAGTATTGAATCGCACACGTAAAGTTGATTACACAAGTGTAGATGCTTGTACACAGTTGATATCTAGTCACTATGAGGTAAAGGTAGTATGTTTTTGTCACTTAAAGGGGCACAGAGAGATTTCTCAAAAAATGAAATTAATTTTGTTAACCTTGTTTAAATTGATGGTATACATGGAAACCCTCTCATGTCAGATTACTTCAAAAGAAATCAGTAAAAATGAAAACTAAATGCATTTCCGATGGTATATTAGGGCTTTTCACTTTTTTTGTATTTTGGTTAAAAATCACCACCAATTGAATCAGGGAGGTCATAACTATGCATCACGCAGCAAGCCATGGGTGGTATTCAAGGTTATTTTGAATAAACATGAAACAAATAAGTAAGAATCCATCTGATCTCATCGAAACGCTATCAAATCCATGAATTTCACATTAGGATTGTCTTTTAAGTTATAATGATTCGTTTAACTGGAGATGAATGGAAGCTACTAGGGCAAAATTAAATTAAAATGTGTTTTACATTGCATTTTTATTTCAGAACTATTTGAAAAATACCTTGTCACAAAAAAGCAGAAATGAACGAAAGCGGCATGAGAACGATAATGGCCATGCAAAGCCACCAGCCAAGTTAGCCAAACCTTCTAAAAGTACATCAAAACCTACAGATACTGCAAAGAATAGGCCGAGTAACCAGTGGGGGAGTTACGCACTACTTACTAAGCGGCCGGTGGGCGAAGATGATACAACAATAGAGAAGCACATTCAACTGATGCAGGTTGAAAATCGAAAGTTGAGGCAAGATACTACTAAGATTAGCATGCTTATGGACCTCACATTGCTGACAGACGAGATGGGATAGTGAACAAACTGTGGAAGGTTGACAAAATATCGACTACCTACCCTGCTTGTTTGATGAGGATGAGGTAAATTATGTGCATGTTAAATGGTTTCACAACATTTACATTCAAATATTTAGATAAGATTTAATACCGCATTATAATAGGATAAATGTAATTTGATACCACTTTTTCCTATTGTTAATCCTTTTGTTAAATTCCACAGTGAGCGAACACGAGAAGGATAATTGTGCCCCATTGCATACCTAAGGCAAAGGATGCCCGAAAGCACAATTGCTCTAACAATCATGCCCATAGTTGTCACTATGCTGGTCGGCACTGGTCGGTACTTATTACCATCACTCAGCCAAATTAACCGGCACTCAAGGGAATTTAAACCTTGCCGAATAGCACTAGAATATGCCAAATTGAAAGTATTTGTCTTAAAAACAGCTACAAAATGCCTCTATTGCAACATGATTCATTATTTTGATTCAAATCTCGTCAAATTTAGGCAGCATTGAATTTTGGCTGGTGACAACCCTGATCATGCACCAAAACTCAATGCCAGCTATAGGTGGCATGCAATGCAAATGCAACAAACAACAGCTAATGCAACAAAGGGAGTTTAAATTCTTATTGTTATAATACATGCAGATACTGACAGAGTTCCACCGCTTGACAGAACAAGACATTTGCAAGGCCCAACAGAAGGGTATTGATAAGTATGCAGATGCCATCATCAAATGTGCACGTGTGCAAAAGGTGACGAGAGACCAGATATTTTCTGCAATTGGAAAAGCAAAGAGTGCCAAGGCCAAGAAACGTAAGTTTTTGTGTTTTATCACAGTTTTCTTTTCCTCAATTTTCAGTAAATATCTTCCCAACGTGTATTATAGTTCAACAATGTGAGGAGACAGACATGATTTCTTCTTGACTGATAGCATTGATAACCCAGTTCTAGAACTTTTCAAAAATACTGAGAAATTGTATGTTATGAATACGTAGAAGTCATTTTCTTATAATATAACCCTTGTCAACAATCATCAAACAGACCCAGGTTTTGGAAAAATGTCATCTCCGTATGATATTGCCTCTCATCTTTTAATCTCTATTTTCCCCGTTGTCATTGTTCTTTCGAGATTACTCTAAATTCATGTAAAGTAAATCAGTTTTCATTCTGTCAATGATGGGCATCTTTCCCTTGATGTTTAATTGAACCAAACACCAGGCACACCCCTCCAACTGGTGTCACTGCTAACATTTCAAAAGACAAAATGAACTTGGTTAATTTCATCATTCTTTTCAAGCTGATCCTTACAATTAAACTTATCAAGCCTATGTCATGTATGTGTGATTAAAGGCCTTATTTATAAATCTGATTTCAGATGCTGCAGAAGTTGGTGAAGTTTTGCTGATCTTTCACTTGCTGCATGAAAATGTTGAGTTTGCATTTTGTTCAAAGGCCAAGGTAAGTTGTGATTTAAGGGGTACAACAACAGCTAACAACTTTCCTGATTGTTCAGCTGCATAAAAAATAATAAATTTGTCATGATCTAGATTTACAGAATAAATGAGGGATTTTTGTTTGGAGTGTCTTCTACGTGTCATAAGGGATAGGCGAGTCCAATATTTAAGTAGTGAGCCGGCATCCACTACGATGAAAATATTGAACATCTATCCCATGTGACATGACAGGGGTTCCCATTTACTGTGGAAAACAGGACAAAAAATGTATTGATTTTTTTCAGAAAGGGAAAACTCAGGGAATCTGAAAACTAGCAAAAATATCAGGGAAAACATGGAATTTGAGTGGCAAGGGGAAAATGCATTATTTGGCACATGAGTGTGGACATGTCTTGTGTTTTTTCAACAACTTTTAACCAAGACAAATGGTAAGTATTTCTCAGGGATTATTTCGAAATTTAGTTTCCTAAAATGATGGGAACTCTGCCCAATAGAAGACACCACAAACTCAAGTCAGTATCTGTGTTTTTCATATTAATACAATCAGTAGTATTCCAATCTAAAAATACAAATATTTTCAGCAAGCAAATACACAAACTACAGCGAAAAATCCCTGTGATAAAAATCACCGTAACTATGACAGGTTTATAATCCAAACACAGGTCATACCGCTTTTGCATACACGAATGACGTGTGCGATATGTGAAAACTTGCTTTGAATCTGTAGCATATAATCTGACACAGTATATGGTACTCCCGCTGGACAGTCTAAAACTTCAAAAAGGACCTACAGAAAAGGGTATGCGGGATAGTCCTGGGCAAGAATTTTTCATCTTACTCTGAAGCACTGAGTAGTTTTGACATGGAGTCTCTCTATGACAGGCGGGTGGGTCACTTTCTGCAGTTAGCCAAAGAGGTTTTTCTTATAGTTCCAGAACAAATTATTTACTGCGGGTGGGTCACTTTCTGCAGTTTGCCAAAGAGGTGTTTCTTGTAGTTCCAGAACAAATTATTTACTCCCTCGATCCTGCCAGCTTGTAGTCTTCATGGTCGCAACCTGTGTGCTGCTGACAAATTGTCGCAGCTCTTTTCTTTAATACAATGTACCAGACGCATACCGCGGCATGTGAGCCAGGGGGGGCAGAAGTATATGTCGTCCCGACAGTGGCGTAAATTTTCGTAAAAGGTTGCCCCAAATTTTTACCCAGTCAGTCACCTCGTGAATTTCACGTAAGTGGTGGGGGGGGGGGGGGGGGGGGGGGGGGGGGGGGGGTAGGGTAAAACAAAATTGCACGGTCAAACATTTCGCACAGTCCAAAAATTTCGCACGGTCACAAAAAAATTCTTAGAGTCCTAAAAGCAAAACAGTCGACAAATAATGCCCAATCCTCAGTTTTTTCGGCCTAGGCCCTATTTTTTTTTCTTATGCGAATTTAGCGTCCTGGTATTGCGAATTTAGCGTCCCGGTATTTGGAGCCGGGGGGGGGGGGCAACTTGCCTGCCCCCCGGTCGGTACGCCACTGCAATGTACTTGTTACAAAGGTTTATGTTTGGATTGTTATTTAAAAATAAATGAATAATAATAGTTGTTTATTTTCTTTCAACTTTTTAATAGGTAGATGAAGATTCCTTCCCGTCACACATACACATTCAATATAACGGCTCAATGGCTGCCATAGTAGATGAAACCGTCAAGGATTACACCCTGATAGCTGAAGGTGAAGAAGTGTGTTCTACGGCCGACTTCATGAAAGCAGTAGGCATACTCATGGCTACACATTATGTCTTCAACGTTGCATATAAGTTTTCTGCAGAAGATTATCCTGAACTTGTTCAATATACCACACCCACAGAAAGGTATTGCATCTCCTTTACAACATCAACTCTAAGTTGAAATGAAATAACCAATGGGTAAGAATGTTAGTAGTTTCAAGGTTTTGTAGTTACCAGTGTGTAATGAAAATTGGTGATCTCAAATTTGGAGGATCCAGAGAGACACCCACCCTGTACATGTGACTGATTTGTTGCTATACCGTAGTGAAAAGTGGTAAATTGCTCATTATTTTTCCAGTAAATGTTCACTTTGGCAGACAACAGTCAAATTGAAATGTTAAAAATTCCACAATAATCATTTTATTAATATGATTTGCTACTTGTTTGTTGTTCTTGATTAGAAAAAGTTAATGATCAGAACTTCAAAATTTGGAAGAGAAAGAATGAAATTGCAAGATAATGCAATATATGTGCCCAGTTATGAAAATTATTGTTGGATACCTTTCACATGACTAGCGAAGTCAATTGAAAGTTGAACATTTTTCTGTTATGATTTTGAACTTTGGTGCTGGTTAAGAAATGATCTAGTTGTTTCTTTGCCTGGAGCATAACTTTTTGGAACCATTTTTACACTTTGAATATTTATACTTTGAGATGGTATGAGTAATCCCTTTTTCCAGTGCTCAGCCACATGCTTGAGAACATGGGGAGGTCGCAATCTGAAAGTGCCAAAATCAACACTATTTTGTGCTTAAAAATCAATAGATCATCACACTACACTGTAGTGGTCTGTAACACTTCATTGAACAGACAACAAAAATGTTCTTTTGAGCACGAAATAGTGTTGGTTTTGGCACATTCAGATTGTGACCCCCCCCCCCCCCCCCCCCCCCACGTTCTCGAGCAAGTAGCTGAGCACTGGAGCAAGGGATTGCTTCAAATTTTGTATCATTGTAAAGATGAACACATCAGCTTTACGTGGATATATAAAACTTAATAAACATATCCCGCGATATTTGAACAAATTGTGATTGAAAAAAAAAATCAACTTTTTTGGAGCAGTTTATTTTGATATGGTATACCTTTGCGAATAATTTTGGAAGTCTTTGAAAATTCAACTTTGCGAAACTCATATTTATGATAGGCCTGTGCATGACTGAGTACAACCCAAGCCATTTTATGTAAATTAGTCAGGCTTGCTCTCTCATCTCAATGGGCTGCAAATTGGCCACTTGAGATTGCTTGACCATCCAATTGTTTATTTACCACCTAGCTACATAGGTCAATGAACTTGATATTGAATATTGTTAGTGACTTATTTTGGACTTTGAGATTATTATAATACATATAAAACTTGCAATTATGGTGTCTCAGGCATGGCTCACAGTTGGTTCGCATCCTATTTGAAGAACAGAAAACAGTCCGTGATTATCGATGGTATGGTTTCCGACCCCACAGGACTTGACTGGGGTGTCCCTCAAGGTTCCGTTGTCGGCCCTGAAATGTTTATTCTATATTCTGCACCAATCGAAGACATCATTATCAAGCATGACCTTTCCAGTACCTCCTACGCAGATGACACACAGCTATACGTAGTGATTACACCATCAAATCGCGATAGAACTGTGACCAAACTTGAGAACTGCATCAAGGATATTCGCTCTTGGATGGCACTAAACAAACTCATGTTGAATGACTCCAAGACCGAGTTACTTCATGTCACATCACGGTTTGCCAAGAACATCACAAAGGTAAACATCAACATCGGCAATACTACAATATCTCCATCAAAGGATGTTCGCAATCTTGGTGTGCTTTTTGATAGTTGTCTTACCATGCGCAGTCATATAAATAGTGTGTGTAGGAGTGCATCTTTTGCCATCCGGAAAATTGGGAAGATACGTCGATACCTTGATAAAACAAATACCGAAAAACTGGTTCATGCTTTTATCTCATCCCGATTGGATAACTGCAATAGTCTTCTTTTTGGACTCCCGAATAAAGACCTCAATAAACTTCAGCGCATTCAGAATATGGCGGCAAGGATCATCTCTCTGAGTAGGAAACGCGACCACATCTCACCAGTTATGTGCAATCTACACTGGCTGCCAATTCGCGAGAGGATTGTTTTTAAAATTTTACTTCTGACTTTTAAAGCCCTGACCGGTCAGGCACCCATATACATCTCAGAACTCATTGCAGATTACAAACCGAGCCGGACTCTTAGATCATCATCTCTACATCTGCTCCAAGCAACTCCTAGCAAAACAATAACTTACGGCAGAAGTTTCGCGGTGACTGCGCCAAAGCTGTGGAATTCCCTTCCTATCCAACTCCGAAATCCACAATCAACAACTCAGTTCAAATCTCGCTTGAAAACGTATCTTTTTAAAACCGCTTATAACTTGTCATAATTGATGTTTTATTGACTTTTAAATCGCAATGTTTATATCAATAGCAGCTGATTGTATTATTCTCCGATGGCTGTTTTAACAATTTTGTTTGTACTTTTTGAGGTGTTCTTTGCATTGTATATATTTATAATCATGTGTTTTAAATGTATGTGTAGTATTTTTAAGATCTTTATCATTTGTTTGTGAAGCGCATTGGTGCCGCTGCTTTATGCGCTATATAAATGTGTGTTATTATTATTATTATTATTATTAATTATCTTGCATGTCTTTGGTATTTCAAATTCTTATTTCTATTATTCAAGTATGGTTTCATTCAACTTGTTTGATTTAATCTTTTGATTTAGTGCCTCTATGATTATGATGACTTCAAGCCAAATTCATCCCAAATTTGAATGCTCTGCAAAGTGCTCATGTCATGTTTTATTATGGATGAAGTTGGAATAACTTTATTGTTTTCACATGAATTTGATAGAGTGGAAACTTTGGAAGGTTTTGAATTGTTTATAAACTGCTCAAACAAAGTTTGGAATTTTTTTTTCAATCACAATTTGTTCAAATATATCTGGATATGTTCATTTAGTGTAATATATCAGTTAAAAGCTGATGTGTTCATATTTACAATGATATCCAATTTGAAGCAATCCCTTGTTCCAGTGCTCAGCCACATGCTAGAACATGGGGAGGTTGCAACCTGGAAGTGCCAACATCAACACTATTTTGTGCTTAAAAATCGATAGATCCTCACACTACACTGTAGTGGTCAATGTAACACTCATTGAACAGACAACAAAGATGTTCTTTTGGGCACGAAATAGTGTTGATTTTGGCGCATTCAGATTGTGACCTCTCCATGTTCTCAGCTGGTCCGTCAGCTTTACATGGATATATAACACTAAATGAGCATATCCCGCGATATTTGAGAATCTTGTGCTTGAGGGAAAAAAATCCAAACCTTAGATCATACAACCTTATGATTTATTTGTTTGGTATATTTTGAGTTCCATGATTGCTAAATGTTTAATATTTGGGTAGCCAATGTGAATCCAAATTAAGTTTATAATCATGTTTTTGTAACAATAATATGTGTTTGGTCACAGTAATTGTAATGTGGGTCCAAATTCTTTTAATGAAGACATTGGCTGCTTACTTCTCAATCTCACGGCGAGCAGATAATATCATATTGTGTATTTGCCATGTGCGATATTTATTCAATTGTTGATGATGGGTTAAACTTGTATTATACTGTTATTCTGTATTTTTGCTTTGTGTATTAGTATAATATAGTAGAGTCATTATCTTGGATTCCGTGACCATTTTCTTCCTACCTTAGTTTCTTAGTGAATTTGTCAACTAGAACCATTTTAAAAGAAAATGAGCTCCCATGCATTTCTCAAAAGTGGCGGGAACATTCTTTTATAGCGCAAATTCCAAAATGGCCGCCATACTTTTTCAGAATCCTTGTGCTCGGCCGAACAATTTGGTGTGCTTTTTAGCTTAATTAAAGCCATTTGAATTTTTGGGCCCCTGTATGGCGGCCATTTTGGAATTGCGCTATAAAACAACGTTCCCGTAACTTTTGAGAAATGCATGGGAGCTCATTTTCTTTTAAAATGGTTCTAGTTGACAAATTCACGAAGAAACTAAGGTAGGAAGAAAATGGTCACGGAATCCAAGATAATGACTCTACTAATACGTTCTATTTCCAAATTTTAGTCGTTATATTTTGAATCTTTTTGGATTGAATACTACTGATGATTTTTCGACATATTTAATTCCAAATTGATTTAGTGGATATGTTGCCTAATTTTATACACATTTTGTCATTCCAATTTATCTTTATGGTTTGGTTTTAGCATATCCACATTACCCAAATTATATTAGAGGTTCTGATTAATATTATTGTATGTAAATTAATTATTATCATTATTATAATTGTCATGACTAGTGTTGATTCGCATCCGGTCAAGTTGTCAAAATTGATATCAAAGTTAAAGATAAACCACCTACTTATGGCGGGACTCAAGAAGTCAACTTTTTGCATTTTTCGAGTGCTGTAATTTTTGAACTATGAGTTACTTGAATATAAAAGTATACATTTTTGTAAAGAAAATGGGTCAGAGAATCCATTTTTGGCATCAATTTTTAACCAAAAATGCTTATTTTTTTTTACTTTGCCCAAAAAAACCAAACAGTTACTGACATTTTTAGTAAAATATGCCTAAATGGCATGTAAAGACACAAACTTGGGGTAGGTTTTCTCATTATTTAACCTTTTGGGCACTTTTGGTCAACATTTCAATAACAAAAAGTTTAGGTGAAAAAATTAGAAAACCGACCCTAAGTTAGAGTGTCTTTACTTTTTCCCAAGAAAAATTGATCAAAAAATCAATTTTTTTGGTCAAAATCGATGCCAAAAATGGATTCTCTTACCCAAATCCCATCCAAAAATGTATACTTTTATATGCATTAATAGTTCAATAATTACAGCACTCACAAAATTCCAAAAAACTTTCCTTAGTCCTGCCAATGTAATACTAAAGAGTACCATAACTCATCTTTGGCATTTTAATTTGTGTATGAAAATATTACTGATGGAGTCAATAAATTCACTTACATCAAATCTCATTGTTTTGTAATGTGTGTATCATATGGAATTATCTGTCCGAGTCATTTGACTCGCTTTAAAGTATGTCCATTGACTCGCTTGAATTGTTAAACGGATTTGACTCACTTTCAGTATGAAGTGTATCGATTGACTCACTTGAATTGTTAGACAGATCAGAGTCATTTGACTTACTTTTGAGTTTTAAGTGTGTCCATTGACTCAATGGAATTGTTAAACAGATGTGAGTCATTAGACTCACTTTGAGTTTGAAGTGTGTCCATTGACTCACTGGAATTGTTAAACAGATCTGAGTCATTTGACTCGCTTTGACTTTGAAGTGTGTCCATTGACTCACTGGAATTGTTTAACAGATCCGAGTCATTTGACTCACTTTGAGTTGGAAGTGTGTCCATTGACTCACTCGATTGTTGAACGGGTCGCCTCACGGACAAAAATGAATACCCACCTAAGTGAGTAATGTGACCCACGTAGGCAGGTCAATTGACCTATTTAAATAGGTCACTTGAGACATTTGTACTTTCAGTGAGTAATGTGACTTGCACAAGTGGGTCAATCAATTACCAATGACCCACTTTCATAACAATTATACCTACTTACATGGGTCATTTGACTCGCTTAAAGTGTGTAATATGACTCGCATACATTCTGAAGGCGGGTCGCCTCACGGACAAAATGAATACTCACGTAGGCGAGTCGCTCGACTCAGAAAAGTTTTCT
Organism: Ophiura sarsii; assembly: GCA_035610835.1. Classification (NCBI taxonomy): domain Eukaryota; kingdom Metazoa; phylum Echinodermata; class Ophiuroidea; order Amphilepidida; family Ophiuridae; genus Ophiura; species Ophiura sarsii. The sequence goes on along the minus strand of CM069456.1, from coordinate 43,301,172 downwards.
GTGAAGATTACAATTTTCACCATGTTCACTGACGATATACAGTCCTCAAAATAAGTAACTGACCAGGTAGTAATGTTGCTCTTAACTCAACAGTATAGCTCTTATACGTAAAACTATTAAATTGTGAATTTGTAAGGAAATTTCTTCTCTTTAATTTGACGTGCAGATTGACTGAAATATTAGCACATCTATGTGTCCAAACCAAAACTTAGTCCGTTTTTCATTTCAGCATTTGGTTCTACACGCAGCCTCAGTGGTAGCGATTCTGGCGGCCAAAACTGAACTGGTAGCGACAACTCACCGATAGATATAAATAGAAGAATTGGGGGATGCTTCAATTGATCAATGCAGCCCACACACATACCTGTCACATGTCACACCTCTGCGTGTTCAAAACACAAGTGCGAAAATGAAAACTGCACATTATTTCATTCTTTTCGGTGTATCTCTAAATTGTTAACCGATCTCACCAACAATGTCTCTAATTGAAGAGGAGTATACCATACCATATATATGAATATACCATATTTTTGTAATTTATATTTTGAAGTTGGTAATATATTTTCAGAGTCATGAGCGTATCGATAACCTGTTATGAGCGTATTTATTACCTGGTCTGTTTTTTTTAGGAATACGATGTATGGCAATGGTTCTATAGATGAAATTGAAATTAACACTTTCCATACGGCAGGCGTCTGCAGACGACAGTTCCAAAATTTCACAAAATGTTTCAAACATAATTGTATTACCATATTTGGAATCGCCATGAGAAATACATTATTGATTCAGTAATCCTTGAGACCTCGAAAGTTGGGAAAGGTTTCTGACAAATCTGTATGGATACGGTAAAACTAATAGCCGCGTGGAAAATGTTAAAATCTCGTCATGCACTTACCTCTTACTCTGTACTCATCAGCACTCATTCCTAGCGGCTCCATACTTCTTGGAGTAGTGTATATGGTCGAATCCAACGAAAAGTGTACACGGCTAGATTTTTAGGGTCCAGTTTCAAAATGCTTCGATCTCTTTTTCCTTTTCCCCACTCAAAGTCAACATATCAAGCTTGTATGGAAAAAAAGTGCCATCACTAATCTCTCCAATTGACCACGTGGCGGAATGATGAAGTTGAAGGTACACTTCTCAATGTTACCTACAAATACAAGTACCATATTTTGATTAAGTGATGATTATTCCACCTATTTACATATTGCATTCAAATTTGTGATTGTATTGTATTCAGAAGATGCTAATGCTGATAGAAAGTGGACATATTTGTACAGGTACTCATCATTTTTTACATTTTAGATTCACACAGTTAGGTAGCATTTTCAGGCTCTCAATACTTTGAAACATGAGGTTGAGTCACTTTGTATACTTTCACCAAGATGATTTGAATGAACATTTGTTTTCATGTACCTCAAAGAGGGGGAATGACCCTTTCTGGAAAATTTAGAATTTTGAGCATGCGCCAGAAACTTAGGGGCCATATCCAAACTCTCAGTGATTTTAAAGCATTTTTCTACCGATTTTACCCCGGTATTCCAACGAAATAGAACGAAATAACAATGCATTTCGTTGGAATACCGGGGTAAAATCGGTAGAAAAATGCTTTAAAATCACTGAGAGTTTGGATATGGCCCCTTAAGTACATAGAGGAATGTGGACATTTTGTATTCGTAGGTAACAGTTAATGTATACGTAGGTATAAGAGAAGTAAAACTGTAATAAATTAATGTTGCACTTAATTTATGCTGCATTTTGGGGGTGAAATGATCATGCAGGGTTGTTAACAATATTTGTTTTTAAATAAACATGTTAAAACATGTTTAAATCCTAATATTAGGGACATATTCCCCAATAGTTTACTTTAAATAGATACTAGAATATTAATTTAATGTTGAAAAAATATACAATATCCAACTCTCAGTGGTGATTTTGAATAGGTTTATTAAGAACAAAATATCAGGCAACAATTTTAAGCATTCCTATAAGAGAAAAAACATGTTAAGACTTAAAGCACGGTAGCTAATATTGCAATAATCAAAGTATTCGTAGGTAACACATTTGTTCTCAACTTTAACTTCGTTGACTAAGAACGGTTGGATTCTTTGATTTTACATATGTTTAAGAGGCAAAATTGAAAACTCGACGTAGTTTTTATGCCCTGAATCGCGTGTGAGGGTGAATGTCGTACAGCAAAATAAAAAGGTGTCTTGCTTGACGTTAAAAGTTGATAATATAAGAATGTGCGCTCAGCACTGCTTTTACAAAACAATCAGAATTGCGTAATATTCAACATTTGAATAAAAAGCAAGATTAACCAAATAAACATTAAAATTATATAAAACTATGTTCCTATTTCTAAGATATAAAAGAAACATCCTAAACATCAATAAACTCACTAGGCCTATACTGTTAGTATTATTGATCATCTAATTTGGTTAAGGAATGTTGATTAAAATTAATTTACACATGATAATTACGGCAGAAAATGTTTTATTATGCTAACGTATCTGATCATCCAATTTTGTAAGTGTCTTTCTTGCTTGACTTTCAATTATTAAGAATGTGCGTTTAACTTCTACAAAACAGTTAGAAGTGTGTAATATTTATCATCTGATACAAGGCAAAATGATGGCAACATACATATCGTACTGGGTTAAAATTTCGTAAATGTATAGTTAAACAATCAATTAACTCGCTAGTATAATATTCTTACTCATCTCATTTGGTAAAAAGCATGTTCATCATTAAAACTAAACATAATGAAATATTAAGCATATAGAAACATTTTAAGTAAGATACCTCTGATCATTCAGCCTTGTAATCTCTACTTAACAAGTTTAGTGGATCTTGTTGTATTCTTTGTGTAGTTAGTTCTTCATCTCTCTCTTGTCACGAGAATGAATATCTAGTAGAACAGAATTACTCTTTGTTTATTATAGGACATTTTAGAATGTTAAGAATGAACGTTTCAGTTTCCGTGTGAATCCAAAGTATTGGATCGAATCAACTATTGAACATTTCCTCGAGCCATCATTAATTAGAAAGCAAGCGGTTTTCTTTTAGCAAACAGTTTGATTTGCCTGTAATTTATAATCTTGAATGTCAGGTTATTTGTTTTAAGCAATAAAACAACCGGTTGTCTTCCTCAATTTGTTCTAAATGAAGGAGGCAAGTGTGTCTTCTAGCAGTTATCATTTTGAATAGCTGTTTTAAACACGAAAGCCAGATCGCTTTTTAATTCATTTAATATATACTTTGAAAATAATTTCATATCAGACCTTATATTATATATATAAGTTTAATATGAGCCGAACATGTTCAAAGTCTAGAATATTCAAATGTCGTGCATTTCAGTCCACAGCGCGCGGAATAAAGCACATACAACTTACAGCAAGACATCCAGTTGTCAGATTAGAATTAAGATATAATTTCCTAGTTTGGAATTTGTATCATTCTAAAAGTCGTACATAGTAAGTTTTTATCGAGTTTCAACCGGAGGCAGATTCCGTTTGACATAGAATCACCAATATGAAATATTTTGTCAGATGTAGACAAAATAGGAATTTTATGTTTAAAAATTCAATGTTGTTTGATTTAAAAACACTAATTTAATAGGTTTTGCCACGACAGAGATATTGTCGGGCATGTGCCTTTCATTGTGATTTTCTTTTAAATCAACCACTGCTTAGTTTAATTACACTAATTAATGAATGTCGGAAGCATTATTCATGAACAATTCTTGATTTGAGACTGAAATCAGTTAGGCCTACCCTTGATTACCTCCACACAAAAAAAGGGGGAAATGTTTTACTAAATGTCTTGTTCACTTAAAATACGTTTCGGTGACATTACACAACCTGCCCGAGCAAAAATGAAGCAAGTTATTTTATATTTGTGACACATGAATTCCATTTTCAAATACAACTACAATAATGGCCAATATTATGTACCTCAGTAGTCACTTCTCTGCAATTCCAGAGGAAGTTGGTTAACTACGTATACATCATATCGACAAGCTGGTTTAAAACAATATTACGCACCAAACGATATTATTCCCGTCTTATACATTCCTGCTAAATATTTACATAATATAAGGTGCGAATGAAAGCGAAAAACAATACAGGAATTGTACCATGCTCATTAACTAATATATAGGTTACCTACGAATACAAAATAGAATATGAGAAAATTGATTATGAAGACAAAATTTCATGGATATTATGACTAAATGTACCCATTTTAAGACGATCAACGTGTAATCTATGGATATAAATAACATTCATTCACTCTAACTCCAACAAAAAATATGTTCTCGGCAAAACCAGTGTGATTACACCATGCATTTTATTTAAATTAACACCTCCTATTTTCATTTAATAAGGGAATATTATTTTTTTCCCTCCAAATATAAATATAATAATATATCCAGTCAGATTGTATGATTGCGCACTGCTTGTATGTAAAATAAAATCATTTAGGGCCAATATGCACCGTGTATATTATTGAATGTTGCCTACATATACATGTTACCTCCGAATACAACATGAAGTCAATGCACGAGAAGCTGTTACTGATTATTTATATAAACATTAATCACCCCATTGCGATTTAAATCAACTGTCAGAGGATGTCTTTGCGTGAATAACATAAACAACTACACTAATAGGAGTAACAAGATTGAGACATAGGGAGGCTATATTCAATCAACTTTTAAGACAACAACAAATTATTGATGCACTTGTACGCAAACTACAGAATTTTGTGAAAAGTTACTTACAAAAGCTGAAAGATTGATGCAAAACTTCTCTGTGGCTTGCCGAACGCAGCGCACATTTCTACTTTATTCCAGTCGATACAAGTATGTAACTACAGAGGGAATAACCACGGTATCGTTATTTGTATTTGAAGGTAAAAGTTCATATTTCAAATTTGCCTACGAATACAGCCTTTTATTGCTGATATTTCAAAAAAAGTTGCCTTCAAAATGATAAAACTTGGCACACATGTACATTGTATCACACTTCGCTTATTCCATAGATATCATTCACTAATCTGTGTTTATATTAAAATGGCAGTGTTTTAAATAGGTATTCGGAGGTAATGCATTTTTTTTACCAAACCGATCGTTTCCGCTTTTAAAATTTCTAACAGCTTTATCAAAAAATCGACTTGAATGTGGACAATGCATTTAAGTATTTAACATATTTAGGTATCCTTACAGCACAAATTACACTACCTCAGGCGAATTCTTCCCCGAAAGTGAGATTTAACAAAACATGTATTGGTAGGTAACGTCAAAACTTACCACAGCCAAAAAAATCACAACAATTCAGGGGATTGATCAAAAGTAACAAAAATTACCAGAGGCATTCTTGAGATATCCACCAATCAAACAGGTAAAATTATTTCGGCTTAAGCTCGTTTTCATCTAAACGGTTATATGTCTAAAATAAAACCTTAACAACTATTTTGTAAAAAGGGTGAAAAATAGCAGGTTTATTGCTCGCATACGCCCAATTGTGCATAGAAGTTAGTGATATTATATATGGCGCGAAGCGTCTCACCGAGGCGGATACGTATAACACAAAAATAAAATAATCAAGATATAGATTATTTTATTATAGAACATCACGTGTACACTTTTCGTTGGATTCGACCATATACTTTGTAGCTGAGTAAACACAAACAACAAGAAGAAAAAAGCTACTTGTGTCTCACGGACATCTTCGACTTAATATGAAATGATTAAAACACTCAGGCACCAAAATTGGTAGTTGTTTAACTTCAAATATTCAAACACTGGTCTGAAACAATCGAAAAGTTTTCAATATCAAAATCAGAACGTATTTCTTCGATGTATAGTGGCGATGCAATTTCGTTGTGTCTGCATGGACAGTGGTTTCTTACAAAACGCATCAGACGTCCTCGCCGGCGCGATAGACACGTACATGGCTAGCCGATCGGGTCATTACGTATTGGTATAACACGTTACATATTTTACAACGCGTTATAAAACGAACCAATAGGAACGTCGTATTTCACAATATCGATGTGACGTCACAACGCTTTGCCTATTTGGTGAGCTTTGGTGTGTGACCAATCGGGAACTTAAAGGCATATTATGTGATCTTTTCCAAGTAGCGCCCTCTATCATTGATTTTTACTATGAAAGCAGACTTTCTTGCAGATTTGCATTTTTGATCATAAATCATAACGATCTTCTAAGTTACAGATCGATACGATTCCTAATTACTTCAAAATCATGGTTTGAAAATAGATTGTACCGAGCGGTACTATCTAATTTTTCAAATTTTATTTTTAGGAATCGTATCGCTCTGTAACTTGGAATATGTTTATGATTTATGATCAGAAAAGTAAATCTGCAAGAAAATCTGCTTCCAATTTTTGTTCGAGGATTGAGGGCGTCCCCTGGAAAAGATCACATAATATATCTTTAAGGTGTTGTAAAGCACTCTGTATCATAATTACCGTTCATTCAGTTTGGGTGGTTAGGCAACAGGCGGTAAACAGGCCGAGTCATAACGGTATACGGATACAGTACGAGTTTTATCAGGGAAGGAAGGACAGGTGGTTTTATCAAGGAGTTATTAGTTATTAGCTAACTCCTTGGTTTTTCATAGGCCGTCCGTAATTTCCATTACCTTGATTACTACAGTGCAACAGAGCATTAATTACCAAAAGTGCATGCTATTGAAATTACGCTCTAATTCAAAAAGTAACATATGTAAGACAAGGAGACAGTATTATATTATAGAATACAACTTGGTGATTCAATGATATAGAGAAAAATAGTTTGACCTTATTTCTAATATTATTAGCATATTATAAAGAAATACATTACAATTTTGGTAATTTCCAGCAAAATCTATATATGCCATTAACATCAAATTCATAGGATATGAAGTTCCCATAATTGTCAACAATTCTGTCTGAGAAAAAGTTAACATTTATCTTTACTTTAAAAGAAAAGCCCAAACCTGTCTTAATTAAGCTTAATTAATGACCAAACTCGTTGAAATTATTAAGTAGTACTATGTATCCAAACCATACTTGCAAGGTATCAAATTAAAGATAATGATGTGCCCAAAACAATGGTGTGAGCAGATAATTCAATATCCCTTTAGTATTAAAAATATTTTCCTCTAAACATTTGGTATATTCTTAAAAACAACAAATGGTGTTTTTGTATTTTTCTCATGAATTAAACATGCAATAAACACTATAGTCACAGAGAAAGATGTTTATGCTTAGCCACACAAATCTGTTAAGCCATTCGTTAACATGTTTGCTGTGTAATTAATTTATGCGCGTAATTAATCAATTAATTAGGCGTTAAATGGAATAATTGTTAGTATACCCATTTAAGTTATGTTAGGTTTCAAAATCATCCTTAAATTATGCTTAATAAAATTGTAAAGCATTTCATTTGTCTTTTTCTGTAATATTAATCAAAACTTTAGATACATTAATTTTGCAACTTTTCTTACAATAACAATGCATTTCATACAACTGTACAACTGTGTGCACAGACTTGGCAAAAGTCTGATAATATTTGTCCAGCCATGCACGCAAACAATAGAATCAATCTTCAAGGACATGCTCACGCTAAGGGACCAATGTTTTGAAATCCGCGCTACAAAAAACTTGAAATGCCATTCAGCAGTGTTCAGTCAAGGGTTTTAAGCATAATGGTGTATGTTACTTTAGGTGGGGTGTGCTGACATGCAAGTCTGTATATAATACAGGTACCACTATAAAGGCCTGTAGTAAGTCTAGGCCATAAAAGCAAGTAGCCAGTAGCTGGTTGGATTAGCGTGTATGGATAATCAAGTATTGACCAATCCGAAATCAGGTTTAATAAGAAATGGATAATCATACAAAGACAACACAGAGAACTTTAAAACAAAGCTATTTTGATTATATATGATACACATACTTAGGATTGATATTTTCATGGTTGTACAACACTCAGGAGGCACTATATTTATAATTCAATATTTGGTATGCTCTGTTGCACTGTAGTCAAGACCAATATGTTTGGTCGGAGCTGGATACAGGTAGCTTATTACGGCCCGGGCTTGGATTATAAATTGACTCTTAAGTTCAGCGGGATATTACTATATGGCCGTGTGTTTTGAACTCGCCACCCTTACCGTTGCATGTCCAGATGTTTACATTTTACACCATCTGAGATTCGAATTAGCATATCACAATAACTGTTTGTTCTACCCCATAAAAAGTATATATTTTCTGAACGGTAATCTCACAAGGAATCCAAATATGCTATTGGAATTTAGATAAGACCCAATGGTAACATGTTGTGATTAAGAATGTTCAAAAAATATCATTTTTTTTTCATATTTTGACATAAGCTCAATAATATATTTATACCTATCCCAATCATAATTTTACTGTGCATATTTAAGTTCCTCATGCAATTACCCATCAGAACATATTAGTTGTTAATGGTAAACATGTTGAAATATACTATATCGAGAAGTAAATGGGCACAAACGTTTAAATTTCATATTTATTAGAGTTTACAAGTATATATTTTTGGGTATGCACCCTATCCTGATTTAAACGGCATTTTTGAATTCCCCTATTTGAGAGCTTTCCAAAAATGTATAATTTTGCTATCATCGGTTAAATATTCCTTTTGTTATAGTCATGTATGTAAAACCGATGAATTAGGGCAAGTTCACTGTGTAGCGAATAGGGAAAGAAAAAGCCAAGGACAATGGAATCGTTTCATGATTACAATTGTTGCACGATAGTTGTCACATTTGTTGAAACAGAATCTTATAGAATATAAAATAATCTATAAAATGAGAGCAAAATCATGTTTGTACCATACAGGGATGAGGAGTTATAGTAAATTGAACGTAGAATTGGGAACATTTTCTATATTCCCCATAGAGATTGCACACAGCGCCGCCGCCACCGCCGCCGCCACCGCCACCACCCCTGACTTTCACAACATAATCAATCATATCTCAGCCAAACATTTATAGAAATACCTGATTTACTAACACAATGTAGCTAGATAAATAGGCTTTCATATGACACCTCAACCATAGCTCTACCACATTTAGTTGTTGAGTTAATAGAGAGAGATGGATGATTCGTCACCAAAAATGCAACGCCACCACCCTTTTTGGGTGGTGAGTTCAAAACACATGGCCATATATTATTAGGCAAAACATAAAATAACATGTTAAGCCCCCACCCCAACCGCTTTTGGGCCCCTTCAGTTTCCTGACTGTAGAGGGCGATATATGGAAAAATAAAGAAATGCATTGCAATTCTGAAAAAACAAGGAATACATAAGCTCCGATTTTTTTTCAAAATGTAGGTTTTGACTCATCAGTCAGCAATACGGATTAAGTTTTCTCGAGTACATTTAATGGACACGTGACTATTAGGAGGCCACCATTGCGAGTGAAGTGGAGAAAGATCCCCGGATGTGGAAGCTTCACTGTACAACAGCATAGGGATATTATTAAATAACTTAGTGAAATGTTCACTATTCTTTTTAAAAGCTTTTTTGTGTTATTGTTGTATGGAGATGACATACATACATACATAAACAACATTTATAAGGCGCCTTTCCAAATTGATCAAAGCGCCATGAATAAATAATAAATAATAAATAATAAATTAATTAATTAATTAACAATGCAAATCGAGTCAGTATGAAGGATAGAAGTGTGACTTCAACACATTCTTGAAGGTAGGCAATGTACATGCCTCCCTGATGTTTCTTGGGAGGCTGTTCCACAGCAAGGGTGCCGACACATAGAATGATTTATCCCCGATGCGATTTTTTCCCCATATGAACATAAAGAAGAGTGGAATCAGATGAAGAACGTGTGATGGGTCCGGTAACAGATTTTGTTCTATGGGAGAGGAAGTCCGTAAGGTAATCTGGTGCATCGCCGTGAAGACATTTGAAAACGTACATGCATATTTTGAATTTGATGCGCTCCCGTATGACCTGTGAATGTTGACTTTGCATATCATATGCAGCTTTTGACCGTGGAATATAAATATTGGCTGTGGGAAACGTCAGTTAGAACGACTTTAATTAGCAATTTAAGACCCATTTTGGTGATTTTGTGTTCAAGGCATCGCGATTGTGACTACATGGATTACGTATCGCGTGGTCTGTGTGTTGAAATTTGTCTTCTGAGTGGGCGGAAATAATGTCTGTAAATATCTGCATTATTTGTTTGTTTTTTTCTCGTAAGTTTCGTTTGTAATGTAAGCTTATTAAACAATCACTTTGCGACTTGTGCAAAATTGCCACTCGAAAAGGAAATCCATTAGCCATGCGTTATGGGTTGCCTCAGCAAAGGCGGCCTCATGTTAGTCACGTGTCCATTAAATTTACTCGAGAAAATTTAATCCGTATTGCTGACTGCTCATACCTACCACGATTTCCATACCTTTTCTCAAAATATAGTAAAAATAAGAATTTTGAAAAAGGTATGAGGTAGGATACTCAAATCCTACCTTAAAACGTCTCCTATATCTTGCCATAGTTGGTGTTATATAATATCTGAAAACTTCAATAGAATACTGATAAAACATAAGTACCGTACCTTCTTATAATCATAGGGTAAGGAGCGATATTATAGGCCTACTTTTTTATTATCTTTTATTGTTTATTTCTATCATAATTTTCACATTTCACATAGTTTCATCATGTTTACATTGCATTATCGATACATGTATAACACATTTTCATATGCCTTTCAGCATGTTTACATTGAATATAATATACATGTTTAGCACATTTTCATATACTTTTCAGCATTTTTATATTTTTATATTTTTATATGCTTTTCGGCATGTTTACATTAATAATTTTCACATTTTATGTGTACCACATTTTCATATACTAGTACATTTTCATATGCTTTTCAGCATGTTTACATTTCATATCATGTATAGCACATTTTCATATACTAGTACATTTTCATACGCTTTTCAGCATGTTTAAATTTCACATCATGTATAGCACATTTTCATATACTAGTACATTTTCATATGCTTTTCAGCATGTTCACATATGTTTTTCATTATAGGCCTACTAGTCAGTTTACCAGCAAACATGCATAATAAACTCTCAAAATGGTCAAGTCATTTGTGAGCTATGCTTGTAGTGCCGCTTTTACTACAAATGTTGAAATTCTTTGATAAATGTTGGACAATATGTTTTCGGCATTGTATCTTCTGCCACTCATCTACATATTTCCGGTCCCTGGGCACTGCAGTCGACACAATAAGTAACTGACCAGGTAATAAATGTGCTGATAACTCTAAGAGTATGACTTCTACATAGAAATATTAAGTTATAGTCTTGTTGAGAAATGTCTCCTCTTTCATTTGAGATATTGCACGCTAAGAATGGTTGATTATTGACGACATTACAATCCCAAATGTTATGTCAAATACGATTTTCATTTACGCATTTTGCTTTTTTACACGCGGACTCAAACCGGCAAATTATTGATTACTGGTAGTGGTAAAGTACAACAGAGCATAAATGCCCAAAAGTGCATGTTATTGAAATTATGCTGCAATTCAAAAGTAAACATATGGAAGACAAGGAGACAGTATAGAATACAACTTGGTGATTTAACGTCATAAAAAATGTTGGTTTGACCTCATTTGCATATAGTTAGCAAGAAGAAGAATAATCCATTGGTAGATTACCAGTGTAGTCACCTTCGGAGCCATAATTTCACCCTTATTAAGATGAGCACTCCTGATGTAGTTCTCGTTGAAAATGACTATTGGGAAAAATCACCGTGTTGCATAATATAGCTTTTCTTCATCATCTTCATCTGTGTACATGTAGATAATTTTATGCTCTGAGGTCTCTGGGCTGCGGACCAGACTTTGGCGGGTTAAACCGGTTTTGTGAGCGCTCAACCGTCCCACTTCCCTCATGGCATATGGTTGGAGGTGGAATCAACTCCGCTTGTCTGAACGCCTTAGTGCTTCTGCAAAGCCAGATAATGTAGCTTGCTCGCAAGGCTGTTTTGGCTGCTGTGTCTAAGATTGGTTTTCTCTTCCCGCTGGGGATTCCTAGTGAGGCCAGACATTTGCTGATCGTGGTACTATAAATCCCTCAGCTTCCGACTTCAACAGGAAAGTAGTTTACAGACCATCCATTATTTTCACATTCTGCTACAAGGTCTTGGTATTTACATTTCTTCCTGGCGAAAGCATTTGCAAGGTTTTCCTCTGCTGGGACTGTCAATTCAATGTTGATGACATTTTTAGTCTGAGTTGAGAAAATAGTAATGTCAGGTCGCTTGGCCGTCTCAACAATTTCTGGAGGAAATACTATCTGCGAGTGCTCTTCATCCACCAGGAGTTTCCAGTCACTGGCATTTTTCAGGATGTTTGTCTCTTTTGGCTTTCTGTACGGCAAGACTGGATTACGGTATTTTGTGCCATCTGCTGTTTGGAATGCTATGGTAGGACTGAAACTTTGAGACTGGGATGTCGATGGTCTGTTGTTGTTTGCTTCATCGACATATGGTATCAGTCCTGATACAATTGCTCTCAATGTTTGGTCATGGCGCCAATTGTACCTTCCATTTTCTAAGGAAAAGCTGCAACAGTTCAGGATGTGGAGCAGAGTACAATTTCGGTGGTGACATAACTGGCACAATCCCATATTTGTCTTGCCCCAGAGTCTCAGGTTAGTTGGTGTCGGGAGTTGGTCATAGATGGCATTTATCTGGAACGACAGGAGTTCTGGTGTCCAAACATACAGGAGTTTCTTCCATGATGTGTCCACTTGCATGGCAGAGTCCCATCGCAGCCACTGTCCTTGTTTCGCGCATCCATAAAGGTAGATCAGCATCTCATCCTCGTCAACTTCTTTAACCAAACTGGTCAGGCACTGCCTGTGTTCTTTCAGGGTCATGTCTTTAATTAGCTTCTGATTTTTCTTGAATCCCAAGCCTGCTTTGTCGGTCTGACCTCTGCCGATTTCATTAAGGATGAGATGTCGTTCTTTTTGTTCCAACTCCTTTACTCCATTCCATCTGGACCTCTTCTTTTTCGACTCTAAACACTCTCGGTATAGTGTTTGAGTTTTTCCATCTCTGGAGTGCTTGTTGAGATGGTATTTGGTTAGCTGCATACATTTCACCGAGGTGGTGAGTCGCTTTAGTTGTAGGCCGTAGCGTTTTCTGGATCTGTATAAAGCACTATTGGTAGTGCTTCTGGTTACTCCTGCCCATCTCTTCAGATGTTTTGTGCAGGTTGCCTTTAGTTTCTCAATATAGGTGATTGGGAAGTTGTAGATGGTAAATTCCCATACCATTTTTGGGATGATCACATGATTGTAGATCCACATTTTCATGATACCATTCAATTCGCTTGTATCTGTTAACTCCAACATAGCAGACAACTTGCTGGTAACCATTTGCCTGATCTTATCATCCTTCAGGTCTTCATAGATTAACTTCCCAAGGAATCTCATTGGTTGGCTGTGGATATATGTGATTTTCTGTCCGTCAATTATTAGTTGTGGGTCGTAGGCTATATATTGTGTTTTATGGCCTCTTCGCTTTTGGTCTGCATTCGGAACCACTTTCTTCATGGCATGAGATTTGCATTTAACAGGCTTGGCTTTCATGGTTCTTGACCATTTGAGGAATTCGTTGGTGGTATTTATGAGTCGCCCGTAAATTGATTACCCAGCAAACTTTATAAAGAAATAAATTAAAAAATGGCCTATTTTAATTTCAACTACACATAATAACTATTAACACCAAATTTACAGGCAACGAACTTCCCATCATTGTCAACAATTCTGTCTGAGAAAAAGTACACATTTATCTTCACTTTTTTTAAAAAGCCAAAATCGTTATAATTAAGCAGATAATTCAATATCCCTTAAATATTTAAAATATTTTCCTCCACTGAAACATTTGGTATATTTTTAAAAACCACAAAATGGTGTTTTTGTATTTTTCTAATGAATTAAACATGCAATAAACTCTAAAATCACAGAGAAAGATGTTTATGGTTAGCCACACAAATCTGTCAAGCCATTCGTTAACATGTTTGCTGGGTAATCAATTTACGCGCGTAATTAATTAATTAATTAATTAGGCGTTAAATGGAATAAATTTGAACCACTTTTTGTATGTAAGGTTTCCAATTAATCCTTAAATTATGCTTAATAATAATTATGGTCAAGCCACATTCAAGGGCGTCCACAGACCCTTTTCATGGGGGAGGGGGGGGGGGGGGGGTGTGTGTAAATGTCATCAATTGCCGACAAAGCCATTTGTGCCGACAACAAAAAATTTCGGCTCGCTTCGCTCGCCGGAATTCATACACGCATATTTTAGTATGGAATGTATGGTCAGGGGCATCAATCAGTTTTCAGACATGGGGGAGACACAAATTTGATAATGATAATTGAAATGTTAAAATAAAGCAGCGCATAGCTGATTGAATACCGGTAGTTCTGGGGGAGCCAAGGGCGTATCCAGGACTGTTTTGATGGGGGCCAAACATCTTCAAGCCATCTTGTTAATCTTAAATATTGAAACGTTGAAACTAATACAAAGCGCGCAAAAATTGTGATTTTAAAAGGTATAGTATGACGTTTAAATGTCCTCCACATAATATTTAGAATATTTGTTGTGGTTTGAGGGCCATTATTTATATACTAATTTTCGGTCCCTCGCCTGATTAGATAGTTCAATAATAATTTTACACTCGCGTCCCTCTTCAACTGAAAAAGCGTGGGAATTGCGCCTCTAATACACGAGCTAATTAGATAGTTCAATGCCCGTTTTTCCCCGTTTTCAGACATGCGCAGAAAGGATCACAGATGATAATCCGAAATGTTGAATTTCTTTTACTCGGGTAGCTACTGTACGGACAAATATTATGGTTTTCGGAGTGAGTGATGACATATGGTCTTCACCCAAAATATTTTCTTCAGGGATATAGCTACATTTCTGTATATGCGGCTGTTTGTTATTCTTAAAGAACGCATAGTAACAAGCATTTATACGGGACTATACGTCCAACAAATTAAAATATTTTACGACATTTTCTAAATGTAAACAAAAACTCTTACGCAGATCTTAAAGTGACACTTTCACATTAATAACATAGATGAACGCGGAGTTTGCTAACGATAAAGAAACTGGCGGTACCATACCAACCGTATGTTGTTGCTGGGCGACCGCGTTTAACATGGCGCACGCGATTCGGCGCACACGTAATGACGCAGACAAAGTATGTACGCGTTTGTGGCGCAAACTGTACATTGTAAACGGGGCATGCAGTGAAAGCAGGCAGTCCGTACAGTACAATAAAATGTAACGAGAGCAAGACACAAACAAAACATTAATCATAAAGCCAAGACCTTTATTTTAATAAAGAAACTGGGAGCAAGGCGAAAACCGTATCCAGGATAACATGTATTAAAGTGACTGAAGTGGCTGAAGGAAAATACATTTGATGGAGTCACTCATGCAGTTGTAACCCCATGGCTGGTCATGAAGCTATGGGCTGGTGGATCATGGTCGACCCCCCACCCCCCACCCATCCCCCCACACACCCCTTTCATTTTCTTTGTGCGACTTATTATACAGCGGTGCGGCTTGTATACGATGAGGTCTGAATCTGAATTTGAGGTGCTGCGGCTTATTCGCCGTGCGGCTTATAGCACGTAAATTACGGGATTGTCACATCATACCCTAAGGTCTAAGCCCCCTTCCCCCGCACTTCCCTCACTTGATAATATGGATATAGTAAGGCGGCCTTACTAGGGCCACATGGGTATCTGGATAAACAGAACGTGCGGTAGAGGCCTTATTTAGAACACAACAGACATGACAAAGGGACTGCATACGTTTAGGCCCTACATGCCTATTGGAGGAATAATGTATTTAAGTAAATAGGCCAAACAAAACCCGGATGGCACACATAGTGTTTAATTACAAGCATAGAATGGTACAAGTGATCTTGATGATAGACTCCGCCGACCATAAAACTAAACGACGACTATAAAACTATAGAACCCATATATAACGCTCAGAACGTAGGCCTATACCTGGATACAGTATGTGCATGGGCAGCCTATCGGGGGAGACATTTTAAAGCTAATTTTAAGTTACTTTCAGTTTTGACATTAAAATACAACTTTTGTATTATTTGGGGGTACAAAATTAAAGTACATGGGGTGGTACCTGAATAATCAAGGGCACCATCTGTTATACATGCATGGCATACATGGATTTATTAAGGGCACATGGTATATATGGATTATTAAGGGCACCGTGGTACCAATGTCAGTATTAAGGGCACCTAGGATACATGGAGTATCAACGACATACTCTTGCTGTTTTTCTTCCATACCCTCATCTCTATACGTTTTGATGTGACTAACCACCCGCTATTATAGCTTCGGCACCTGTACCTGCGCTTTCCATTATAAACTGGATATAATACGGGTACATTGGTATGGATATAATGCCGGCAAATGCGGTACCTGGGTTATTAAGGCCATCTGTGAGGGGTAGGGCCTAGGCCTATGGGCAACCGGTGTATTAAGAACACGTGGAGTACTTGGATTAGGAACATGGGTATCTGTATTATTTAAGAGCCCATTGGGCCTAGGCGCATTTAAGGGTACCATGTCACTTACATTATATCAAGGGCACTTTAGGTACCTGCCCTGGGTACCTGAATAAGGACATACTCTTGATATTGATATAAACATTTATAACGCTTTGATATTACTCACCTCTGCCTATTGTGATGGACTATTACTGCCCGCTATCTTCGGCACCCGCGATTAATTCAAGTTACTTGAATGATAAAGTAAGGGCACCTGGGTATCTCGATATAATGGCACACTGCAGTACCTGGATTATGTGGTATCCGGTGCCATTAAGGGCACCTGTGGTAACTGGATTAGGGGTAGGGCTTAGGCCTATGGGGTCCCTGGATATAATGGGACAACGGGTACCTGCATTTCAGGTCACATGGGAGGCCTACATAGGTATCTGGAAAGACAAAGGTAGGCCTACGTACTTTAAGGCACATGTATACATGGATTATCAAAAGCACCTGCGATATTCAGATTATTTAGGGACCGTCTGGATTATGTACACATGTAGGACATGTTCTTGATATTGTATCAAATTTTCTTACGCTTTGTTTACTTACCTCCCCGTGAAATCTTCTAGTGGGTCCGCGCGAAGCGCGGATGCCCGCTAGTAATGTTTATACCTGCAGAAAATATGCGCGCTGAGCGCGCAACATTTTTCAGTTTTTGAACTTAAATGGTCATGGAAAACTGAGCCTAAATAATGAAACATTGAAATTAATACGCGCGAAGCGCGCAAACATTGGCATTTCTAACACTTAGATGGTCAAGTATGACTTTTTTGACGGTTTGATATTGCATAGTTACATACATATCAAGTCCAAATCCAAATCGTATGGTTTGAGGGCCATTGTAATGTTAAAACCTGTAGAAATGCGCGTTCTTTTTCAGATTTTGAACTAAAATTGTCATTGAAAACTGGTTGAAGCCTTCTGATACTATACATTAAGCTTAACTAATGAAACAATGAATCTAAATGAAAATTAAGCTTAACTAATACGCGCGAAGCGCGCAAAATTTTGCATTTTTAACACTTAAAGGGTCCAGTATAACGTTTTTAACGTCCCCCATATAATATTTGGTTTGGTTCGAAACCATTAACATGTTGATACCTGTAGAAAGAATGCGCGCAATGCGCAGCAAGATTTTCAGTTTTAAAGCTAAAATGGTCATGGAAAACTTTCCTGACTGAGCCATCTTGTTCAGCTTGAATAATAAAACATTGAAACTACTAGTAATACGCGCGCAACATTTGGCATTTCTAACACTTAAAGCAAGCATGTGCAACCTTTTCTACCACACGGGCCGCATTGTGATTTTGAGATCTATTCACGGGCCGCAGTGATTGTCAAACATACCAAACACGTCCGGAGGAGGAGTAATAGGGAGAGGGGAAGTCCATTGCTCATGGAATACAGTACTCGTCTCTTCGTGTAATTTCCTCTTTATACTCGCTGTTGCTGCTGCAAGCGCCATTTTAACCAGGATTTTATTACGCAATTACGCCTTGAGGTATATTTACTAAACGCAGCGCGTCACCCTACTAATTATAAGGGAGCACACCACTAAATCAATCCGCCATTTGTGTAAAACTAGAGAGTTCCGGTTAAAACGGGCCGCATCAATGGGAATTTTAGGATTGCTTCGCGGGCCGCAGGTTGCACACGCTTGACTTAAAGGGTCCAGTAGGCCTATGACGTTTTTAACGTCCCCCATATAATATTTGGTTTGGTTCGAGATCCACTATAATGTTGAAACCTGTAGAAAGAATGCGCACAAAGATGTTCAGTTTTTAAACTAAAAAACTTTCCTGAAGCCATCTTGTTTAGTTGAATAATGCTAACAAAACATGGTCAAATGTTCATTATAGGCATGATAGGCCTACAGCCTGTATGTCCGACATCGACATATAGACCTATACCATTACGTGAGATATCTATAATTGTGCCCTGGTGCACACATAAATTCTGGTCTCACGCAAATAACGACAGTAGTGCTTATTGTCTTAATTATAATGATAATTTGCATTGTTCAAGTCGAAGTTAGGACAGAGTCTACTTATAAGCTCTTATATTGCATTGACACATTGGAGTTGGACTTACTTTTGCGATAGACTGATAGTGGGCTTGCAGAGTCTACAATCAGTTTCAATGAGAGCAATTGGCCTACATCAAATTACATAATTATAGGCGAATTATTTAATATCTCGTAACCTATGTGCCAACATGATTGGCCATTGGCGACATTATTGACTTGGGTTTGCATTGACAACGACAATGATATAGGCCTAGTTTAATGTATAATTAAAGAGCAATACAGGTCCCACACATTGCCCGTCAGGCCTAGCCTATACTATTCCGACACAATTTTTTGCTAGGTGTCTTGACAATAAGCAAAACAAAGACTTATTGGGCCTATGCTGTTCATGTGCGCCGACGCAAAATCTCATAAAAATGGGCTCGTTCACAGTGCCTACAAATTCATATGCCTACATTGCCTTGGTCATTTTTGATTTGTGTTAACATAACATATATGCCGACACAACATTATCATTTGCGCATACGATAATTGTTATTGGGCTTTCTTTCTTTCTTCCCTATTCCTTTCTTCCTTTCTTTCCTCTTTCTTTCTCTTTCTTTCTTTCTTCTTTTCTTTCTTTCCTCTTTCCTTTTCCTTTCCTTTTCCTTTCTCTTTCTCCCCTTCTTTCCCTTTTCCTTTCTCTTTCCTTTCTTTCTTTCTCCCTTTTCTTCCTCCTTCCTTTTATTTGCCCACAGCACCATCATTTTGCCGACAGATTTGATGAATGGTCCCCCCCCGCCCCCTGGGGACGCCCTTGGCCACATTTCTCATTTTTTTTCTTCTTTCTGTAATATTAATCGAAACCTTTAGATACATTAATTTTGCAACATTTTCTTACAATACCAATGACGTGGCGTTTTGATAATTTAACAGCGTAGTGCAAGCGTCAGGGAGGGAGATGTTAATGGGTTATAGTTATAACACTTCCAATATCGCCCACATGAGTTATTACTGAACCAACTATTATATAAAAAGTCGTAGCTATTTCTCATTTTATTGAGTCACAAGCTATACCAATATTTACCCAAGTGAGACTTCTTTTTTTTAGGTATGAGTCATAACCTACCTTTTGAAAAAAAATCGGAACTTATGTATTTCTTTATTTTTCAGAATTGCAATGTATTTCTTTATTTTACCATATATCGCCCTCTACCGTCAGATTTCTTTTGTATTTCCTTTTTTTTGAGAAAAGGTATGAACATTGTAGTAGGTATGAGTCAAAACATACCTTTTAAAACAATTTCGGAGCTTATGTATTTCTTTATTTTTCAGTATTGCAATGTATTTCTTTATTTTTCCATATATCGCCCTTTACCGTCTGAATTCTTTTGTATTTCTTTATTTTGAGAAAAGGTATGAAAATCGTGGTAGGTATGAGTCAAAACCTACCTTTTGAAAAAAAATCGGAGCTCATGTATTTCTTTATTTTTCAGAATTGCAATATATTTCTTAATTTTTCCATATATCGCCCTCTACAGTCCGAGTTCGTTTTTATTTCTTTATTTTGAAAAAAGGTATGAACATCGTGGTAGGTATGAGTCAAACCCTACCTTTTGAAAAATATTCGAAGCTTATGTATATCTTTATTTTACAGAATTGTAATGTATTTCCTTATTTTGAGAAAAGGTATGAAAATCGTGGTAGGTAATGATAGTCAAAACCTACCTTTTGAAAAAAATTCGGAGCTTATGTATTTCTTTATTTTTCAGAATTGCAATGTATTTCTTTATTTTTCCATATATCGCCCTCTACAGTCCGATGAATTTTTCAAAATGATAAGATTAACATTTGCGATTACGTGTTATTCCAATACGAATTCAAAATGTAAGATTCGCGTGACCATCGTCGTCTGTTTCTTTATTTTTCCATATATCGCCCTCTACCGTCAGAGCTGTTTTGTATTTCTTTATTTTGAGAAAAGGTATGGTAGGTATGGCAAAAATCCTACCTTTGTATATTAACCTTCTGAAATCAGAATTCATAAAGTAAAGATCGTATTGACGAGTATATAATTGTTTTGATTAGCTAAATGGTGTCACATTTATTTTTAATCATTTAATCATTTGAGAACTAACAGGAGGTAGGGCTTTAAAGGGGAATTGAGAGATGTATCGATATAAATGAGCAAATAACCTAAAGATAATCATCAACATAGGCCAAATCCAAAATGTCATACAATTCCGACATCACCTTCATGCCAAAATAAGCAAATAACGGCACTTCCGGGTTGAGATTTGCCGCCAAAGTCTGTGAGTAAAACGATGCATAACTTCCGAATTCAGCACCTGAGTCTCGATATGATCATATCGAAACTAAGAAAATCATGAAATTTTATATGATAAACGGCGAATGTTGGTAAACTGTTTCAGATGGTATATTAGTATATGGCTAAGTATTACTTTGATGCAAAAAAAACCCCGATTTCCAGGATAATTGAGGGCGCACTCCCATACGTATCTCTCAATGCCCCTTTAAAAAAAAGATCCGTTTTTTTAAAGTCTCCTATATCTTGCCATATCTATATAACACGAGTTTTTCCAATACCGCGTCAAGTATTTTCCGAATAGCTGAACTTACACTGTATTTAATACGCATAATTTGGACCGTTTCTACGATTCCATTATTATTAGCATGAGGTCCAACGTACATTTACCACTACCCAATTCATTTTCGAGATGAAGGTACGGATAACGTAATACACATCATTACAACTAAAAATACAGCGAACACTCAGCAGCTCATGAAATCGCACTTGACAAACCACAGTAACATTTACAATAAAAGGTAATTTTTATTGTTACTAAACGATGAATAACAAACAGGTTTGTTGAGTTTGGATGAGCAAAGGTCTTATCAGAAATTAATTACTCTCCCACTCCTTATACACTATTGTTTTAAGTTGGTAAATGTCTGTTTAGTGAATTATATACTGTCATGGAGATTCTGTCTCAAGTTGTGTCTTTTCACTAAGCTGTTGCATATTTCAAATCATTGTAATATTGTTTGAGATCAATTAACTCTATACAACTCATTTTCGACAAGAAGATACTGATAAAATGTAGATAACGAAATGTACACAGCGCAGCTCCATATTATTATCAAATCATGTCGGGGTATTGAGCACACATAGAACAGTAGTGATTTAGTTGTAACGGCCAGTGATCTCAATTCTAACACAACTTCAACGTTTTACGTGTTTAACACTTTAAAATCGACACACGTTTTGTAATATCTTTTGTTTTTTTAAACACCTAAATAACCCCAAAACAAACCGTAACATTATTATAATATACGAAAAAGTTCAATTAAGATGCAATAATCAAGTTTATTTAATTTTTTGAAGCAATATGAATTTAGTGACTCGGGGGGGGGGGGGGGGGGGGGGGGGGGGGAGGGGGGGGGGGGCGGGGGGAATACCGATGATGAACTTTGAAGAAGATAACGAAAAGATTATTAAATCGTAAATACTGAATAAATGTCAGTTGCACGCTGCACTTGCCACCTTCTACGTCTTTTTGATTAACTGACTGCAATTTTGCATATCAAATATATTCTATTGTTTATAAATAGTTTGATAATAATAACAAAACAAAGCATATACAGGGTGAGTAAAAAAGAATTGCTTTTAAAACCAAGTTGAAGTTTGAAACTTTTTAATCATTTTATGTAGGCCTATCGATTAAAAAGTTTCAACGATTCATTTTATGAATCGTTTCAAAAGTTTCAACGATTCAAATCCATTTTATGTGTTTAATAATTCTACGTACATCTTATCCTGAAAATGGTGATTGGATACTCTTTCTGACCGTAAGAAAAATCAAAGCAAAACAAATTGCCAAATCTCTGCCAGATTGTAACCGCACTAGTATCCTCATGCCACCTACAAGGCAATCTGTGCATGGCAGGGAATTGCACAATTCCAATTCCATCTCCCTTCTGACTTGTAGGACCAAACGGTTCAGAAAGAGCCCCATACCATATGTAATAGCCAGTGATCTCAATTATAACACAACTTTAACATTTAACGTGTTTAACACTTTAAAATCGACACAAGTTTTGTTATAACACCTAAATAGCCCCAAAACAAACCGTAACATCATTATAATATACGAAAAAGTTTAATTAAGATGCAATAATCATGCTTATTTAATTTTTTGAAGCAATATTGATTTAGTGACGAGAGGGGGTGGTGGGGGGGGGGGGGGGGGGCAGAAATACCGATGATGAACTTTGAAGTAGATAACAACAACAAAACTATTATATCGTAAATACTGAATAAAAGTCAGTTGCATGCTGCACCTGCCACCTGCAATGTCTTTTTGAAACACATTAAATGACTGCAATTTTGCATATTTAATGTATTCTAATGTCTATCAATAGTTTGATAAAAATAACAAAACAAAGCATATACATGGTGAGTCAAAAAGAATTGTAATAGTGGAAAGAAGCCATCTTATTTGTAAAACCAAGTTCAAATTTGAAACTTTTAAACGATTCAAATTCATTTTATGAATCGTTTAAAAAGTTACAACGATTCAAATCCATTTTATGTGTTCAATAATTCTATGTACATCTTATCCTGAAAATGAGGATTGATAATCTTTCTGACCGTAGGAAATATCATAGCAAAAAAATTGCCAAATCTCTGCTAGATTGTAACCGCACTAGTACCATCATGTCACAGGTACCTACGAGGCAATCTGTGCATGGCAGGGAATTGCGCAATTCCAATTCCATCTCCCTTCTGACTTGTAGGACCATACGGTTCAGAAAAAGCCCCATACCATATGTTATGGCCAGTGATCTCAATTCTAACACAACTTTAACATTTAACGTGTTTAACACTTTAAAATCGACACAAGTTTTGTTATACTTTTTTTAATTTTAAAACCTAAATAGCCCCACAACAAACCGTAACATCATTATAATATACGAAAAAGTTTAATTAAGATGCAATAATCATGCTTATTTAATTTTTTGCATATTTAATGTATTCTATTGTCTATCAATAGTTTGATAAAAATAACTAAACAAAGTATATACATGGTGAGTCAAAAAGATTTGTAATAGTGGAATGATGATGCCATCTTATTTTTAAAACCAAGTTGAAGTTTGAAACTTTTTAAACGATTCAAATCCATTTTATGAATCGTTTAAAAAGTTACAACGATTCAAATCCATTTTATGTGTTCAATAATTCTACGTACATCTTATCCTGAAAATGTGGATTAGGTACTCTTTCTGACCGTAGGAAAAATCATAACGAAAAATGTGCCAAATCTCTGCTAGATTGTAGCCGTACTAGTACCCTCATGCCACAGGTACCTACGAGGCAATCTGTGCATGGCAGGGAATTTCGCAATTCCAATTCCATCTCCCTTCTGACTTGTAGGACCATACGGTTCAGAAAGATCCCCATACCATATGTTATGGCCAGTGATCTCAATTCTAACACAACTTTAACATTTAACGTGTTTAACACTTTAAAATCGACACAAGTTTTTTTTATACTTTTTTATTATAAAACATAAATAGCCCCAAAACAAACCGTAACGTCATTATAATATACGAAAAAGTTTAATTAAGATGCAATAATCATGCTTATTTAATTTTTTGAAGCAATATTGATTTAGTGACTCTGTGGAGAGAGTGAGAGGGGAGAGAGAGAGAGAGAGAGGGAGAAAAATACCGATGATGAACTAAGTAGATAACGAAAAAGATTATTAAATCGTAAATACTGAATAAATGTCAGTTGCACGCTGCACCTTCCACCTTCCACGTCTTTTTGAAACACATTAACTGACTGCAATTTTGCATATTTAATGTATTCTATTGTCTATCAATAGTTTGATAAAAATAACAAAACAAAGCATATACAAGGTGAGTCAAAAAGAATTGTAATTATAGTGGAATGAAGCCATCTTATTTTTAAAACCAAGTTGAAGTTTGAAACTTTTTAAGCGTTTCAAATCCATTTTATGAATCGTTAAAAAGTTTCAACGATTCATTTTATGAATCGTTTAAAAAGTTACAACGATTCAAATCCATTTTATGTGTTCAATAATTCTACGTACATCTTATCCTGAAAATGTGGATTGGATACTCTTTCTGACCGTAGGAAAAATCATAACAAACAATGTGCCAAATCTCTGCCAGATTGTAACCGCACTAGTACCCTCATGCCACCTACGAGGCAATCTGTGCATGGCAGGGAATTGCGCAATTCCAATTCCATCTCCCTTCTGACTTGTAGGATCAAACGGTTCAGAAAAAGCCCCATACCCTATTTAAGGGCCAGTGATCGCAATTATAACACAACTTCAACATTTAAAATCGACACAAGTTTTATTATACTTTTTTGTTTAAAACACCTAAATAGCCCCAAAACAAACCGTAACATCATTATAATATACGAAAAAGTTTAATTAAGATGCAATAATCATGCTTATTTAATTTTATAAAGCAATATTGATTTAGTGACGAGAGGGGGTGGGGGGAAGAAATACCGATGATGAACTTTGAAGTAGATAACAACAACAAAACTATTATATCGTAAATACTGAATAAAAGTCAGTTGCATGCTGCACCTGCCACCTGCAATGTATTTTTGAAACACATTAAATGACTGCAATTTTGCATATTTAATGTATTCTAATGTCTATCAATAGTTTGATAATAATAACAAAACAAAGCATATACATGGTGAGTCAAAAAGAATTGTAATAGTGGAAAGAAGCCATCTTATTTGTAAAACCAAGTTCAAATTTGAAACTTTTAAACGATTCAAATTCATTTTATGAATCGTTTAAAAAGTTACAACGATTCAAATCCATTTTATGTGTTCAATAATTCTATGTACATCTTATCCTGAAAATGAGGATTGATAATCTTTCTGACCGTAGGAAATATCATAGCAAAAAAATTGCCAAATCTCTGCTAGATTGTAACCGCACTAGTACCATCATGTCACAGGTACCTACGAGGCAATCTGTGCATGGCAGGGAATTGCGCAATTCCAATTCCATCTCCCTTCTGACTTGTAGGACCATACGGTTCAGAAAAAGCCCCATACCATATGTTATGGCCAGTGATCTCAATTCTAACACAACTTTAACATTTAACGTGTTTAACACTTTAAAATCGACACAAGTTTTGTTATACTTTTTTAATTTTAAAACCTAAATAGCCCCACAACAAACCGTAACATCATTATAATATACGAAAAAGTTTAATTAAGATGCAATAATCATGCTTATTTAATTTTTTGCATATTTAATGTATTCTATTGTCTATCAATAGTTTGATAAAAATAACTAAACAAAGTATATACATGGTGAGTCAAAAAGATTTGTAATAGTGGAATGATGCCATCTTATTTTTAAAACCAAGTTGAAGTTTGAAACTTTTTAAACGATTCAAATCCATTTTATGAATCGTTTAAAAAGTTACAACGATTCAAATCCATTTTATGTGTTCAATAATTCTACGTACATCTTATCCTGAAAATGTGGATTAGGTACTCTTTCTGACCGTAGGAAAAATCATAACGAAAAATGTGCCAAATCTCTGCTAGATTGTAGCCGTACTAGTACCCTCATGCCACAGGTACCTACGAGGCAATCTGTGCATGGCAGGGAATTTCGCAATTCCAATTCCATCTCCCTTCTGACTTGTAGGACCATACGGTTCAGAAAGATCCCCATACCATATGTTATGGCCAGTGATCTCAATTCTAACACAACTTTAACATTTAACGTGTTTAACACTTTAAAATCGACACAAGTTTTTTTTATACTTTTTTATTATAAAACATAAATAGCCCCAAAACAAACCGTAACGTCATTATAATATACGAAAAAGTTTAATTAAGATGCAATAATCATGCTTATTTAATTTTTTGAAGCAATATTGATTTAGTGACTCTGTGGAGAGAGTGAGAGGGGAGAGAGAGAGAGAGAGAGGGAGAAAAATACCGATGATGAACTAAGTAGATAACGAAAAAGATTATTAAATCGTAAATACTGAATAAATGTCAGTTGCACGCTGCACCTTCCACCTTCCACGTCTTTTTGAAACACATTAACTGACTGCAATTTTGCATATTTAATGTATTCTATTGTCTATCAATAGTTTGATAAAAATAACAAAACAAAGCATATACAAGGTGAGTCAAAAAGAATTGTAATTATAGTGGAATGAAGCCATCTTATTTTTAAAACCAAGTTGAAGTTTGAAACTTTTTAAGCGTTTCAAATCCATTTTATGAATCGTTAAAAAGTTTCAACGATTCATTTTATGAATCGTTTAAAAAGTTACAACGATTCAAATCCATTTTATGTGTTCAATAATTCTACGTACATCTTATCCTGAAAATGTGGATTGGATACTCTTTCTGACCGTAGGAAAAATCATAACAAACAATGTGCCAAATCTCTGCCAGATTGTAACCGCACTAGTACCCTCATGCCACCTACGAGGCAATCTGTGCATGGCAGGGAATTGCGCAATTCCAATTCCATCTCCCTTCTGACTTGTAGGATCAAACGGTTCAGAAAAAGCCCCATACCCTATTTAAGGGCCAGTGATCGCAATTATAACACAACTTCAACATTTAAAATCGACACAAGTTTTATTATACTTTTTTGTTTAAAACACCTAAATAGCCCCAAAACAAACCGTAACATCATTATAATATACGAAAAAGTTTAATTAAGATGCAATAATCATGCTTATTTAATTTTATAAAGCAATATTGATTTAGTGACGAGAGGGGTTGGGGGGGGGGGGGGGGGGGGGTTGGGGGGGGGGAAGAAATACCGATGATGAACTTTGAAGTAGATAACAACAACAAAACTATTATATCGTAAATACTGAATAAAAGTCAGTTGCATGCTGCACCTGCCACCTGCAATGTCTTTTTGAAACACATTAAATGACTGCAATTTTGCATATTTAATGTATTCTAATGTCTATCAATAGTTTGATAATAATAACAAAACAATTGCTATTAAAACCAAGTTGAAGTTTGAAACTTTTTTTTAGTATGCCTAAATGTATGTGAGGGCGTCCAGAGACTTGTGAGTTTGTTAGAAAGGGTTATGTGATGGTGTGGGGGGGGGGGGGGGGGGGGGGGGGGGGGTGATTCGTGACTGTGGTGTGAGTGAGCTAGGGTGGGTAGGTGTGTTCATCCTTTTTTGATGTATGCGACAGCCTTTTTGGTGTGACTGTGGTGGTGTGGGTGATTTTTTAATTTTTTAAATCTGTCGATAATGTACAATTTGGCCGTTTGGCCACGACACATTATCAATAAAAATTAAAGGAAAAAAGGAAAAGAGTTAGGTAATGATATATTTGTTTCTAACTTTATGTGAAAAATGAAGTCAATCGTATTGTTCATTTGTCTTTGGTGAACCTTTTGTCGCACAACCCAATTTACTTGTTTGGTCACATTTGAATATCCCGCCAACAAATTATTTGGAATAATTTAATTTTCATTCAAATTTAGAACATTATAAGCAATTCAGAGCATGGGTTATGTAAATTGATTAATTTACCTACCATGTAAACAAGAATGGATGCATTGATTTCCAATTACGTCACAAATTTACTCACATTTTAAATTTTAATGTTTTGAGTGTTCCGTGGACAAGACTGTGAAATTGGTCAAGGGTCACCAAAGGCAAACGAAAAATGCGATTGACTTCATTTATTTCACATGAAATTAGTAACAAATATGTTATTCTTATAACGTTTGATTTCACATGAAATTAGTAAAAAATATGTTATTCTTATAACGTTTTAAAAAATGTCAAATATCAACTCAGTTTTGAATACAAGATGGCTTCTAACCACTATTGCAGGTGTTTTTTTACTCACCCTGTATAGCGCGCTCTGCCAGTAGCGTGTCTCCCGGATATAGGATTTAGGTATTTATTCATTTCTTGTTAAATTTATTAGAAACTATGTACCACCGCACATATTTTAAACAACTAATGCCCGGGTGGAAATAAATGTTAAATTTCTGTAAGGATGAGTTCGTCTTTTGATTTTTATGCATTTATCCATCCATCGAGGGTCTGTCAATATGTAATGAATGTGATTTTATTATGAGACGCATGAGGGATTCTATTGAGAGATAATGTAATAATTATGTAAAACATGTAATATGTGAAAATATTAATGAAAGCATGTAATATGTTAAATTTTGAAAATCATGATTATTATGAAAAAATGTAATATGTGTAAATGTATGAAAATGATTGAAAATAATAATTATGTATGTGAAGAGAGATAATAAACACAAAAGATAAAAAGAAAAGAAAAGTGTAATCATTACAAACCATCCTTTGTTTTACAAATAATTCCATTTGTTATATTTCTCGATAATGAACAATTAGCTTAATGTAGCTTTAGTAAACTTTGGATACAAATCAGATATTTTGCGGGGAAATTTGAATTGTTTTCTGTGAAATGTATTAAGTGGATTACATAACATGACACCAGAATCAGGTAAATCTATTAAACACATTTTTGTACCGAAATTTGTTCATTCAAATATCAAAATATCAAAATAGCGACACCAAATAATTATTTACTGTCTGAACAACATGGATCCTAAAATACAGACACAACACCCCCACCCCCCAAAAAACACCCCAACAACAACAACAACAACAACAACTTCAACAACACCAAAAACCAAAAACAACAACAACAACAACAACAACAACAACCACAACAACAACCACAACCACAACAACAACAATAACAAGACCTACAATAACAACTACAACAACAACAACGCAAACACCTCCGACAAACCCTTGGTTATGACATTCCTGATGAGAATCAGCAGTGGCGTATCTGGGGTCAATTATCAGAGGGGGAAAGGATATGGGGGCGGGGCTTGTACAGGTTACGACATACCTTTCTTTACATGCGCATAATTTGAAAACAAATTAACCACAATCTTAATTAACATTTTACCACATAAATATGGAGATCCTACGATTTCCTGAATGTCTAAACATGGTCAAACTAGAGCGCTGTCAAAATAAGTTGCAGGTTTTCTGGGACACCCTGTAGGTCGTCAAACATGAAAATACCATATACTTTACTTATCCTCCTCCCCTGAGACGCGGATGCACCACCTGTGTAAAACGGTTGATTTTTCTAGCAACAAAAACACATTTCATTGCTGTGAAAAAGTATAAGAAATAAATAAAATAATAATAATACACCGTTCTTATATAGCGCTTTCCACAATGCAAGCAAAGTCCCAAAGCGCGGTTGGCCAATTATTATCGCTGCCATTTTGAATCAGAACCCTTTTCATTGCTACATTTAGGCGGCTACCGGCCAACAGTGCACAGCCTATCAGCATGATCAGCGCTATTTAGATTGTGATTCCCTAACAACTCCCAAATATCGCTTAGATTGACGAGGCAATTCAGACTATTAAAGTGTCTTGCCCATGGACATAAGGGCTGATATCCAAACTCTCAGCGGTGTTACACCGGTATTACACCGATGTTATACCGGTATTACACCGATATTTGTATAGAATATCGGTGTAATACCGGTATAACATCGGTGTAATACCGGTGTAACACCGCTGAGAGTTTGGATATCAGCCCTAAACAAGTAGGCCACGGCGGGGCTAGAACTCACAACTAATCATGATCATGAGTCCCGCACTGTTCCGCTAGACAGCACGTGCTCTCAAATGTTGTCATTTTCTTCAATCGTGTCCATTGGTTTCGACAAATAGGAACTAGTATTGTACTAAACATGCTAAACTTTGAATGACAGCGAAGCTCGATTCCGAATTAAAACATAAGTAAAATCCAAATACAAAGTGTGCACATTCAAATTCTAACTTAACAACATCCACACCAAGTGGGTGGGTCCAGGGTCCGTCTAGTCCTACCTACCTTAGGACTACTCTATCTATAAGCCTAGACAAATTGCTCCTAATCCGAGAACCGCTATCAACCCGAGAACCGAACCCGTGACTGACTCAGTGTTTCTATATTCTATTTTAGTATAGTATTTCCCTGGATAGTGGCCCTACGAGGAGAGCTATGGTCCGTTTTAGGGCTTTTAAAACTATTTGGTCAAGGGGGGGGGGGGGGGCATGACCTGCTACCCCCCCCCCCCCCCCCCCCTTGGATGCGTCACTGTGCTGAACTGGGTACAAAGGTCACACAGGGACCATGCTGATAGAGATCCCGCCTCCCGCTAACTATGAAAGACCCACTATATAAAACCAGTGGCGACGCAGACCTATTTAGTACAAGTGTTCATTGGAAGACTCAGACTATGACAGGGAGTAGTATTGAGGGCAGCTGGAGTATAAAGGGCATTGATGACTAACCGCACGCTATCTTCTAGCGGGACTCCCATGCGAGCAATACGGGAATCATGCATTCGCTATACAATCAATACAAACACTTTTATCATTTACCTGAGCTGTGAAAGGGGTGGATTGATTCATCAAGTTCATAACTTTTACATATACTCAAAATAGAGTTTATGTTCCCAATCTTTATCTCCCTTAGCTGTTGCCTCTGCTTCTAATTTCATCTCATGATTTTTGCACGCTGTGAAAACCTTCACGAAATCGTCTCCCAACGCCGCAGTAATGACCTTATCGTCAAGGAAAGCTTTCAATGCTTCTTTCATTGTATTTGGAATGCGTGCTGTTCCCGCTGGTATCTCCCGCTCATCATACGCGCTCCCTGTAACCTTCTTTGGAAGAGC
Organism: Ophiura sarsii; assembly: GCA_035610835.1. Lineage (NCBI taxonomy): Eukaryota > Metazoa > Echinodermata > Ophiuroidea > Amphilepidida > Ophiuridae > Ophiura > Ophiura sarsii. The sequence continues at coordinate 43,269,641 of CM069456.1, read as the reverse complement.
CATCTTTCGCTGGATACCATCAATGCCAGCTGCTACAGTTGCTGCAAGACTAAGGTAGGGATTGCTACCACTAGCGCCAGCTCGATTCTCGATGTAGGTACCTCTAGCGCCATTTACTTTTACTCGCAAGTAACAACTTCTGTTATCGTAACCCCATGTTGCGTTGTGAGGCGCCCATGAATGAAGCTGGTATTGTGAAACGCAGTTGACAGTCGGTGCCATGAGAAGGCTAATGGCTGGGGCATGAGCTAAAATCCCCGCCATCCAGTGTTGGGCAGTCTTGGAAAGACCATCGGGATCTTCTGGATCGTACAAGAGTGAAGTCTTCCCCTCGACATCCCACAACGAATGACAGAAATGCCCAGAACTACCTTCTTGATCCGGCCACGGTTTTGTCATGAACACCGCCATGTAGTTATGATGAAGAGCTATTTCTTTGATGCTGGTTTTGTAAGTATGCGCATTGTCTGCAGCACGAATACCGAATGCTGGAGTGTAACTGATCTCCTGCTGCCCTGGCCCAAACTCTGTCTCGAGGCATTCTATATCAACACCAACCTGTGGAAGCTGCTCCATTATCTGATCAGTAAACTTCATATTCTGATTATTACGCAGAGTCGATCTAAGATTATGATCATCGTTGACAGTTTTTCTTGTATCGCGATGCACTAAGTAGAACTCGTGCTCATGTGCGGAGAGAAGTTTTAACCCTAATTCTTTGAGCTGATGAAGTTGATTCCTGGCAACAGTTCGTGGATAAGCTTCGACTTGCTCGCCGTTGAAAGTTGGCTCCATAAGAATACGACCCACGTTTTTGCACCACGGTAGTATCACGAAGGTGTCGAAGTCTGGAAAACAAACGCCATCACCGTAACCAATTTCCTCCATGTAGCCTTGAAGAAAAGATAATAGGAAACGGTTAAAATGACAACACAGTTTTTCGGATGATTAATCAAAATCAAACTCGGTCATCTTATCTAAGAAGCCGAAATCAATCTATGTCATCAGAGAAGGGGTTAAAGGAAAATATTGCATCTTTTACCAGACTTGCATGACATTGTTTAAGATGATCAGTCAACAATGTGATAAAGGAGTAAATGTTGGGGCCGGTAACTGTTGTCTTTTATTGGGTAGTAGATGACTTAAAGTACAGCGTTTCCCAAAAATGAAAGAAAGGTTATAATCAAATCAGATTATCATCAAGTGAAATTGTCCAATACAGCGTGTCCAAACACAATTGGGTCCAAAAACCGAATAGTTTATAACTTACAAAGTAGAAATCATAACTGCTTGATATTTAGGGATATGTAAGTAAATATACTTGACCTTAATTGGTAAAATTGTGGGACCACACGCTATTCAAAGTTTAAATACCCGTATGAGTCCCTTACCTCTAGATTTCATAAGATGGTATCATTGTCTTACAATCTCATACATAGTGTGTCTTTGCACATTTCAAATGTTGATTACCTTGATGCTTTGCCTTTAAAGATAAACTCCTCATTACGGTTGTGCCAACGGGCCTTTACTACCATACATGTCAAAATATCGCCTCGCAAAGTGTACTTCCATCGCCAGTAGCCTCAGAACCATTTACTTACTTTTGAAAATGATTTGTGATGAACATAGTCAAAAACAACAAACCCTCGAATTGTTATGTTTCCCTTAGTAGAAGTGCTCTCGTTGCACTTCAAGTGTTCAAGTCAGTGGCTAAAAAATATTTTTGTATGGGTTTGACAATAACTTCAACAAACTTGTATGCCAATATGTAAGGACTGCAAACGAGTTAAACGACGTACCTGTCCCTTGGGCAGCAACACCCATGGGGTCGCATGCCAGATGACCCAAGAACACATTTAGGCCCTCTGTCGCCTTCTTTCGGAAATGCCGCGCTGGTATGGTTTTACTGCGAGCTATGCCATACATATCGGTTTGCTCAAATCGAACGGATTTGATGCCGTTATCTTCAATGGACTTAAGAACTTTAGCTAGATTCATCGTATCTGTGGGTAAGAAAGCTGTACAATGAATAAATGAAATACCGTATAATGAATCAATTAAATTTGTGTTTCTAAAACTTTCTATAGTTTATTTGGCTACCACGAGACAGTGACCGTAACTGCGTATTCTATTAATTGCAGCACATAACGCGCGCGCCTACTCGGGGCGCTGGCGTATACACACGAGCGTTGAAAGACGGACGTTACATACGCGTGCGTAAAAGCTGCGCCTGTTAAGTCACTGTCCAGAGGAAGCCAAATAGAGTATAGTGTGAGACTGTAAGCGTGCGTGACTAAATATCCCGACACTCCATGTTTGTATCGGGCAATTCAGTATAAGATCGGACGTACATTAAAAACAGTACACATTACGTTCCAGTTACCTCAGTTGCGTATCTGATTCTGGGGTCTTTGTCAGGGGGGGGGGGGGGCGGCGGCGCAAAGGGTATTTTTCCCCGGTGAACACCAGTTCGACCCTTTTACGTAAACAAATGGCGCATGTGGGTTGTTTATTCCACCGACCGAATGACGTCACATTATAATTAAAATTATGGGATAAAAAAAATTACATAGTGGCCCATTTATGGTTCGACGTCGCATCCTAAACTTGATGCGCGCGTATCGCGCGAAATTTTAACAACATAATTTACACGAATCTGGCCATTATTAAGGTACATTTACTTTTAAACGGGCTTCTATAATGATTTAATTGCCCTTCGTCAAACCGGGCAAGAGGCAAATTCTCATTTAGATGGGAATTAAGTAAATCCCTTAGATTCTTCAAATAGGCGCAATTCACCCAAAGTCAAAGGGGGGGGGGGGGGGGGGGGGGGGGGGAGAGATCCCTTACCCGGTCCTATGATTACCTTGAGTGTGTGGATGGTTGGATGGTTAAATCTCTTTTCATCTCCTAGTTTCTATTCGATTTTCACTTCTTTCCACTTCTCTATTTTCCCTTCCTTATTAACTATCTACAATATTCTTTTTCCTTCCCCTCTTTCCTTCCTACGCTTCGTTTTTTCTCTTTCCTTTTCCCTTTCCTTCCCTTTTCTCTACCTCTTCTCCCTTTTTTCCTTTCCTTTCCCTTTTCCTTATCTCTTTTTTTTCTTCCTTTCTTTCCCTTTCCTTCCCCTTTTCCCTTTCCTTTCCATTTTCCTTTCCTCTCTTCCCTTTCTTCTTCCCATCGTTTTTTTAGCCCGGTAGTTTGGTTGGTAGTTTGAGCTGGCCTTCACGGTCAAAGGCGTCAGGGAGGCACTCTGCCCCACCCCACTGACCCTCCGGGAGATACGCTACTGAGTTACCTGATATTTTGCGATATATCTTTTGACAGGTTGCCTGGCCATGAAGCTAGTACTTTCGTATGCATGGACAACCTGGACCACATGTCGCGACCCAAAAGGTAGCCTACAATCTTACCACATGTCTTGCCACATATATGACTTGTAGCCCCCATTGGGCTAATGTTTACAACTTAAATCTGCTCTAGGGATACTCTATCGTAACTTTTTTTGATTTTACAAAATCTAAAATAGCACTAGTTTTTAAAACAGAAGTTCAAACATTGAATTTCTTAACACAAGAACTTTCAAAAGTTGCACTTTGGGCTCTTAGTTCCACACAAGAATTGGCAGATCCAACACTCACCCGATCGCATGCCGCGGCCGGGGGACCTTGAGGATGGCCAAAAGCCAGTCTTCAGTCTTTTCACATGACTTGATGACTTGCCACATATGTTGACTTTTGCTAATTTTCAAAACTAAAATCTGCTCTAGGGATACTATATTGTGACTATTTTTCGACGAAATTTGACATTTTGATTTTACAATTATCTGAAATATCCCTAGTTTTTATAACAGATTGAAGTTCAAAGTTTGAATTTTCTAACACAACCATATTTCAAAAATCAAACTGAAAAATCAAAAAGAGCCTTGGGCCATGCTTGAGAGAGCGATCATGGTAGAGTAGCAAGTGCGCTTGCAATAAACAGGTGGTGTGAAATGAATCTGGGAAATGGTGTAGGAGGGGGGGGGAGATTTATTACCCTGGAAAAGCTTACAAATCGGGGGTTATGATAGTCTCAAACTTTAAATGGGATTTAATCGATATTAATGTTCTATAGGATTGAGCGGAGGTAGGGCTATTTTGGATAGAAACAGACACATTAGGCCTACTCTAACTTGTTTTCGAGGGACGATATGGATTAACGAAAGAGATTTGGTCACAGGTCACTAATAGGTATATCAAATGAGGTGGGATCGTTTCAAAAAACCCTTAAAATCGTGATACGTGTCTCTATTTTAAATAGAAGTTGTCAAAAAAACATAACATTTTTGGTATCATATTAAAGACAATTTATCCAGCTACCGAATAAAAAAGAATTAAAGCCACATGTTTAGCAACAGTGAAATTATCAATCTAAACGTCGAGTGAGTCAAGGGTGGGAGCGGTGGATGAGGAGCCGGTGGATGAGGCGCCCATAGGTTTCTACACAAAATAGTGGAAAACTAGAACTTTTGAAATTGATGCCATTTTAAAATTATACATAGGAAAGTTTTCAAACTTCTCATATGTGTTAATAACATGTGCCTGCTACTATGAATAATAATATTGAATTGTTATCTAGACATTCTCTACTAGAATATGATGTTCAATTCAGGGAGTGTTTTAATGTAAAAAACACACAGTTTTATTCATTTTATTGATTAAACAATGGCCAAATCGCAGTCTCTCTATTTCATTTGTGTGACTATTCGGTCCTTTTCTACCCTGGGTAGTAAAACATTTAACTAAAAAAGCCAGAAGTGTTTCTTCACAGAATTGTTCATAGATTTATGAAAAAATTGCTATTTAGACATATTTTGGACCACCCTGTATTCAAAATAAAAGGAACTTTAATGATATTCATGTAGTTCATTTTGATAACCATTTTCCTTTAAATTAAATAGTCCATGCTAACTAAATTTCATAGAATATTATATACAAACCTTCATTTTATGCATTATTTCATCATAATTTTAGACACCCTGTAATTTCCTGTGTACATTTTGGGCAAGTGATTCTTAGCAAATTTGGTAGCACCTTCTGCGGTTGTTCTGATTTTGGTGACTATCTTCAGCTAAACCCTAATTGTACAAACTATCAAAATATTTTGTGAGGAGCAAAAACGATCAACTTTTTTATGTTCCACCCTATACAAATTTTACACACCCTGTATAATTTGATTCTTTTTTGCAAAAATTAAAAATCTTGAATCATCAGCTTTTCAACGATATATAGTTTGTGGGTCATTAAGTATGTAAAACTTAAGTTTTGTCCCGTTTAATCAGATTTGGTGCATTCCTCAACATTATTAGAAGTGAAACATTTTTTTGGACCAGTTTGTGACTTCTGACCATTTCTACTTAGCCTTAAGGGGGCTGTCAAGTGTCGTTGTATGAATTTTTCAAGCACTGTAACTTTGTTGTACATAAAAGTATACACTTTTTTCAATGGAATGAGTCAGGGAATCCATTTTCCGTATCAAATTTCACTGAAAATCGTGATTTTTATATTTCTTTTTTTGCCTAAATTTTTCAAACAACCTAACAAAATAATTTTTTGGTAAAAAATTCTAAAATTTTACAGAAAGCATCTTAATTCAATTATCTAGGACATGTATTTTTTGTTTGGCTTTAAAAAAATTAGTTTCGAGAATTATTGACCAAAAAGTGCTAAAAAGTGAATTTTGAGATTTTTTATCTCACAATTCACATTGTTAGTACTTTTTGGTCAATAAATGTCAGAACTAAAAATGTTAAATGCAAAAAAACCCAACGTGTCCTAGATAATTGAATTAAGATGCTTTCTGTAAAATTTTAGAATTTTTTACCCAAAAATTATTTTGTAAGATTGTTTGAAAAAAATTGTCCCCAAAAAAGGCATTTTTGGGCAAAAATATACTGCGATTTTCCTACGTGCTTTATGAGGCGCATTGCGCCGGCGCATGGTGTACTCACCGCACTAGGGGTATTCGATACTAACAGGTCGGGTAAAAGTTGACAAATGTGGGCAATTGATTAAATAAATGTCTAAAGTATGACTGTTTAAGAATGAGAATAAAGGTATTTTAGTGTTAGGCCAACAAAAAAAAATTGTTATGTTGTCCTCGACAGCTTTCAGAGAGGAGGGGCGGGCGGGCGGATTTTTTTTTTTTTTTTTTTTTTTTTTTTACCAGCAGAAGCTCAAAGTTCAGCCAACAAGAAGTTAAAATCACTCTAAGAGCCGCACATATATGTTATAAACACTTAATTTAATATTCAATGCCATTTAAACTGTTTTAAAAAAAATCTGAAAAAAAACTGAAAAAGAAAAAAAATCAGGGGAAAAAAAAAAATCTGAAAAAAAAAAAAAATCTGAAAAAAAAAAAAATCATCGGAGCGGCCTTAAAATGACGAGCGGGCGGTCGAGGACAACATAACAATTTTTTTTTGGCCTTAAGGCAGCCATATACGACGACGCAAATATGGTACATCCTATACAAGACCATCGTATATAACAAAACAGCTACTACATTTTATTCTCTAAGTAATGTACATCAAAATAAACTATCAGTATTATTTTTTGCGTGAAACAATTCTGCGGCGTCGTTGTTCCACTTAAAAGAATACTACCGCCCGCATTTATGTCAGACAATATAACACGGGTACGGTCTAAAAAACAATACCTTTATTCTCTAATTTCATCGTATCCATAGGGGTAAAAATGTTCAATAAAAACTATGTCAATAAAAAAGAGTGTGAACATTATTCAAGATTGGATGCATGTAAGCATTCTGTAGCGTCAACATCAGGTCGATCCCTACCCGTATGGCATGGACATTCCAAGGATTCCATCTGTGTTAGTGACTATGTACCGTACATCAATGGAGAATTAACACCGTCCATTATTTATATTTCAAGCTTTTTAATTGATGAAAAAATATGTGTAGTTAGCCTCAAAATGATTGATTAACATTATACCCTTGGATGTATTTTGTACCAATTCCCCTTAAAAAGACGACGAAAAAAACACTGTTGTACGGACAAGTGGACCTCTCCGGACGGGTCGATCGACGGTTTTTAAACATAATTCCCCTTTGATAATGGCCGCAAAACATCCCTTAAAATGTTGCGGTATTTTGATAAGAAAACAAACACAAAATGCAAGTGATCATTTTGTTCACCAATTTTTAACAAAATTGGTCGGTTGGGCTCGTCAGCAAGGTTTCTGTTTTGTTCGTTGCCTCATGAGCATTTTATAATATTTGCATTAGATACGGAAACCTACCCTTTTTGCCGTCAACACAGAACAAGCACTATAACGCTGCCAGAACATCAAAATCGGACTAATAAGTCGGAACCTGTCAGCGTATGTGGTTACTGTCCTCTTCGAAATGATAATTCTAGCCACTTAAACTCAAGGAAAATGTACAACTTGTGCGGAACAAGTTTCAAACAGTGCAACTAGAAAGTTAGTAGTTGCGTGTCTCTGTAAAATGATAATTGTAATAACCCAACAGTATATATTATGTTTCAATCCCAGATGGTACGTATGGATATGCTTCCCAGTACCAGGTGTTTAGTAATAATCATCGTAATTATGAGGGTTCTATCGTTTGTTCCAATACAGTGAAACCTCTTTAACAGTTTACTCTGAATACACAATTCCTATTTGAAATTGAGTAAATGGTGATAATAAAAACGTTCAATGTAAACTTATGCCCCCAATAGCATGTATAGTAATTTGACTAATTCAACTGCCAGCTAATATCCAAAATGATAAATGTAATAACCGAACAGTATATTTTATGTTTCAGTCCCAGATGGTACGTCCCTTATGAAAATCGCAACCTTTATCGCAATCAATTCTGCAACCTTGCGCAAGGTTAAATTTGGAAAAATGCAACCTTGCGCAGATAACCTTGTGCAACCTTTCGCAAGGTTAAATTTGGAAAAATACAACCTTGCGCAACCTTGCACAAGGTTGCGCAATCAACTGGTTAAATTTGGAAAAAATATAACCTTGCGCAAGCAACTGGTTAAATTTGGAAAAATATAACCTTGCGCAACCTTGCACAAGGTTGCACAAGCAACTGGTTAAATTTGGAAAAATATAACCTTGCGCAAGCAACTGGTTAAATTTGGAAAAATATAACCTTGCGCAACCTTGCACAAGGTTGCGCACAAGGTTGCGCAAGCAACTAGTTAAATTTGGAAAAATATAACCTTGCGCAACATTGCACAAGGTTGCGCAAGGTTGCGCATGGTTGCGCAAGCAAATGGTTAAATTTGGAAAAATATAACCTTGCGCAACCTTGCAGAAACATCTTATGCTTGCGAAACCTATTTGCAACCAGCTAGCAACCACCAAAAACGTCCCTCAAAATTCGGAACCAATACCAAAATAAGCTTATATGTTTTTAACTTACTATTTTTCATCATTTTTATCTGCAATATCAGTTTCCTTCAAAGATTAGAATAAGATTCACAACTTATTTTTCTAGCGTACCTTATTTTCATATATGAAATTGATTACAAAGTATGGGTACAATTAATCATCAAAGTCACTACAATTTTAGTAAAGGTTACAATGACAGCAATGTTTATTTGACATGTTTGACCGTTTGACCTGACCTTTGAACATAAAAAGAAACCTTGCGCAACCAGTTTGGTGTTCCTGAAGAGGTTGCAGGGAGCTATGCGCAACCAGTTTGAAACTTCTGAGAAGGTTGCGCAAGTTTGGTTCTTCTGAGAAGGTTGCAGGAGCTTGCACAACCAGTTTGGTTCTTCTGAGAAAGTTGCGCAACCTTGCAGCAATCATCCACAACCTTGCGCAACCTTGCAACAAACTTGTGCAACCTTGCGACAACTTTGCTACAACCTTGCGCAACCTGGTACCACCTTGCTGCAACCACATTTTGGTGATTGCATTTTCGTAAGGGGTATAAATATATTTCCAAGTACCAGGTGTTTAGTAATAATCATCATAATTATGAGGGGCATTTAAGTTCTATCACTTGTACCAAAACAATGAAACAGTGTACTCTGAATACACAATTCCTTTTTGAAATTGAGTAAATGATGATAATAAAAACGTTCAATGCAAACTTATAGCATGTATAGTAATTTGACTAATTCAAATAGCCAAATGAAATTGACATGAGTTTTGGTTTGAATCTCAGGTTGCAATAATGTTGCAATGGAATCATTTGGAACTGTACATCTATATCAGGCTTGATTATATGTAAGTGTATACATACCTACAGTATAATACGTTACATCTTTTTTAAAGTGCAACAGAAACAGTAAACATCTTTAAGAGTATATGCGTTAAATAATATACATAATTTGAATAAAGGGATGATTACATAATGCTATGATTGACTGCCTTATTAAAAGCACTGGTTTCTTGCTGCGTCTGCCTCATTCACTCAGCTGCAATCTGAGTGAATGAGGCTAGTGACCGAACCCTTGCTTTGGGCCTCCGTCAGTTGTGACGATTGGTTGCCGTACGTTCGCATCTCCAGATCATCTTTCTCCAAGCTACTCTGTCTCGCCAGATGCTTAACCTTTATTAGATCACAGATTAGACTCATATAACCGGTCCATTCTTTGATGTTATCGAACCATTGTTTATTCTGACGACCTCTTTTCCTGCTGCTTTACACTTTCCCTTCTATCATTTCTATGATATGGAGTGCCACCAAGTTCATTCATTGGCTGCCCGTCCAGCAGAGAATCGACTTCAAGATCTTACTGCATGTGTACAACTGTGTACATTTATTAGGCCCCTCATATTTGTCTGATGTTGTGTCTTTTTATCAGTGTGCTCGTGCTGGTCTTAGGTCTTCTAAGGACACAACTCGTCTCGTTGTTAATGCTAACACACGAGCAATAGGCAAAACAGCATTTTCGCACTTAGGCCCTAAGCTATGAAATGACCTCCCCATTTTTATTCGCAATGCCTGTAGCGTTCATACATTTAAAAAGATGCTTAAAACTCACCTGTTTCCATCAGAGTTATTTGTTTTTCATCACTTTACATGGCCTATTGGCCGTATTATTGCCCGTTTTTATATTAATGTATCTATATTCTTGGTATTTGTATTTTATACTTATTGTATTTTTATATATTTTTATATCCCATTTGCCTTTTAATTTTTAATCTCCCCTTTGTCTATGTCATCCTTTTGTTACATTATCCACTTCATCAATCAGCTGTCAAGTTTGACATTCCTTCCCCTATTCATCCATCTGTCACTTTGACCCCCACTGTGTTACATTATCTCTTGTCATTTCCTGCCTATTGTTCCTCTGTCTATATATATGTTGTGTATGTTGTATTCTGTCATTTTACCTTCGATAAAGATTATGTTAGAATCGAAACGTCAGGTCCTCTTATATTCATTACATTTTTTTTATAATACTTAAACTGTGTATATACTTTGATTGTATCTTTTAATATTTTATAATGTTGTTATTTGTATTGTGTACGGCTTTCCTTATAAATGCTCTGTAATGATAAATAATAATAATAACCTACCACTTCACAAATGATGTGCTCTATGAAATAGGCCCTTTTCTTTCTGATTAGCCCTCCTAGCAGCTGTATCTTCACACCAAGTTCATGGTTCTTTTCTCCTTCCAGGTGACTTTCATCATTCTTCTCCAGATCAACATCAACAGCCATTATTCGGTGATCATCTGCTTTGGTTAGAGTCCATCCCGCTAGACCATAAATGAGCGCGCTCCATACCAGTGTCTTGACAATCTTTGATTTAAGATTTGTTGTGAGATTGCGGTCGTTCCATAGATCCCGGAGTTTTATCATCCTTCCCTTGGCCATTTCGATTCTAGCTCTGATGTTAGCTGTACAGTTAGTAGATGTGGTTTTCACAGAGCCCAGGTAAGTGACTGACTTGTTCAACACCTTCACCATCAATTGATGTAATATGTTTAGGCTGTTCTTCTCCAGTTGTGAGAAGGTGTCTTTTTGACATTGACCTCGAGGTTTAGCTTTTTGACTGCAGCGTTTACGGCTGATGTTAGTCTCTCGATGTGAAAAAAATGAAGCAATCGTATTGTTCATTTGTCTTTGGTGAACCTTTTTGCTGCACAACCAAAATGTACTTGTTTGTTCACATTTGGAGAGCATGGGTTATGTAAATTGATTATTATACCTCCCATGTAAACAAGAATGGATGCATTAAATTCCAATTACGTCACAAATTTACTCACATTTCACAACTTTAAACCTAACACTTTTGAAGGATTTTCCGACGAAATTTTATTTCAAGCAAAAACACCACACACAACAAGAGGTGCCACGCCCCGGGGTTTGAACCCACGACCTCTCGGTTACAAGTCGAACGCTCTACCAACTGAGCCACGGGGGGGGGGGGGAGCTATGTAGCCCGGGGGCCATTATTTCACCCAAAAACCTCAGCGCCAGATGGAACGGACAGGCTGGGAAATGGGATTTCATGGGGTGCGGGGCTGTAAGGGTTAATCAAGGTGAAATTAGAGGAGAAAAAAGTGAAAATTAAAAAGAAGAAAAAAAATCGTTCCTTAATGAGAGACGCATTTTGCAATCTTATGCATGTTTTGGGTGTCTCGTGGACAAACATGTGAAATCGGTTCATAGGTCAAAAAGGGTCCCCAAAGGCAAACGAAAAATGCGATTGATTAAAAATGTCAAATATCAACTCGGTTTTGAATACAAGATGGCTTCTTTCCACTATTGCATGTTTTTTTTACTCACTCTGTATAGAGCGCTCTGGATAGGTAATAGGTATTTATTCATTCCTTGTTAAATTTATTAGAAACTCGATATTTGAAACTCGAAATCGATTCTCGAAACTCGATACTCGAAACTCGATATTTGAAACTCAATACTCGATATCTAAAACTCGAAACTCGATATTTGAAACTCGAAATCGATTCTGAAACTCGATATTTGAAACTCGAAACTCGATATTTGGAACTCGAAACTCGATTATTTGAAACTCGATACTCGATATTTGAAACTCGATACTCGATATTTGAAACTCGATACTCAAAAGAAAATGTCACTCCAAACTCGATGATTAGCATCACACGTTTTATTAATTTCTTGTTACATTTAATAGAAACTAGGTACCACCGCATATGTTTTAAACAGCTAATGCCGTGGAAATGAATGTTAAATTTCTGTAAGGATGAGTTCGTCTTTTTTATGCTTGTATCCATCCATCGAGGGTCTGTCAATATGTAATGAAAGTGATCTTATCATGAGACAATAAGGGAATCTATTGAGAGATAGTGTAATAATTATGTAAAACATGTAATATGTGAAAATATTGAAAATTATGAAAGCATGTAATTATGTGAAAATATTGAAAATTATGAATATTATGTGAAAATATTGAAAATTTTGAAAACAATGTAATATGTGAATGTATGAAAATAATAATTATATAATAATAAATGTAGAGAGATTATAAACACAAAAGATAAAATTTAAAAAAGGTGTAATCATTACAAATAATTCCACTTATATTTCTCGATAATGAACAATTAGCTTAATGTAAGTAAACTTTGGATACAAATCAGATATTTTGCGGGGAAATTTGAATTATTTTGTGTGAAATGTATTAAGAGGATTACATTACATGACACCAGAATCAGGTAAATCTATCAAACACATTTTTGTACCGAAATATGTTCATTCAAAATATAAAAACATCAAAATAGCGACACCAAATACATATTTACTGCCTGAACAACATGGATCCTAAAATACAGACACAACACCCCCCCAACAAAAAAACCCACCCCAACAAAAGCAACAACTTAAACAACATCAAAACACCAAATACAACAACAACAACAACAACAACAACAACAACAACAACAACAACAACAACAACAACAACAACAACAACAACAACAACAACAACAACAACAGCAATAACAAGACCTACAATAACAACTACAACAACAACACCGCAAACATCTCCGACAAAACCTTGGTTATGACATTCCTGATGAGAATCAGCAGTGGCGTATCTGGGGTCAATTATCAGAGGGGAATAGGGTATGGGGGCGGGGCTTGTACAGGTTACGACATACCTTTCTTTACATGCGCATAATTTGAAAACAAATTAACCACAATCTTAATTAACATTTTACCACGTAAATATGGAGATCCTACGATTTCCTGAATGTTTAAACATGATTGAAATCATTGACCTAAAGGTCAAACTAGAGCGCTGTCAAAATAAGATGCAGGTTTTCTGGGACACCCTGTAGGTCTTCAAACATGAAAATACCATATATTTTACTTATCCTCCTCCCCTGAGACGCAGGATGCACCACCTGTGTAAAACGGTTGATTTTTCTAGCAACAAAATACATTTCATTGCTGTGAAAAAGTATAAGAATAAAATAATAATAATACACCGTTCTTATATAGCGCTTTCCACAATGCAAGCAAAGTCCCAAAGCGCTTTTGACCAATTATTATCGCTGCCATTTTGAATCAGAACCTTTTTCATCGCTACACTTTATAGGCGGCTACCGGCCAACAGTGCACAGCCTATCAGCTACCAAATATCGCTTAGATTGACGAGGCAATTCAGACTATTAAAGTGTCTTGCCCAAGGACACAGACAAGTTGGCCACGGCGTGGCTAGAACTCACAATTTCATGATCCCGCACTGTTCCGCTAGACAGCACGTGCTCTCAAATGTTGTCATTTTCTTCTATCGTGTCCATTGGATTCGACAAATATGAACTAGTATTGTATAGGTTTTCCCAGTTAGTTTAACACTTTTTTCATTATATTTCATATCTCGTTAAGTTTGAATTCGTCCTAAAATTTTGAAGGTTGCATTTGTTAAAGTAAATTTCGTCTTTGGTCAAGTATATTCATATTTTGCGCAATGAATTTCATTTAATGTTCATTTTATTTCGTCCTAACACACTTCCATTTCGTCTGATACAGCGGTAACCTACTAATGTATACATTTATTTCGTCTTTGATCAAATAGTTTCATATTCAGTTCACTTTATTTCGTCCCATGTGGAACGTCCTGCCTAGAAGCATGTAAAATCCAGCTATAGGCCTATACGTTTTATATATATATATATATTTTTTTTCTTTCTTGTTCGTTCGTTCTTTTTTTCTTTTATTTCATATGATTTATATCACCAACAAGGCAAACGAACACATGTCGGTGGTTCTAATCTAACCTGCAATGATATGTAGGCCTATTCTTCTAACACCTGACGAATATATGTGATAAAAGTATTAAAAATAATGAACAAAGACGAATTATATTTGTGCATAGACCCGCTACCCATCAGGTGATACGAATTCAATCCTTCCTTGACGAAAAGAAATGACCAATAAATTAAATGAAATAATCATACTTTGAAATATAATGCTCATTGACGAAATTTATCTAACAAAATGCGAAAGTCAGATTTTGGGGACGAATTCTAACTTAACGAGATATGAAATATAATGAAAAAAGTGTTAAACTAACTGGGAAAACCTATACTAAACATGCTAAACTTTGAATAAAAGCGAAGCTTGATTATTCCGAATTAAAACAGGAGTAAAATCCAAATACAAAGTTCAAATTCTAACTTAAACAACATCCACACCAAGTGGGTGGGTCCAGGGTCCGTCTAGTCCTACCTACCTTAGGACTACTCTATCTATAAGCCTAGACAAATTGCTCCCAATCCGAGAACCGCTATCAACCCGAGAACCGAACCCGTGACTGACTCAGTGTTTCTATATTCTATTTTAGTATAGTATTTCCCTGGATAGTGGCCCTACGAGGAGAGCTATGGTCCGTTATGGCTTTTTAAAAGGGGGCATGACCTGCTACCCCCCTTGGATGCATCACTGTGCTGAACTGGGTACAAAGGTCACACAGGGACCATGGTAGAGAAAGAAATCCCGCCTCCCGCTAACTATGAGAGACCCACTATATAAAACCAGTGGCGACGCAGACCTATTTAGTACATGTGTTCTATGGAAGCCTCAGAATATGACAGGGAGTAGTATTGAGGGCAGCTGGAGTATAAAGGACATTGATGACTAAGCGCACGCTATCTTTAGCGGGACTCCCATGCGAGCAATACGGGAATCATTCATTCGCTATACAATCAATACAAACACTTTTATCATTTACCTGAGCTGTGAAAGGGGTGGATTGATTCATCAAGTTCATAACTTTTACATATACTCAAAATAGAGTTTATGTTCCCAATCTTTATCCCCCTTAGCTGTTGCCTCTGCTTCTAATTTCATCTCATGATTTTTGCACGCTGTGAAAACCTTCACGAAATTTTCTCCCAACGCCGCAGTAATGACCTTATCGTCAAGGAAAGCTTTCAACGCTTCTTTCATTGTATTTGGAATTTTTGCTGTCCCCTCTGGTATCCCCCGCTCATCGTACGCGCTCCCTGTAACCTCCTTTGGAAGAGCCATCTTTCGCTGGATACCATCAATCCCAGCTGCTACAGTTGCTGCAAGACTAAGATAGGGATTGCTACCACTAGCGCCAGCTCGATTCTCGATGTAGGTGCCTCTAGCGCCATTTACTTTTACTCGCAAGTAACAACTTCTGTTATCGTAACCCCATGTTGCGTTGAAAGGCGCCCATGAATCAAGCTGGTATTGTGAAACACAGTTGACAGTCGGTGCCATGAGAAGGCTAATGGCTGGGGCATGGGCTAGAATCCCCGCCATCCAGTGTTGGGCAGTCTCGGAAAGACCATCGGGATCTTCTGGATCGTACAAGAGTGGAGTCTTACCCTCGACATCCCACAACGAATGACAGAAATGCCCAGAACTACCTTCTTGATCCGGCCATGGTTTTGTCATGAACACCGCCATGTAGTCATGATGAAGAGCTATTTCCTTGATGCTTGTTTTGTAAGTATGTGCATTGTCTGCAGCACGAATACCGAATGCTGGAGTGTAACTGATCTCCTGCTGCCCTGGCCCAAACTCTGTCTCAAGGCATTCTATATCAACACCAACCTGTGGAAGCTGCTCCATTATCTGATCAGTAAACTTCATATTCTGATTATTACGCAGAGTTGATCTAAGATTATGATCATCGTTGACAGTTTTTCTTGTATCGCGATGCACTAAGTAGAACTCGTGCTCATGTGCGGAGAGAAGTGAAAACCCCAATTCTTTGAGCTGATGAAGTTGATTCCTGGCAACGGTTCGTGGATAAGCTTCGACTTGTTCGCCGTGGAAAGTTGGCTCCATAAGAATACGACCCACGTTTTTGCACCACGGTAGTATTACGAAGGTGTCGAAGTCTGGAAAACAAACGCCATCACCGTAACCAATTTCCTCCATGTAGCCTGTTAAAAAGATAATAGTAATCGGATAAAATGACAGCACAGTATTTCGGACGATTAATCAAAATCAAACACGGTCATCTTATCTAAGAAGTCGAAATCAAACTAGGTTATCAGGGAAGGGGTTAAAGGAAAATATTGCATCTTTTACCAGACTTGCATGACATTGTTTAAGATGATCAGTCAACAATGTGATAAAGGAGTCAATGTTGGGGCCGGTACCCGTTGTCTTTTATTGGGTAGTAGATGACCTAAAGTACAGCATTTCCCAAAAAGGAAAGAAAGGTTATAATCAAATCAGATTATCATCAAGTGAAATTCTCCAATACAGCGTGTCCAAACACAATTGGGTCCAAAAACCGAATAGTTTATAACTTTACAAAGTAGAAACCATAACTGCTTGATATAGGATATGAAAGTAAATATACTTCACCTTAATTGGTGAAATTGTGGGACCACACGCTATTCAAAGTTTAAATACCCGTATGAGTCCCTTACCTCTAGATTTCATAAGATGGTATCATTGTCTTACAATCTCATACATAGTGTACTTTGCACATTTCAAATGTTGATTACCTTGATGCTTTGCCTTCAAAGATAAACTCCTCATTACGGTTGTGCCAACGAGCCTTAACTACCATACATGTCAAAATATCGCCTCGCAAAATGTACTTCCATCGCCAGTAGCATAAGAACCATTCACTTGCACATTTAAAAATGGTTTGTGATGAACATAGTAAAAAACAACAAACCCTCGAATTGTTATGTTTCCCTAGAAGTGCTCCCTTTGCACTTCAAGTGTTCAAGTCAGTGGCTAAACAATATTTGTGTATGGGTTTGACAATAACTTCAACAAACTTATATGCCAATATTTAAACGGCAACCGAGTTAAACAACGTACCTGTCCCCTGGGCAGCAACACCCATGGGATCGCATGCCAGATGCCCCAAGAACACATTTAGGCCCTCTGTCGCCTTCTTTCGGAAATGAGGTGCTGGTATGGTTTTACTGCGAGCTTTGCCATACATATCGGTTTGCTCAAATCGAACGGATTTGATGCCGTTATCTTCGATGGACTTGAGAACTTTAGCTAGATTCATCGTATCGGTGGGTAAGAAAGCTGTACAATGAATAAATGAAATACCGTATAATGAATAAATTAATGTGTTTCTAAAACTTTCTATAGTTTATTTGGCTACCACGAGACAATGACCGTAACTGCGTTTTCTACTAATTGCAGCACGGGGCGCTGGCGTATACACACGAGCGTTGAAAGACGGAAGATACATACGCGTGCGTAAAAGCTGCGCCTGTTAAGTCACTGTCCAGAGGAAGCCAAATAGATTATGGTGTGAGACTGTAAGCGTGCGTCACTAAATATCCCGACACTCCATGTTTGTATCGGGCAATTCCGTATAAGGTCGGACGTACATATAAAACAGTGAATTATCATTGATGGTCGAAACAGTACACATTACGTTCCAGTTACCTCAGTTGCGTATCTGATTCTGGGGTCTTTGTCAGGGGAAGGGGGGGGGGGGGGGGCGAAGGGTATTTTTTCCCGGTGAACACCAGTTCGACCCTTTTACGTAAACAAATGGCGCATGTGGGTTGTTTATTCCACCGACCGAATGACGTCGCATTATAATTAAAATTATGGGATAAAAAAAGATTACATAGTGGCCCATTTATGGTTCGACGTCGCATCATCATTTATGATGCGACGTCGAATGACGTCGCATCCTAAACTTGATGCGCGCGTATCGCGCGAAATTTTAACAACATAATTTACACGAATCTGGCCGTTATTAAGGTACATTTACTTTTAAACGGGCTTCTATAATTGATTTAATTGCCCTTCATCAAACCGGGCAAGAGGCAAATTCTCATTTATATGGGAATTAAGTAAATCCATTAGATTATTCAAATAGGCGCAATTCACCCAAAGTCAAAGGGGGGAGGGGAGATCCCTTACCCGGTCCTATGATTACCTTGAGTGTGTGGATGGTTGGATGGTTAAATCTCTTTTCATCTCCAAGTTTCTTTTCGATTTTCACTTCTTTCCACTTCTCTATTTTCCCTTCCTTATTAACTATCTACAATAGTCTTTTCGTTCCCCTCTCTCCTTCCTACGCTTCGTTTTTCTCTTTTCTTTTCCCTTTCCTTCCCTTTTCTCTACCTCTTCTCCCTTTTTTCCTTTCCTTTCCCTTTTCCTTATGGCCAATTACATGCCAAATTTTCTAATTGGTTTTACAGGTTTTTTTCCTCTATTGTTGGTAAGGGGTATATCTCTATTTATCAAGTCTGATATGATCTCACCTCAATTTGTTCGTTTTGGTCATTACATCATCGTTTGAAAATAGGTGCGCAAAAAGGATAATGTTTTTTTTTAATTTGGCTTAAAAAAAGCTAGTTAAGAAAGTGTATTATTTTTGTAATATAAAGTATTGCTTTTTAAATGCTATTTGTGATTTAGTTATTCTAAATAAAGCTTCCAATGAAAGTAAAAAGCAAAAAAGTGATATCACTTGCGAGTTATCATTTTTACGTTCATTTTTTCCATTGGATCGCGTAACGTCCATAACATTTTTTTTATTTTTTTTCCTCTGGGAGAAAACTAATTGGCTGATTTTAATAACATCACACATTCACTGTTAGTTTGTGATGGGTTCAATAATTGAGCAAAAAAAATAAAAAATCTATAATTAGAAATACCTTAACGAGCGTTACGGACATTACATAAATCGTTACGGACGTTACATAAATCGTTACGGACGTTACAGCTTATAGTATCACTAGGACTATTGAGTAATGGTGACTCGCTAACATCTAGTGGGGTCCGCCCAAACAGCATGAAAAACCGATACGCTGTGGATAATGCACATTATCAGAGTAAAAATATGTGGATATGCAATAAAGGGTTGATATGTTGATCATATATAGTGCATGCATCATCAAAATAGATAGTGGTAGGCCTTGATTAAACCTGTAGAAATTACACGTGCGCATGATGGTACATAAGTATAGATATGCTACGTCTGATAAAATAGCCTGACTAGTTTCGGATCTTCTGATAGTTAGAGTGAGATCCTCATCAGAGGCGGTAGAGGAAATAGATATTTAACAGATAGTGCAATGACATGACTAATTTGTCGTTTAAAAGTAGGCAAAGCATCAACATTATATTGGATATAGGCCTATTGATGTAGGCATACTGTTGCATGCTGCTTAGCTTTCAAATTATGATGTTATCTAAATGAATGCTCGGACTGTTGTGAGTGATATCAGGGATACTATTAATTTTGGGATAGGAAAGTCCTATACTAACACACGTAGCGAAAACGGTGCCGTTTGCATAAATTACATAAATTATGGTAATCATCGGAATGTGTCGGTGATCGGCGTTGAACGCGTTTAACAGTGTTTAACCAGGTTTAACGTAATATTTGGTCAGCATAGGTTTGAGGGCGTTGTGGATTTACACAGACGACGGTGGCCACGCGAAACCTAAATGTTGAATACGTAATGAATAAGGTGAATAACACGTAATCGCGAATGTTAATCTTATCATTTTGACAAATTCATCATAATTAGAAGAATTGTCATTGTTAACCGGGCGATGACTGTTAAAAATAATTCAAAATAGTGCACTCCCGTTGACATTATTGGGTCGTCTGAGAGACACGTGGCCAGCGTCGTGTCGTCTGCTACAATCACGCCTGATCAGTATATAGCGCCACCAGTTCTATGCTGACCAAATTTTAATTTAAAAGTGGACCCGATCGGCAAGCTCACTGGCACACCCCTGGTGATATCTATAGACTATCTAAAAGATAGCCAGCATGTTGTCACGTGGTGCGTGCGTGGCTTTTATATTAGGCCGTGGCAACAGAGAATTCCAGTTACAACTGGTATGACGACGCATAAACAAATCGTTTTCTATTGTATATTGCTTGAGTGGTCAAGTGTAAACCGGTCTATGTGATTGTTTGTCATATCCGTCTTCAGACTAGGCCTACCAAACATGGTGGGCCTTGTTAGGTATAGAAGTCTGAATGACGAAACATCAAGTAATAAGGCTAATGAAATATGATTCACAGTTTCCCGTTTCATATTTTTAAAAGAGTGGGTAGGTGTCTATTTCATTACTTATTATTCATTATTTCACTCAATTTCATTATTGCATCTGAAAGGGGTGTTAACTACTAACTACCTATTGATTTATATATATTACACCTTAATTAACACTTTAAAACTTAGAAAAACAATTAAAGAAGCATTTGTAGATGTGTTATTGAAAATGTCAACAAATCTGTCTGAAATATTGCAACGTCAATTACATCTGAAATCTGAGTACGTAATGCAAACAATTTCATTATCAACCATATACCATGACACCACTGCCATAAAAATCCCTTAAAATCAACAGGAAGATATGCCTGGTATTTTGAGCCACTAAAAGTTTTGAATTTTATTCAAGTTTGTCAGAAAATGTAATTTTGCACAAAATAATGAAAGTTTTGGTAAAACTGAAAAGTTGGGTCGGTAGGGAAACGGGAAACTGGGAATCATATTTCATAAGCCTAATGGGT
Organism: Ophiura sarsii; assembly: GCA_035610835.1. NCBI lineage: Eukaryota > Metazoa > Echinodermata > Ophiuroidea > Amphilepidida > Ophiuridae > Ophiura > Ophiura sarsii. The sequence continues at coordinate 43,248,662 of CM069456.1, read as the reverse complement.
GGGTAAAGACCGTTGGTAAATAAAGTTAAATACTGACGTAAAACAAGCAATTGTTCGTATTGATGTTTATACAGAACAAGATATTATGATGTATTTGCGTAGACTTCGAGTTGAAGTTGTTATGATATGAATTCAATAAGCATATTGATAAAATGCCGTGACTTTACGCAGGTTATCTGCAGATAGTATGTCAAAACCAACAGTACGTAACTATAACCAGGCAAATGGATATAGGCCATCCTTTACAATGTAATATAATAATAAATATTATTTATGATATAGATATGGATAGGCCTTGGTAGAATGCCGTGGTTAAATAGTCTTAAAATATTGAATATGTTGATGATATTCAGCTGTTAGGTTTATGACGAGGAGCAATCTGTTTTATGTAGTAAATTGCCGATATCAGTAATTCTACACTGGTAGGCCCCAGTTTATGATAGTGTAAGGCCTAGTAAAAAAATGAACATGTTTCCCGTCCCCGCCCGCCTCCTTTTGGCCGCCGCCTCCAATTTTTTACTATTTACTATTTCCGAAAATTCTGTAATTTTTTTTTTTTTTTAAATAAAATTTTATTTTATTTTATTTATTTTTTATTTTTTATTTTTTTGTTAGTGATTGATCCTTTGCCCATAGGAATGGCAGGTGTAATAGAAATGCTCTATCATTTCATAGCATGTTCATGCCATGCATGACACGGAATTATTGACATGGCTTCTCAATTGAAATAGTATGGCATGTATGGGGACCAATTATAATACATGTAGGCCTACATCCTTTCGATCAATGATGTTTTGTTCCTCATTCAACCTGAAAAATGAAGAAAACATAGAGAAACAATGTGTAGTTGGCTCTATATATTAAGTAAACCTTTTCATATTTTTATCCTCTGGCAATTAGAGTGGAAAATCCTGTTTAGGAGTGTTTGCAACACAGTCAGTTGGTCACTTTTGACTTGGCGGCCATCTTGAAAAAAATAGCAAAAAATGGGAAAATAGTAAATAGTAAGACCCTCCCTCCTCCTTTTTTTACTATGCCTAATATATATGATGATGATGATGATGCATTATCGGGTTAATAGTATATTTGAAAACTAGATCATTAAATAATAATAACATATCGGTACATTGCATGGGTATTGTAATTAGTAAATATGGCTGATAATGTAGTATCGGGTAATAGTATTTTGAATACCAGGAAGAGGACTGAGGCACCACCGGGGACTGAGGATGAAGTTTGATGTGGAAGAACTAGCCCAATTGAGGAAATAGTACTGTTGACATTTGCAAAGTTGACAAGTCAGGAGTGTAACACTATGTAATTCTTTGATACTGCGTTGTCTTGCCACATATTATGCTATGAACTTGAAACTTCCAGAGTAGTTTCTGATAAGCATTGTTTAAAATATTTTAAACAGTTCTGTGACAGTTACATCTTGTGTATGAAAACTTTTGCCCTCTAAAGTGACGAAAAACAAGTGTTTTTCATAAGAAAAATTACATTTTTTTCCATTTTCAGTGGTAGAGATATACTTTAAAGGGTTTTTGTATTTAACCATATCAAATAGTGTTAGAGTGGGTAGTGTTAATAACCTTTAATATATATACTTAAAACACAAACAAGCTTTGTGTATGAAAAAAATTAGCATACTCTGTAGTAAATATGCCATAAAACATAAATAGATGTTTTCAGACTACCCCTTCCATTATTTTACAACTTTAACCAACTAACATCAAAGTAACACAAGAAAAACACATGGATTTTGTGACAAATTAGGGACAAAATGTCCCAATTTGATATCTTTAATCTTGTTTTATTATTGATTTTAATACCTGTAACGTCCGTAACGCTTCAAAATGTAACGTCCGTAACACTAAATCAACAGCGTTGGACGATACGGGAGTATTAATTTCAAACTTGCTTTTCATGTTAACATAGAATGGAGTCAGGGCTTGCTCAATATAGTTGACAGAAAAAAATAAAACAGGGAACTGAACAGAGATTTAAGGATATGTACCATAGTCAAAAAGGCACTTCATTTCAAGGTAACGTCCGTAACGCTCGTTTCTAATTTTTATTGCTAATTAACTAAGAAAGCTAAAATAAAATTGCTTCATTATATTGAACATTAGAGTGTTTACTACTAGCATACTAAGAAATAAAGTGTTATCTTAACAGCAAACAGATGTGCTATTCAATTAAAAGTTGCAAGTTGAATGTATCTGTAACGTTCGTAACGGTGGAATTGGCCTTATCTCTTTCCTTTCTTCCTTTCTTTCCCTTTCCTTCCCCTTTTCCCTTTTCTTTCCTTTCCTCTCTTCCCTTTCTTCTTCCCATCGTTTTTTTAGCCCGGTAGTTTGGTTGGTAGTTTGAGCTGGCCTTCCCGGTCAAAGGCGTCAGGGAGGCACTCTGCCCCACCCCCTGACCCTCCGGGAGATACGCTACTGAGTTACCTGATATCTTGCGATATATCTTTTGACAGGTTGTCTGGCCATGAAGCTAGTACTTTCGTATGCATGGACAACCTGGACCACATGGCGTGACCCAAAAGGCAGTCTACAGTCTTGCCACATGTCTTGCCACATATATTGACTTTTAACCCCCATTGGGCTAACTTTTTTTGATTTTACAAAATCTAAAATAGCACTAGTTTTTAAAACAGAAGTTCAAACATTGAATTTCTTAACACAAGAACTTTCAAAAGTTGCACTTTGGGCTCTTAGTTCCACACAAGAATTGGCAGATCCAACACTCAATGATCGCATGCCGGGGGACCTTGAGGATGGCCAAAAGCCAGTCTTCAGTCTTTTCACATGACTTGATGACTTGCCACATATGTTGACTTTTGGGCTAATTTTTAAAACTAAAATCTGCTCTAGGGATACTATATTGTGACTATTTTTCGAAATTTAAAATTTTGATTTTACAATTATCTGAAATATCCCTAGTTTTTATAACAGATTGAAGTTCAAAGTTTGAAATTTCTGACACAACCATATTTCAAAAATCAAAACTGAAAAATCAAAAAGAGCTTTGGGCCATGCTTGAGAGAGCGATCATGGTAGAGTAGCAAGTGCGCTTGCAATAAACAGGTGGTATGAAATGAATCTGGGAAATGGTGTAGGAGGGGGGGGGGGGGTGAGATTGATTACCCTGGAAAAGCTTACAAATCGGGGGTTATGATAGTCTCAAACTTTAAATGGGATTGAATCGATATTAATGTTCTATAGGATTGAGCGGAGGTAGGGCTATTTTGGATGGAAACAGACACATTAGGCCTACTCTAACTTGTTTTCGAGGGACGATATGGATTAACGAAAGAGATATCTACTTAGCCTTAAGGAAGTCCAATAACCGAATATACGTTCCTATACACGTGAAGGGTAGGGGTATAGCTTTAATAACCATACCGCGCAATTTGAAACTAAGAACAAACTACAAGGTGATATTGACGTCGGTATAGAGGAAATGATAAAGCAGATTCTTGAACAGCTAAGAATGTTTAGGCAATTCTCATTGGTTCTCAGAGATCTCGGCGACATTTATATCAGACAACTTTAATAACAAGGCGTACATTAATTAGCGCGACCACCCTCGCGCATTGCGTGGTAACTAAGGTCTTCTTCCACAACGCGCACTTTCGCAGTGTGTCTACTGCGTTTTTCCTACGTGCATTGCGCACTAGGGGTATTCGATACTAAAAGGTCGGGTAAAAGTTGACAAATGTGGGCAATTGATTAAATAAATGTCTAAAGTATGACTGTTTAAGAATGAGAATAAAGGTATTTTAGTGTTAAGGTGGCCATACACGACGACACAAATATGGTACATCCTATACAAGACCATCGTATATAACAAAACAGCTACTACATTTTATTCTCTAAGTAGTACATCAAAATAAACTATGAGTATTTTTTTTTGCGTGAAACAACTCTGCGGCGTCGTTGTTCCACTTAAAATAATACTACCGCCCGCATTTATGTCAGACAATATAACACGGGTACGGTTTAAAAAACAATACCTTTATTCTCTAATTTCATCGTATCCATAGGGGTAAAAATGTTCAATAAAAACTATGTTAATAAAAAAGAGTGTGAACATTATTCAAAATGCATGTAAGGCATTCTGTAGAGTCAAAATCACGTCGATCCCTACCCGTATGGCATGGACATTCCAATGATTCCCATCTCTATGAGTGTCTATGTACATATGACATAAATTGCCCGCTTAGGAGCGCTATTAATTCGGTCTGGTAAACCTATTGTTATCAATTACTACGAGAGGATTGCCCAGTGCGCGTGAACAACCAGGCAATCATATTTGAATTCGGGGCGTGTACGAGCGGTACTACTTGCTAACTGCATGGGTGAGTTTCCATTATAATACAGCAGGTTTGTTGCACACGAGAATTATGTCATATAGCAACCAGCTTTGATGGAAGGCGAATAATTAAATTTGGTGACGGTTTTTAGGACACCAATTTACATGAATGTATAGCGCTGCTAAGCGGGCCTTGTAGTCTAATGGTACATCAATGGAGAATTAACACCGTCCATCATTATTTCAAGCTTTTTAATTGATTGAAAAATTATGTGTAGTTAGACTCAAAATGATTGATTAACATTATACCTTGGGATGTATTTTGTACCATTTCCCCTTAAAAAGGCGACGAAAACAACACTGCACTGTTGTATGGACAAGTTGACCTCTCAGGTCGAGTCGGTCGACGTTTTTAAAACCTATTTCCCCTTTGAAAATGGCTGCAAAACATCTCTAAAAAATGTTGCGGTATTTTGATACAAAAAAACAACACAAAATCCAAGTGAACATTTTTTTCACCAATTTTTAACAACATTGGTCGGTTGAGCTCGTCAGCAGGGTTTCTTGTTTGTTCGTTGCCTCAGGAGTATTTTACAATATTTACATTAGGTACGGAAACCTACCCTTTTTGCCGTCAACACAGAACAAGCACTATAATGCTGCCAGAACATCAAAATCGGACTAATAAGTCGGAACCTGTCAGCGTATGTGGTAACTGTCCTCTTCAAAATGATAATTCTAGCCACTATATAAACTCCGGAAAATGTACAACTTGTGCGGAACAAATTTCAAACAGTGCAACTAGAAAGTTAGTTGTTGCGTGCCTTAGTAAAATGATAATTGTAATATATAATTGATAATTGATAGTTGTCTTCCATAAAAGCATTATCTGCTGTCCCGGAAGCTGACAATAATGTGCGTGTAATAACCCAACAGTATATTTCATGTTTCAATCCCAGATGGTACGTATGAATATGTTTCCCAGTACCAGGTGTTCAGTAATAATCATCATAATTATGAGGTCATTCAATAAGTTCTAACGCTTAATGTACCAATACAGTGAAACCTCTTTAACAATGTACTCTGAATGCACAATTCCTATTTGAAATTGAGTAAATGTTGATAATAAAAACGTTCAATACAAACTTATAGCATGTATAATAATTTGACTAATTCAAATGCCAGCTAATAGCCAAATGAAATTGACATGAGTTTTGTTTTGAATCTCAGGTTGCAATAATGTTGCAATGGAATCATTTGGAACTGTACATCTATATCAGGCTTGATTATATGTAATTGTATACATACCTGCAGTATGATACGTTTCATCTTTTTTAAAGTGCAACAGAAACAGTAAACATCTTTAAGAGTATATGCGTTAAATAATATACATAATTTGAATAAAGGGATGATTACATACACTGCCGCGCAAAAGTATTTCTCCCCCTGGAAGCTTGCAAGTTATCACTGCGTTGTCGACAAAGTATTAAACCATCAGACCCAATTACCATTTCATTGTGTTCATTGTACATTTTATACCAATAAATTCATATTTCCTATTCAGATTCATGATTTAAAAGCATTACAATTCATGATTTTATCGGGCAAGTCAAAAGTCCAATGTAAAATCGCCGTAGCACTTATCAAACAGTATTATACATTTCACGGACATAAATTATGCTAATGAGCTAATCCGTGAAGGGCGCCGCTCATTAAATGACGTCACTCACATCATCGATATTCTCGGAACGGCAAATTTGTAGGTTTGAAATTCTAGGTCGAGTAAAATGATGTGCTTATTTGTTGTCTGTGAGCTTTTGTGAATTTTTTCCCGTATTGGAGTATTTTTTTATTGAAAATAGACAGTTCAAATTAAACGTTGGTTCCAAGTTCAACAGACAGCACATGGATTTAAGTAGACAGCAACAACAATATGCAGGCAACATTTGAGAAAAAACGATGCCCGGCTTTGCAAAGGGAGTGTACGGGTGAACATGACAAACCAAAACAGCTTAGTAAATAACCTTCTCCGTGGCGCAATTGGTTAGCGCGTTCGGCTGTTAACCGAAAAGTTGGTGGTTCGAGTCCACCCGGGGGCGTTGTTTCTTTTTGCATTTAATGCAGATCGACAAATCAATGTAAAAATCTAATATTGACAAAATCACAGACCACTTACACAAAAATCGCATCTGCGCATGCTCCTGTTGTGATCGAAATCCAACACACAAGCAATGGGCGAGTTTTATAAGTGCGTAGTAAATCACCTCATGAATATCAATTAGCTCATTATCGGCAGTGTAACGCTATGGGGATTTTCAACTGAGATCAACTGGTGATGGAAAACTCCATGTGCAGAATTTTATAAATGATAATTGGCATGCGCAGTTTATTGGAATACCCTCAGAAGGAACCATTCCAGCTTTAAAAAGTTATTTTTGTGACGACGGTTTATGTTTTTGGCAGATATTCATCTTTATTTAAGGCACATCTAAAATTATTTTCAACACAATCGGGCTGAAATAACATGGAGAACCAGCAAAATTCAAAGTGTGCATGCACGTAGTTCATTGACCTATTTGCTCCAATGACCTAACAAACCACGTTATCAATAGAATGATTCAAAGCAGTAGAGTTTCCTACTATTTCATCTTCACAAAGGACCGTTCAATAAACAATATACCAAGACATAATAAATCCTTTTTCTACTATGCCACCGTCTCTTCTCAATCCCAAACAATAGGGAGCTAGACTACCCTATTCAAATCAGATGAATAGGATACTTAATGTGTCCATCCTCTAACAGTACTTATTTACAGTCAATGGGTCCCCGGTGCTTTTTTAACTTGTCGAATTTGCGTTATTACAGCCCGATATGATTTGGTTTTAAAAAGATGAATTTCTGCCAAAAACATAGTTCGACGTCAGAAAAATAACTTGATTTAGCTGGAATGGTTCCTTCTAAAGGTATTCCAATAAACTGCGCATGCCAATTAACCTTTATAAATTTATGCACATGGAGTTTTCCCATCACCAGTTGATCTCAGTTGAAAATTCCCATAGCGTTACACTGCCGATAATGAGCTAATTGATATTCATGAGGTGATTTACTACAGCGATTTTACATTGGAATTTTGACTTGCTCGATAAAATCATGAATTGTAATGCTTTTAAATCATGAATCTGAATAGGAAACATGAATTTATTGGTATAAAATGTACAATGAACACAATGAAATGGTACTTGGGTCTGATGGTTTAATATTTTGTCGACAACACAGTGATAACTTGCAAGCTTCCAGGGGGAGAAATACCTTTGCGCGGCAGTGTATGCTATGATTGACTGTCTTATTAAAAGCACTGGTTTCTTGCTGCGTCTGCCTCATTCACTCAGCTGCAAACTTAGTGAATGAGGCTAGTGACCGAACCCTTGCTTTGGGCCTCCGTCAGTTGTGACGATTGGTTGCCGTACGTTCGCATTTTCAGATCATCTTTCTCCAAGCAACTCTGTCTCGCCAGATGCTTAACCTTTATTAGATCACAGATTAGACTCATATAACCGGTCCATTCTTTGATGTTATCGAACCATTGTTTATTCTGACGACCTCTTTTCCTGCTGCCTTACACTTTCCCTTCTATCATTTCTATGATATGGAGTGCCACCAAGTTCATTCATTGGCTGCCCGTCCAGCAGAGAATCGACTTCAAGATCTTACTGCATGTGTACAACTGTGTACATTTATTAGGCCCCTCATATTTGTCTGATGTTGTGTCTTTTTATCAGTGTGCTCGTGCTGGTCTTAGGTCTTCTAAGGACACAACTCGTCTCGTTGTTAATGCTAACACACGAGCAATAGGCAAAACAGCATTTTCGCACTTAGGCCCTAAGCTATGAAATGACCTCCCCATTTTTATTCGCAATGCCTGTAGCGTTCATACATTTAAAAAGATGCTAAAAACTCACCTGTTTCCATCATAGTTATTTGTTTTTCATCACTTTACATGGCCTATTGGCCGTATTATTGCCCGTTTTTATATTAATGTATCTATATTCTTGGTATTTGTATTTTATACTTGTTGTATTTTTATATATTTTTATATCCCATTTGCCTTTTAATTTTTAATCTCCCCTTTGTCTATGTCATCCTTTTGTTACATTATCCACTTCATCAATCAGCTGTCAAGTTTGACATTCCTTCCCCTATTCATCCATCTGTCACTTTGACCCCCACTGTGTTACATTATCTCTTGTCATTTCCTGCCTATTGTTCCTCTGTCTATATATATGTTGTGTATGTTGTATTCTGTCATTTTACCTTCGATAAAGATTATGTTAGAATCGAAACGTCAGGTCCTCTTATATTTATTACATTTTTTTTATAATACTTAAACTGTGTATATACTTTGATTGTATCTTTTAATATTTTATAATGTTGTTATTTGTATTGTGTACGGCTTTCCTTATAAATGCCCTGTAATGATAAATAATAATAATAACCTACCACTTCACAAATGATGTGCTCTATGAAATAGGCCCTTTTCTTTCTGATTAGCCCTCCTAGCAGCTGTATCTTCACACCAAGTTCATGGTTCTTTTCTCCTTCCAGGTGACTTTCATCATTCTTCTCCAGATCAACATCAACAGCCATTATTCGGTGATCATCTGCTTTGGTTAGAGTCCATCCCGCTAGACCATAAATGAGCGCGCTCCATACCAGTGTCTTGACAATCTTTGATTTAAGATTTGTTGTGAGATTGCGGTCGTTCCATAGGTCCCGGAGTTTTATCATCCTTCCCTTGGCCATTTCGATTCTAGCTCTGATGTTAGCTGTACAGTTAGTAGATGTGGTTTTCACAGAGCCCAGGTAAGTGACTGACTTGTTCAACATCTTCACCATCAATTGATGTAATATGTTTAGGCTGTTCTTCTCCAGTTGTGAGAAGGTGTCTTTTTGACATTGACCTCGAGGTTTAGCTTTTTGACTGCAGCGTTTACGGCTGATGTTAGTCTCTCGATGTGAAAAAAATGAAGCAATCGTATTGTTCATTTGTCTTTGGTGAACCTTTTTGCTGCACAACCAAAATGTACTTGTTTGTTCACATTTGGAGAGCATGGGTTATGTAAATTGATTATTATACCTCCCATGTAAACAAGAATGGATGCATTAAATTCCAATTACGTCACAAATTTACTCACATTTCACAACTTTAAACCTAACACTTTTGAAGGATTTTCCGACGAAATTTTATTTCAAGCAAAAACACCACACACAACAAGAGGTGCCACGCCCCGGGGTTTGAACCCACGACCTCTCGGTTACAAGTCGAACGCTCTACCAACTGAGCCACGGGGGGGGGGGGGGGGGGAGCTATGTAGCCCGGGGGCCATTATTTCACCCAAAAACCTCAGCGCCAGATGGAACGGACAGGCTGGGAAATGGGATTTCATGGGGTGCGGGGCTGTAAGGGTTAATCAAGGTGAAATTAGAGGAGAAAAAAGTGAAAAATTAAAAAGAAGAAAAAAAATCGTTCCTTAATGAGAGACGCATTTTGCAATCTTATGCATGTTTTGGGTGTCTCGTGGACAAACATGTGAAATCGGTTCATAGGTCAAAAAGGGTCCCCAAAGGCAAACGAAAAATGCGATTGATTAAAAATGTCAAATATCAACTCGGTTTTGAATACAAGATGGCTTCTTTCCACTATTGCATGTTTTTTTTACTCACTCTGTATAGAGCGCTCTGGATAGGTAATAGGTATTTATTCATTCCTTGTTAAATTTATTAGAAACTCGATATTTGAAACTCGAAATCGATTCTCGAAACTCGATACTCGAAACTCGATATTTGAAACTCAATACTCGATATCTAAAACTCGAAACTCGATATTTGAAACTCGAAATCGATTCTGAAACTCGATATTTGAAACTCGAAACTCGATATTTGGAACTCGAAACTCGATTATTTGAAACTCGATACTCGATATTTGAAACTCGATACTCGATATTTGAAACTCGATACTCAAAAGAAAATGTCACTCGAAACTCGATGATTAGCATCACACGTTTTATTAATTTCTTGTTACATTTAATAGAAACTAGGTACCACCGCATATGTTTTAAACAGCTAATGCCGTGGAAATGAATGTTAAATTTCTGTAAGGATGAGTTCGTCTTTTTTATGCTTGTATCCATCCATCGAGGGTCTGTCAATATGTAATGAAAGTGATCTTATCATGAGACAATAAGGGAATCTATTGAGAGATAGTGTAATAATTATGTAAAACATGTAATATGTGAAAATATTGAAAATTATGAAAGCATGTAATTATGTGAAAATATTGAAAATTATGAATATTATGTGAAAATATTGAAAATTTTGAAAACAATGTAATATGTGAATGTATGAAAATAATAATTATATAATAATAAATGTAGAGAGATTATAAACACAAAAGTTAAAATTTAAAAAAGGTGTAATCATTACAAATAATTCCACTTATATTTCTCGATAATGAACAATTAGCTTAATGTAAGTAAACTTTGGATACAAATCAGATATTTTGCGGGGAAATTTGAATTATTTTGTGTGAAATGTATTAAGAGGATTACATTACATGACACCAGAATCAGGTAAATCTATCAAACACATTTTTGTACCGAAATATGTTCATTCAAAATATAAAAACATCAAAATAGCGACACCAAATACATATTTACTGCCTGAACAACATGGATCCTAAAATACAGACACAACACCCCCCCAACAAAAAAAACCACCCCAACAAAAGCAACAAAAGCAACAACTTAAACAACATCAAAACACCAAATACAACAACAACAACAACAACAACAACAACAACAACAACAACAACAACAACAACAACAACAACAACAACAACAACAACAACAACAACAACAACAACAACAACAACAACAACAACAACAACAACAACAACAACAGCAATAACAAGACCTACAATAACAACTACAACAACAACACCGCAAACATCTCCGACAAAACCTTGGTTATGACATTCCTGATGAGAATCAGCAGTGGCGTATCTGGGGTCAATTATCAGAGGGGAATAGGGTATGGGGGCGGGGCTTGTACAGGTTACGACATACCTTTCTTTACATGCGCATAATTTGAAAACAAATTAACCACAATCTTAATTAACATTTTACCACGTAAATATGGAGATCCTACGATTTCCTGAATGTTTAAACATGATTGAAATCATTGACCTAAAGGTCAAACTAGAGCGCTGTCAAAATAAGATGCAGGTTTTCTGGGACACCCTGTAGGTCTTCAAACATGAAAATACCATATATTTTACTTATCCTCCTCCCCTGAGACGCAGGATGCACCACCTGTGTAAAACGGTTGATTTTTCTAGCAACAAAATACATTTCATTGCTGTGAAAAAGTATAAGAATAAAATAATAATAATACACCGTTCTTATATAGCGCTTTCCACAATGCAAGCAAAGTCCCAAAGCGCTTTTGACCAATTATTATCGCTGCCATTTTGAATCAGAACCCTTTTCATCGCTACACTTTATAGGCGGCTACCGGCCAACAGTGCACAGCCTATCAGCTACCAAATATCGCTTAGATTGACGAGGCAATTCAGACTATTAAAGTGTCTTGCCCAAGGACACAGACAAGTTGGCCACGGCGTGGCTAGAACTCACAATTTCATGATCCCGCACTGTTCCGCTAGACAGCACGTGCTCTCAAATGTTGTCATTTTCTTCTATCGTGTCCATTGGATTCGACAAATATGAACTAGTATTGTATAGGTTTTCCCAGTTAGTTTAACACTTTTTTCATTATATTTCATATCTCGTTAAGTTTGAATTCGTCCTAAAATTTTGAAGGTTGCATTTGTTAAAGTAAATTTCGTCTTTGGTCAAGTATATTCATATTTTGCGCAATGAATTTCATTTAATGTTTATTTTATTTCGTCCTAACACACTTCCATTTCGTCTGATACAGCGGTAACCTACTAATGTATACATTTATTTCGTCTTTGATCAAATAGTTTCATATTCAGTTCACTTTATTTCGTCCCATGTGGAACGTCCTGCCTAGAAGCATGTAAAATCCAGCTATAGGCCTATACGTTTTATATATATATATTTATTTTTTTCTTTCTTGTTCGTTCGTTCTTTTTTTCTTTTATTTCATATGATTTATATCACCAACAAGGCAAACGAACACATGTCGGTGGTTCTAATCTAACCTGCAATGATATGTAGGCCTATTCTTCTAACACCTGACGAATATATGTGATAAAAGTATTAAAAATAATGAACAAAGACGAATTATATTTGTGCATAGACCCGCTACCCATCAGGTGATACGAATTCAATCCTTCCTTGACGAAAAGAAATGACCAATAAATTAAATGAAATAATCATACTTTGAAATATAATGCTCATTGACGAAATTTATCTAACAAAATGCGAAAGTCAGATTTTGGGGACGAATTCTAACTTAACGAGATATGAAATATAATGAAAAAAGTGTTAAACTAACTGGGAAAACCTATACTAAACATGCTAAACTTTGAATAAAAGCGAAGCTTGATTATTCCGAATTAAAACAGGAGTAAAATCCAAATACAAAGTTCAAATTCTAACTTAAACAACATCCACACCAAGTGGGTGGGTCCAGGGTCCGTCTAGTCCTACCTACCTTAGGACTACTCTATCTATAAGCCTAGACAAATTGCTCCCAATCCGAGAACCGCTATCAACCCGAGAACCGAACCCGTGACTGACTCAGTGTTTCTATATTCTATTTTAGTATAGTATTTCCCTGGATAGTGGCCCTACGAGGAGAGCTATGGTCCGTTATGGCTTTTTAAAAGAGGGCATGACCTGCTACCCCCCTTGGATGCGTCACTGTGCTGAACTGGGTACAAAGGTCACACAGGGACCATGGTAGAGAAAGAAATCCCGCCTCCCGCTAACTATGAGAGACCCACTATATAAAACCAGTGGCGACGCAGACCTATTTAGTACATGTGTTCTATGGAAGCCTCAGAATATGACAGGGAGTAGTATTGAGGGCAGCTGGAGTATAAAGGACATTGATGACTAAGCGCACGCTATCTTTAGCGGGACTCCCATGCGAGCAATACGGGAATCATTCATTCGCTATACAATCAATACAAACACTTTTATCATTTACCTGAGCTGTGAAAGGGGTGGATTGATTCATCAAGTTCATAACTTTTACATATACTCAAAATAGAGTTTATGTTCCCAATCTTTATCCCCTTAGCTGTTGCCTCTGCTTCTAATTTCATCTCATGATTTTTGCACGCTGTGAAAACCTTCACGAAATTTTCTCCCAACGCCGCAGTAATGACCTTATCGTCAAGGAAAGCTTTCAACGCTTCTTTCATTGTATTTGGAATTTTTGCTGTCCCCTCTGGTATCCCCCGCTCATCGTACGCGCTCCCTGTAACCTCCTTTGGAAGAGCCATCTTTCGCTGGATACCATCAATCCCAGCTGCTACAGTTGCTGCAAGACTAAGATAGGGATTGCTACCACTAGCGCCAGCTCGATTCTCGATGTAGGTGCCTCTAGCGCCATTTACTTTTACTCGCAAGTAACAACTTCTGTTATCGTAACCTCATGTTGCGTTGAAAGGCGCCCATGAATCAAGCTGGTATTGTGAAACACAGTTGACAGTCGGTGCCATGAGAAGGCTAATGGCTGGGGCATGGGCTAGAATCCCCGCCATCCAGTGTTGGGCAGTCTCGGAAAGACCATCGGGATCTTCTGGATCGTACAAGAGTGGAGTCTTACCCTCGACATCCCACAACGAATGACAGAAATGCCCAGAACTACCTTCTTGATCCGGCCATGGTTTTGTCATGAACACCGCCATGTAGTCATGATGAAGAGCTATTTCCTTGATGCTTGTTTTGTAAGTATGTGCATTGTCTGCAGCACGAATACCGAATGCTGGAGTGTAACTGATCTCCTGCTGCCCTGGCCCAAACTCTGTCTCAAGGCATTCTATATCAACACCAACCTGTGGAAGCTGCTCCATTATCTGATCAGTAAACTTCATATTCTGATTATTACGCAGAGTTGATCTAAGATTATGATCATCGTTGACAGTTTTTCTTGTATCGCGATGCACTAAGTAGAACTCGTGCTCATGTGCGGAGAGAAGTGAAAACCCCAATTCTTTGAGCTGATGAAGTTGATTCCTGGCAACGGTTCGCGGATAAGCTTCGACTTGTTCGCCGTGGAAAGTTGGCTCCATAAGAATACGACCCACGTTTTTGCACCACGGTAGTATTACGAAGGTGTCGAAGTCTGGAAAACAAACGCCATCACCGTAACCAATTTCCTCCATGTAGCCTGTTAAAAAGATAATAGTAATCGGATAAAATGACAGCACAGTATTTCGGACGATTAATCAAAATCAAACACGGTCATCTTATCTAAGAAGTCGAAATCAAACTAGGTTATCAGGGAAGGGGTTAAAGGAAAATATTGCATCTTTTACCAGACTTGCATGACATTGTTTAAGATGATCAGTCAACAATGTGATAAAGGAGTCAATGTTGGGGCCGGTACCCGTTGTCTTTTATTGGGTAGTAGATGACCTAAAGTACAGCATTTCCCAAAAAGGAAAGAAAGGTTATAATCAAATCAGATTATCATCAAGTGAAATTCTCCAATACAGCGTGTCCAAACACAATTGGGTCCAAAAACCGAATAGTTTATAACTTTACAAAGTAGAAACCATAACTGCTTGATATAGGATATGAAAGTAAATATACTTCACCTTAATTGGTGAAATTGTGGGACCACACGCTATTCAAAGTTTAAATACCCGTATGAGTCCCTTACCTCTAGATTTCATAAGATGGTATCATTGTCTTACAATCTCATACATAGTGTACTTTGCACATTTCAAATGTTGATTACCTTGATGCTTTGCCTTCAAAGATAAACTCCTCATTACGGTTGTGCCAACGAGCCTTAACTACCATACATGTCAAAATATCGCCTCGCAAAATGTACTTCCATCGCCAGTAGCATAAGAACCATTCACTTGCACATTTGAAAATGGTTTGTGATGAACATAGTAAAAAACAACAAACCCTCGAATTGTTATGTTTCCCTAGAAGTGCTCCCTTTGCACTTCAAGTGTTCAAGTCAGTGGCTAAACAATATTTGTGTATGGGTTTGACAATAACTTCAACAAACTTATATGCCAATATTTAAACGGCAACCGAGTTAAACAACGTACCTGTCCCCTGGGCAGCAACACCCATGGGATCGCATGCCAGATGCCCCAAGAACACATTTAGGCCCTCTGTCGCCTTCTTTCGGAAATGAGGTGCTGGTATGGTTTTACTGCGAGCTTTGCCATACATATCGGTTTGCTCAAATCGAACGGATTTGATGCCGTTATCTTCGATGGACTTGAGAACTTTAGCTAGATTCATCGTATCGGTGGGTAAGAAAGCTGTACAATGAATAAATGAAATACCGTATAATGAATCAATTAATGTGTTTCTAAAACTTTCTATAGTTTATTTGGCTACCACGAGACAATGACCGTAACTGCGTTTTCTACTAATTGCAGCACGGGGCGCTGGCGTATACACACGAGCGTTGAAAGACGGAAGATACATACGCGTGCGTAAAAGCTGCGCCTGTTAAGTCACTGTCCAGAGGAAGCCAAATAGATTATGGTGTGAGACTGTAAGCGTGCGTCACTAAATATCCCGACACTCCATGTTTGTTTCGGGCAATTCCGTATAAGGTCGGACGTACATATAAAACAGTGAATTATCATTGATGGTCGAAACAGTACACATTACGTTCCAGTTACCTCAGTTGCGTATCTGATTCTGGGGTCTTTGTCAGGGGAAGGGGGGGGGGGGCGAAGGGTATTTTTTCCCGGTGAACACCAGTTCGACCCTTTTACGTAAACAAATGGCGCATGTGGGTTGTTTATTCCACCGACCGAATGACGTCGCATTATAATTAAAATTATGGGATAAAAAAAGATTACATAGTGGCCCATTTATGGTTCGACGTCGCATCATCATTTATGATGCGACGTCGAATGACGTCGCATCCTAAACTTGATGCGCGCGTATCGCGCGAAATTTTAACAACATAATTTACACGAATCTGGCCGTTATTAAGGTACATTTACTTTTAAACGGGCTTCTATAATTGATTTAATTGCCCTTCATCAAACCGGGCAAGAGGCAAATTCTCATTTATATGGGAATTAAGTAAATCCATTAGATTATTCAAATAGGCGCAATTCACCCAAAGTCAAAGGGGGGAGGGGAGATCCCTTACCCGGTCCTATGATTACCTTGAGTGTGTGGATGGTTGGATGGTTAAATCTCTTTTCATCTCCAAGTTTCTTTTCGATTTTCACTTCTTTCCACTTCTCTATTTTCCCTTCCTTATTAACTATCTACAATAGTCTTTTCGTTCCCCTCTCTCCTTCCTACGCTTCGTTTTTCTCTTTTCTTTTCCCTTTCCTTCCCTTTTCTCTACCTCTTCTCCCTTTTTTCCTTTCCTTTCCCTTTTCCTTATGGCCAATTACATGCCAAATTTTCTAATTGGTTTTACAGGTTTTTTTCCTCTATTGTTGGTAAGGGGTATATCTCTATTTATCAAGTCTGATATGATCTCACCTCAATTTGTTCGTTTTGGTCATTACATCATCGTTTGAAAATAGGTGCGCAAAAAGGATAATGTTTTTTTTTAATTTGGCTTAAAAAAAGCTAGTTAAGAAAGTGTATTATTTTTGTAATATAAAGTATATTGCTTTTTAAATGCTATTTGTGATTTAGTTATTCTAAATAAAGCTTCCAATGAAAGTAAAAAGCAAAAAAGTGATATCACTTGCGAGTTATCATTTTTACGTTCATTTTTTCCATTGGATCGCGTAACGTCCATAACATTTTTTTTATTTTTTTTTCTCTGGGAGAAAACTAATTGGCTGATTTTAATAACATCACACATTCACTGTTAGTTTGTGATGGGTTCAATAATTGAGCAAAAAAAATAAAAAATCTATAATTAGAAATACCTTAACGAGCGTTACGGACATTACATAAATCGTTACGGACGTTACATAAATCGTTACGGACGTTACAGCTTATAGTATCACTAGGACTATTGAGTAATGGTGACTCGCTAACATCTAGTGGGGTCCGCCCAAACAGCATGAAAAACCGATACGCTGTGGATAATGCACATTATCAGAGTAAAAATATGTGGATATGCAATAAAGGGTTGATATGTTGATCATATATAGTGCATGCATCATCAAAATAGATAGTGGTAGGCCTTGATTAAACCTGTAGAAATTACACGTGCGCATGATGGTACATAAGTATAGATATGCTACGTCTGATAAAATAGCCTGACTAGTTTCGGATCTTCTGATAGTTAGAGTGAGATCCTCATCAGAGGCGGTAGAGGAAATAGATATTTAACAGATAGTGCAATGACATGACTAATTTGTCGTTTAAAAGTAGGCAAAGCATCAACATTATATTGGATATAGGCCTATTGATGTAGGCATACTGTTGCATGCTGCTTAGCTTTCAAATTATGATGTTATCTAAATGAATGCTCGGACTGTTGTGAGTGATATCAGGGATACTATTAATTTTGGGATAGGAAAGTCCTATACTAACACACGTAGCGAAAACGGTGCCGTTTGCATAAATTACATAAATTATGGTAATCATCGGAATGTGTCGGTGATCGGCGTTGAACGCGTTTAACAGTGTTTAACCAGGTTTAACGTAATATTTGGTCAGCATAGGTTTGAGGGCGTTGTGGATTTACACAGACGACGGTGGCCACGCGAAACCTAAATGTTGAATACGTAATGAATAAGGTGAATAACACGTAATCGCGAATGTTAATCTTATCATTTTGACAAATTCATCATAATTAGAAGAATTGTCATTGTTAACCGGGCGATGACTGTTAAAAATAATTCAAAATAGTGCACTCCCGTTGACATTATTGGGTCGTCTGAGAGACACGTGGCCAGCGTCGTGTCGTCTGCTACAATCACGCCTGATCAGTATATAGCGCCACCAGTTCTATGCTGACCAAATTTTAATTTAAAAGTGGACCCGATCGGCAAGCTCACTGGCACACCCCTGGTGATATCTATAGACTATCTAAAAGATAGCCAGCATGTTGTCACGTGGTGCGTGCGTGGCTTTTATATTAGGCCGTGGCAACAGAGAATTCCAGTTACAACTGGTATGACGACGCATAAACAAATCGTTTTCTATTGTATATTGCTTGAGTGGTCAAGTGTAAACCGGTCTATGTGATTGTTTGTCATATCCGTCTTCAGACTAGGCCTACCAAACATGGTGGGCCTTGTTAGGTATAGAAGTCTGAATGACGAAACATCAAGTAATAAGGCTAATGAAATATGATTCACAGTTTCCCGTTTCATATTTTTAAAAGAGTGGGTAGGTGTCTATTTCATTACTTATTATTCATTATTTCACTCAATTTCATTATTGCATCTGAAAGGGGTGTTAACTACTAACTACCTATTGATTTATATAATATTACACCTTAATTAACACTTTAAAACTTAGAAAAACAATTAAAGAAGCATTTGTAGATGTGTTATTGAAAATGTCAACAAATCTGTCTGAAATATTGCAACGTCAATTACATCTGAAATCTGAGTACGTAATGCAAACAATTTCATTATCAACCATATACCATGACACCACTGCCATAAAAATCCCTTAAAATCAACAGGAAGATATGCCTGGTATTTTGAGCCACTAAAAGTTTTGAATTTTATTCAAGTTTGTCAGAAAATGTAATTTTGCACAAAATAATGAAAGTTTTGGTAAAACTGAAAAGTTGGGTCGGTAGGGAAACGGGAAACTGGGAATCATATTTCATTAGCCTAATGGGTGGGTAAAGACCGTTGGTAAATAAAGTTAAATACTGACGTAAAACAAGCAATTGTTCGTATTGATGTTTATACAGAACAAGATATTATGATGTATTTGCGTAGACTTCGAGTTGAAGTTGTTATGATATGAATTCAATAAGCATATTGATAAAATGCCGTGACTTTACGCAGGTTATCTGCAGATAGTATGTCAAAACCAACAGTACGTAACTATAACCAGGCAAATGGATATAGGCCATCCTTTACAATGTAATATAATAATAAATATTATTTATGATATAGATATGGATAGGCCTTGGTAGAATGCCGTGGTTAAATAGTCTTAAAATATTGAATATGTTGATGATATTCAGCTGTTAGGTTTATGACGAGGAGCAATCTGTTTTATGTAGTAAATTGCCGATATCAGTAATTCTACACTGGTAGGCCCCAGTTTATGATAGTGTAAGGCCTAGTAAAAAAATGAACATGTTTCCCGTCCCCGCCCGCCTTCTTTTTGGCCGCCGCCTCCAATTTTTTACTATTTACTATTTCCGAAAATGCTGTAATTTTTTTTTTTTTTTAAATAAAATTTTATTTTATTTTATTTATTTTTTATTTTTTATTTTTTTGTTAGTGATTGATCCTTTGCCCATAGGAATGGCAGGTGTAATAGAAATGCTGTATCATTTCATAGCATGTTCATGCCATGCATGACACGGAATTATTGACATGGCTTCTCAATTGAAATAGTATGGCATGTATGGGGACCAATTATAATACATGTAGGCCTACATCCTTTCGATCAATGATGTTTTGTTCCTCATTCAACCTGAAAAATGAAGAAAACATAGAGAAACAATGTGTAGTTGGCTCTATATATTAGGTAAACCTTTTCATATTTTTATCCTCTGGCAATTAGAGTGGAAAATCCTGTTTAGGAGTGTTTGCAACACAGTCAGTTGGTCACTTTTGACTTGGCGGCCATCTTGAAAAAAATAGCAAAAAATGGGAAAATAGTAAATAGTAAGACCCTCCCTCCTCCTTTTTTTACTATGCCTAATATATATGATGATGATGATGATGCATTATCGGGTTAATAGTATATTTGAAAACTAGATCATTAAATAATAATAACATATCGGTACATTGCATGGGTATTGTAATTAGTAAATATGGCTGATAATGTAGTATCGGGTAATAGTATTTTGAATACCAGGAAGAGGACTGAGGCACCACCGGGGACTGAGGATGAAGTTTGATGTGGAAGAACTAGCCCAATTGAGGAAAAAGTACTGTTGACATTTGCAAAGTTGACAAGTCAGGAGTGTAACACTATGTAATTCTTTGATACTGCGTTGTCTTGCCACATATTATGCTATGAACTTGAAACTTCCAGAGTAGTTTCTGATAAGCATTGTTTAAAATATTTTAAACAGTTCTGTGACAGTTACATCTTGTGTATGAAAACTTTTGCCCTCTAAAGTGACGAAAAACAAGTGTTTTTCATAAGAAAAATTACATTTTTTTCCATTTTCAGTGGTAGAGATATACTTTAAAGGGTTTTTGTATTTAACCATATCAAATAGTGTTAGAGTGGGTAGTGTTAATAACCTTTAATATATATACCTAAAACACAAACAAGCTTTGTGTATGAAAAAAATTAGCATACTCTGTAGTAAATATGTCATAAAACATAAATAGATGTTTTCAGACTACCCCTTCCATTATTTTACAACTTTAACCAACTAACATCAAAGTAACACAAGAAAAACACATGGATTTTGTGACAAATTAGGGACAAAATGTCCCAATTTGATATCTTTAATCTTGTTTTATTATTGATTTTAATACCTGTAACGTCCGTAACGCTTCAAAATGTAACGTCCGTAACACTAAATCAACAGCGTTGGACGATACGGGAGTATTAATTTCAAACTTGCTTTTCATGTTAACATAGAATGGAGTCAGGGCTTGCTCAATATAGTTGACAGAAAAAAATAAAACAGGGAACTGAACAGAGATTTAAGGATATGTACCATAGTCAAAAAGGCACTTCATTTCAAGGTAACGTCCGTAACGCTCGTTTCTAATTTTTATTGCTAATTAACTAAGAAAGCTAAAATAAAATTGCTTCATTATATTGAACATTAGAGTGTTTACTACTAGCATACTAAGAAATAAAGTGTTATCTTAACAGCAAACAGATGTGCTATTCAATTAAAAGTTGCAAGTTGAATGTATCTGTAACGTTCGTAACGGTGGAATTGGCCTTATCTCTTTCCTTTCTTCCTTTCTTTCCCTTTCCTTCCCCTTTTCCCTTTCCTTTCCTTTTTCATTTCCTCTCTTCCCTTTCTTCTTCCCATCGTTTTTTTAGCCCGGTAGTTTGGTTGGTAGTTTGAGCTGGCCTTCCCGGTCAAAGGCGTCAGGGAGGCACTCTGCCCCACCCCCTGACCCTCCGGGAGATACGCTACTGAGTTACCTGATATTTTGCGATATATCTTTTGACAGGTTGTCTGGCCATGAAGCTAGTACTTTCGTATGCATGGACAACCTGGACCACATGGCGTGACCCAAAAGGCAGTCTACAGTCTTGCCACATGTCTTGCCACATATATTGACTTTTAACCCCCATTGGGCTAACTTTTTTTGATTTTACAAAATCTAAAATAGCACTAGTTTTTAAAACAGAAGTTCAAACATTGAATTTCTTAACACAAGAACTTTCAAAAGTTGCACTTTGGGCTCTTAGTTCCACACAAGAATTGGCAGATCCAACACTCAATGATCGCATGCCGGGGGACCTTGAGGATGGCCAAAAGCCAGTCTTCAGTCTTTTCACATGACTTGATGACTTGCCACATATGTTGACTTTTGGGCTAATTTTTAAAACTAAAATCTGCTCTAGGGATACTATATTGTGACTATTTTTCGAAATTTAAAATTTTGATTTTACAATTATCTGAAATATCCCTAGTTTTTATAACAGATTGAAGTTCAAAGTTTGAAATTTCTGACACAACCATATTTCAAAAATCAAAACTGAAAAATCAAAAAGAGCTTTGGGCCATGCTTGAGAGAGCGATCATGGTAGAGTAGCAAGTGCGCTTGCAATAAACAGGTGGTATGAAATGAATCTGGGAAATGGTGTAGGAGGGGGGGGAGGAGATTGATTACCCTGGAAAAGCTTACAAATCGGGGGTTATGATAGTCTCAAACTTTAAATGGGATTGAATCGATATTAATGTTCTATAGGATTGAGCGGAGGTAGGGCTATTTTGGATGGAAACAGACACATTAGGCCTACTCTAACTTGTTTTCGAGGGACGATATGGATTAACGAAAGAGATATCTACTTAGCCTTAAGGAAGTCCAATAACCGAATATACGTTCCTATACACGTGAAGGGTAGGGGTATAGCTTTAATAACCATACCGCGCAATTTGAAACTAAGAACAAACTACAAGGTGATATTGACGTCGGTATAGAGGAAATGATAAAGCAGATTCTTGAACAGCTAAGAATGTTTAGGCAATTCTCATTGGTTCTCAGAGATCTCGGCGACATTTATATCAGACAACTTTAATAACAAGGCGTACATTAATTAGCGCGACCACCCTCGCGCATTGCGTGGTAACTAAGGTCTTCTTCCACAACGCGCACTTTCGCAGTGTGTCTACTGCGTTTTTCCTACGTGCATTGCGCACTAGGGGTATTCGATACTAAAAGGTCGGGTAAAAGTTGACAAATGTGGGCAATTGATTAAATAAATGTCTAAAGTATGACTGTTTAAGAATGAGAATAAAGGTATTTTAGTGTTAAGGTGGCCATACACGACGACACAAATATGGTACATCCTATACAAGACCATCGTATATAACAAAACAGCTACTACATTTTATTCTCTAAGTAGTACATCAAAATAAACTATGAGTATTTTTTTTTGCGTGAAACAACTCTGCGGCGTCGTTGTTCCACTTAAAATAATACTACCGCCCGCATTTATGTCAGACAATATAACACGGGTACGGTTTAAAAAACAATACCTTTATTCTCTAATTTCATCGTATCCATAGGGGTAAAAATGTTCAATAAAAACTATGTTAATAAAAAAGAGTGTGAACATTATTCAAAATGCATGTAAGGCATTCTGTAGAGTCAAAATCACGTCGATCCCTACCCGTATGGCATGGACATTCCAATGATTCCCATCTCTATGAGTGTCTATGTACATATGACATAAATTGCCCGCTTAGGAGCGCTATTAATTCGGTCTGGTAAACCTATTGTTATCAATTACTACGAGAGGATTGCCCAGTGCGCGTGAACAACCAGGCAATCATATTTGAATTCGGGGCGTGTACGAGCGGTACTACTTGCTAACTGCATGGGTGAGTTTCCATTATAATACAGCAGGTTTGTTGCACACGAGAATTATGTCATATAGCAACCAGCTTTGATGGAAGGCGAATAATTAAATTTGGTGACGGTTTTTAGGACACCAATTTACATGAATGTATAGCGCTGCTAAGCGGGCCTTGTAGTCTAATGGTACATCAATGGAGAATTAACACCGTCCATCATTATTTCAAGCTTTTTAGTTGATGAAAAAATATGTGTAGTTAGACCCAAAATGATTGATTAACATTATACCTTGGGATGTACTTTGTACAATTTCCCTTAAAAAGGCGACGAACACTGCACTGTTGTATGGACAAGTGGACCTCTCAGGTCGAGTCGGTCGACGTTTTTAAAACCTATTTCCCCTTTGAAAATGGCTGCAAAAATCTCTAAAAAATGTTGCGGTATTTTGATACAAAAAAAAAACACAAAATCCAAGTGAACATTTTTTTCACCAATTTTTAACAACATTGGTCGGTTGAGCTCGTCAGCAAGGTTTCTTGTTTGTTCGTTGCCTCAGGAGTATTTTACAATATTTACATTAGGTACGGAAACCTACCCTTTTTGCCGTCAACACAGAACAAGCACTATAATGCTGCCAGAACATCAAAATCGGACTAATAAGTCGGAACCTGTCAGCGTATGTGGTAACTGTCCTCTTCAAAATGATAATTCTAGCCACTATATAAACTCCGGAAAATGTACAACTTGTGCGGAACAAATTTCAAACAGTGCAACTAGAAAGTTAGTAGTTGCGTGCCTTAGTAAAATGATAATTGTAATATATAATTGATAATTGATAGTTGTCTTTCATAAAAGCATTATCTGCTGTCCCGGAAGCTGACAATAATGTGCGTGTAATAACCCAACAGTATATTTCATGTTTCAATCCCAGATGGTACGTATGAATATGTTTCCCAGTACCAGGTGTTTAGTAATAATCATCATAATTATGAGGTCATTCAATAAGTTCTAACGCTTAATGTACCAATACAGTGAAACCTCTTTAACAATGTACTCTGAATGCACAATTCCTATTTGAAATTGAGTAATGTTGATAATAAAAACGTTCAATGCAAACTTATAGCATGTATAGTAATTTGACTAATTCAAATGCCAGCTAATAGCCAAATGAAATTGACATGAGTTTTGGTTTGAATCCGGGTTGCAATAATGTTGCAATGGAATCACTTGTTACTGTACATCTATATCAGACTTGATTACATGTAAGTGTATACATACCTACAGTATAATACGTTACATCTTTTTTAAAGTGCAACAGAAACAGTAAACATCTTTAAGAGTATATGCGTTAAATAATATACACAATTTGAATAAAGGGATGATTACATATGCTATGATTGACTGCCTTATTAAAAGCACTGGTTTCTTGCTGCGTCTGCCTCATTCACTCAGCTGTAAACTGAGTGAATGAGACTAGTGACTGAACCCTTGCTTCGGGCCTCCGTCAGTTGTGACGATTGGTTGCCGTACGTTCGCATTTCCAGATCATCTTTCTCCAAGCTACTCTGTCTCGCCAGATGCTTAACCTTTATTAGATCACAGATTAGACTCATATAACCGGTCCATTCTTTGATGTTATCGAACCATTGTTTATTCTGACGACCTCTTTTCCTGCTGCCTTACACTTTCCCTTCTATCATTTCTATGATATGGAGTGCCACCAAGTTCATTCATTGGCTGCCCGTCCAGCAGAGAATCGACTTCAAGATCTTACTGCATGTGTACAACTGTGTACATTTATTAGGCCCCTCATATTTGTCTGATGTTGTGTCTTTTTATCAGTGTGCTCGTGCTGGTCTTAGGTCTTCTAAGGACACAACTCGTCTCGTTGTTAATGCTAACACACGAGCAATAGGCAAAACAGCATTTTCGCACTTAGGCCCTAAGCTATGAAATGACATCCCCATTTTTATTCGCAATGCCTGTAGCGTTCATACATTTAAAAAGATGCTAAAAACTCACCTGTTTCCATCAGAGTTATTTGTTTTTCATCACTTTACATGGCCTATTGGCCGTATTATTGCCCGTTTTTATATTAATGTATCTATATTCTTGGTATTTGTATTTTATACTTGTTGTATTTTTATATATTTTTATATCCCATTTGCCTTTTAATTTTTAATCTCCCCTTTGTCTATGTCATCCTTTTGTTACATTATCCACTTCATCAATCAGCTGTCAAGTTTGACATTCCTTCCCCTATTCATCCATCTGTCACTTTCACCCCCACTGTGTTACATTATATCTTGTCATTTCCTGCCTATTGTTCCTCTGTCTATATATATGTTGTGTATGTTGTATTCTGTCATTTTACCTTCGATAAAGATTATGTTAGAATCGAAACGTCAGGTCCTCTTATATTTATTACATTTTTTTTATAATACTTAAACTGTGTATATACTTTGATTGTATCTTTTAATATTTTATAATGTTGTTATTTGTATTGTGTACGGCTTTCCTTATAAATGCTCTGTAATGATAAATAATAATAATAACCTACCACTTCACAAATGATGTGCTCTATGAAATAGGCCCTTTTCTTTCTGATTAGCCCTCCTAGCAGCTGTATCTTCACACCAAGTTCATGGTTCTTTTCTCCTTCCAGGTGACTTTCATCATTCTTCTCCAGATCAACATCAACAGCCATTATTCGGTGATCATCTGCTTTGGTTAGATCCCTCTAGACCATAAATGAGCACGCTCCATACCAGTGTCTTGACAATCTTTGATTTAAGATTTGTTGTGAGATTGCGGTCGTTCCATAGGTCCCGGAGTTTTATCATCCTTCCCTTGGCCATTTCGATTCTAGCTCTGATGTTAGCTGTACAGTTAGTAGATGTGGTTTTCACAGAGCCCAGGTAAGTGACTGACTTGTTCAACATCTTCACCATCAATTGATGTATTATGTTTAGGCTGTTCTTCTCCAGTTGTGAGAAGGTGTCTTTTTGACATTGACCTCGAGGTTTAGCTTTTTGACTGCAGCGTTTACGGCTGATGTTAGTCTCTCGATGTGAAATAAATGAAGCAATCGTATTGTTCATTTGTCTTTGGTGAACCTTTTTGCTGCACAACCAAAATGTACTTGTTTGTTCACATTTGGAGAGCATGGGTTATGTAAATTGATTATTATACCTCCCATGTAAACAAGAATGGATGCATTAAATTCCAATTACGTCACAAATTTACTCACATTTCACAACTTTAACCCTAACACTTTTGAAGGATTTTCCGACGAAATTTTATTTCAAGCAAAAAAACCACACACAACAAGAGGTGCCACGCCCCGGGGTTTGAACCCACGACCTCTCGGTTACAAGTCGAACGCTCTACCAACTGAGCCACGGGGGGAGCTATGTAGCCCGGGGGCCATTATTTCACCCAAAAACCTCAGCGCCAGGTGGAACGGACAGGCTGGGAAATGGGATTTCATGGGGTGCGGGGCTGTAAGGGTTAATCAAGGTGAAATTAGAGAAAAAAAGTGAAAATGAAAAAGAAGAAAAAAAATCGTTCCTTAATGAGAGACGCATTTTGCAATCTTATGCATGTTTTGGGTGTCTCGTGGACAAACATGTGAAATCGGTTCATAGGTCAAAAAGGGTCCCCAAAGGCAAACGAAAAATGCGATTGATTAAAAATGTCAAATATCAAATCGGTTTTGAATACAAGGTGGCTTCTTTCCACTATTGCAGGTTTTTTTTACTCACTCTGTATAGAGCGCTCTGGATAGGTAATAGGTATTTATTCATTCCTTGTTAAATTTATTAGAAACTCGATATTTGAAACTCGAAATCGATTCTCGAAACTCGATACTCGAAACTCGATATTTGAAACTCAATACTCGATATCTAAAACTCGAAACTCGATATTTGAAACTCGAAATCGATTCTCGAAACTCGATATTTGAAACTCGAAACTCGATATTTGGAACTCGAAACTCGATTATTTGAAACTCGATACTCGATATTTGAAACTCGATACTCGATATTTGAAACTCGATACTCAAAAGAAAATGTCACTCGAAACTCGATACTCGATGATTAGCATCACACGTTTTATTAATTTCTTGTTACATTTAATAGAAACTAGGTACCACCGCATATGTTTTAAACAGCTAATGCCGTGGAAATGAATGTTAAATTTCTGTAAGGATGAGTTCGTCTTTTTTATGCTTGTATCCATCCATCGAGGGTCTGTCAATATGTAATGAAAGTGATCTTATCATGAGACAATAAGGGAATCTATTGAGAGATAGTGTAATAATTATGTAAAACATGTAATATGTGAAAATATTGAAAATTATGAAAGCATGCAATTATGTGAAAATATTGAAAATTATGAATATTATGTGAAAATATTGAAAATTTTGAAAACAATGTAATATGTGAATGTATGAAAATAATAATTATATAATAAAAATGTAGAGAGATTATAAACACAAAAGATAAAATTTAAAAAAGGTGTAATCATTACAAATAATTCCACTTATATTTCTCGATAATGAACAATTAGCTTAATGTAAGTAAACTTTGGATACAAATCAGATATTTTGCGGGGAAATTTGAATTATTTTGTGTGAAATGTATTAAGAGGATTACATAACATGACACCAGAATCAGGTAAATCTATCAAACACATTTTTGTACCGAAATATGTTCATTCAAAATATAAAAACATCAAAATAGCGACACCAAATACATATTTACTGCCTGAACAACATGGATCCTAAATTACAGACACAACACCCCCCCCCCCCACAAAAAAACCCACCCCAACAAAAGCAACAACTTAAACAACATCAAAACACCAAATACTACAACAACAACAACAACAACAACAACAACAACAACAACAACAACAACAACAACAACAACAACAACAACAACAACAACAACAACAACAACAACAACAACAACAACAACAACAACAACAACAACAACAACAACAACAACAACAGCAATAACAAGACCTACAATAACAACTACAACAACAACACCGCAAACATCTCCGACAAAACCTTGGTTATGACATTCCTGATGAGAATCAGCAGTGGCGTATCTGGGGTCAATTATCAGAGGGGAATAGGGTATGGGGGGCGGGGCTTGTACAGGTTACGACATACCTTTCTTTACATGCGCATAATTTGAAAACAAATTAACCACAATCTTAATTAACATTTTACCACGTAAATATGGAGATCCTACGATTTCCTGAATGTTTAAACATGATTGAAATTATTGACCTAAAGGTCAAACTAGAGCGCTGTCAAAATATGCTGCAGGTTTTCTGGGACACCCTGTAGCCCTTTAAACATGAAAATACCATATATTTTACTTATCCTCCTCCCCTGAGACGCAGGATGCACCACCTGTGTAAAACGGTTGATTTTTCTAGCAACAAAATACATTTCATTGCTGTGAAAAAGTATAATAATAAAATAATAATAATACACCGTTTTCCACAATGCAAGCAAAGTCCCAAAGCGCTTTTGGCCAATTATTATCGCTGCCATTTTGAATCAGAACCCTTTTCATCGCTACACTTTATAGGCGGCTACCGGCCAACAGTGCACAGCCTATCAGCTACCAAATATCGCTTATGGGGCCCTCACATGTATCCGTGTGAGCTGGGCGGCCCCTTACTGTCTTATAGAAAAACAACAGAGTCCAACACGGTGAACAATCAGCAAAAAATGTCAACGGCCGCATTTTATTTATTTTTGTCACCGGATTCATACTGTTCTATACCGGGTCCTTATCGGCCTGGAACCGGGCTCATACCACCTCCTCACCAGGTCCTCACCGGCCGAAACGCTTGGGTACCGACCGAACCGCCTTGATAACGTCATCAAACTGCCCTGTATAAGCTGAGCGCTCAAGCTCGCCGCTTCTCTCACATTCCGGGAATCTCTGTAAAATACATTTGCCCTCACATGTATCCGTGTGAGCTGGCTGGCCCATTACCGTGTGACAAATTGGTGCAGACGGCGGCACACGGTGATGTCACACGGTGGGCCGTTTCCCGTCCGTTGAACACGTTGCCGGGGACATTGACGGCCATCCGCGCCCGGCAGGACCCGGCAGGAATTTTGAACATGCTCAAAACTCCTGCCGGGTGAGCAAAAGCGGCGGCAAACGGTGAGAGCCCGGTTTGAGGACGGTATAAAGACGGCACACCCGTTTCGCGCCCGTTCGGCCGTGTACCGGACTCACCGTCCTCATACATTTCTAGCTCACCGTTCTTACCGGGTGCATAACACCTCCTCACCGGGTCCTCGGTCCATACCGTTCTACACCGGGTCTGTCCCGGGTTCTCACCGGCCTTGTCCCGGGATCACCGGCCTCATACAGTTCTAGCTTACCGTTCTCACCGTGTCCTCACCGTGTGCATACCACCTCTATACCGGTTCCTAACCGGTCGAAACGCCTGGGTACCGGCCGAAACGTCTTGATTACATCATCAAACCGCCCTTTTCAAGCTGAGCGCTCAAGCTCGCCGCTTCATTTGCATTCCGGAATTCGTACGACCAACATCTATAATACTCTCTAAAATGTAAAAGAGCTAAACCTCACACTTTCGAGAGCTTTAGGAGGGACGGCTCTTCTAAGAAGTGAAGTTCACTCTTTTCAGAGTGATTTGTTACTCTTTTAAGAGTGATTTCCACTCTTTTCAGAGTGATTTTAACTCTTTTTAGAGTAAAAATCGCTCTTTTAAGAACTTCACTTCAAAAAAAGAGCTGTTCCTCCTAGAGCTCTCGAAAGAGTGAGTTTTAGCTCTTTTACATTTAGAAAGTGGCAACATTCCTGCTGAGAGTCCGTTCCGCGAACGGTTACTAGGCTGCATACGGCCATTCGCAGTCCGTCGCTAAGATGGTCGACGTCCACCATCGTCCATCACCGCCCTGTGAATGGGCGCGAAACGGGTGCGAAACGGGTGCGAACGGGTGCGCCGTCCTTATACCGTCTTCATACCGGGCTCTCATCGTTCCCCGCCGCTTTTACTCACCCGTCAGGAGTTTTCAGCATGTTCAAAACTCCGGTGGCCGGCAAAGTCCCCTGAACGTGTTCAACGGACGGGAAACGGCCCACCGTGTGTGCCGCCGTCCGCACCCATTTTTCACACGGTAAGGGGCCGCTTAGCTCACACGGATACATGTGAGGGCCCCATTAGATTGACGAGGCAATTCAGACTATTAAAGTGTCTTGCCCAAGGACACAGACAAGTTGGCCACGGCGTGGCTAGAACTCACAATTTCATGATCATGAGTCCCGCACTGTTCCGCTAGACAGCACGTGCTCTCAAATGTTGTCATTTTCTTCTATCGTGTCCATTGGATTCGACAAATATGAACTAGTATTGTACTAAACATGCTAAACTTTGAATAAAAGCGAAGCTTGATTATTCCGAATTAAAACAGGAGTAAAATCCAAATACAAAGTTTAAATTCAAACTTAAACAACATCCACACCAAGTGGGTGGGTCCAGGGTCCGTCTAGTCCTACCTACCTTAGGACTACTCTATCTATAAGCCTAGACAAATTGCTCCCAATCCGAGAACCGCTATCAACCCGAGAACCGAACCCGTGACTGACTCAGTGTTTCTATATTCTATTTTAGTATAGTATTTCCCTGGATAGTGGCCCTACGAGGAGAGCTATGGTCCGTTATGGCTTTTTAAAAGGGAGGCATGACCTGCTACCCCCCCTTGGATGCGTCACTTTGCTGAACTGGGTACAAAGGTCACACAGGGACCATGGTAGAGAAAGAAATCCCGCCTCCCGCTAACTATGAGAGACCCACTATATAAAACCAGTGGCGACGCAGACCTATTTAGTACATGTGTTCTATGGAAGCCTCAGAATATGACAGGGAATAGTATTGAGGGCAGCTGGAGTATAAAGGACATTGATGACTAAGCGCACGCTATCTTTAGCGGGACTCCCATGCGAGCAA
Organism: Ophiura sarsii; assembly: GCA_035610835.1. Classification (NCBI taxonomy): domain Eukaryota; kingdom Metazoa; phylum Echinodermata; class Ophiuroidea; order Amphilepidida; family Ophiuridae; genus Ophiura; species Ophiura sarsii. The sequence continues at coordinate 43,217,016 of CM069456.1, read as the reverse complement.
TACGGGAATCATGCATTCGCTATACAATCAATACAAACACTTTTATCATTTACCTGAGCTGTGAAAGGGGTGGATTGATTCATCAAGTTCATAACTTTTACATATACTCAAAATAGAGTTTATGTTCCCAATCTTTATCCCCCTTAGCTGTTGCCTCTGCTTCTAATTTCATCTCATGATTTTTGCACGCCGTGAAAACCTTCACGAAATTTTCTCCCAACGCCGCAGTAATGACCTTATCGTCAAGGAAAGCTTTCAACGCTTCTTTCATTGTATTTGGAATTTTTGCTGTCCCCTCTGGTATCTCCCGCTCATCGTACGCGCTCCCTGTAACCTCCTTTGGAAGAGCCATCTTTCGCTGGATACCATCAATCCCAGCTGCTACAGTTGCTGCAAGACTAAGGTAGGGATTGCTACCACTAGCGCCAGCTCGATTCTCGATGTAGGTGCCTCTAGCGCCATTTACTTTTACTCGCAAGTAACAACTTCTGTTATCGTAACCCCATGTTGCGTTGAAAGGCGCCCATGAATCAAGCTGGTATTGTGAAACACAGTTGACAGTCGGTGCCATGAGAAGGCTAATGGCTGGGGCATGGGCTAGAATCCCCGCCATCCAGTGTTGGGCAGTCTCGGAAAGACCATCGGGATCTTCTGGATCGTATAAGAGTGGAGTCTTCCCCTCGACATCCCACAACGAATGACAGAAATGCCCAGAACTACCTTCTTGATCCGGCCATGGTTTTGTCATGAACACCGCCATGTAGTCATGATGAAGAGCTATTTCCTTGATGCTTGTTTTGTAAGTATGTGCATTGTCTGCAGCACGAATACCGAATGCTGGAGTGTAACTGATCTCCTGCTGCCCTGGCCCATGCTCTGTCTCGACGCATTCTATATCAACACCAACCTGTGGAAGCTGCTCCATTATCTGATCAGTAAACTTCATATTCTGATTATTACGCAGAGTTGATCTAAGATTATGATCATCGTTGACAGTTTTTCTTGTATCGCGATGCACTAAGTAGAACTCGTGCTCATGTGCGGAGAGAAGTGAAAACCCCAATTCTTTGAGCTGATGAAGTTGATTCCTGGCAACGGTTCGTGGATAAGCTTCGACTTGTTCGCCGTGGAAAGTTGGCTCCATAAGAATACGACCCACGTTTTTGCACCACGGTAGTATTACGAAGGTGTCGAAGTCTGGAAAACAAACGCCATCACCGTAACCAATTTCCTCCATGTAGCCTGTTAAAAAGATAATTGTAATCGGATAAAATGACAGCACAGTATTTCGGACGATTAATCAAAATCAAACACGGTCATCTTATTTAAGAAGTCGAAATCAAACTAGGTTATCAGGGAAGGGGTTAAAGGAAAATATTGCATCTTTTACCAGACTTGCATGACATTGTTTAAGATGATCAGTCAACAATGTGATAAAGGAGTCAATGTTGGGGCCGGTACCTGTTGTCTTTTATTGGGTAGAAGATGACCTAAAGTACAGCGTTTCCCAAAAAGGAACGAAAGGTTATAATCAAATCAGATTATCATCAAGTGAAATTGTCCAAAACAGCGTGTCCAAACACAATTGAGTCCAAAAACCGAAGAGTTTATAACTTACAAAGTAAAAACCATAACTGTTTGATATTTAGGGATATGTAAGTAAATATACTTGACCTTAATTGGTAAAATTGTGGGACCACACGCTATTCAAAGTTTAAATACCCGTATGAGTCCCTTACCTCTAGATTTCATAAGATGGTATTATTGTCTTACAATCTCATACATAGTGTTTCTTTGCACATTTCAAATGTTAATTACCTAAGTTGATGCTTTGCCTTCAAAGATAAACTCCTCATTACGGTTGTGCCAACGAGCCTTCACTACCATACATGTCAAAATCTCGCCTCGCAAAATGTACTGCCATCGCCAGTAGCCTAAGAACCATTCACTTGTATTTTTGAAAATGGTTTGTGATGAACATAGTCAAAAACAACAAACCCTCGAATTGTTATGTTTCCCTAGTAGAAGTGCTCCCTTTGCACTTCAACTGTTCAAGTCAGTGGCTGAAAAATATTTTTGTATTGGTTTGACAATAGCTTCAACAAACTTGTATGCCAATATTTAAGGACTGCAAACGAGTTAAACAACGTACCTGTCCCTTGGGCAGCAACACCCATGGGGTCGCATGCCAGAAGCCCCAAGACTACATTTAGGCCCTCTGTCGCCTTCTTTCGGAAATGAGGTGCTGGTATGGTTTTACTGCGAGCTATGCCATACATATCGGTTTGCTCAAATCGAACGGATTTGATGCCGTTATCTTCAATGGACTTAAGAACTTTAGCTAGATTCATCGTATCTGTGGGTAAGAAAGCTGTACAATGAATAAATGAAATACCGTATAATGAATCAATTAATGTGTTCCTAAAACTGTCTATAGTTTATTTGGCTACCAAGAGACAGTGACCGTAACTGCGTATTCTATTAATTGCAGCACATAACGCGCGCGCCTACTCGGGGCGCTGGCGTATACACACGAGCGTTGAAAGACGGAAGATACATACGCGTGCGTAAAAGCTGCGCCTGTTAAGTCACTGTCCAGAGGAAGCCAAATAGAGTATAGTGTGATACTGTAAGCGTGCGTGACTAAATATCCCGACAATCCATGTTTGTATCGGGCAATTCCGTATAAGATCGGACGTACATACAACAGTGAATTATCACTGATGGTCGAAACAGTACACATTACGTTCCAGTTACGTATCTGATTCTGGCGTCTTTGTCAGGGAAGGGGGGGGGGGGGGAGTTGCGCTTCGTTTTTCTCTTTTCTTTTCCCTTTCCTTCCCTTTTCTCTACCTCTTCTCCCTTTTTCCCTTTCCTTTCCGTTTTCCTTATCTCTTTCCTTTCTTCCTTTCTTTCCCTTTCCTTCCCTTTTCCCCTTCCTTTCCTTTTTTCCTTTCCTCTCTTCCCTTTCTTCTTCCCTTCGTTTTTTTAGCCCGGTAGTTTGGTAATTTGAGCTGGCCTTCCCGGTCAAAGGCGTCAGGGAGGCACTCTGCTCCACCCCCCTGACCCTCCGGGAGATACGCTACTGAGTTACCTGATATTTAGGGTAGGGGTATAGCTTTAATAACCGTACCGCGCAATTTGAAACTAAGAACAAACTACAAGGTGATATTGACGTCGGTAACGAGGAAATGATAAAGCAGATTCTTGAACAGCTAAGAATGTTTAGGCAATTCTCATTGGTTCTCAGAGATCTCGGCGACATTTATATCAGACAACTTTAATAACAAGGCGTACATTGATTAAATAAATGTCTAAAGTATGACTGTTTAAGAATGAGAAAAAAGGTATTTTAATGTTAAGGCGGCCATACACGACGACACAAATATGGTACATCCTATACAAGACCATCGTATATAACAAAACAGCTACTACATTTTATTCTCTAAGTAATGTACATCAAAATAAACTATCAGTATTATTTTTTGCGTGAAACAACTCTGCGGCGTCGTTGTTCCACTTAAAATAATACTACCGCCCGCATTTATGTCAGACAATATAACACGGGTACGGTCTAAAAAACAATACCTTTATTCTCTAATTTCATCGTATCCATACACTCTTATCTTGGCGAGATCGAAATGGGTTAAACAACCTTAAACAACCTTAAACTCTGGTAGTTTCGTTATTCCTCCCTTCTAATTATTGGTTAACAACCGTTAATTTTCGGTCAGTTTAACTCTTAATCAATTATTGTTTTAAACTTTTTAACCAATTAATGTTTAAAACGCTCTAACCAACTAAAAGTTTAACAGTTAACTAACTTGGTTGCTTAACACGTTTAACCAATAACTGTATAGGATTTAGTATAACGCTTTATACTGTTATTGTTTATGGAATCAACAGTTATTAACCAGTAACTGTATAGGCTTTATACTGTTATTGTTTATGGAATCAACGTAGTAGTCCAGGGTTATTGGCAAGTTGGAACCTATCATCAGAGCTGACAGCGATATTTGAAGGTAAGATTATAATAGACGTTTTGCAATTACACAAATCAACTGCCAGGTAGGCCTAAATGATGTTTGAGTCTCGCATGCATTATAAGCTTATCAATATCATGATGCATCCGGCGAGTCATGACCATCCATCCAAAAATTTACCGAAAATCCCCGGCGAAAATCGCTCAGAAAACATCATTTAGGCCTACCTGGCAGTTGATTTGTGTAATTGCAAAACGTATATTATAATCTTACATTTAAATATCGCTGTCAGCTCTGATGATAGGTTCCAACTTGCCAATTGATATTTAACCCATTCGTCCGCCATGATGTCACGTTGACCAGATGCACGTGGATAAGTTACCTAAACTGATTTAGTTTATGAGTGATGCAGTTCGTGCGTGAAACCAGTCGCGGTTCTTAAACCGAGCTAACGCGGCCCTAATTTCCCTAAAACGTTCTTAAAGTTTAATACCTCATAAAACCGAGAAAAATTAATGAATATTGAACAATTTAGTTTAACGCCACCGCACGCCGGTATAAACCAGAAAGGTTTAATGGAAGTAATCAGTCGTTGTAGAAAAACCTTAAACTTTTCCTCTTAAACAGCATCATTCTTATTCCAGGACTTAAGAGTGTAGGGGTAAAAATGTTCAATAAAAACTATGTTAATCAAAAAGAGTGTGAACATTATTCAAAATTGGATGCATGTAAGCATTCTGTAGAGTCAAAATCAGGTCGATCCCTACCCGTATGGCATGGACATTCCAAGGATTCCCATCTGTGTTAGTGTCTATGTACCGTACATCAATGGAGAATTAACACCGTCCATCATTATTTCAAGCTTTTTAATTGATTGAAAAATTATGTGTAGTTAGACTCAAAATGATTGATTAACATTATACCTTGGGATGTATTTTGTACCATTTCCCCTTAAAAAGGCGACGAAAACAACACTGCACTGTTGTATGGACAAGTTGACCTCTCAGGTCGAGTCGGTCGACGTTTTTAAAACCTATTTCCCCTTTGAAAATGGCTGCAAAACATCTCTAAAAAATGTTGCGGTATTTTGATACAAAAAAAACAACACAAAATCCAAGTGAACATTTTTTTCACCAATTTTTAACAACATTGGTCGGTTGAGCTCGTCAGCAGGGTTTCTTGTTTGTTCGTTGCCTCAGGAGTATTTTACAATATTTACATTAGGTACGGAAACCTACCCTTTTTGCCGTTAACACAGAACAAGCACTATAATGCTGCCAGAACATCAAAATCGGACTAATAAGTCGGAACCTGTCAGCGTATGTGGTAACTGTCCTCTTCAAAATAATAATTCTAGCTACTATCAACTCCGAAAATGTACAACTTGTGCGGAACAAATTTCAAACAGTGCAACTAGAAAGTTGCGTGTCTCATTAAAATGATAATTGTGATAATCAAACAGTACATTTTATGCTTCAATCCCAACGATTTAATTATGATTTTATTATCATTTGATGTATGAATATGCTTCCCCGTGCCAGGTGTTAAAGGTAGATGACCCGATCACATTTTCGTAACACATAATTATTTCAAACATATGGAGATTTTCATATCATATGAAAGCTCGTATTTTTCTCATCATCATACTGAAATTTGACGGCCTAAATCGGTATAATTACGGAGAAGTCGATGAAATAACGTCGAATTACCGCGAATGGTGGTAACCACCGATATAGTTTGTGTACTACTCAATGGGTACAGTTCACAGCATCTTTTTTAAGGATGACCTTTCATGTAGAATAGAAAACTTCAAGTTGAAAATCGGAATGTGATCGGGTCATCTACCTTTAAGTAATAATAATCATAAATATGAGGGTCATTCAATAAGTTCTATCGCTTGTACCGTGAAACCCTTTTAACGGTTCGGAACTGAACACACAATTCCTATTTGAAATTGAGATAACAAAAATGTTGATAACAAAAACGTGGTGAAAGTTCCATGTAATCGATCGTCAAATGTCTGTTCATTTTGCCAGTGGTTTTTCTCCAGCTGGTCTTTCAAAGAGTGGTGCACCATACCCTCACCATCTGTTCATGATATTTGATGGTTCGCCCAGCACTGCTCCATCTCTGTTATTACACATGTTTGGTTTGACGGAGTAGATTGATTTCGGATTGATCTGATCTATTTGAATTGCTTTGGATTTTCCAGTTGCATCTGAGACTAATATACCTAAAGAGATAAGAAGCACAGTACTACTGCAGCTATTCATCTCTGTGCACAAGGTCCGATGCGGATATTGTTTAGTCAATCGCCAATCGATTATCATCATTCAGTTTAATTTGTAGCACGATCTCATTATTTGAGTAAGCGCGCTATTTGAAACCAGTATTATCCACACGTTTATTTAATACACCTTTAATAACCTGAACGTACTTTAGCATGGGATACAGAACGGGATAGATTTCTAAAATGTATATTCATTTATATCGGTATATTTTTGGCATTTCAGAAGAGATATGACAATTTTAAAACCTATTGGGTACATTCTTGAGCATATACACAATGTATTATGATAACAAAATGCATGTGTTTATATTTAACATGAATTGAAAAGCAAATGTTATACTTTAATTCATAAACAAATTCTTCAAAACATCCCTATTTTAGTTTAAATCATAATGAATCTAAATACAAACTATGACATTTGGTTATCACAATACATTGTTTATATGTTCAAGAATGTACCCAATAGGTTTTAATTGGTATATCTCTTCTGAGATGCCATAATTTTAGCGATATAAATGCATATTATTTCAGAAATATATCAAGGTCTGTGAGTCGGTCACCATCTTATACTAAAGTGCGTTCAGGAAATTAAGAAAAGTGTAATACACGTGTGGCTAACACTGGATTAAAATTAGCGCGCTACTATACTCAAAGGATGAGTTCGTGATACAGATTAAACTGAATGATGATAATTGATGGGCCATCAACTATAACAATGTCGCATCGGATCATGGATCGCTGCACATGGCAGGTATCAATGGGCGCTTCTTATCTCTTTAGGTATAGTCTCAGGTTGCATTGGTATTCTAAAAGTCGGATGGTTGATTTGACGATTTTCACGATTTGGAACCCATGATTTTTGTCTTCAAGAGCGGCACTTTCCAGTCCTATATACTCTAATTTGAAGAGGGTAGGGGTGTGCGGCTGGGCAGTCTGAAAACAGGGGCTTACCGAACTGAACGGGCACCAAAACAGGGGCTTACCGAACTGAACGGTCGCCGAAATTGGGGTCTTAGAGAACTGAATTCTTATACAAAATTGTGTCTTATAAACTGAATTTTAGGCCAAATTTTGCCTTATTAACTGAATTTAGGCCAAATTTGAGGCTACATAACTCAAATTCATAAGATGTTCACACATTTTATGATTTTTGGTTGAATTTGGGGTCTTATGGAACTGCCAGTGGATGAAAAGGGGATCTTAAGGAGCGGCCGAAAGGCGTGAAAAGGGGTCCTTGCCAGCCGCACATACCCGTATGGCCAATATACGTGAGTACCCCTCCCCCCGGGGCTCAAACAGCATAACTTGGACCATACGCAATACAAATTCATATCAGTTGTCAGCTCAGTGGATGATACAGGCAAAGCACAAAACCAGTGCTATAGTATAGATGAGGTGACATTTGTTGACATTTAGGACGCCCTCTGTTGGTTTGAGACAAAACACACCGGGCAAGAGTTCCTATAGTTTACATAGGCCAGATCGGGTTTTCTAACTAGATTGTGGTGTGTTACGTAGAGCTTGGCTCTAACGCTTGATTTAGTAATGTATTTCTAGTATGATTTGATATTACACTATCTGGCGCGATGGTCGCTAGATGGCGTTCATATAAACAGGTGCGTTAGGTTGTATAAGCGTGACTAATTTCTCCCGCGCTTTACGAAGGATTATTGTGATCGCGTTGTCAACAAAAATCATTCCCTTATGCGATGTCTTGGAGATAACTATATTTTGGTTGCTTCCTAAAAACCGACATCTTTATCAGGGTAAGCTTGCGGTCATTGTGAGCCTGGTATATTTTGTTTCATGGGGTAAGTTTGCGTGTTTGCAAACCCATCGAGTGGTCTAATGTGTGGCAATCAAGTTATTACGTGAAAGTTAGCATCATTAATTTCGTCGGCTATGGTATCAGCACCCCGTTGGATGGACGAGTCATACAGAATTTCGTCCAAGGTGAACAACTGAAAGTAGTGCCATCATGTCGACGAATGTCTGGAGACACGAGACATCACATTTGGGAATCTAACTGCGTTGGCTGTTATTGCTGTTACTGATGCTACAGCTTGTTACTGTTTATGGAGGTTAATGGCTGCCGATATAATTAGCAGTTGTATCACCGATTATTAATGCATACCAAGTGTGGGGTAATCCGATGAATCTGATGTTGTTGACGTGGAAATCAACCAAGCATTAAAAACCTTGGCTACGACCGTTGAATGATCATCAAGAATATATAACAACCGCTATATTGATTAAATGACAGATGTAATCCAATAATCCCTAATGATGTCGCAGATTAAGTAAGATAACATTAAATTCTGCTAAATGGGTAAGCACTGGTTATTATTACGTCATATATATCAATAACACTTTCAATTGTCTGGGACATAACAACACCATTGATTATTCGTCGAGGTTATTACATTCATGGGAAACCCATCTACAACAACAGATGAGGCATAATTGAAGTGACATTATAATTTGATTTGAACTTTGTGAATATTATTGTTTATGTGAATGAGACCTGTTGTATAGGTCATCCATATGTTAATGGATCTGAAGAAAGTCGGTGACGGAGATGATGAATTAAAATTATAGTTAAATATGGTAAATCTGATTTGTACGATGTGTTAATTGGCGTTCAAATGTATAGTACCTCACTTATGCGTAGTTAAGTTATTGAACTTGGGCGTTACACCAAAGGTCAGGCGTAACAATTGGGGGCTCGTCCGGGAACGTTTACGCATGCGCCAAAAACAATACGTGCTAATAAATCTTTGCATAATTAATGTTAAGGAGGTGCGGATGATTTAACGTCAATTTAACTTATATATTGCTTGTATACATCATATATATCTCACTGTTGTCTTAATATATTTGTTATCTTCAGATCTTCAGACGTTCGACTACATGGTTGGCGCTACTTCGGATGGTCACCACATGTATATCACACAAGTCAAGATCAAGGTGAAGAACACCAAGATATAACAGCCAACGTAGAAGTGCTGGGGTGAGCATAGTAGTGTAATTGTTAAATTTTACGTATTTATAATAGTTGATTGCCACAGATTTATAGATACACTTTTCTTAATAATTTTCGCGAAAATTCCGCGGTAGTTCTTTATATATATTTTTTTTATTTTACCCAAATTTAATTTCGTATTCATTCTCATCATGTCTGTAGAATATCTCAAAGAAATAGAAACTATATCTACCCTTGGTAAAGAAATCGGTCTCGAAGGTCGCGATTTGAAAGAATTTTTGGTTGAGGAAAGAAAGAAATTAAAAGAACAAAGGGATGCTGATCGTGATGCAAGAACAGCCGAGCGCGAACATGAAAAGGATCGCCAGGCTCATGAAAAAGAAATTAAAATTCATGAACTTGAAATTGAAAAAGAGCGCCTAGCTCAAGTAGCGCAGATGGAAAAAGAGCGTCAAACTCATGAATTGAATGTTGAAGAACAGCGCGCACAGCGTGAAGCGAATATGGAAGAGCAACGCGCACTGCGCGAGAAAGAGCGTAGAGCAGAGGAACAAATTAATGAAGAACATCGGTTAGGGCGCGAAAAAGAACTTTTGGAAACGCGTGCCGATCTTGAACAAAAGAAAAATGACACGCAATATCATCATGAAATTGAAATGGCTAACCTTACGCTCAAAAGTAATGAATTACAGAATCAGACTGCCATAAATGGCTCACATACTTCGGCAAATAGCAACAAGTATAGACCATTGAAACTTCCAAAATACGATGAAACTAAAGATGATATGGATGCATACATTAATAGGTTTGAAAGATATGCAGTAACAAGTCAATGGGAGCAAGAAATTTGGGCCTTGAATTTGAGTACTCTTTTGACTGGACAAGGACTACAGGTTTATGATGCACTTACTCCTAACGATGCCGATAACTATATCATTTTGAAAAGAGCATTGTTAAGACGGTATAAACATACCGAAGTTGGGTTTCGTGAGAAATTCAAAAACTCTAAACCTGACCCAAATGAAAGTGCTGAACAATATACAACCCGAATTACCAGGTACCTTCACAGGTGGATTGAACTCGCGGATGTAGGTAACTCAATTGGAGCTTTGGTAGATTTGTTGGTCAGAGATCAATTTTTACATAGCTGCCCGAGAAACATGGCCACTCATATTTTGGAACAAGAACCAAAAGAAGCAAACAAAGTTGCGATAATCGCTGATCATTACATAAATGCACATGGTGGTTGGTTCGACAAGGTCAAAGTGAAAGAAAATAAATTTCAATCCCAACCGAAAACATCAGGTCAGAATACAGGTCAATATAAAAATACTGGCCAGCCCCAACGTACAAACCAATCTCAAGGTCAATCGAATAGGCCTAGTAATACAACTACTAACACTGGTAAGTTCAGTACAGGTACAGGTACCCGTGAACCAATCACATGCTTCATATGTGGAATAAAAGGTCACAGGGCAAGGGATTGTTACCGTAAAGGGACATTAGCCCTTATATTGGATAGTGTAGAGGCACAACAATGCCCCATAGATGAAAATAGGCCTAATGATGAAAACACTCAAGAAAATCTTGAGGATAACTACAACTCACAGCAGCAAAGTGACATGCAAAATAATGATAGTGCTAGGCCTATCAACCAGTCTGTATATAATTCAAGTACAGAACAAGGTGATCAGTCGCATGGTAACGATGGTAACTCCAATAATAGTTATGCTTATCACAGTTTAAGATCTGACATAGGCCTAAACAGAAACACACAAGTACACCAAGGTATTAGTCATGGTAATCCTGATAATCATAATTATAGGCCTACAACAAACACTGGGCAACAGAGTAACGGAGGTTATGGATCAGGACATATATCCTTAGGCCTACTATGTTCTGGGATCGACCCATATAAGGTTGACATTAAATTACAACAAGGTCATTCCGAGGTAGAGTGTGGTTGCCAACGAGAATTCGTAGGTGCAGCATGTAAGCATTGGGATAATAAACGTATGCCATTGAGAGAGGGAACGATCAATGGTACCCCAGTCAAAGTATATCGTGATACAGGTTGTAGTGGTGTCGTTGTACGTAAAAATCTAGTAAAACCACATCAATATACAGGTGAACAACACACATGCTATTTAATCGATGGTACACAACGTCGATATCCAGTCGCCAAGATCGATATTACTTCTCCATATCTTTCGGGTAGCGTATACGCTTTAGTAATGGAAACGCCAATATGTGACTTGGTGGTCGGACAATATCCAGGTGCACGGGATCCAGCCGTAAAAGTAACATCAACTCAGAATACCGCAGTACAAGTTGATTTGGAAACAGAAGAGTTAGAAGAACAACATGTTGCCGCAGCTGTGGAGACCCGAGCTCAGAAAGCAGCACGTTCTAAACCTTTTAAACCATTAATCGTAACTCCATCAGATGAAGAAGTCACGCCACCGATACTCCGACAAGCACAGCAGGAAGATTACACCCTGAATAAGATAAGAGAACGTGTAGAGACAGGTAAACGGAAGGAATTTAAGAAAGGAACTATGGAAGCATTCACCATAGAAGACGGTATCATTTATCGAGAGTGCTATACACCTGAATCAGAATATATTGATGATGTCAAGCAAGTCATTGTGCCCAGTAAGTTTAGGAAACATGTTTTGAAGTTGGCTCATGAAGCTTTATTCGGTGGACACCAAGGAGTCCAAAAGACAACGGACAAGATATTATCAAATTTCTACTGGCCCGGAGTCGGAGCAGATGTATCAAGATACTGCTTATCCTGCGACATTTGTCAACGAACTATTCCCAAAGGCAGGGTGTCCAAAGTACCGCTGGGAAAGATGCCCTTAATAGAAGCACCATTCGATCGTATTGCCATAGATCTAGTTGGACCCATCAAGCCCGTAACAGAACGAGGACATCGTTATATCCTGGTTATGGTTGATTACGCTACTAGATACCCGGAAGCCGTTCCTTTGAAAACAATAGAGGCAGAGGTCATCGCAGAAGAGTTGGTAAACATCTACAGTAGACTAGGAGTCCCGCGAGAGGTATTGACTGATAATGGTTCACAATTTGTATCTGGAGTTATGAAGGAAATCAACAGGTTACTTTCAATACGAGGAATTACAACAACACCTTATCATGCAATGACCAATGGATTGTGCGAAAGATACAACGGTACACTAAAGACCATGCTGAAACGGATGTGTGAAGAACGACCGAAGGACTGGGATCGATACATTCCGCCACTTCTTTTTGCATACCGTGAAGTTCCTCAAGCTAGTACTGGCTTCTCACCGTTCGAACTGTTGTATGGACGTTCAATCCGCGGTCCAATGTCCATATTGAAAGAATTGTGGACAGGGCAATGCCAAGAAGTGGAAACCAAGAACGTGTACAAATATGTCATCGACTTACAGGATCGACTGGAGGAAACGTGTCAATTGGCGAGACAGGAATTAAGCAAAGTCCAGGTGAAACAAAGTATGCAATACAATAAGAAGGCCAGAGAAAGATCATTCGTATCGGGTGACGAGGTGTTACTACTACTACCCACCGATAGGAATAAACTCCTCATGCACTGGAAGGGACCCTTCATGGTACTTGAAAAAAAAACCGCTATGGATTACCGCATAGATCTAGGCCATAGGCAACAGATATTTCACGCCAACATGCTCAAAAAGTATCATCGAAGACCTAAAGACGATGTAGTGGTAGCAGCTGCTGTATCTGTTCTGGAAGATGAGATCATGGATGAATATACCCAAGAAGATCAAATACTTCCGAATAATGAAGACCTATTACAACTTCCCAGACTTATAGCTAAAGAAACTGTGAATGACGTCCACATCAACCCGGAACTATATAATGATCAAACACGGCAAGTCACTCGCCTACTTAACAGCTACAGCGATGTCTTGACGGATGTTCCAGGACACACCAACTTATGTAAACATGAAATAAAAGTGACCGATGATAAACCGATCCGCTGCAGACCATATCCAATTCCTCACGCCATAAGAGATGAGCTGCAAAAAGACATAGAAAACATGCAAAAGTGGGATGTTGTATCCAAATGTAATAACAGCCCATATGCTTTTCCACTAGTATGTGTACGAAAACCCGATGGAACCCTTAGGAGCTGCGTTGATATGAGGAAACTTAACCAGATTACCGTCTTCGATGCCGAACCCATCCCAGACCAAGAAGAAATATTCTCACGATTATCTCAAGACAAATACTTCACGAAGATTGATCTTTCAAAAGGATACTGGCAAATACCAATGGACATAGGATCACGAAAGTATACTTCATTTACTACACCAAACGGGTTATACACTTTCAACATGATGCCCTTCGGACTTGTCAATGCAGGAGCTACTTTTAGTAGAATGATGCGAATATTATTAGCTGGAATGGACAATATACACAATTACATCGATGACGTACTTATACATACCACTACGTGGGAAGATCATCTACAAACATTATCCGAGTTTCTACATCGACTAAGAACTTCCCATCTAACCGCACGTCCTACCAAATGCTATATCGCTTATGATGAGGTAGAGTTCTTAGGACATATTGTTGGGAAAGGCCAATTGAGACCACGACCCAGCAAACTCGATGCAATCAAGGAGTTCAAGCGACCAGAAACAAAGACCCAAGTACGCTCGTTTCTGGGGCTGGCAGGATACTACGTTTTGCAATGACATTTAGGACGTTTTGTTGACATTTAGGACGCCCTCTGTTGGTTTGAGACAAAACACACCGGGCAAGAGTTCCTATAGTTTACATAGGCCAGATCGGGTTTTCTAACTAGATTGTGGTGTCACAGCAAATTGTTATCAAAACTGTCGTTAAAATTGCTTAGGAATGCTATAAGCCAAGCATGTGCAACCTTTTCTACCACACGGGCCGCATTGTGAATTTGAGATCTATTCACGGGCCGCAGTGATTGTCAATCATTCCAAAACACGTCCGGAGGAGGAGTAATATGGAGAGGGGAATTCCATTGCTCATGGAATACCCGTTTCTCTTCTTGTAATTTCCTCTTTATACTCGCTGTTGCTACTGCAAGCGCCATTTTAACCAGGATATTATTACGCAATCACGCCTTGAGTTTATATTTACTAAATGCAGCGTCACCCTACTAATTATAGGGAGCACACCACTAAATCAATCCGCCATTTGTGTAAAACTAGAGAGTTCCAGTTAAGACGGGCCGCATCAATGGGAATTTTAGGATTGCTTCGCGGGCCGCAGATTAGAGGTCGGCGGGCCGCAGGTTGCACACGCTTGCTATAAGTTATCGCATTTCACAAAAATAAATAAAAATAAATGAGTTTTACAATTCATTAGAAAGAAATTTCATGTTGTCTTCATTAACTTTACTGTATATTCTGCCTGGAGGGAAACAACAGAGGGTGTCCCATTTGTAAATACATGACATCATAGGTCACCTCATCTATACTGAAACGAACATATTTGTAGTAGAAATAAATTGGTATCATCATCACTCGGTCGTCCTTGGACGGAACAATGGAAGCAGCTTAGCTGCCTCCATCATTCTTTCTCTTGCTATTTGTTAACTCCATTGGTGCGCCACGCCTAGTGGGGTGTGTATAGGAATGGAATACATATTATGTGGGGGTGTGTGTACAGATAAGAGACCCGGGATGATCCCCTACTCTTTACGAAGGAGTCTGTGACCTTTTTAACGAGCTCGGGAATAACTCTTCCGATGCACGGGACCACCATTTCTACGTGACTTCCGAACCACGAGGCAATTGAGACTAAGTATCTTGCCCAAGGATACAAACATGTTGGCGGTAGTGGGACTAGAACTCACAGCCATTTAAAAAAATCTGATAATGAGAATAGGGACATTACTTTATGAATGCCCCTCTGAACCCTTGTAATAAAACAGCTTTTACAACACTTCACGTCACATAACTTATTATTGTATAATATATATAAAAATGATTTGGTCGTAGTACATTGAGTCGAGGGTCAATGATCCCTGATCGTAGTGATCATTGACCCTAGGGTCAATGATCACTACAACCAAATCAGTAATACACATAAAACACGTGGCGCTCAATGGATTTGTGAAAATGTTAGTGAATTTGAACCATTTTATAAATTATCAAACAATTTAAAAATGTACAAACAAATACAAGGGTCCACTTCATGAAACACAGTCTTCCTGAAAATGTAAAATCAGAATATATGAGACTGAACCCCCATCTATAATAAATCGATCCGGGCCCGTAGTACATGTTTCTTTCGTCGCCTTATGTAGCCTACGATTCTTAAAGGGGCATTGAGAGATTTCACAAAAAAACAAAATTCAATATTTTCACATTGTTTAGATAGATGATATACATGGAAACCCTCTCATGTAAGTTTTTTTTTTTAAATCAGTAAAAAATGAAAAATAAAGACATTTTGTCAGCATTTCCGAAGGTGTATTGGTGCTTTTCCCTTTTTTTGTATTTTGGATAAAATACACCACCAATTGAATCAGGGAGGTCATGACTAAGCATCACGTAACAAGCCATGGGTGGTCTTCAAGGTTATTTTGAATAAACATGAAACAAATAAGTGAGAAGCCATCTGTGGCCTTTTAGATGAATATGGGTAGTTTCCATGTGATCGTATAGAAACTCAAAATGCTAGTAAATCCATGAATTTCACATGAAATATTGCAAATTAAGCTCTATAATTTTAGGTGGTAGTTAGTACGGGAATAAGCATTACGTATTATGTGAAAAAACCAACGTCTGAAAAAATTGAGGGCTCCCTACATGAAGGATCTCTTAGTGCCCCTTTAAATAAGAAGAAAGTAAAGTATTCTTCTTTAAACGATCATATAAACGATAAATCACTGAAACATCGGAGCCTTAATTTCACCCTTTTAAAGATGAGCACTCCCCATGTACATATTATGTAACACTCTCGGAAGATGAATATTGGGGGATACTCACCACGAGCAGTGGCGTAGCTCAGGGGGGGGGGGGGGGGGGGGGGGCAGGGGAGGCAAATGCCCAACCCCCCCTGACGAAAAAAAACCGGATTTGTGCCCCCGCCCCCCCCCCCCCCCCCCCCCACCACATTAAAAAAAAAGGGGTGAGAAAAAAAGGAAATAGGAAAAAAATTGAGAAAAAAGACCGAGGTTATTATAGCCCAATAGAAGGCAAAATTGTACATGTTGTACATTTACTATGCGATTTTTTGTGACAGAGCGATTTTTTTTTGGACTGTACGAAATTGAATATTGGGGGATACTCACCACGAGCAGTGGCGTAGCTCAGGGGGGGGGGGGGGGGGGGGGGGCAGGGGAGACAAATGCCCAACCCCCCCCCCCCCCCCTGACGAAAAAAAAAACGGATTTGTGCCCCCGCCCCCCACCACATTAAAAAAAAGGGGTGAGAAAAAAAGGAAATAGGAAAAAAATTGAGAAAAAAGACCGAGGTTATTATAGCCAAATAGAAGGCAAAATTGTACATGTAGTACATTTACTATGCGATTTTTTGTGACAGAGCGATTTTTTTTTGGACTGTACGAAATTTTTTGACCTCACCCACACCCCCCCCCCCCCCCCCCCCCCCCCCCCCCCCCCCCCCACTCCACTTACGTGAATTTCACGAGGTAAGTCACTAGAATTTTTTTGGGGGCAACCTTTTACGAAAATTTTAGAAATCTTGCCCCCCCTGATAAAAATCCTAGCTACGCCACTGACCACGTCTTGTCCATACAGTATACAGAAGTGCCACATTAAAGGTTTAATTCGATGTCCCCCCCCGTGTGAACCAACATGCACGCTTAGATATTAATGTTTTACATATCTTATCAAAGGTCTATAGAGAAGAAAAAACTATTTGTCATTGACTTCTAAGGAAATAGAGAAGAAAAAAACTCCGATATTTTATAATATCCCGACTTTTAAAAGTATGTATATTATTTTGTATAATTATTATCAAAGTTTATGTATCAGATTAACTCTCATTACTTTTTTGTTAATTTATGACTAAATTTAAAATCTTGTGTCATTTTTGGGAGCCCTTCAGCTGATCCCCATTCAAATCCATAGACATGATAGAGGTCCTTTACTGACGCTTATAGGGACCTGCTGTAGTACAAATGTGTGTATAGTCAAACAGTAAATCGTCAGCCTGCTTCGATAATTGCCTAACTCATTTTGTCTAGTTCTTAGAAAACAACAAAAGTATTAAACCTGTTACCTGTGTACCTGTTACTCATTTTGCATTATTGATGGATGGATATTCATTATGTGGAATGAAGCTTGTATTGTTGATGCCTCAATTGGCGTGCATGGATGCACTAATCCAAGTCATATAGAAACAGATGAACACAGCCATACAATAATTTGATTAATTCCATGGATTTGTCAATGCAAATTCAATAATGCAAAATGAGTAACATGTTGGAGAGGTCTGGTGGCCCTTTTGCAACAAAGCTTTTCATTTATCAACACTTTTGATTGGTCAATGACTTAGGTATTATAACAGCATGTGCATAATGTAATGAAGTCATGATTTATGCAAAAAACTCAATTTTGCTGAAAAGTGAGTTAGGCAATTATCGAAGCAGGCTGACGAAATGTAGTATTATATACCTGGCTGCAATAGGTCAATAAAAAGTCTTCATCGTGCAACCCCACCAACTATTTTATAAATTTAAAACTATCCTTAACATTTTTTCTCGTTTAAATAAGAATATTATCTCATTTCAAAAAAATTGACATGCACTCTAAATATTTCAAAAATGCCCTTATGCAACCAAAAGTATTTTACACTGGTAATTTAAAAATGTATTCAAAAAAAAAATCCAAACAACCTTTCATATTTTATGACAACTCACAATTTACTTATATCATATCTTTTTGTACCTTATTTTTTTCTTCTATTTTGTCTTTGTGACCTTACACCAAACATAGACGGGAAACTCACTCGAGCTCATGATGTACAAGTGTAATGTGACAATAGATTAGTAGGTGTCCTAATTGTTACAAACTAATCAACCAGATGCCAGACCAGATGCAGTCGTAAAGGGTCATCAACAATCTTGCATAAAGTTGGGGGTGTGTCCAGATACAGTGGACACAGTGAGTGCTTAGTTTGTATAGTGTCGCCGCCGTATTATCGAATATAATCAACTATAACAGTGGTGTGTTACGTATTAGCTTTGAGGTGGTTTTCTTCAAGCAATCAGGGGTTGGTAATTCATGTAATTCCACCTGTGGTATTCCCAGTTATCGAGGTAAGTTACATATAAGTTGTAATTAAGTGGATTTTGAACAATTGAAACAGTTCATATAATTATACTTTTATATCTTATAAATATGTTAGGTGGTACATGTTTTGTTGACTCCCTTTCATGGTAAAATACATGCATGATTCATGGTTTTACAAAGGTAAGATTATGAAGATTATAAATAATTTCATAATAATTAATTTCAACATTATGTGACCCAACATGAGCAAATAAAGAGGCACAATGTAGGAGTAGCTAATTTGATTTAAAAGCACAAATGTGGGACTAGATCATAATGAGTCAAATTCATTAAAGTCTTATTTTTCATCTTTGATACATCTTGTGTCCAACCAAAGATTCAACCATTCACGAAATTAAACAACATTTTGAGGCATTTAATTTGTTCAGTTACTCCATTGATTTGTTAACAAAACCGACACTTTTTAAAGTGTCGGTTTTGTTAACAAATCAATGTGTCCATAATTTAACAATTTGTATTTGATGTATTGCGACAAACTGAAATGCAGAGGTCCATGGTTCAATTCCCACTAGGACCACTTTTTCATTTCAACTGATTTATTTCCTTTGGTCAATATTAGGGTTAGAAATATATTCCAAGTCCACAAAGTGTGTAGTTCCTACCTAGACAACCCCGGGTTGACAGTCATGTGGGTATTTCCATTGCTGCATGCATATTGATACTGATTCATACACTCTTATTAGTGTCGAACCAATCAGAAAGCAAGAAACTAAAGTACGCGGATTGCATTGAGTGTCTGTCTAATGCACTCCGCGTGAGCGCCGTTCAATGCGCGCAGCACGCGCTTTGTTTTGTTTCGTTGTTCAGGAACCGCGGGTTCGCCGATTTTCACTGCGGGTGTTAGCAAACTTGTTAACATGTTTTTATTCGTTTTTACATAGATCAAAATTAAGCTCAAATTGTGAATTTTTATTTGTATATTGTCGTGTATGAATTAGGTCAATACATGTGTGTGTTCTGTTTCTCGAAAAGTTAGAAAAATCAATGCACTTGCGCAAATGTTGATATGCTCACAATAGCACTCCCCCTGCGGGATCGTGCCATTATTTACAAATCAACATCAGCGCGCGTGCATTGATTTGTCTAATTTCCCTCGAAACAACACATACGCATTTATTGATCTATAATTCAGATACCATTACGCTACTGACACTGGTAACGATACCGATGCAATACTGATCGGATACTAATAATGGTATACCAATACCGATATCGATACGACACTGACATTGGTACTGATACTGATACTGATACTGACACTGATTATGATACTGACGTTAACGCTGATACTCACGCTGTACGCTGATACTGATAATGATAATGATACTGATACTGATACTGATACTGATACTAATACTGATTATGATTTTGATTATGATACTGTCGCTAATTTCAGTGTATGTCTCTCACCCAATAGACAAGCAAGGGGCGAACTGGCCATGCAAGGACATGATTTTAATACCTCTTAAGCATTAACGGAATAAAGCAATATTATTCTATTATGGTCAGCAAACAATATTATGAATGAATTGAGTTGCTACAAGGATAAATATTGGAATCGAAATAAAAGCCATTGACAATATCAAATGAGTCAACACCGGTAATTAAAACAGTATCCAAATTCTCAACTATATGGATCCGTTAAAAATAAAAGGCCACAAAATGTGCAAAACTCAGCACACAGACCAAATGTTCACAAACCTAGAGATAGTCAGGGAAACACGTGGTTGCACTGACACTGGTACTGATACTGATACTGATATTGATACTGATACTGATACTGACACTGATTACGATACTGACGTTAACGCTGATACTGACGCTGATACTGATACTGATACTGATACAATAGCCCTTTCAGACAATTTGAATGACATGCCATTTGCTCAGATTTAGGCTTAGCGTCGTAACAAGTAATGGATAAATGATTCAAAACAGAGGCAACAATTAGGACAGCAGATTACAGAAAAAATATGCTCCGTTGAGGAAACACCGGCAATTTGGATACACATTGGAATTGTTTTGATAAATTGAAAGACAGATGTTTGGGCCTTCAAGTCCTGAAAGTTGCAAGGATTTGGGGTGATAGTTTTAAAGGTACAGCCTAATTTGCATAGAATTTGCATATTATTTTGTACCAAATGAATTTTGCATTTACACGCCATATATTTCAACTGACACGACATACCGACTTCTGGTAAGATGCAAGCTTTGGACAACATATCATGCTATCAAATAATACCAATATTGGGATAAAAAGTTGAAATCATCATGTTTATGTTTGCATAAATTAACCCATTTTTTTTGTTTTATTTCATTTGCACCATCTTCCGTTCCATGTAATTACAACCTATTAAATAAATCAGAATATTTTTTTGGTTATTCTTAATAATCAATATAATTGGCGTTTTTGGTGAATATTTCAGGCCCGGAAGCCCTATAGAACTATATTTATGCCACAAAAACGAACTCCTCCTTTTTCACATTTTGACAATCGCCATAGAGTGCGTTAATGCATGGTGGCCCTACATGTACTGAATACCTGTATTATCAATGAGCGCTGTGATGCATTGTTCGTGTAGACATAGACGGTATGCATTGCCGTACTCATGTACACAGGCATTTTTATGCTACGTTTGAATTTGTGCGGTAAAATTGTTCTCATATATATGGTGAAATTTCTATTTGTCAACTCGTATACTTGGGAATTTAATGGATACTGTTTTACTGTTTTCTATTAAAATATTAGAATTTGTATATTTAAGATTAACATTAAAGATGTAGTGAAATATGCTGAAGTATTACTAGAAACGCTGTAGTACGGAGTCTCATCCGTGTCATTCGTGTCCTTCTTGCAAGTTGCAGTGCGTTGTAAAATACAAACATGACTAAAGTCACTCTTTGTGGCATTCTTAACGATCTAAAGGTAAACAGTATTTTCTAAATGTTATTAATAACTATATTCAGGGAATCTACTCTTAGTCAACACAAGAATGAATCAGCGTTGTTGATAATTGATAGTCATATCTGGATTAATTTCTATTATTTTTTATTTTTTATTATCTAGATAAGCATACAAAACACCAGAAAACAGCTACCACTGGTTTTCAAATAGACAAAAAAAAGCCTACACACGCCAAAACATTGTGAACTCCGAAAATAACACAAGCAAAAAGCACATGAACTCCGAAATTGAGCCAGTTTACAATTGCTGCAGATTCCACTTGTTCTAATAATAAATGAATAAATGGTGTAAGAAAAAGATTTATTTTTATCTAAAACAGATTTTCGCACAGATTTTCGCTGTGCAAAAATCATCTAAATCAATTTGAAGTACTCCTTTAAATTCCCCTACGCCTGTTCCCTTTTAAAGGTAGAAGCAATGACCATAGCATCATTTCATATTCTTGATTACTTGATGTTGTATAGGCCTACAAAATAATGATAGTCATCCACCATTATACACTACACGTTGAAACCAGATTGGTTACAAGATATTCATTAATTATGAAAATGGTAATATACTATATCACTATGGTAATGGCCTAAAGGTGAAACTGGAAATATTTTACGACTCAAGATGAATGAATGACATACAACGATCAGATATGACGGATACTATGACGACAGTTGAACATGTTTATTTGAGTCAGTAAATTAGAGTACCATTCTAGATCATCAATACCATGACGATTACGTTAAAGTATCAAAAACATAGCTTCTTAATATAAATATAACACAAATCCACAAATAATACGAGGGTCGTTCAATAAGTTGTATCTCCTACCTAATAACTTTGATAACTATTATAAAGCCAGTCTTATGAAATATTCCACAATATCCCAGCTTCGAATTCATAACAAATTGGTCCGAGTAGTTTTGATTACGGGTTGTCTTCTCTAGAGATGAAGTGAAAGCCGAATGTACATTTAGCTTGACGGGAACGGATGAAAAACAGCAAAATATTTTCGGAGTACGGATTACTGATCATATGGCCAATTCTAAGAGACAGACATACCTATAATTGGTCAAGCAGCAGTTCTAAATTGCAGATATCTTTTCGACAGACTATAAACAATACTGATTTGGTAGGAAAAATATTCCCGCTGATTAGCCAGAACCAGATCAGGACAACCCTTAAGTTTAACCCTACTCTTGGGAACACTGTAAAAGTCATATTGCTTTTCATATGAAAGGAGAGATCCTCAATAATATACAGAACTAACTAAATGGAAAGATTCCAAGTTTCTCCAAAACATTTGTTTTCTACTATTGACTATCTGATTACTTATTCTGAAGGTTGCACATAAAAGAAAACTCATAATAAATGACTATCATGTTAAAGCGTGTATTATGTCCATAAATACATACGAGGCGTCACTATAGTATTGTTGTGACGCTAAATTTATATTGATATTATTAATTCTATTAGGTATTTTCATATCTAGAATTCAGGCCATGATTGACTTGAAATGGCAACACCGTACTTCCGTATTCTGAATCCCATTCAGTCTACGCGCCAATATCTCTGACCAATTCAAGTCGTCGTGCCATGCTGACAACACCTCATGATAAGTTTAGGCCATATAGTTTTCAATTCACACAACAGGACTAGTGAGCTCTGAATTACAGAAGCTCACGATTGATGCGTGTCATGTCATTTCTTTAGGATAGTCTAGATGCTGGGTGCTGTGTTCGTTTATAATATGAGTAAGTGAACTATTTATGTTGAATTAATAAAATGTATATATAAATAACTTGGAAGCTATATCCGTTATATTCATTCTGTGTGTTCTGATCCCCTCTCCGCCATGCGAGTATTTTCCCTAAAACCACGTCACAACATCTGGTGGAGAATTCCGTCTTTTTTGATATTCCTATATCAATGTTTTATTATTCCGGTCAATTTACCAGCCCCTTCATTTTGAATAATTAGGACTGTAGCTACAAAGTTGTATATGTATTTTGTTGTTCATCGCATCCAGTGTCGACGACTATAACTCAGCGTGGTGAGACGGTTTGAATTCAGGTAGCATTTTGTTGGTATGCACTGCTGAAATTTAATTATATGTCTATTGAAATTTGTTTTATAGACCCAGAAAGGTCTATTAAAATTGTGGTTAAAATAGTATACACGAAATACATGTAGTATGGCCTATCAATATTTAGGTCTTATTTACGCTGGCAATAATGGGCGCATTCTACATGTTCAACGTGGCAAGTCGATAAAGTCTTTTATATAATTGTTCCGATTTGCAAGTCTCTGATAATCTGGTTCAAAAGTGCATGACCACGGTCTGATATCCATTGATAAAAATTTTTAATCCGAGATTGAAATTCTCGAGCGCGGTAAATTTCTATTGTGAAGATTTTATAAGCTCTTCTACTGGACAGGTGCGTTTCAGACAGACAATTTCTTCGGATGAAATAAATCTTGTTTATTTTTGAATGGACTGATTTCTAAATCAAGATACATAATATTGATACACTGCACTGCAATTGAATAAATATTTTATAAATTCAGCTGTAACTTGGGACTTTATTCATTTAATTTGATGTCAACTTTAAATTGTTGACTTGGATTTCATTGAGCTTTTAATTTTTTTTCTCATTGGTGAATTTAAACTTTATCAATTAAGTTCATTGTTAGTCTATCAATTAAATTTAATCATCAATCATAATCAATAAATTTTAATTGATAATCTTAATCAAGTTTAATAATTAATAAACTTGGTTCATGTTCAGATTTTTCAAATTTTGATTGAATTTGAACTTGAATTTTGATCTTGAACTTGAGATTGACTAAACATTTTTATTGATTAAATTCCGAATTCTCTTTGGAATTAGCTGGTGATTTTGACATAGATTGTTAAAAAGGCAATGAGCGATAGTGATAGTGATAGTAAGTCTGTTATATCACTTAATAGTATAGAGGAGGTTGAACTTGACGTAGCAAATATGGCTAAATATGATATGCATAATTGCGATATTAAATATTCTGGTAATCCAGATGATGACGTAGATAACTTCATTAGTAGATTTGAGACGTATGCTGAGCTGAGAGATTATACCGCGCCAAAATCTATACTTGCCTTACAAACAAAAGTTTATGGAAATGCTCGCGTCTATTTGGATTCAATTCCTGATACAGATAAGGATACCATAACCAAGATTAAAGATTTACTTAAAAGTAATTTCGAAGGTTCATCTTGGAAATGGAGCGTCGAATCTAAGCTGTTGTCGCGTAAGCAATTGACATCAGAAACACTTGACGACTATGCTTGTGAAATAATAAGATGGTGCAAGCAGGTTGGTAAATCTGAAGCAGAAAAATTATCTATTTTTGTTCGTGGTCTTTTGCCTTCTGTCAGAGCGTTTGTGTTTTCAAAAGAACCTGAATCATTTAAACAAGCACTAGACGCCGCGAGATTGGGAATTTCAGTACAGCAAACGGCAAATGACTCGCTATTCGCACCCGCACAGTCACAAAATACTGAGCCCCAGGTAAATAGCATTAATTCTGTTCTGGACACACTGACGGGAGTCGTGTCTAATATAGCCACCAGAATGGAGAAATTAGAACACGACAAACATGTCTCTTTTTCTTCCCCGTTAGATCGTACTTACAATTCAGATCGTATAAGTAGTTCCTCTCAACCTAGGCATCAACCTAGTCAAACTTGGAATCAACCAAGGCAGTCACAGGCCCCCTATAGATCGTACAGAAAATTAGTATGCAATAGGTGTGGTCGTGTGGGACATGGGTGGAGAAAATGCTATGCCAAATTTGACGTAAATAGGAATCCTTTAAACTAATAAACCCATCTGCTCGACAGAAAAAGAAACATGTTCCACGACATGTAGATGGGTTAAGGTTTCAAAGATTTGAACATGTAAGAGGTGTATACCGAAATGGCAATGCAAACCGTGTACCTCTTGATTTGAACAGACAGACATTTGGACAAAAATCGAATTCCAGTTTTTCACAAGCGCATATTGAGATTAATTTGTCTAAGTTGAATACCATAGCAGCATTTGTTAATGGTAACCCTGTTCAATGTTTGATTGATACAGGTGCTTCTGTCAACATTATTGATCACGATTGGTTTCATGCTAATCTTTCCAATTTGCGTTTTTCTATAGAAAAATCACGTGTAGCTGAAGCACGCGCAGCAAATGGTAGTAGTTTGGAAATTACTGGATTCATAGTTTTGTCCATATCTGTCAATGGCACACAATTTCCTGTACCTATGAATATTGCTCGTAACTTAAGTACACGTATCATACTTGGGTCTCAGTTTTTAAACAGGCACTGCGCAAGAATAGATTGTGAATCTCGTACACTAAGACTTGCTAAGGAGAGTAAAATACTTGTCATTGAGAAACAGGAAATTCCTGCTCACACTCAGTCTGTTGTGTGCGCAAGACTGTCAAATAAATTGCCATTCAATACAATTGGTCTCTCTCATGGAGGCAGGCGTGTCTCTGCATTAGGTGTATTGATCGCGAATACTGCTTCTAGTGTACAGAATAACTGTATTCATTTATTAGTTATGAATACTACTGATGAACCAATAACTTTGTACCCTCGTACTAAATTGGGCATTTTTTCTCTCGTTGACCCGCATAGGATTCACTCCTTCCCCGATCTTGAGAAAAACTATGTTAACAATGTTAATATAAGGCAAGCATCCGCGGTAGAAAGCGATGTAAACAGTAAACTAGATTCAGTAAAGGAAGTCCTTTCAAAAGTGAATTTAAATACTGATCACATGTCAGATACTGAAGCATCTGAAATCAATGGTTTACTCACTGAATATATTGATATATTTCAAGTAAAAGGGGGTCCTACTGGTAATTACTCCCGTGTTAAACATGCTATTAACACTGGTGATCACCCTCCTATTAGATCTAGACCGTATAGGCAAGCTCCTCACATTCAAGCCGAAGTACGTAGACAAGTCCACGAAATGTTAGAACAAGACATTATAAAGGAGTCAGCAAGTCCTTGGTCCTTTCCAGTATGCATGACACCTAAAGCTGGTGACCCAAATACTTATAGATTTGCAATTGATTTTAGAGCCTTGAATAAGATTTGCGCACGCGATAACTTTCCGTTACCTAACATAAACGATGCTTTAGATAGTTTAGGTGCAGCTAAACCAAATTTCATTACAACTCTTGATCTTGCGGCTGGATATTGGCAAATAGGCTTGGAAGAAAGTTCCAAATCTAAAACTGCATTCATCACTCAAGATGGCCTATATGAATTCCAAAGAATGCCATTTGGTTTACATAACGCCCCAGCCACTTTCCAACGAGCTATGCAAGAAGTTTTGAGAGGTTTGAATTGGAAATTCGTTCTCTGTTACTTAGATGACATAATTATATTCAGTAGTTCTTTCTCCGAACACATGGACCATTTAAGACAAGTTTTCGATAGGTTGCGCGCAGCTGGTCTAAAATTACAACCTAAGAAATGTACTTTTGGTCAAACTGAGGTCAAATATTTAGGTCACGTAGTGAACAAAGATGGTGTAGCAACAGATCCAGCAAAATTGAAAATTGTCCAAGATTATCCAACTCCTGCCAAAGTAACCGAAGTCAAATCTTTTCTTGGATTTGTGGGATATTATCGAAAGTTCATAAAGGACTTTTGCAAAATTGCTGAACCACTAACCAATTTAACTAGAAAAGATGTATCTTTTGTTTGGGATCAAAGTTGTCAAGAAGCATTCAAAACGCTCAAACGAAAATTGTTAGAGCCACCAATTCTAGCATATCCAAATTTCGATGGCACAGAATTCATATTGCAAACCGATGCTAGTCGTACTGGTTTAGGTTTTATCTTGGCCCAAAAGCAGGATGGCAAAGAACGTGTGATATCCTATGGTGGAAGAGCATTACATGATGCGGAAAGAAATTACACTGTTACAGAAATTGAAGCTTTGGCAGTTGTCGAGGGAATCAAGAAATATGCTCCATATTTGCAACATAGTATCAAATTCACTGTTGTAACTGATCATTGCGCTTTGAAATGGCTCTTTGGTATTAACAAAAATACCGGAAGTCGATTAGCGCGATGGGCACTTAAACTGCAGTCATATAAGTTTGATGTAATTCACATTCGTGGACGCCATAATGGCAACGCTGATGCATTAAGTAGAATAGATTATGACAGAATGGATATTTGTACTGATTGCAATCATTCTCATTCCAAAGTCACTGATGCTGTAGAAGTTAATAAGGTAGCCTGGGTAAAGTCGGGATTAGACGAGATGGTGAGCGACATCATACAAAATCCTAGTAATGATGTGAACTCTCGTCCTACAGTAAACGTGGTTAGAAATCTTCGATTTCAAAAAGGGAAACGTGTTGAGTATGACAAAGATTCAGTCAAGCCAAATATTCCAAACTTTCCAAATGAGCTCAACTTAGACAAATTCAAACAAGTTTTGTTGACGGATATATTTGCGGGATCAATGTTGCAATATCTGGAAAACGATGAATTGCCAGATAATGCTGTTAAGGCTAGGAATGTAGTTTTACAGGTTGATCAGTACTATGCACACGAAGGGTTGTTGTATCACATTTGGCATACTCCTGCTAAAGGGCACATGCCTGAAAGAAATGTCCATCGTTTGTATATACCCGTGCAATTAATTGATACAGTTCTAAATAACTGTCATGATCACGTGTTAGCCGCACATTTTGGATTTCAGCGAACCTACAATAGAATCCGTCAACGTTACTTTTGGAAATGCATGTATCGTGACGTAGACAACTGGGTCCATTCATGTATTTCTTGCTCTCAACGAAAAACTCATAGACATAAAGTACTAGCCCTAATGGTAACTATGAAAGTGCCAGGCGCTTTCGAACGAGTAAGTGTTGACATTTTAGGTCCTTTACCTATTACCACTTCAGGTAATCGCTATGTACTCTGTTTTTCAGATCATTGTACTAGATGGCCAATTTTGGTACCATTGAAAGTTACTGATGCGTCAACCATTGCTCGCGCATTCTTTGATTATGTAATTTGTGAACATGGTTGTCCTCAAACCTTGTTGAGCGACAGAGGTCAAAATTTCCTCTCCAAGATTGTATTGGAAGTTTGTCGTATTATGCGCACTCACAAACTGAATACAAGTTCATATCATCCTCAATGCAATGCAATTCAGGAACGTTTTAATGCAGTAATTCTGGATACCATTTCACATTATGTCAATGAATACCAAAGCGATTGGGATAAGTACATAACAGCTATACAATTTGCCTATAGAACAACTCCCGCTGAAAATTCAGTCGGATTTAGTCCCTTCTTCTTGTTGTATGGTAGAGAGGCAAGACTTCCGATAGATGTTACACTCCTAGCACAATGCAAATATCCAGATAAGACACTTCGTGAGCACATTCACAATCTGGTATCACAACTCGAAGTATTTAGGGACATTTCAAAACGTCATGCTGAACGTAATCAAGCCAAAATGAAAGAGCGTTTTGATGATCGTGCGCAAGATGTTCCATATCAAGTTGGTGATTCAGTTTGGATTTATATACCTGCATTGCAACAAGGATTGTCACGTAAACTCTCAAAGTTCTGGGCGGGACCCTTTCTACTAGTCGAACAGACTGGTCCTGTAAATTTCAAGGTGCGAAATCTTGAAAACAACAAATTGGTAACATCTACTGTACATGTTAACCGTATGAAATTTGCATATAACAGATTTGTCCGTCCAAGCAATGATACTCCCCCTGTGGATCCTGAAAATAGAGATCCAATTCCAGGATTAGTTCTAGACGATTGTCCTGATGATATATTTGAACAACTTTTGGCTACCCACGAGTCTGACAAGAATCAGATTCCAATTATTCCAGGTTTGCCTCCTATTCAAGATGAAACTCCAGAATATGTGATAGAGCGTATTCTCAGGGGACGTTTTAAAAATAAACGTCTTGAGTATTTGATAAAATGGCAGGGCTTCCCAAATTCAAGAAATACTTGGGAACCAGAGACTAACCTAAACGCGGCCGCTTTAGAATCTCTGAAAGCTAACCCAGTCAAAATTACTGGCAAGATGTAAAGCCAGCGGGCAAGAATCATTGCAGGAACAGAGTCTGAAACAGCAAATAAATAAGTAGTATTGAGAAAAGTGTACAAGTATAGAGAACACAGAGGAAGCAGTGAATAAAATTTATAGTCCGTAGGCTGAGATATGTCATGATATGAGTATTACAATTCTTATGACACAAAATGTGTTATTTTGATAAAATTGTTGAATGAGAGCAATTTGTAATTTGGGCAACATTGCCTGAAAGTGTGTGTTCACTTTCGTTAATTTGTATATAGAAATGATTGTTGCAAAGAATTGCACACAATGATATTCTTCATGTAGAAAGTTTGAATTTATATAGTTGAGCAAAAATGCGGAAATGCAGTATGATCAAATAAGTGTTATATTTATTTGTATCTTTTCGGAAGAGGCATATGTTGTGAGGTTTTCTGGCAACATTAGTCTCACATGAATAGACGCAAACAAAAGAAAGTTTAATGTAAATTACTAAATATTTCAGTAGTGCTACCTTTGTCTTGTTTTGTCTGTCTTGTATTGTCTTGTTGTGTACACATAATATATAGTCACCATTGATGACTATTTAATTTTAAAGGGTCACAAAAACGTGATTTCTTTGAAATAAGAAAAATATGTTTCCGTATGAAACATCGAAATTGGAAGGAAATTTTCCAATTCTTTTGCGCTTCAACTTTTGATGAAACCTTTAGACCGCACACGTTAATCGGAGGATTATGTATGAGAGTGTGTGTTTGTGTTAGGCCATTTAAGGGATCGATCCCGTATGCGTGTTTGTTCAGAAAAAATCCCTCTTTACCGTGTGAGCGTAATCACTTGGAATTTTTCGCGTGAATTCCGGGTTAATACGGTCGCAGGTTTCCTCAGGTTTGGCGTCGCAGAAGATTAATAATAAATTTATATTTAAGGCCACTCGTTTAAAAATAAAATAACATTCTCTGAGAGTTAAAATTATACAACCTGATATTAGATGCCTTCAATTTGGCAGACGGAAACATGGATAAAGCACATGTTAAATTTTGAGACGAAATAAATAATTCGTTTCTTTATATGATAAAGATATCAGTTTCTTTTATAAATATTTCACCCAGCATTCTTTAAGTTAAATTGTCAGGTGTCAATTTTGTTAGGAAGGGCGTATGTTGTGACGCTAAATTTATATTGATATTATTAATTCTATTAGGTATTTTCATATCTAGAATTCAGGCCATGATTGACTTGAAATGGCAACACCGTACTTCCGTATTCTGAATCCCATTCAGTCTACGCGCCAATATCTCTGACCAATTCAAGTCGTCGTGCCATGCTGACAACACCTCATGATAAGTTTAGGCCATATAGTTTTCAATTCACACAACAGGACTAGTGAGCTCTGAATTACAGAAGCTCACGATTGATGCGTGTCATGTCATTTCTTTAGGATAGTCTAGATGCTGGGTGCTGTGTTCGTTTATAATATGAGTAAGTGAACTATTTATGTTGAATTAATAAAATGTATATATAAATAACTTGGAAGCTATATCCGTTATATTCATTCTGTGTGTTCTGATCCCCTCTCCGCCATGCGAGTATTTTCCCTAAAACCACGTCACAACAGTATGACTATCGAATTGATATCTGCAGGCCTACAAGAGTTAATATTGCTTACACTCTTATTTATAAATAACAATACCATATTATATTTAGATATCATCCAATGCTGTCGATTTTCAGAATTAAAAACCGTGCCCTTAAATCCAACCATACAATACGGAGAAAAAGACGAAAAACAAGGATTATTTTGCGGGTAATTAATTTTCCGTTTCCGTTGTCCAAAATCTCTCTGGGTTTCAATGCATCCAAACAACAGTGGATCAGATATCAATTATCATTTACTATAATTGTGTAGCTATGATTCATAGCTAGTTATAATCGATATCATGACAAATGTCATGAGGCTGCCATTCATATTAGCGATGTTATGAGGGAGGAGGTAGAACTTCTTGAACGACCCTCGTACATAATAAGACCATAGGCCTACAATGATCAAGAAACCAAGATGTTGTTGTTGATAACGATCCATTTCTACCATCAATGTTATCCTAGGCCAACGTTCTTGACCAAAATCTGAACCATTGGACTAAGGATTGAAATGTAATATTAGCATTAAGTATATCAATTATCAAGAAATTATCAATAAGCAAATGATTTTCGATAAGCAAATCATCCTAATTTTATATTTCTTTTAAAATCAGAATTGAGATTTAAGCACATTAATACATTGATTGTGTGTAACATGAGATGTGTGACTTTGAAATAATCATATTTTGAAGTCCACCCGAACCTATATGCAAGAAAATGATACAAGTAATATAATAACAGTTTTTTGGGGGAATATATTGATATATGTATGTGATTTTGTTGAGAGAAAAAAAGAGGGTGACGATTATGTAATCATGAAAAATGTGTAATTGATTTAAAAAAATGATATAACAACTTTGAAAGATAAAGGAAAGGGGAAAAGGAAGATTTGGGCCTAATGCTTATGACAACACCGCCTATGAAGACGCATAAGAAACTTTTGACAAATGTGAAATCCAAGAGTCCAAAACAATATCTATATAAACATGATAAAGCTCGACATTGGGTAAGTTTTCATGATCCTTTTGAAATAAATCAAAGATTCACTCGTCATGACAGTTCCAATTTAATATCATGAGATGTAGCATTAGTCGCGTGAAAGAATGGTGTTTTCAAGCATGTCAACAAGCCTGACAAGAGCGGTAAAGGCTCTGGACACCTCCTTTAAATCCTGGTTTAGAATGGGGGTAATTATAGATGTAGAGTCTAAAGTTTGCCCTGTAGCTGCCTGTCACCGACTGTTCTGATCAGGCGGCCAAATTTCATTTCTTTCCACTGTTTGATGTGTTGTCCACCAATGTCTTTGTTTCACCCCCCCCCCCCCCCCCCCCCCCTTGCAACATAGCATTTTCAGGCTTCCATTTAACTTTTAACATGCTCAAACCACCATGAGTTTTCTCCTTTTCGTAACTGAAAGGAGATCTTAGTGAATGCTCCTCACTTTTTTGGTTGATGGTATACATTTATTCGTTCTCCGTCTTTGTATTTCGTGTCCAGGTTTCACATGGAAAGACTTAAGGGTGTTTACATTTTTCTACACTGATGTCCATACCCAGTTATTTAGCACTCCTTGTTAACGTTTTGAGTTCCTGTGTGTTGGGCCAGGTTCTCCATTCCCTCGAATGACAAATATCACAACATTTGTTTTTTAATATTTATATAAATCTAAAGCAATTGTTTTAAACGGGATTCTAAAATTATATTATTATACATATGAAATTGTGTATCTTAATGTTAAGCTACTTACTACTTTACTTTAGTCGACCTCGGTCGGAAGCCATGATGAATTTTCGCCAGTTCACTCTGTCCTGCATTAGATTGCGTAGCACTTGCTGGCTGATGCCAGCATCTTGACTAAGCAGCGTGGGGTATGTCAACCTTGGTCTCCCTTGAGTACGTTGACCTTGAGTTGGGGTTCAGAAGACTATAGTTGAGACACTGGTTCTTTCAGCCGTCTTACACAGTGGGCAGCAAAATTGAGGCGTCGACCCCTGACAATGTCTGATATTTTTGGTAGCCCTGCATAGATATCCTCTCTTGTGGGATGATCCTTCCAGTTGAGGTTTAATACCATCGAGTCTTGCCTGCCTCAAGTCTGTTTGTTAGTGTCCACCCTTCTGCGCCATAAAGTAGAATGCTTTCTACAGTAGCACGGAAGAAGCTGATCTTCAAGGAGGCTGACAGGTTGGATTTCCAGAGGGTGCGCATCTTGTTGCAAGCCTTTCAGGCAAGGGCCTTGCGGCTTTTAAAATCTTTTTCGGATTTGTCTACCCATGAACCAAGGTACTGGAAGTCATTTACCTGATCTAGGTGGTTTCCATCAATGGTGTTCAGAGTAGCATTGCCTTTGATGTTGTAGGTCATGAATTTGGTTTTTGTTGCATTCATCGGGTGACCGACTGATGCAGCAGCCCTTTCCGCACAAGAGAGCAAGTTCTGGGCTTGTTGTAGCGTGTCAGATAACAAGGCAATGTCATCTGCGAAGTCTAGGTCTGTAAGTATTTCAGCAGGGTACCTCCGGCTACGCCTGGGCGTTACTGTAAAGCCCAGCGTGTCTTTGTCTTTACCAATTGCCATCCTCATAACATAGTCAAGGACAATTATGAACAGATACGGGGCCAGTTTGTCTTCCTAGAGCACTCCTGCAAGAATTTCAAATGCATCAGTTTTGCCATCTGGTGATATGACTACCGCTTGTGTGTTGCTGTACATGATGTTAATCGCTTTGACAATGCCGTCTGGGATACCGTAAGCTCTAAGGATCTTAAGCATTTCCCCTCTGTGTACTGAGTCGAAGGCCTTTTTTAAGTCAATGAAGGTGATGATACATTCAAGCAGCCATATAAGATGTATACACTATTGTATACGATCAATATAAATGGTTATATATTTGAGGACATTTTGTCTTATACCAGCCGGAAATGTGAGGACATTTTTCAAATCCTCGAATTTTTCATGCATAAAAACGTATAGGAGTAGACGTGTCCTCACCCCCTAAGGTGTATGGCCCTGTACTGTACTCCATTAGACGTCAATATACATAACATACTTTTGTCCTCACATGTATGGTGACATAAATAATTTGTGTCCTCAGATTGACTGTAATTTCTATAATTTTATAACGGGTATATTTACATGTCCTCATATGGGGCGATGCTCGACTATTTATAGATGTATGCCATTATGGGAATCGCTATTGTGTTCATTCTGTAAAACTTCAATTTGATATTTGGTATACCATCCACAACCACCATTTGTTACTATATGACTACTAAATTGCATATTAAAGACAAGAATCTATGACAATACCATAATATGGCAAACTTATGAACAATAATGCTCATATTTTGCACATTTGATGCTAATGGTGCCATTGTTTAAAACAGGTGACGCAATTTACTGACAAAAAACTTGAAACAGTTACAATCTAGCCTTAAAATCGAAAAGTGTATCGAAAGTGTCGGTCCCACTCATTGGATCCTTAAAATATGCTTTTCTAACTTACAGCTAACCCATTAAAAGGATGTTAGGCTTAATTCCTGTGTCATAGCACTCATATTTAGAAGTATAAATAGAAATATCTAAATATCCTCCATTTTGAACATGTTGAACACCATTTTGTGTAAGACATCGCGTAGTTTCAATGTAAGCTGCCATGCCGTGTTTGACACTAAGTGGCTATTGTAATGAATGGGCTCATTGACTCATATACAGTCCGCTATATATACCTTCAAAACTGTAAAAACACAGAATTGCTGTTTTCTACCACAACTATCACAATATTTGCCGTACGACCCCCACATTTGACATGGACAATCAGAACTTTTGTCTTAATCATCCAATTAAAAGATTATTTAAAACTATTATTTGGTATTTCTATAATAAGTGAAAATGTTAGGTCATTTTCAAAAAAATGACAAAAAATGTAGATATTTATGTTAAAAATCTATCTTTTAATTTAAATTCTAAATTTATTTTGACATATACTAACAGTATGTACGCTTTTCATTAACTTAGAAAAAACAGCATGGTTCTATGTTGTTTTGTTTTCCTGTTACAAGGGTTAATTCGTGCATTCATGGCGACAGGAAAATTATGCAAATTTGATGTTAATGATACTATTGTTTCAAAACCAATGACCCAGATTTTTGCAACTTTTACTGGCAGACACTTCAAACTGTCTTTTTTAATATTAGCACATCAATTCCAATGTGTATCGTAATTGCCGGTTCCCCTATTGGTACTGTGGAATCTGCTCCCCTAAATGGGCAACACGCTTCAAGTATTAATGTATACAACAGCCTGATAGTTTCCCTAATGAAGCCGAAATAGAAATTCTCATGTTTTATATAGGGTCATGTGTTTTAAGCTCGCCTCCTTTCGCGTTACACACGGATTTTGGCTTTCGCGACATGATTTTAACTTTACACATTTATATTTGCTTGTATACCCCCCTGAGGTAGTAAAAGTATACATTTTCTGAAGGGAAATCGCATGAGAAAACCAAATATGACATTAAAATTATAGTACGACCAAGAACTAAAATGGTATGATCGGAAATGTTCGGAAAAATATCAGAGTTTTTTAATTTTTAATTTGAGATCCATATATTTTTTATACCTACCCCTATCATTATTTTCTTTACATATTTGAATTCCTCATGAAATTACCCATTAGATGATATATAATTGTCAAATTTACTACGTCGGTATGGTAATTATACCGGCTCGTGAATATATCCAATTTTTATTTTATATATTTTTAGAATTTTCAGAAATATTTGTCTAAGGATGAACCCTTCCCTGATATAAACTGCATTTCTGAATTCCTCTAGTTACAAGCTTTCCAAAAATGTATACTTTTGCTATCATAGGTTGAAAACCTTTCTGTTATAGTCATTTTTATAAATCCGGTAAATTGAGGTTGATTATTCATGTTGACTGTGTAGCGAATAGGAAGAAAGCTGATGACCATGATTATCCATAATTAATTAGTTATTACAAATAGTTGACAAGTCTGTTGAACCACATACTTAAGGACTACTAAATATCCTTTAAAATGGGACCAAAATGGTGTTTGTAACATTATGGGATGACTAGTTATTGTAAAAAGAACAAAGATTATCGCCATTATTGGATTATCCCCATTGAGTTTGTACAGGCGGCACCCCTTCCAGCGGCACCCCTTCCAGCACCACCCCTGGTCTTCAAACATCAAACAGCTGTATCTCCCCTTCTGTATTAGCTATACCAATGCCATTTTGCAGGCAGATAGCTTGTCATTAGGGCTTTAAAATGATACCAAATTGGTTGAGATAGCTTTTGTGGTTTTGAAAATATTTGAGGAAAATGACAGCATAAAACTAACAAATGTAACGGCACCACCCTATTGGGAGGCGAGTTCATAACGCGTGACCATAGTAGCTTGGTGGTTTATAACATGTTTGACGGAAATTAGCTCTCTTTTGAATCTTCAATGCCGATCGATTACAGACGCGATGAATTCATCCGGAATAAATAGAAATTTCACTGTAGATATAAAGGAGCGCTACACCATAATATCCCTATTGAAATACGTGTAAAAAGGCCATATGGTACAGGAAAAGGTAGCTCATTTACATAATTTCCGTGATACCCATCGTGTTGGAGCATGCGATTCATGTAATCGTGTAGTATTTGTCCTCCCCGATAGGAATACCGCTGTTGGCATATTAAAAATGTGTGCTAAATACCCCAATTACGTAAAACAAAACATCAGTACCTAAACTTAGTTATAGCATATACCAAATGTAGCATCACTGTCCATTCAATGAACGTCATTTGTATATTGATTCCGTTATCTGTTGTCTATTATTTGGAAAGACGCTATTGAAATGGGATGATGGGTTGCCATTTCATAGCTTTGGAATCAAGGATATTGGCTGAACACATTCTTAGAGAAATCGATTTAATACCTGAAATCATACAATAACGCCTTAATATGTCAACAGAATCGGTACCAAATGGGAATTGAATAGGGGTGTTGCTGTTTTGAATCCACATATAGTTCTTATTGTAGGATAACGAAAATCCACCAGGCCTATATAATAACGTGATATAACTTTGCTTGTTTTGTTGTTGATATTTTGTGTTTAAAAAGCGCAAACGTGAACAATTATAGCCAAAATATCTACGAGGTTAATGAACTGAGTGATTATAGAAATCAATCTGGTAACCCAACAAAGAGTCTGATGGGCCAATCTATTATATGGTTCAAGTGCATGCAACTGTAAGAAAACATGCAAAATAAAATATACAAGAAACACAAATAATAGGCATGAGTTAAAAGTGACAACGAAAGTAACATAAGAATAAGATATAAAAAACCACACATAGAGAACAATATCCGATCTAAATAAAAGAAAAATACATTTCTGGAGGTCAATGAAATCAAGAGAACCTAAACAACGGACTCGGGATGGGGGAAATGTCATGAAGGCCTTGATCGAATTTGCTTAAAACTACGCCATAACACTGTCGTTATGATGATAATTTACGGTACCAAGTCCTACAGGTAATATTATAAGTTTTAAGAAATTCTTGTGGCAAATATCAATGAATAGACAAATATAAATGCGGCCATTTATTGTGTGATATTGTTGAGGCCTATATTTAGGAAGATTAGCCGAACTTCTAATAGTTTACAGATTTCCTTATTTTGTACCTTTTAGGGGTAGGGATTGCATTGCTTTCCTCAGCAGATAGGGTTTTTTATGTGTATATAAAGAGCAAATGTGAACAATAGTCCAACAGACATTAACAAAGTTAATGAACTGAGTGATTACAAATCAAATGGATAACTCTCTACATGTGAGAGCTCTGGTGGGCCAATCGATTGGTTCACTGCAACTCAGAAAATATTTTTTAAAAAAGTTAACACAATTGGGCTGGTAAAAAACCCCAATGAAAGTGGCGTGTGACAGGAATAAGATAAAAACCCAAACATAGAGAACAACATCAAAAACTTAAGAGAAGAAAAGTAATATCTGGAAATCATTTACATCGAGAGAGCTTAGCCAACATACTCTGAAGAGTTGGAGATAAAGTATCTGTTAACACGACACTTAAAAGATTGGAGTTCTTCCTCTAGGATGTTGCCAACAACATTGTCTGAAAGACTGTTCCAGGCTGCATGGACGAAGCTTCTGTCTTAGCAACAAGTGCTGGCAAATGAAAGGGCATGAGCTGGCATTGCAACACTGAAAGCATGTTAAGGAGCAACGCTGCTAAATCTTGTGGAGAGTGGTTGGTATGCATTGATATTGATAGATTTATATTACATGGCTTTCTTGAGCAGATTGCACCCATACATTACATTGCTTTTTTCAGCAGATAGCGGCCTATTACATTGCTTTTTTCAGTAGATAGCACCCATATACTATACATGTATACATTGCTTTTTTCAGTAGATAGCACTCATATACTATATACATTGCTTTCTTCAGTAGATAGCACCCATATTACTATCGTCATCAGATATAACATCCATATCACAATAATTATTTACCATTATTTAACTTTACAGAGAATTAAAATGTTTTATTTACCACAATGTATAACGTTTCCTAAAACTGCGATGTGAAAAAGTATTGTTTATATTGTTTATTTAGCAGTTGTGATTTTAGCACTAGGGACTATGCCACATCAAGTAATTTGTATTGACGTTGAATTTTTTCTTTTAATTATCTTAAAGACAAGTTCACCTCTTTAATAAATTGTCAGTCTTGACATTATATTTGGTCTTAAAACAGCATTTAAGATTTTTGTCTAGGATTTTCAACTGAAAAACACACACATAAAAACACACACCCCAACAAACAAACAAACTAATATAATGTGGCTAAGATTGCTACAAATATGCATAGGTGGCATACGCGAAACAAATTATTTACTAAATATTAAAACGATGTCGTATCTACCAATAATGTATAAACAATATTAATACACACATTTCAAATTTTAAAAAAGTTAATAAATATAATGAGGTGTTAGATCAATTAAAATTAATTTTGAGTTTAGACCTATTACTAATGGGTGGGAAACAGTACGTATGTCTAATAGGCTATTAGACATATGTACTGTTTCCCACCCGCTTTCATTTTCATTATTACTTTGATGCTAACAGATGATTATGAACAAACAAAAAAATACGATTGTATTATTTTTACTAATGTTACTAATGGGTGGGAAACAGTACGTATGTCTAATAGGCTATTAGACATATGTACTGTTTCCCACCCGCTTTCATTTTCATTATTACTTTGATGCTAACAGATGATTATGAACAAACAAAAAAATACGATTGTATTATTTCCCTGGATTATTACTTTGATATGACATTAATAATATGTTATAAAATAATTAAATGCACAATCCTCGATATGCATTGATATTGGTTGCGACCACTTGTTTTGAAATAAAGGCAATAAAAGATAATTAAATAATTAACTTTAAATGTAACTCCGTCCTTTTTCAAATTTGAAACAGTATTTCAACTGGCCTTGATCAGGCTTCTAAAATGATTCAGACAAAATGACAGTCCAATCTCGTCCATAACTAGCTGGCGTATATTTCATCAGAGACTCCAGTCCCTCCGTGCCACACTTCGGCACACATAGTTGAATACCGTGCTATGACTAATGACTTTGGATTTACGAGCGAATAGCTGCATTTCGGAGTAAATTCCTAAAACGGACTCGCGTCTATTTCTTCCAAAAATAGTCATGATCAATGGGAATCGAACTCGAGGTGGCAACTCAATTCAATAACGACACAAAGACACGCGTTAATGGGTTCGCCATGAATTCAATAGAGAAGTGTTGCTGTAATAGTACATACTGCACTCAATTTAGGTATTTGCACTTTATTTTGCTTAATTAAAGCTAATTAGCACACGATTTTAATATGCCAACAGCGATATTCTTATCGAGGAGACAATACCCCACATGTCTATACCAATCGCATGCTCCAACACGATGGGTATCACGAAATGTCTTACGGGAAGCCCTTTTCTCGGGTTTTACACTGTACCAATATTTCATAACACCTTTTCTACCCCCCGGTTACATTTATCATGTTTAGGGTAACTTGAGGTAAATGGAACAGTGGGGTAAATGGAAAACCGGCAATATAATGTTCTCAATCAAGAACAAAATCTGGCAACATCGTACCGAGTGGTCTAATTACCCCCCAACGTAATAATACGCCTCTCGTTTGTTTCGCCATCCAAAATGGGCTCATTTGGTGTTGTGAAGGTAGGAAAACACAAACGTGGACACTGGTCGTAAATCGGCGTCACGGTTCTCTGAATGTTACTTACTTAAGGGTATTGATTGCTAAATATTTGAATACTTCTGCTGAGAGTTGTAGAACAGTTGTCTATTCTGTTAACTATCTATAAATGTCTTCAACAAGTATGACATAAATTAAAGATACAAATATGCAAATTAATATGTTAATTAGCTAATTAATTAGTAAGTTGTTCCATTTTCCCCACCACAGATCCGATCGGGGTAAATGGAACACCATTGACTTCTATATAAATACATAATACATGATATTAAAAGTATATTATATTAAATACATTTTTGTTAGCTCTTAACAGGTTCAATCTAATTGTAATGTAGACTATTTTTACATTTACAGCGGCCATTTTGGTGGCCATCTTGGTTTTAAAGTATGTTATTACAATGCAAATATACCGGATATGAGTTACTAGTGGTTTAATACATACACCCTAATGTTAAAACTATACTTTCGTCATACATTTTGGTTGATATTATCCCATTTTATGGAATTCCAACAATTTGTTCAGTTTTTTTGGGGCCATTTTGGATTTCTAGGTATGTTAATAAAGCACAAATACTAGGTATGACTAACTAGTGGTCTAATACATACATCTCATCATTTAAACTATATTTTCATCATACATTTAGGTTTATATTATCCTGGAATTTGACAATTTTTGCAGCCACTTGGGGAACCATTTTAGGGGCCATTTTGGCAACCATTTTAGATTTTGAACTATGTTAACAGAGCAAAAATACTGGATATGAGTTACTAGTGGTCTAACACATACATCCCATCGTTAAAACTATATTTTTATCATACATTTCGGTTGATTATGCTATTTTATGGAATTTTGACCACTTTTGACCATTTTTGGCCATTAATTTGGCGGCCATTTTGGTTTGTTTAGTATGTTAACAAAGCAAAAATACTAGATATGAGTTTCTAGTGGTCTAACACATACATCCCATTGTTAAAATTATACTCTGATCATACATGTTGGTTTATATATGCAAATATATAGAATTTTATCAATTTTGGCGGACATTTTGGTGGCCATGTTGGATTTAGGTGTGTTAACAAAGCAAAAGTTCTGGATATTAGTGTCTATTGGTCTTATACATACATCCCACTATCAAAACTATACTTTCACCATACAATTTGATTGCTATATGTCATTTTTTGAGATTTGACCAGTTATGGCGGCCATTTTGGACGCCATCTTGCATAACCCCTTACCATTATGAAAATATTTTTGGTAACATCCTGATTAT
The DNA here is from genome assembly GCA_035610835.1 of Ophiura sarsii. Lineage (NCBI taxonomy): Eukaryota > Metazoa > Echinodermata > Ophiuroidea > Amphilepidida > Ophiuridae > Ophiura > Ophiura sarsii. The sequence continues at coordinate 43,175,110 of CM069456.1, read as the reverse complement.
GTCTTAATTAAAGACATAACCACGTCAACTCTCTGTTGGAAATATCAGCCAGGGAGGTTGAGCCATAAATTCATGTTATAATAGGCATAGCACACATAACATTCAAATGATTGAGACATGTACAAAATTGGATTCAAATGAAAGATTGCAATGAAAGATTTATTTTCCAAAAAGAATTATGACAATCGGTCAATGCATTCTTGTGGTACGGTGTTTTGAGATACTCGGAAAATGGCCGAAAACCTGCCAAAAACAGTAACAATGCCCACAAATATAATTTATCAGGATTTAGAGAGCTCAATTTGTTAATAATGTAACATTCAAAACAGCATTTACACATATTTCTTTAACAATTGAATATCTATATACCATGTTAAATTAAAAAATATGGTAACATTATATTGCTTTAAGCTAAAATAACCTAGTGAAATTGGTCATTTTGACCAGTTTTACTGACTGCAATCAAAAAAGTGACTAAGTCCAGCTAATTAATATGCGTAAATGTTATAAATCCAGATGTGAATGGTGTATTGCAATCAAACTTGGTATTATGACTAATTGTACGATACCCAATCTTTTAAACTATAATTTAGTTTCATAAGCTCATTAAATATGCAAATTAGCTAATTATCTATTCAAGTCATTGATATGCAAATGAGCAATGTCCGACAATTTTTTTCCCCATCATAAGAGTGATCAGTAATAGATATATAACATGTATACCCAATTTGATTGACAAATATTGATGGATTTAGAAATTAAACAAGCTTTTCCATTTCTTAAATACCCATATTCAAATTCTCAGTCTTTTCCTCACACGAGGCACTCAAAGGATGCAAAAACTGAGCATATCACTAAATTGATTGAAGTGTTTAGTACAATATCTCAGGTTAGGTTTATTTAAATCGGCCCAATATATTCAAGTTCAGAGCCAATTTCAAAAATTGGTAAAAACAGTCATAACTAAAAAACCTGATGATAAGTATTTATACCTGGATCAAGGTTATATAGTCCAAAGTCATGACTACCATATATGGCAAGCTCACTGCCCTACAATGAGTGCCTCTTGTGAGGATAATTAATTTTATATAGGGATGTTATTCAAAGTGGAGCTGCATACATTATATGAAAAGATTGTTTTGCATAAGGGCTTACAGACCACTCCTACTCATGTTACTCATTTTGCATGATTAATTAATCCAAATATTGTATGGCTGTCTTCATAACTTGGATTAGTGCATCCATGCACGCCAATTGAGGCAACAATACAAAACCACATTCCACATCGTGAATAGCCATCCATTCAATAATGCAAAATGAGTAACAGGTAGAAGTGGATGTAGGGCTTTATGCAACACAGCTTTTCATATGTTGTTGTTCACTGGTGTAATACTCCCAGTGGCAGACTCTGTGTGTGTGCATTGTGCTATGCCTATTAGTAATAATGAGCTAGATGACACAATAGCCGTTACTAAAAGTACCTGAGTGACAGGCTTTGTTACTTTGAACTAATTCAACCTAGACTGTGGTTACACCTTTAAGATCATATGATAGGAAGAAAAAAAAGTTGGTTTGGGGGAGTCCTGGGGGGGGGGGGGGGGGGGGGGGTGCACACTAACCCTCTGTATATACCCGACTACTGTGGCATACTTGTCACTATGACCATGTTCAACTTTAGTATAACCTTAATTTATGCTCTATTTCGTCGGGGGAGTATGATAGAATTTGCGCTACGAAGTTGCAAACAGCGCCCTCATTTTTACCATGATAAATGCATTAAAATAAGTACAAACATGCCTAGTATTGGTTCAGTAATTCTTGTAATAGACTTTGAAAGTTGGGAAAGGTTTCTGACAAATCTATTTTGTATTCTAAAATGAATAGCCGTGTGGAGAGCGTTTAAGGATTTATTACCGGTACACAATTTATGATACTTTAAAATTCTATGATATGTTTGCAAGCTACAATATGTTTTTCTTTTTGTATCAAGCTACTGATATGTTTTTTTTTTGTATAGCTGTAATATGGATTTTCTGAAAGTTCTCATCCAAAACATTCCTTTCATTCAAAACATACATGGGTTATTCTGAGTAGAAACAAAAATCATTCTGGTCTTTCAGCCAAATTGCACAAGGCCTAATAGCATAGTGCCTAGAAAGCTTAACTCCGAGATTTAAACACTTTCCACGCATTAATAATGTTTTTCTGCAGTAGAATATACCACGTGTTCATTATGATTATTTACTGGTATTTTAATTAAACAAAACGCCTAAAATAAGTAATCAAATACATTTTACTTTTTGCATGAAAACATTAATAATATTTTTTTGCAGTAAAAACTGACACGTGTTGATGTCATTACATGATGTCTTTTTAATTAAAACAAAACCCATCCAATCATTTCACTCATACCAAACACACAAACTCCTCAAAACTTTATTTTCAATCACCATGATCAATAGCGTAAAACTCTCTTACGTGACCCCACGTTTCCTTTTAGTTTCGATTGAATTTAAACTTTTTCATGAATAGTATAATGTCAGTATCTCAATTATGATGGTCATCGGTTTTTCCTTCTAACATGTCTAAGAGCGTGTTTCTACTGGGTAACTTAACGGTAATTACCGTTCAGTTGCCCATTAGAAACAGCCAGATAACGCTAATAAACGCTAAGTTTTCCAACGGCAAAAACCTGCACAAACCAGGTTTGTTCGGTAATTAACTTTCCCAGTAGAAAACAGCCACCCGTTAAATCTAACGCCAAGTTCTTTGTGATTGCGGGATTCTACGTAATGTGACTCTGCGTTTACGACGAATTTCATGTTCGTTTATAATGTTGTTTTTGTGGTTAACATGCCATATTATGAAAAGACAAGGAATAACGAAGGCAGTCTTTTTCATGTGGGGCGGCATTTTTGGTATAACAAGGTGAAATGTCGTAGCCCATCGATTAGGACGCTTACACTTAGCGGCAACTGTTCGCGAGTAGAACTGGGGTGAGGGGGGGGGGGGGGTTAAACAGTTAACGGTAATTACCTTTAAGTTAACTCAGCGTTAACTTTCCAGTGCCCAGTAGAAACACGCTCATAGTCGAGTTACATTATGGGTGAGTATGTCTTTTCACATTGATTTTGAGTGGCCTGAGTATAGAACAGGGCCACTGGCCATTGATATCTGACCTTACCATGGACTGGATTGGGACGCTTAGAGGTCCGGTTGAACATTAGCTTGTCATAAATATTGCCTTTATTAATGTTTACCCTTGACTTCTAAACATGCTAAAGGACCATTAATAATAAACTGCTCACAAAAAGTATCGAAACACTTAGAAATGATCCAATATATAACGGCTCGAAAAGGTATGCATTAATCAAAGCAAATAACCAAGTGCATAATTTTGTTCTGCGTATTTTGACACCTCGATCGTTGAGATACGATGATGCGGAGCGGAGTTATTGTCATTTCAATGATCGTGGGTCCAGTTTCAAAAGTGACACTCATACCTATTGAAAATCACGAATCTGATCATTCTAAACAGTAATGCAAACCTCTTTCTATAGGATGATTGTCACTTTTGAAACTGGACCCACGTATGGCAGGCCCACTGTCCAGTAACTCGAAAAACCAAGTTTTTCGCCGAAAAACTTGGTTTATCGATTGAAAATCCAAGTTTTTCAAGTGAAAATTATTTGTCAGCTGGCACAGACAGACTTTACCGTGCACATTTGCGGCATTGAGGATGGTTAGGGTTAATGCCTTACTACCGAACCAGCTTTTAATATATTTCATTTTCTAATAATGATTAAACACGGAATTATTTTGTTTGTAGCATAAACCGTGCCGGTATATACAGTTATACAATTATTCATACCCCTTGGAAAATATGAGTTTTTTGCGTTTTTCTCATATCTATACCAGCTGGAGTGGTGTAACTTTCACTTTACACTAAAGACAATTAGTTTGCAAGTACAAATCAATATATTTGGGCTCAACGTTCTTTGCATAACAATAGAATTGAACAAGAATTATGTTTTTATGCCTGTCCAGAATTATTCATACCCCATACCAAGTCTAAGGATTGAGGCCACTTTTTGTGATAATACACATGTTTTTGACATTCCAAACATTCTTTATATTGTGTGATAGGCTTTTATATTGTTATGTAATTATTCCATGATGTGTGCATACAATGTGGATGCATTACAAATGTGTCCTATTGAATGTACAGTGAGGGATATTATAGGACAACACTCTAGCTCTTTGACAGCATGGCGAAGAAGATCAAATAACTTTTATGTGCATATTGTGAATGCTCACAAAGAGGGGAAAGGCTACAGAGCTATTTCGAAACAATTCCAAGTGCAAGAATCCACCACACAAAGCATAATAATAACTCACTAAAAAATATTGAAGGATGCAGTCGGAAGCCAGCGGTGTCCCCTTGTTTGGCAAGAAAAGTATTGCGAAAGGCCAACAACAATCCACAGATCACCATCAATGCTCTCCTGAACAACCCTGGCAATTATTGGACCAAGATATCATGGCAGACACTCCAGCATATATGGCACATGAGAGGTCTCCATGGAGGCCGACCAAGAAAGACTCTACTCCTTAAAAGAGACACAGAGAAACTTGTCTTGCATCTTAAGCAACCCCAACACTGAAGACCAAAAACTTGGATCTTTGTCCAGAAGTGCTCTTGCAAATGCTAGATGAGTTTCTCATTGTCTCTTTTCAGGAGTAGAGTCTCTCTTGGTGTGAGTCCATGGAGAACTCTTGTGTACTATGTCTGCTGGAGTGTCTGCCTTAATATCTTGGTCCAAGACTCACCAAGGTTGTTCAGGAGAGCATTGACGGTGATATGTGGATTGTTGTTGGCCTTTCACCATACTTTTCTTGTCAAACAAGGGGACACTGTTGGCTTCCGACCGTGTTCTTCAGGGTTTTTAACTGATTTGAACTGATTTGAACTGTCTTGTTCTTCCTAATTATGCTTTTTATGGTGGAATTTGGCACTTGAAATTGCTTCGAAATAGCTTTGTAGCCTTTCCGTTCTTTGTGAGCATTCACAATGCACAAAAAAGGTCCTCACTGAGTTATTTGATCCCCTTCGCCATGCTGTCAAAGAGCTAGAGTGTTGTCCTATAATATCCCTCACTGTACATTCAATAGGACACATTTGTAATGCATCCACATTGTATGGAATAATTGCATAACAATATAAAAGCCTATCACACAATATAAAGAATGTTTGGAATGTCAAAAACATGTGTATTATCACAAAAAGTGGCCTCAGTCCTGAGACTTGGTATGGGGTATGAATAATTTTGGACAGGCATAAAAACACAATTCTTGTTCAATTCTATTGTTATGCAAAAAATGTTGAGCCCAAATATATTGATTTGTACTTGCAAACTAATTGTCTTTAGTGTAAAGCAAAAGTTCCACCACTCCAGCTGGTATAGATATGAGAAAAACGCAAAAAACACATATTTTCCAAGGGGTATGAATAATTGTGGGCTTAACTGTAGATGTTTGCTTCATGTTGATTTTTTTCAAATAATTATACGAGGAAAACACGAAATTAATATAAATCATATATTAATTATATTGCGTGGAGATCATTCACGTTTTAAGAAAGCCATTGGTGTCATACCATGCATACTCTTTGGGTAATTAAAAGGTTTCAGTGGTTTTCCTTCAGGTTTTTTATTGAGTAATTTGTAACGTTTTTTAAAATATTTCAAAAATCTTCAAACATTTTCAATATTTATCTACAAATGTTTCATTTGTTTTTCTGGTCCTATTAGTAAGCCTATGCAATTTGAAACTAGTGTTGCGGCCTCGTGCATAACATAATTATTTGAGAAGTGATGACAGAATATACAACTAAAATCCCATATGAACTACAATATTTCTTGTTTTGGTCTTTGGTATTAGGTAGTAGTCCTAAAATCAGGATTCGATTCCAATTTCAATCATCTGGGGGCAATAATTGCCTTCTGACTACTGTGATTAGGCCACAGTATTCTAAAATAAGGCGAAAATTCGACTCAGCTCGGCAAGGACTCAAATTATTTATCCGGGTGAAATCTTAACATGCTTAAGGGAACATCGTGTTTTGGTTGATTGTTTTCACTTGCAATTTTAATCCACACAATTACATGAATACAGCATTTTCTTTTGATATAGATACCACAAGTTAATTTTTGAGCATGTAAAATCAGATCCAACCTTGACTTATCACTTTAAAATGTGCTATCTACTGAATACGGCAAACTACCAAGTATCCTGCATGTCCTGGATTGTTTGTGTCACGCCGATTTGTTTTAGGATATAACAGGTTGCAAAAAGAATGACAATTGTTTTATTTTAACATTATTATGTTAGGGTCAGGGGGCCAGGGGATAGTTTATGACCGGTACAAGCATAGATCGTAAATAGAGAGGGGATGGTTATCTCTATTTAATACAGAGACCCCACCCTATTGTTATTTTGCTCCATTATTTTGTATGCTTAATTCGAGTTGTGTTCTCGATCTACAATGGCTCTCCACACCTTCCTGTCCTGCATTGCTGTCTTTAAGTCTCCGACATCCAAACCAGTGTCCTGTTTTAGCACATCGATGTAAGTTAGGGCAGGTCTTCCAGGTTTTCTTTTCCCATGCTTTGGTATCCAATGAACCAGCTTTGACACACATTCTTGACTCCTAAAGCAGTGGCCTGAGAATCTTGTCCTTCTCTCCCTGATCTTTTGGGTGATTTTGGGGAGGTCTCCATACAGCTCTGTGTTAGTTTTATGACCAGATTTTGTATGAATGAAGCGATATAAACAATAACTATCCATTCGTAAAATCACGAATGGAGAGTTATTGCTAAGAATGGAGAGTTTTTGTTAAGAATGGAGAATTATTGTTAAGATTGGAGAGAAAAGAGAAAAGACACAAGAAAACAGACAAGACAAAAAAGATAGAAAAGAAAAGAAAAGAAATAATAAAGAAAAAAAAGGGAAAACAAAAAGAAAACAAAAGACATAATAACAAAGACAAAATAAAGGGGGAAAGAGAAACCTAGAAAAGGGGGAATGAAAAAGCAAAACATTACTAAAGGGAAAGGAAAAAGACACAAGAATAGAAAAAAAGGATTTTTAAAAGGAAAAGGGGAAAAAACAGGCTAAGGAAAACAGAAAAGTCTGGACCCATGTTTCCAATATTTCCTCCATTTCGTCTACGGACGACTATAAAAGTCTATCCATCGAAGAGCGATCTTCGGTGCTCGGATGGGCAGGGGAGATGAGCAAACATAAGAAGCGGCCGAGTGCACCAATGACGGGTAGCTGAAGAATAGCGCTACCTCGCTAGTAACTGAGGCGTAACCCAAAATTTTGAGAGCGCCAATGCGGGGTAAGCTACTAGGCTAGTAACTGGCGGGTAATTTACGCTAAATGTTATACCTGACCGGACCCAAGAGTAAGTTGGGGCATAACGTTTTATGCCACAAGTCAGTCGATTCTAGCAGTAGCGTAAATTTATTGTGAACATTGGAGGGGATGATTCGCTGATGCTGAAGGACCAATTGCGCTTGCATGCCCAGGGGGTGTCTATTTGAAGTGGAATGTGACCCCTCATAAGCTGAAAGATTTTTATATTTTTGAAAATCCATTCATGCAATTTGGTGATTTTTTTAGTCAAAATTTAGATCAATTCCTTTTGCCCATTCAAACACTAATCGCACAGACTTTGGGTCATATTTTGACCAAAATGTACTAAATGTCCAAGAATCTTAAATAATGACTAAATACATAAACTTATTGTTTTTATTAATTAAAAACTGATAAACCAAGTTTCAACATTATTGTGAGTGGAAGGTAGAACTAGATGAACGAAATTTAAAAAAAGGATATCGTGCCGTGCGTGGTCTGGGAATCGAACCGGGGTTCCGCGGTTAACAAGCGAAGGACAAGGTGTCCACGCCACGGAAGTAGTTGTGTTAAGAGATGTGTTATAATTGTATATAATTGTTTCCATCGGGTGCTTGTGTTTGTCATTAAAATTGTGCTTTTTGGTGCAATGTTTGTATGTGCCCCTCGCCCAAAATATGTTTGTAATGTCATGATAGTCCTTATTTTTGAAAAAGCGGTAAACAAACTTCGAATTTTTTGGCCATAAAATGGCATCATTTTTTTCCGGATCGCAGGCCGACTCCACGTGATTCTTGATTTACACTCACCTATGACCTAGCGAGTGACGACACGTTTTCAATATTACGGAGGACCATTCACGCCAGAATTTTACAGTAAACTATAGGTTAACACTTAGCATATGCGCCAATTAATTTTGTAAGCGGACGATGCTGATTAATGTGGATATTTATATACCTCGCTAGTTGCTATTCTGGTGTTACTCGCCAATTATGCTCTAAGAATTACATCGTTAGTAAGTTATGCTACAGTTAGAGCATAACTACTAGGGAGGTAGCTTACCTCCATATTAAGTTACCCGTCATTGGTGCACTCGGCCGCTAAGATGTGCTGTCTTCTGGCGTATAATTGCTATTTGTCGAAGGATCCCATTTTATTCCAACCTCCGGTCGAACCTCATCATCTATAATGTGAATTGAAACAATTAAGCTGCCTATGCAAAAACACACAACTCTGTTCCAATGCATATTATTCTCATCACACGCATGCGATGCACATAGCAGCTACGTCTAGTGTACCATTCAAAGAGAGACAAATATCGAACCATTTGCGCATTATCTGAAATCAAAAGGCTTTGAAATCGTCACCTGTGATTTCGGCCTATGAATAGAATCACAAAGCTGAAAAAAATGAAAGTGATGGACTTTAAACATTTACCATAATCGTCACCTGTGATTTCGGCATATGAATAGAATCACAAAGCTGAAAAGGATCGAAAGTGATGGACTTTTAACATTTAGCATAATGTAGGAGGCCACATTTAATTTTTATTTGCTATCTTGCAATGTTTCCAACAGTAAATAATGTTTATTTTCAGGTTGGCCGGGCCTAAGATAAAATGGTTGTAAAATGATATGAAACTTCGTATCCCTATGTTCTGTCTGCATGTCCGAATCAATCTCAGATTTCCTTGTTAAGTATAGAAAGAAACAATGCGCTTACAATGATATGGTATCAATATTGAAAGGTACGATTTTCATTTTCATACAAATATTATACAATTTGAACGTTGACAAATAAAGTTTATTTTCTGACTTGTAAAATGAAAGGTTGTCTTCATCGGGGTCTATCATTCTACATGTACCTGTTCATAGAGGCCTGTAGTACAGTAGACCTTAAAATGGCACCAAATAAGACCATTAAAGATGAGATGCAGCCAGTGCTTGCCAAATTGAAAGCATTTTTGAAATGGAGAAATTGGAAGGGAAAGCTTTGCAACGTCAATTAAACTGACTCTCATGGCACAACTTGGGTTATGATGATAAAACTAGGTGGGTATACCGGTAACATAATTACTTTTTATTATGGCCTTTTTTTTCCACTCCACTGATTCTATCGATATTTTCGTCAGAAATAGCCTCCTCTCCCAGTCAATGGAACGGCTCGGTCACATGATTGGAAGATCGGTCTCAGATGGATAGACTATATGATGATGATGATGATGATAATGATGATATGATGATGATATTATTTGTAACTACGAGGGTCATTCAATAAGTTCTACCTCCTCCCTCATAACATCGCTAATATTAATATCAACTTCATGACATTTGTCATGATTATAGCTCCGAATCATAGCTACAAATAGGTAGTAAATTATAGTTGATATCTGCTTTACTTTTGTTATGACGCGGTCAAAGCCAGAGTGAGATTTTGAACAACAGACACAGAAAATTACCTTAAAAATGTACACATGTTTTCGGGTGTTTTTCGTATTGTATAGTTAGATATAAGAGCATGATTTAAATACTGAAAATGGAAATGAATGAATGATATCTGAATATATTACAGTATCATCATGTACAGATAAGATTGTAAACAATATTAACTCTTGTATGCTTGCAAATAGTGTACTATCAACTCAAATGTATTGCTATGCCTTTGGCATACCAGAATATTGCCATCAGTCAAATATTCGTTGTTACAACTTAAGCCACAATGATGCCTCGAATGTTAAATCTTTACCATAATAGTCACTTTATGAGTGTAACTTATGTGCAACCTTAAGAATAATCAATCAGGTAGTCAATGATAGAAAATTATCGCTTTGACAGACTTTAAATCCCTCCATTTAGCTCGATAAATTGAAGATCGCTTAGTTATCATGAAAGTCAAATATGACTTTTACAGGGTTCTCTATAGGGGAGGGGTAAATTGAATGGTTGTCCTGACCTGGATCTGGCTAATCATAGGGCATATTTTTTCCAAACCAATCAGTCAACTCTATTGTTTACAGTCTGTTAAAGAGATATCTGACATTTAGAACGGTTATAATTGACCAATAAAGGTATGTTTTGCCACTTACAATAGGCCAATTGAAAAGCATTTCGGCGATATTTTGCTGTTTTTCATCCGTTTCCGTCACACTAAATCGAGGTTTGGTTCTCACTGCATGTCCGGAAAAGTACAATCAGTACTCAGATCAATTTACATTGGATTTGTAGCTGAGGTTCCCAGCTACAATCGTGTGTTATTTGATAAGACTGGCTCATATAATAATAAAGTTATGAGGTAGGAGGTAGAACTTATTGAATGACCCTCGTATGTAGCCCTAACATATCAACAATTCAAAGTAGGCCTAGATAATTTTGTATACTGTGTCCTTCAAGTGTTTTTCAAGTTCTAGGTTTTTCACACATAGTTGTCAATCCGTAACAATAACTCTCCACTTAATATAACTAGGCCTTTCCGGATCTCAAGTGTTTGCCCTGGGCAAAAATCACATGACACGATACGAACCCGAGTCGACACTGTCCATCTAAAATCCCATGGTGCAATGTATGATAACTCACGTGACATAATACTGGCTGTGATATGTTTGACAAACAGTGTGTTGACAAACCTTCAGCCAGTAGGGAGGTCACGCTGCATGTCATATTTTGTTATACGCAAGACAACAATGGAGTCTTATTGACTGCAATATTTGCTAGAAATAGCTTCGGAAAATGGTCTATTTGGGCATCTCAAAAACTAAGAAACGTGTTAAAAATCATGTAGATTTTTAGAGGAGGGTCAATAACATCTGCAGAACGGTAAAATGTATAGTTTTAAACACGTTTGGTGACCAAATTTATGTCGTACAATGTCGGCAAATTCACGTTTTGAAAATCCGTGGTCTTCAAAATTACAGGAATCCTAACTCATTCTAAATCTCACCAAATCATGAAATGAACCCTCGTCTACAAAAAAGTCCGTGTACGTATTGCTCTATCTGCTTGGAGATAGCGAAGACCACGGAAACCTCATAGCTTTATACCACGGAATGAAATCTGCCATACACATTACATGGCGAAAATCGTACAGATTTGCACTGCAGACCTCTGTGTAGGGAGTGTTGACAATAGCATGACAATAGCAAGGTCGTTTGACTATTGTGTTTGTGCATGTTTGTGACGACTGACCCCGTTTAACAATCTTCATAGCTTTCATAGGGCTTGGGTGACCTAACTATTGACTGCCTTGCGTTGAGATCACATACGAACAAAATAAATGGTCTATAATTATTTCCAAAAGTAGGATTATTCATTACATTTCAATCATAATTAAATTCTTTTACGAAATAGAATCAACTTTTGGGCGAGAACATCTGATAAAAATGTATAATAACCGAAATTTAAGGCATTTTATTCCTCGAATGTAGCGGGTAGTGGGTATGGTCAACAATATATAGATTTGTTTCAGATTATTTACCGTCGCCTCGGCTAGCTCAGTGGAAGAGCGTATGGCTCTGAATCAGCGGTCACGGGTTCGACTCCTACCACGGGCAACCATTATTATTTTGATTTTTTAGTAGTTGTTTGTTGAGATCGTATATTATCTATCATGAACCCGATCCTGATACTTATTATTTGTCCATATTGTCTTACTTTAATTTGGAATGTAAAATTATTAATGATTTCACATGAGTTTGCTTGCCCGTATACTAGGCCTACCACCTTCCTGGTACCAGTCAATATTACTATCAGACACTCGCACGCACGTACTGCAGTTTGTACATGTTGTAAGTGTTGTAATCTATTGATATAGCAAACCCAATTGTTGGTAAAGAAATCAATCGGCTAATGTTTTTCAATAGACATTCTTGATACGGCTATGTTCTAAACCAGGCTTTCTCAACTAGATTAACTGATGCGCCACATTTTAGTAACTAACTTGTTGAAGCTCCACTTGGTCATATTATTTGTTTAGAATTTACAATGGCAAAATTCCCTTTATAACATTAATTTCAAACTATTTTTTACATATGTAGGCAGCATAATAACTAATATTACTCTTTTGAGGGCACATGCGCGCGTAAAAAATTGCTGTATTTATACATCTGATCGTCATAGGCCTATGAAATCTGGCTATATCATGATTTTTTTAAAACAAATTTTAACCACTCTCGCGCCACTTAGGATACCTTGATGCGCCACAAGTGGCGCGCGCGCCACCAGTTGAGAATGCCTGTTCTAAACTTTTAAAAAATTGAAATGGAATCGTTTGTATTTTTAAAATTTAATAAATGGCGCGGTTCACTGATTTCGCGGTTAATGACACGGAAGCAGTATTCTTTTCGGAATTAATCATTCTTATGTCAAAACTGTATCTATAACTTATACTTTTTGTCTTTTGCATAAATAATTTGCACAGTACGCGAACCTTTTGTTTGTTCTTGTTTAACCCCATAATTATAATAATTTCATTACGAAGATAATCACATGTGATTGGACCGCGGTCCATAAGGTCGGTGTATAATATCGGCTATGTTGTCTAGTTTTTTTCCAAAACGACTAATTGTTCTCTTCCTTTCCTCAATCATACAAATGATTCAAGGGTTGTCCAATTTACAAGTTCATTATTTCTAGGGCTGGAACTTTTCAGATTTTTTTCAACCAGCCAATCGGGCAGGTAACTCACAAAAATACCTGCCCGACAGAAATTCCACCAGTCAGTATAACTCACACTGTGAATTCGAAATATTTTACCAGCCAGTCAGGCGGGTTTTCTTGTATCGCCTTCCGCCCAACGAACGCAAAGGTTACCCGCTACGGGCAGGTGGGCAGGTGCTATTTCCATTCCTGAATTTCTGAAAGTATTCATCATAATGTCTGTAATGATCGTTGAGGAGTGATACATGTATATTTTTTGCGAGATTTTTTTTTTTATCAACTTGCCACGTGCCTTTTTCTGGGCTGATTTAACCCGATTGCTATTGGTTTATTAGCTCATACCTGACCTGTAACTGGCTAATTATAGGTAATTTTGATACTAAACGCCAACATTGTATTGGGGGAAAATAGTATGGTTAGAGCTCACTCAGCCTCGATGGAATCCTTCCTATCCCTGGTATCCCCCTTCCGACCACAATTATCAGTGATTGAGACACTCTTACTCATCATTATCATCATCCGTCGGCTGCAGAGCACACGGCTACAAGATTTCTCCATGCACGACGATCAGTAGCAAGTGCGGCAATCTATTTTTCCTGGATTGCGCCTTCATTGTCCCCCAGTAATTGTCTTACATATGTAAGTTATGAAGTGCGTGGTTGACTTGGTCTCCTTTTGCCATGCGTTGGTATGTATAGAGCATATCTTTTGGTAGGCTCTTCTTCTGGCAGCCGGAGGATGTGACCCAGGAATCTCAACTGCCGTAGCCTTACCAAATGAATAAGTGGCTCTTACTGCTTTCGTTTAAACATTCTGAAATGCTTTAGACATTTGAAAGGGAATGGTAATACCTCTTGGTTGATTGTCACTTTTGGAACTGGGCCTACGACCATTGAAATGACAATAACTCCACCCCGCAGCATCGTATCTCAACAATCGAGGTGTCCAAATACGCAGAACAAAATTATGCACTGGGTTATTTGCTTCGATTAATCCATACCTTTTCGGACCGTTAATTATTGGCTAATTTTTAAGTGTCTCGATACTTTTTGTGATGAGTTTAATACTAATAATCATGTTTAGCAAACAAGCCATATGATTATTTTCTATCCATCTATTAGATAGATAGATCATAATTCCATGATTCCTCTTGTCAAATGAACCGACAGTGCCAATCTCGACCGACAGACAGTCAATACCACCCCCCCCCCCCCCCCCCCCCCCCCCCTGGTTACGCCGCTTGGCTGGCAAAATAGTCAGTACGCATGGTAAGTTGGGATAAATAGTGGTCAAATTCATGCTTTTGGGGAGCGAAGTTTAGATCACCATTGGTATGATCTTATCTAAAAGATCTAATTAAAAGTGTATGCGACAGTGTCCCTCGCAAATGCATGGGCGGGAGATGCAAGGGGCTATCATCTTAAAACAGGGTAAAATTCAAAAACTGTGGAAATCTAGATAATTTCCACACCTTTAATACATGATAATAAGTCCAGTCTTTGTATTATTCATAATATTAAGTATATATATATAATCAGACTTATCTTGACGTACCGTTTTCGAGTTATACGCATGCTAAGGGCATGAACAATCATTAGCCTCCTTGGAAAAGTGTGCAGGACCGAGGGTGTTATCCCTAAAAAATCACAGATTGCAGCTTCAAATGTGATTTTTTTACGCCGAGTGTATTAAAATGTTGTAACATTCACGTTTGTAATCAAACACTTGCGAAATATTCTTGGGCAAAGTCTTGTTTACACATGTGAAGAGGTATAATCCGAGTATTAGGCCTATGTCGGGTGGGGGTTGGGGGGGGGGGGGTCTAACATTAAAATCATTATTGAAAAAACTGAGATTGTCGATCATATGAAAAACAGATGTATTGAAAGGATCAACACGAGGTGTATTCTACAAAACTAATGAAAATACAGCCTTAAAAAGGGGAGCCAGGGGAAGCGATTTGGAGACCCGATGTAAACATGTATTCCTACCTAATTAGGAAAAAGGTCAAAGGTCACCACATATAGGTCTTTATCTTCATTAGTAGGCATCACATTAGGTCAGTTTGCTGTTATGTTCCCTCTATAGCATTGTAGTAGTCATGGTAGTTATTGTCAATAAGGTCCATCCAAATGGGATCAGAAAATAAATGCACAGGCCTACCCAATTATCCTCCTGATAATGAAACCAAATATGAATGATTGAAATCATTTTCATCAAAATCGAAGCATTATTTCACATTTGACCTTTGTAGTGAACGTTGACCTTTTTGCTTATCAGATTGAAGATAGGTCAAACTATACTTTTCCGAAACCTATTTTTTGAATTTTACCCCTGTATTAAGTTGACCGCCCTAGTGGCTTCCGCCCAACTTTCGTAAGGGACATCCCATGACATTGTCAACCCTTTTAGAGTACAAATCAATTGATGAATGAACCTTACA
The DNA here is from genome assembly GCA_035610835.1 of Ophiura sarsii. NCBI lineage: Eukaryota > Metazoa > Echinodermata > Ophiuroidea > Amphilepidida > Ophiuridae > Ophiura > Ophiura sarsii. Next base: position 43,159,597 of record CM069456.1, on the reverse strand, counting down.
GCTTTCCACGACTGGTCAGGGTTACCGGATTTGACCCAATTGATTGAAGCAGGGTTGAAGTGTACATTACATCTTTTTGCAACTGATGACGTAAATAAATGGGCACCGTAATCTTTCATCACCACACTGGCGCCGTCAACCCAAAAGAATCTACCAATGATATTCAGAATTACATTATTATAGTTGGTGATGGTCCCGGTATTAATGGGAAAACCCTTGCTATACTTTTTTTTGCTTCCTGGACAGTGGCATAACTTATCGGGCGCAGCTTCTTACGCACGCGTATGTATCAAGGTCACAGGCACGCGATTTTGGCCACACGCACGCGGCCCTCATGTGCATGATCAGTACGTTTATGTAAACCTCGCTGCTGATGCTTGTTGCCTTCAGGAGCGCTCGCGTCCATCTGTACATCACTGCTGTAAGAATTTGAAGCAGGCTTTGCCAAGTAGGAGCTGATCAAACTATAGTTCCATTGCAACTTGTTTGATGCATGGGTCCCCGAGGTCCCGTTGCCCAATACACAGAGTGTATTAATTCGTCAAAAATGTGGTCTTATTTGACAAATTAAAAACTTGTAATAAGAAATGGCAGGTTTGTGATTCAAGAAATATTCTGTAATGGTACACATTTATTTGTGATGCTAAAAGAACAATTTAGAGTGTTTCTAGTTAGTTTTCATCGTAACAAACATTTCCTGGACTGAAAAATGTTTAACTTTTAATGACAAATTAACAAATGACAATTGAATTAACAAATTAAATGACTAATTATCAATGAAATAACAAATTAAGATTAGTCATTTTAATTTGTCACTCACATTAAATGACGAATTATTGAGTAAAATTATTCTTTTAATTTGTCATTTAATTTGTCATTCATCCATTTGTCATTGAAAGTCAAATATTTATGAGTCGTGTAAATATTTGCTATGTTAAAAATACTACTGATTGGTAATATATCATTAAAATATAATTGTTTTGCGTTACAAACTATTTTTTAACTGACGAACCTTCCATGGCATATGTTTAATTTGTCAAATAAGACCCACAGCTTGAGTAGCCAGGTTTCTAGTGTTCAGAAGCCTACAGGACGCCTCATATTATTTGCATGGGGCTTTTCCCGACACCTTGGTTTGTGACAGATCCTGATTTGTCGACATGCTGTCGAACTTCCGATGAGAATCCTCCACCAGCCGTGTATGGGACATAAGTGGGAATAACATTATCAAGCATTCCTGGGTTACCATTACTATTTGTCGGGCTCTAATTATACAAAACGATTATTAGCCTTTAGATACATAAGCAGTCCATTGTTGAAATCTTCATGGCTATTATTTGTCAATTTGGGAAACGAGTTTGTCTTTCCCAATTTATTTGAGCTTGGTATGTGAAAGTTCTCGTAAGTACAATCCACTCCGTAATCAAATATGTCAATGATTGTCAACTGTTTCTCACAATGACTTTTTATGAAAATATAGTTGTTCATATATACTTGTAAGATAAATGTAGCGGAATGGACATTTCATCAGACATGCCAGAGACAATTATTGTACCACTAAATGATATAAAACCAATATTGGTAACATCCATATCGTCTTGTTGGTGAACAAAAGCAAATTATTGTTGGTGCAAATATTTGTGTTTGTTATAATTTCATTTGTATTTCACCTGCGCGAAGAGGGAAACTCTCTCTTTTATTTTCCATTATATTCCTTTTTTTGTTGATTTATTTTTCATACACTACCAGTTTGTAAATAAAAGGTTCCAAAAGTCACTGAAATCTTCTCTGTTATGTCATGGTTATTTGCAGTAATGGGCTAAATACAATGCAAACAAAGTTTAGAATTCGTCCACAAGCGCCTAATTTATCGTTTAAATGAAGAGTACGAATCACGTGCCAAATTATCCTGAAATAGAGATAACCATTGGATTGAAGGGCAGAATCTTAAATAAAACGTGAAAACATCGATGACGATAATTACTTTATTAGCTTATCAAACTAGGCAAAACCTTAACTGCGTCGAAAATCACGAAATTGGTATTTCGTGTTGCATTTTAAATATGATCGCTATGTATAACACTATAACCTCACCCTTATCTACAATCTTTTTGATTTAATTTAATTTAATTCAGCCTGCGTGTCTTTTCAGCCTGTCCCGAGCAATTTGCTTGAGTCAGATCCCATTAGATCCCACGTGTCTCCATACAGATCGACCATGTAAACAAACAAACAAACTAACAAACAAACACCCCCACCAACAACCAACAAACAAACATTTTGTAATCAAAATTATCCGACAATTCACAGCTATTAAATGAAAACATCAAACATCACCAAATTCTTAAAAAAAGGAATGTCCTATTGGTATCATAATTATGTCATACGGTTTTTTTGGGAGGATTAGTATCATAGAACAATATACTATAATATGTCTTTCATTCATAATACAACGGAGGTTTTCATTTTTAATGTCAAAACATTGTTGTCTCAGCTGATAAAACGCTTCAGATGTCATTCTCATTTTTGTCTGAATCCAATTTCCAACTGGTGCTTTGGATATTCGCCTTGCAACCGCGAAACCCGTGAACCGCACAAATAATTTAGATACAAAATGATGATTCCACGCCCGGTATTTCAACGAAAGCTGAAACAGATAACAATGTTGATACAAGAGTATGACCGTACATGTACACGGAAAATAAGAATATCGATTCAAGGACCATTGACTTGTTCATAATGGCACAATTGGCCTTGGGGTGTACAGCTTATTGTGGTCTCAATAATTCAATTTACGCAACGAACGCTGAACAAGTAAAAGTAGTAGGCCTACATTCAAATTAAAAGCTCATTGAATTTGTCAGACAATCATTCTAAATAAAGTGAAAAGTTTCGTGTGGATCCACACAGATTATGGGGAAACGATTAAAACAAAACCAACATTGCTAAATGTAATATGATACTAACGGAAAAAATAGGTTCCCGGTGGGATTCGAACCACAGGTCTTTCGATCACAAGTCGGATGCGCTACTGATTGAGCCAATGGCGCACTGTATAACAACATGACAACAGAAATACATTGAAATATCCTTCGTGAACATTATTCCATAAATCGGAAGTTAAAATGCTTTATATTTATAGTTTTTGTATGTTTTTAAGATGGGGTTCTCGCCCAAAAATTGATTCGAAGCTGCTTTATATTGTAACCCTGGTTTCATTGACATGAATAGACTGACTTTTCGAAACATATCTAGACATGGATTTCGTTCATATTTGCTGTTTGTAGCCGGACTCACTTCGGTATTGCATCATGGGTTTATATTTATGTGTACGCGGAGTTTCGGGTATGTAGCGAGTCATGTGACTTTTGCCCAGGGCAAACAGGGCAAACACTTGAGATCCGGAAAGGCCTTTAACGAAAACTCTCCATTCTTAGAAATAACTTTTCATTCGTGAATTTTACGAATGGAGAGTTATTGTTTGTATCGCCCCATTGGTACAAAATAATGGAGCGAAATAACAATAGGGTGAGGTCTCAGGTGTGTATTAAGCTTGAATAATATAGTAGGGTCTAGAATGGCAATTCCGTGACCATTCTCTGGCTAGTAAGGTTTGACGATTGATTTGACATCTATGAACCATAAAGAAAAAAATAAGCTTTGATGCCCCTCGCAAAAATCCCGGGGTTTTTCGCTAGAGGCGAAAATCCAAAATGGCCGCCATACAGGGGTCCGAAAATTCAAATGACTTCAATTAAGCTAAGAAGCCTACCAAAATTGTTCGCCTAAGCACAAAGATTCCGAAAAAGTATAGTTTGCCCTACTTCCGATGTTTGGTTAGCAAGTTATGGGTCAAACGTAAAAAGGTCGTTGACCTTTGCATATGGGGTCAAAATTTAAACTTGCTCCGATTTTGAAAAATGATATCTCAAATTGTTCGTCTGATTGCAAGGATTCAAGAAATGATAGTTTTTACCACCTAGAGTGTCTGTTGTAACTTATAAAGGGGTCAAAAGGTCAGTTTCTATATAGGTCAGTATACGCTGACCTTTTGACCCACACAAAATATTCCCGATGGTAAAAAAAACACCTATTTCTGGAATCCTTGTGATCATACGAACAATATGAGATATTGTTTTTCAAAATCGGAGCAAGTTTAAATTTTGACCCCATATGCAAAGGTCAACGACCTTTTTACGTTTGACCCCATAACTCGTTACCCAAACATCGGAAGTAGGGCAAACTATACTTTTTCTGAATCCTTGTGCTTAGGCGAACAATTTGGTAGGCTTCTTAACTTAATTGAAGTCATTTGAATTTTCGGACCCCTGTATGGCGGCCATTTTGGATTTTCGCCTCTAGCGAAAAACCCCGGGATTTTTGCGAGGGGCATTAAAGCTTATTTTTTTTCTTTATAGTTCATAGATGTCAAATCAATCGTCAAACCTTACTAGCCAGAGAATGGTCACGGAATTGCCATTCTAGACCCTACTAATATAACAATGAAACTATTTCGCTCGAAGCGCGCAAAAATGTATAGTTTTCTAACTAAAATGGTCCAGAAAACGTTCTTGAAACATTTTATTGGCTATTTTAAACCGTTTTTGTAGCCATCTTGTTTTAAGCTTGAATAATTTAACATGGAAACTATTTCGCGTGAAACGCGTGAAAACTCTCATTTTTTATAAAACTAAACTTTAAAACGTTCCTTAGCCATCTTGTTATATATAACTTGGATAATGAAACATTGCAACTAATTCGCGCGAAGCGCAATTTGTTTTATAGATTTTTAACTAAAATGGTCCAGAAAACGTTCCTGAAACCAAGTTGGTAAGCTTGAAAATTGGAATTTGTTTCGGGGGGGGGCCTTGTCCTCACCGCGAATATTGTGTGGGCGTGACCGCCCCACCCCCGCTTACCGTCTATGCTCATGCTCCTTACCCTTCCTCCTCCTCCTCCTCCTCCTCCTTTTCCTCCTTAATTGTCTTCCTTTTTATTTTACTCGGGGGGGGGGGGGGGTACCGGGGGATCCCCTCTGGGTACGCCATTGGAGGTGGGGAATGCCGTTGGCGGGGATTGGGGCCGAGCTGTTGGGTTTTAGCTTGTCAGAATGACCTAAAACTCTTCTTGCTATCAATATTTATATTTGTTATATAACAATGACACGGTTCAGAGACGGAGAGATACACTAATAAAAGCCCTCCCCTCCTCCTCTCCCCCTCCCTTCCTCATCCCTATCCCCTCCCTCTCTCCCCTCCCCTCTCATCTCATCTCCCCTCTCATCTCCCCCTCCCCTCCCTCCCCTCTTCCCTTTCTCTTTCTCTCTCTCTCTCTCTCTCTCTCTCTTTTTTGTTTTGATCTGGGGACCCGGGGGCTTGAGCCCCCAAACCACCCCTGGACACACGGCTGTTTACAAACCGGTAAAAGGGGGTAGGGCGTCAGGGAGGCCTGAAACATCCTCATTCTGCCTCCAAAAACTTGAACGGAATTGTTAAATATCGGGATGAGATTAACAGAAATTAAAAATTTCAGTTTATACATCCCATTGTGAACTTAGGGCCTGGCTATAACGGGATGCATAGACGACAGATCGCTACACGAAATAAAGCGTAATAACACAAAGCGATGCATCCTGTTATAAAAAATGCAGCCAGGTCTTACCAATTTGGTTGCAACATGAATTATATGCCGTATCGCGTGTCCCTGTTCCTTTGAAGTCTAAGCCTTTTTACCCTTGTATAGGTCTTCCACGTTTGTATCCCAATATTCTTTACTTTCCTTATTTCTCGCACACGCTCTCTCTCTTCTCTCTCTCTCTTCTCTTGTCATCTCTATAACTCTTCTTCTTTCCCCTTTTTCCCTTTCTCTTCCCCTCTTTCCTTTCTCTTTCCCTATGTTCCCCTTCTTCCCTTCTCTTTTTCCTCTCTCTCTCTATTCCTCTCTTTGCAAATTTTACGGGGGCGCCCACCCCCTCCGCCCCTCCCCTGTATCCGCGCCTGCATAGTCTATGCTCTGAGGTGTCTGAATATCGGACCAGACATTGATGGGTTAAAACTAGCCTTTCATCAAGGCTTTGTGGCGGTAAAACAGTGTGAGCGCCCTCTATCAAATTTGTGGAATACTACCTCGCTTCGCTCGGCTTCGCGCCTTTGGCGCTTGCAACGGCTTGAGAGGCGTCTTTGACAAAGACTAGGTTAAAACCAGTGTTCGAGCGCTCAATCGTCCCACGTCCCTCATGGCATATCGTTGGAGGTGGTATAAACTACGACGACTGTCTGAACGCATTGGTGCCCGCATTGGTGCTTCTGCATGAAGATTTTAAAGACAGCACCACAATGTATATTGCATTTTTGCAAAACGCCGTAAATCTGGTCCCCGATTCATCTCGGTTCCCAAAATGCAAATCCCAGTCGGCAACGTTCTATGCAATAATTGTGTTTGTTGTCCATATCCATCCAAAATTAATGTTTCAAATTGAACCCCTCTCCTTCTAAATTCACACCCTCTAACTTTTTCAGCACAAACTTTCAAATAAGGTTTCGTAAAGGGTTTCAAACTTTTTTTTGAAGGCAAACGAGGCCCACGAGAGGCTAAAAATAGTATATCAACAAAAATTGAGGGAAGGAAATAACTCTTAAGCGGATAGCTGGGCCCTTCAATCAAGCCGCTCCTATTGGAAAATGTATTCGTTTCACCTATTGGGTTAGTTCGTAAAGCTGAAAAGAGAAATTTACGTATGATGCCACCATTTATCATCCATGCTCACATGGAAAAAGCCGAGATTGAATCCGCTATTCGGCTTTTACCTGCCCATCCAGTTGATTTTTGATCTTCTAGGCATCAAATTCTAAGACAAAACACTTCCAATGGGGGCATCCTAGGCTATTCCCCTGCCTTTTTTGAAATGTTTTCAACTTTTTTTAGATTTGGTGGTTAGACTGACAGGAAATTGGTAAGATAAGGTCTACACTACAGAGTGTATCAAAAACAATAGGACATGGATTTAATCCTTATTAAAACCACTGAACCATGACTAATTTGATTTCATTGTAAAGCCCAAATAACAAAGTTAAGTTCCTGAAAAGATGAGAAAAATCCATCATCAATTAAGGAAAGTATGACCATTTAGGCAAGTCAACCCATTTTGTAGTAGTTTGTACAATGGTAATTCATACAGTAAAGGTACATAACATGAAATTGCAAGATTACATACAGGCTAAAAGGGACGTACTCCTTCCTATTATGCTATTATGGCAGAATTGAAGTTGACTTACAAGTCCAATTTCACCTGTCTATGAATGTTTTTAAATGTCTATGATTGGTATAAACGGACTATTGACTAACACAGCTCAACTTTATTGTCAAAATTACAAAAGCAAGTGAAAAGATGTAAATTAACATTATAATGACTAAAATGGACTCTGTTACTTCTTCTTACCACATTTAGTCCTAAAAAATAATTGGTGTGACCCAAAAAGCCCAGGTTAGATGTTGACAGTTTGCTGTCTTCAGTAGATAGTACATGTTTAAGGGGTAGGCCAAGATTGGCTCTGATTTGAAATACATGTATAATTCGTGGTTTTACAAAGGTAAGATTATGAAGATTATAAATAATTTCATAATAATTAATTTCAACATATGTGACCCAACATGAGTAAATAAAGAGGCACAATGTAGGAGTAGCTAATTTGATTTAAAAGCACAAATGTGGGAATAGGTCATAATGAGTCAAATTCATTTAAAGTCTTAGTTTTCATCTTTGATACATCTTGTGTCCAACCAAAGATTCAAATTCACGAAGAGAAAGAGTTAAACAACATTTTGAGGCATTTAATTTGTTCAGTTACTCCATTGATTTGATAACAAAACCAACACTTTAAATGTCCATAATTTAACAATTTGTATTTGATGAATTGCGACAAAGTGATTTTCAATCATCCGTAACTTTGGTTAGGAATGTGTTATACATTGACATTGGTACCAGAATGACCCTTAACTTATACATATTATCATGATATCAATAACTCAATATTTACACAGAAAAAAATTACTGAGTCAAATGACTCATTTTGGTAAGTCTTTCATTTGTCCGTGTAGTGAGACACTTTGAAGTTAAACTGAGTCATTTGACTCATCCATAATGAGTCAATTGACTCACAAATGCAATTAGTGAGTCTTCTGACTCACCAAAAATGAGTCAATTGACTCACTAGTGACTCAACAGACTCGGTAATGGGTCACCTGACTCAATACTAATGAGTCAATTGAGCCTCCTGACTCACTTGTAACATGTCAATTGACTCAATAATGAATCAAATTGGGTCATTTGACACATTTAAATGAGTCACTTGACTCAACAAAGTGAGAACATTTTACTGAGTCAATTGACTCAGGTTGGATGAGTCAACTGACTCAGACTGGAATTTTCAGTTTGAGCCTCAGAATAGCATTGTTTTGTGACAATTAAAGACTATCACAAACATGGGCGGTGATCTCCGAAAAGTGTTAGTTTCTGTAGATACTGTATGTTGCTCATATTATTAAGCAGGCACTAAGTCCAACTTGTCAAAATAATGAAGTTAAATACATCCATAAGCTTACTGCAGTGTAACGACGAAGGTCCAACACTGTAAGCTTACTGAAGGTAAAAACACCGCCAAATGCAAAAAAAGTTACTGTTCTATCAGCTCAAGAAATTCCGCATATAACTTATGAGTCTATGCAGTGTTTAATAACAAAGAAGTCCAAAAGAAATGACACAATTTGTGTCTTCAATCACTAACATCATGAACCTACGCTATATAGTCACCAGTCCATGTGCAAAACAAAATGGCAGAGCTAATAAATATAAACAGCCTCGCTTTCATTTCGTATTTGACTCAGTATTTTTATGAATGAGTCAAAAGTCGATCTTGACTCATCTTTCACTGACAAGTGAGTCAATCTGGCAATACTGTACTGAGTCACCTGCAATTTGACTCATTAATAGATTATGCGTGAGTCAACTATGATACACTTAGTGCAATAAGTGAGTCAATGTGTATGTGACTCACTTAAAATGAGGCAATATGAGTCATGTGTCTATTTCCCTCATTGTGCCACATTTACTCGCGTTGGGTCACATATAATTATGGATAATTCGGGAGCTGTTGTGTGAAACTGGTAGGTTCACGCATATGGCTTGAGTCTTATAATACAGGGTGAGTAAAAAAAAAGGTGTACTCAAAGTAAAATAATTATTAAAAATATTTATTATCAGAATATGAAGGCAACCAATGTATGCGGCAATAGATGCATTTATTCACTATCATCAGCAAAAAGAATCGTGGTGACATTTCATGGTACCGTTTACCAGCTATGACTATTTTGGTAAAGTTAGGCCTACTGCATTTTGAAACCGAACACAATATTGAATATTTTACTCAATAATGCTTGATATTAATGAACGATTGGCTTCATGTATGGTACATAATAGCTAACTAATAAAGACAGATCAAACATTCTCAGTTATTTTTTCAAACATAAAATGCGAAATAATAAAAAAAAACAATGTCCTTATTACACGAATTTAGCAACAACAACAACAATTGTGGCTTATGTGATAGTCGGACTCAGCTCGGACTAGAGTGTGGACCGTTTTCAATAGTGGAATTCAATAGATCTTATAAGAGAAAATATCTCAAATCTTGTTTGGTTTATAAAATGTTGACTTTTACGCAAATGAGCATAACATAATGTTTACCACAACCAATTTCAACCAACTAAAATTCTTTAGAAAGCTAATGAGATAACCCGTCTGCCTCAAGAAGAAAAAATCTGTCACAGATCTTTAGATATAAAATCCCAAAGTTGAGTACACTTTTTTTTTACTCACCCTGTACACTAGTAGCAGCAACATTGCAGTGCTTTGGGCCTTTTTATCTATAGAAATAAAGCGTGCTACAAAAAAGCCTCAGTAAACCGTTGCACTTAATGCTTGTCCTGCACGGCTATTTGATCCCACATATTGTGTCCGTTTTATTCTGAGAACACCGTAACTTGCTGGCCCGGGATGCATATAACGGGATGCATAGACGACAGATCGCTACACGGAATAAAGCGTAGTAACACAATGGGATGCATCCCGTTATGGTTGCAGAAAGAAATTAAGCGTCCCGGCTCTACTTTTAACCGATTCAAGTACCTGAATATACTGGCCATCTTTTGTAGAAATTTCAGAACATTTGTTGGTGCCAGTTCTGAGAAAAAGAGCTTTGAATATTATTATTTACTATAATAGCGCCCTCATCGGCCACATCCCATAGAGTTACATGTGAAATGTGTGTCAAGAAGAAAATGCCGATAATTTAAAAAGGGCTCGAACAATTTTCTTGAAATTTTCACCGTATACTCGTATTCATTAGCGCTACCTAAATCAGGTCAAACCATAAAATGGGCCACTATGTAATCTCTTTTTATCCCATAATTTTAATTATAAATCGGACAGTCAAACAGCCGTGCCTGATCATCGCTGAACAGAAGGCATACTTTCTCCAACAAATCAGTCATTTTCATTGAAAGTGTGTTTTTAAACACGCTTTCAATAAAAATGATATCTTAAAGATATATCAGAAGATGGTTATCTGGTCAAACTTGAACGATAGTTCAAAACATGATGACCAAAATGAACATCAATTAGGAGACAAAAATTACTGTTTTTCGTCCGTTTCCGTCACACTGAACGGGCAGTCGGTTTTCACTGCATCCCCAGAAAAGTACAACTAGTAGGCCACTCAGATCAATCTACAGTCATAAAAAAGTAACTTACTCTCAAAACTATAAATTTCTTTTGCCCTTTCTGTGCCCTAGTAATTATCATGATGGGTTTCGCATTTATCCAATCTGACCAAGGATCAATATCTTGTGGCCTTTAATTTTTACCTTGGTACACCCCATTGGATACGGATCCATATGGTTGAGAATTTGGATACTGTTTTTGTAGCCGTTGTTGACTCATTTGATATTGTCAATGGCTTTGATTTCGATTCCAATATCCTTGTAGCAGCTCTTTTCATTCATAATATTGGGTGCTGACCATAATTATAGTACTATTGCTTTATTCCGTTAATGCTTATGAGGGATTAAAATCATGTCCTGGCCTGGCCAGTTCGCCCCTCGCTGGTCTAGCGGGTGAGAGACATACATTGAAATGCAGAATTCCATGGTTCGATTCCACTAGGACCACTTTTTCAACTGATTTATTTCCTTTTGTAAATATTAGGGTTAGAAATATATTCCAAGTCCACAGAGTGTGTAGTTCCTACCTAGGCAACCCCGGGTTGATAGTCATGTGGATATTCCCATTGCTGCATATTGATACTGATGCAGATACCATTACGCTTTCTACTGACACTAGTAACGATACCGATGCAATACTGATCGGATACTAATAATGGTATACCCATACCGATATAGATACGACACTGACACTGGTACTAATACTGATACTGATACTGATACTGATACTGATACTGATACTGATACTGACACTGATTATGATACTGACGTTAACGCTGATACTGATAATGATACTGATACTGATACTGATTCTGATACTGATACTGATTATGATTATTATACTGACGTTAACGCTAACGCTGATACTGATACAATAACCCTTTCAGACAATTTGAATGACATGACATTTGCTCAGATTTAGGCTTAGCTTCGTAACAAGTAATGGATAAATGATTCAAAACAGAGGCAACAATGAACAACAGGCTTCAGATTCCACACCAGTAATTAATTTCAGTCCTTGCAGAATTCAATCAAACTTTTTTTGTCAGCTGGGCCCAATGATTATAGAATTAATCAGAAATGGTACTTAGTGCTCCTAAATGATTAAAGTTGTAGTTTAATCCTGATTTTAGGACTATTACCTAATACCACAGTGAAAAAATAAATATTTTCAATGCATTTTGTAGGTTTTTTGGATGCAGTTTGATTGTAAATGTTCTGGTAACATTTCTCAACATTTTCTGATAAATGAGGGCGCTACACCAGTTGTCCAACTCTGGGGTAGGGTGGGGTGGGGGGGGGGGGGGGTACCGCGCCATTTTGTCCCGAAGCAATGGTTATGACGTCATATTTGTGTCGATTTTCAGAACTCTTGTATTGGATTTACATGCAAAAGATATGCCCTTGGCATCATACTTTCCCAGGTGTGCAGTTCATTTTAAATTTCAGATGTTCTAAAATGGATGGTTTTCTAACCAATTCGAGAAAGGAAATCGATCTGCACACCTCAGAATTGCAAAAATAATGCTTTAAACAAGTCCACTTTCTGTGCCTTTGAACAGAGTGTCTGCCGGGAATGTAGAATTACACAGCGCATTAACCCATGACCCGGTGCATGTTCGCTGTGTATAACAGATCGTAACATGAATAATGCAACACGTCACGTCACGACACAACGTTTAGTCATGAAGCTTAGCTTCATGGTTCAGTCGATTGTGGACCGTATACATGACGCCGTTTTTTGTGTTCGAAAATGTCAACGTTTTTTACCGTTCTTTCAAAAATAAGGAGTATAATCACATTACAAACACATTTTGTGCGAGAGAAAACACACAAATTTGGCAAAAATGGCACAATAAAAACCCGTTCGTTATGAATAAATATATATGGTTAAATAATAAAACTATCACAATTATACTCGTCGATCTCTGTGGCGTGCATACGTTGGCCATGTCGTTGGCAATCGGCAATCATGTGTTCGATTCCCGAATATTCCTTGTTATCCTTTTATTTTTCTATTTTTTAAACTTGATGGTGGATTAATGTAACATCATTGTTATGTCAATTTTTATAAATTATAAAGGCCGCACATGCGTTTATAGCTTTCTTTTTATTTATTTATCTATCATTTAACTCTTGATTTATTTAACTTTGTATCTAAACAATTAAAATGCGTAAACAATTATACTATTGCTCGATAAATAAGTGATTTAACTTGAGTTCAGTTTGATAATGATAGCAAAACTTGTTGTAAAACCATTTTACCAGTGTGCCCAACAATTTCTCCTTTGCACACTTTGTTTATGCATACATGTTACTTTTAGCTTGTTATAGCTTAGCTACAAAAACAAGCATTGACTTCCTACGTCGTATTTGTTTTAAAACAAAAAATAAATTTATTGGTAGTTAAATTTAAGTTATCCTTACTTATGGAACTATACTTACGGATTCTTTTGATACCATCGATGTTATTCTACGCTCACGAATTCTGGAGATTTTAGAGGTTTTTTAACGACTTTAAATTGTTTGTTCCCTGATTACCTTTCTTCAATGCCGCGGCCGTTGATTATGCTTGTTCCCGGTATCAATGGGCTCCACACAACTCATCCGAAGGGTACCGGGAATCAGCCAAAGAAATAGGGTTCGTTGCGGAGTTCATATTAAATAGAGTTCTTCCGTTTGCACAGCGCATTAATTCCCTGTCTAGTATTTACGTAAATGAATACTGCATACCCAGGACCAGGGGTAGCACTGGCTCAAAAATGTGAGGAGTCCCATTTGCATTTTTCAGGACCCTTTAAGGACTGCAAAAACTAAATTTAAGGGGTCCCCCAGAAATATAAGGGGTCCTAAAGTTTGAGCCTTTGAAAATGGTCAAACAATTTTTTACAGACAAACAGTCGCTAACACAGATACGCACACTAGCGTAAGATCATGTAACTCATATACCTATGTCGTGTCCATGTTAATCAGTAGAAGATACTTATATATAGATGTTTTGGAAATCGCTTGAAACTTTTGCGGAAGCAATTCTGAAGCGATTTAGTGTGTTTAACAACTTTTAAAAATACAGGATTTGCATTGTATTTATCTTTTACGGACATTAATAAATTTAAAATGTAGGCACAGGATGGAGATTGACAATTTTCAGAATGTCTTAGGGTTTCCACGTCCATACATCGTCAGATTTAAGGGGTCCCTTTATTTTCGATTGGGACCCGTTAGTGAAGTTCAATATGTAAACTTACGCGACCATTATCGTCCAACAAGAAAATAAGGGGTCCTAGGACGCGAGGACGCGCAAGAACGCGAGCCCTGCCCAGGACCCTAATTGTACATAATTTGTCGTATTGGGTGGTTTTAAATGTCAAATATGTTAGAACATTGTATAGTTTGGTAATAGACCATTTAAAATTGAGATCAGAAATCTTCGGAAAACAGGTCACGTGCGTTCTTCTGAATCGCACTAACAGCAGCCTGGTGATGTGACAATTTGGAACCCGATAGTTTATTTTAAGGGAATAAATAGTAATGAAAACTGGAAACCATAGCTGGTACCAGGCTGCTGTTAACAGTTGATCGCATTCATAGCATTGGTTGTCCGCCTAGTGATTTACTATGTTTCCACACACGCGTACACCCATGAAGAGTAAAACGTGGAACGAGACTAATTGAAACTATTCAGAACCGATCGTAAATTTCCGCGAATTGAAATCAAGCTGACGAGTTCTATATTTTCGCTGTGATTAGGGCCGATTTTATATCATTAATATTTCCTTTTGAGTAGCATTTATGGAGCTGAAAATTTATATAGGATGCAATAACAGTACATAGCACATGCATAACCCAGGTAAGTGTATACAAATGTTCTAGCAATAGGCAAACTAGATACGAAAATCGGCAACGTCCGAACATATGCTTTCATTTCATAGCTCTCATACTGTAGAGTCGTATCACGACGTATGAGAGCTATGAAACAGAGCTAGTTACAGCTAGGCTAAAATTGTTTTTTCAACTATACGTATCACGTGATAACCACGATCGTTTTTGCAAAATATCGCAAAATGGCGCGGTGCAACCCCCCCCCCCCCTCCCCCCTCCCCCTTACTCTGGGGGGTAATTTCTCGGAACTTTCGGGGATACCATATATAACTGTTTTTATTAAATGATCAAAGATATCATGAAATTTAAGGAAAATGTCAAATTGAAAATTCCAGGCGCTTTATAAGCGAGAAAATTGGCTTTTTGTAACAACCCTTGAACATGTAAACGTATAGGGAAATAATTTAGTTGTGTGAAATCTGCATGTTGTTCTGTGCTGGTGTGTTATCGTTCGCTTCATTTTTCTGATGATATTTTGATAAGTCTGCTACCAAAGTGCTTGAAATTCACTGAGGTCAGCAGGTCCTATTTGACAATTCCACTACAAAACTATCATGGTAAGATAGGGCAAAATATTCGATTTCACCATGATTTCAGAAGCAAACGATACAGGCAAATTACACGATGAAAGTAGCCCACCGAATTAAGCAGTCTTGTCATCATCAACAACAGCGTAAAAAAGTGAAATTACTTAGCTTACTACATCATGCCATTACTAAGCTTCGGTCATATTAGAAGCTCAAATTATAATAAATAGCTGCCTTGAAGTATAATCGCCTTGCAAACAAGGTCAATCTGACTGCTGGTGGAAAGTGAAATTAAGATTAATTAAAGGTGTTTTTTTTATAGCTATGTTGAAATCATCCCTATGCCAGAGACTACATCTAAGCAGCTATTTAATGACTCAGCCTAGTTTTGTGCTGAATCAAGGCATACAAATTATTGTATCGGCTAGTTGAATTGATAAAGCTTCAAAATTCAACAGTGTTGGAAGGATACATTGCCTGGCTATTGGATTTTGAAGCTTACTTTGAATTCTAGCCTAAATTAGTTTTATGTGTGCAAGTAAGGTTATTGGGGACAGTCTTCCAACTGCTACATCTAGTAGATTCATTTGCCAGTCATAAATTATCCCCGATCACATTATCATGCCCCCCCCCCCCCCCCCCATGTATAAATATATATATATATATATATATATTGGTGTTTTTTAAATTAAAGGGTCTAGAGGGTTTCAGTATCCATCATCAAAAAGTGCTTGTAAATAAATTGATTAGATCAATTCACATGATCAGGTTTGCTGTGATTCAGCATAATTTGCAATGTACACTGCTAAAATGTTGAGCAAAATACGTTGCTTAATTGTGTTTAACCATCTGTTGGGTAAATGGTTGATTAAATTTTATTCAACATAATATGTAGAAATCCAGGTGTTGGATTTAAAACTACCCAACTGTTGAGTATTTGTCTCAGGTAATCACGCAACTTACGTTAAGCTATAGATGAGGTGACCTATGATGTCATGTATTTACAAATGGGACACCCTCTGTTGTTTCCCTCCAGGCAGAATATACAGTAAAGTTAATGAAGACAACATGAAATTTCTTTCTATAATGAATTGTAAAACTCATTTAGTTTTAGATTTTTGTGTGAAATGCGATAGCTTATAGCATTCCCAAGCAAGTTTAAAGACAGTTTTGATAACAATTTGCTGTGACACCACAATCTAGTTAGAAAACCTGATCTGGCCTATGTAAACTACAGGAACTCTTGCCCGGTGTGTTTTGTCTCAAACCAACAGAGGGCGTCCTAAATGTCAACAAATGTCACCTCATCTATACTCATGTGGTTTTTATTGATCAACTGTTGCTTAAATCCTAGATTCTAATGTAATATTCCACTTCAGCAACTGTTGCATGAGCATTGAGGAAAATCACGCAACAGCTGATGCAAGTTACGCACATGTGAATTTTAGGCAACTGTTGTCCAAAAAAGCCCATTGCGTATCATGCAATCATTATGGCGTCTTGTGCACGAGCTGAGTTCTCTGGATCTGGATAAATTATAGTCTGATAAATAAAACGGTGAATCAGCAACAACATCAGAGTTTGTGACATCTGACAGACGTTTTATGTCTACGGGAATACCATACTATGGGAAAGCGCCAGTTACACAACAGGGCTTGCCGTATGATTCCCGTTGGTCGTAGATTTATGGGAATGTAAAATATAAGGGAAATTTACGGTCATCTGCCCGTGATATACCTTTCATTTACAGCTGTGTTTTTTTACAGTGTATATATTACTTACGTGTATGTGAAAAAAACTATACATAAATAAAGAATTCCCTTCTCTCAATGCCCCGTTAAATAAAATAAAAAAATCAATTATATTTACACGACAAGTTTACAAGATGATGGAAGCTTTATATTTTTATACCAACATTAAATCAATATGCAACGCAGCAGTAGTACACTTTATGACTTTGTATTTTTTATTTATTTCATCATTCTTTATTCAATCATTAATGATTAAAAATAGTGCGATAAAACTGATAATGAAAACGCACATAAAATCCCAGGACACGATGTTGATCCGTCAATGACCAGCACTGACCGACCAACATACAGGCAGGGAAAGACTAGCCTCGGTTCGAGGCTTCTGGGCCCTGGGATACTTTGTTTTTTATTTTTCTCTCTCTCTCTCTCTGTTTTCAATTTTTCTGTGAGCTTGGTTGATTTTTATTCAGTGTGTCCAGTCCCCCTACCTCTGTTATGGTCAGATTCAAATGTCTTAAAATAGTTGAAGTAAGTTGCTGATCCCCCTGTATATCTATGACACTACTCTCAACAGTAACAGGTACCCGGTCTACTAAATGCTCACAATCTCTATTGCTTGCCTCCCACTGTGCTCGGGCGGCAAACAATTCATCACACAGAAAACACTATGTAAAGAAATTACACAAAATATGTAAAAAATACACAATCTGTGTAAAAATAGAACTCCATAATACAATGTAAACAGTTGTGTTAAGCTTTTGCATAGGAATTTACACAAGCTTGGGTATATATTACATGTTAGGGTTGCTCTTTCCTGAATCAATAAGCTTTGCCTGGACTAACAAAGGTTGGACATGTTGCCTCCATTTATTAAAGCGGTGGTTCTCAATCTCATTCTCATTCTTGATATTTGATTTAAATGGCTTCCACTTGGATTTAGCTCGAGCAATGGTAGGCATGGATTTGCTAGCGGCCCAGTCTGATAACAGATATTCCACTGTCTAAGCTTTTGCATCAAGCACACTTTATGACTATGTATTTATCTTATTACCCAAACTAGAAAAACTAAATATTCCTTTCATTTAACTGGTTGATACGACGTCGATATCTCCATGACGTCATCCATATACGTAAAACCACAATGCACTGTCGGTGTACTACACCACGTGCGCACACGTGTCTAAAACAGACACCAACCGCCGTTCATCCGATTCGGCGTATCTTAATCAGTGGGTTTTTTTGTCAGTTGTATGTTGCCGGTACCAGTGACGACATCACACCTGCCCGAGAAATCGCGCCGTTGCTTCGATTCGATCGTACAGAACAAAAATATTGTGATTAAAGTCCGGAGTCAAGTGAGGCTCTAGTTCCGTACGTGTCTATCGCGCCGGTGAGGACGTCTGATGCGGAAACCACTGTCCATGCACTAACAACGAAATTGCATCGCATCGAAGAAATACGTACTGATTTTGATATTGAAAACTTTTCGATTGTTTCAGAACAGTGTTTGAATATTTGAACCAGTTTCGGTGCCTGGGTGTTTTTAATCATTTCATTTTATGTCGAAGATGTCCGTGAGACATAAGTAGCATTTTTTCTTCTTCTGTTTTTGTGTGTGCTCAGCTACAAAGTATATACTACTCCAAGAAGTATGGAGCCGCTAGGAATGAGTGCTGATGAGTACAGAGTAAGAGGTAAGTGCATGACGAGATTTTAACATTTTCCACGCGGCTATAGTATTAGTTTTACCCGTATCCAAACAGATTTTTCAGAAACCTTTCCCAACTTTCGAGGTCTATCTCAAGGATCAATACTAGCTATCCCGACGGCGAACCTGTTTAAAATATTTATAATTTGTTTAATACCCGTCGTATATGCCTATCATTTCTATCTAAATACTAGCTATGTTTGTAATGCATTTCTCATGGTGATTCCAAATAATATGGTAATACAATTCAATTATTTTGACTTATTTTTGAAACATTGCCTGCCGTATGGAAAGTATTAATTTCAATTTCATCTATAGAACCATTGCCATACTCATATCGTATTCCTGAAAAAGCCGACCAGGTAATAAATACGCTCATCATAACAGGTTATCAATACGCTTATAACTCTACAAATATATTTCCAACTTCAAAATATAAAATTACAAAAATATGGTATATTTTTTCCTCTTTAAATAGAGACATTGTTGGCGAGATCGGTACAATTTAGAGCGGTACACCGAAAAGAATGAAATAATGTGCAGTTTTCATTTTCGCACTTGTGCTTTTGAACACGCAGGGGTGTGACAGGTATGTGTGTGGGCTGCATTGATCAATTGAAGCATATCCCCAAATCCTTATCTTTATATATCGATTGATGAGTTGTCGCTACCTGTTAATCAATAAACTGCCCATTGCTACGCTGAGGCTGCGTGTAGAACCAAATGCTAAAATGAAATACGGACTTTGTTTGGGTTTTTGAACACATAGATGTGCTAATATTTCAGTCAATCTGCCCGTCAAATTAAAGAGAAGAAATGTCCTTACAAATTCATAATTTAATAGTTTTACGTATAAGAGCTATACTGTTGAAGTTAAGAGCAACATTACTACCTGGTCAGTTGCTTATTTTGAGGACTGTATATCGTCAGTGAACATGGTGAAAATTATAATCTTATACTCCTGTTGATAACATTCTGTTTCAGTATAGAATGCATTGTTTTGTTTTGATAATGAAACTTAAGAGGGGTTTTTTTATGTTGAATGCTAAAAATGGTCTGCCATGGGATACGGAATGAATATCTGGAATAAGTCTGGAAAATCTTATTTAATAATATTCCTAGGAAGCACTGCAGACTGTATAGTACACATGGCTCGTACTTATACATGTTGTCATTTTACGACAGTCGTAATGCTTTGGATCACCATATACAGGGTGAGCCAAGAAACTGCAACAGTGGAAAGAAGCCATCTTTTTTAAAACTAAGTTGAACTTTGAAAATGTTTAAACGTTATAAGAATACCCTACTTGTTACTAACTTTGTGTGAAAAAATGAAGTCAATATCATTTTCCGTTTGCCTTTGGTGAACCTTTTTACCCGTGCCCCAATTTCACACGTTTGTCCACGAGATACCCAAAACATGCATAAGATCGCAAAATGTGTCTCCCGTTCAAATTTGGAAACTTGAGTGCATTCGTGATGTAATTGGAATTTAATGCATCCTTTCTTGTTAACATGTGAGTTAACATAATCAATTTACCTCACCCATGCTATGAATTGCTTATAATGTTCTAAATTCGGATGAAAAACTGAACCTTTCCATATTTATTTTTGACGGGATATTCAAATATGAAAATGCAATGTGTGCAATTTTAATTGAAAATCACTGTTTTCGTGGACAAACACGTTAATTGGAGTGTGCGGCAAAGAGGGTCACCAAAGACAAACGGAAAATGCGATCGAATACATCTTTTCACACAAAGTTAGGAACAGATATGTCATTCTTGCCACGTTTAAAAAGTTTCAAAATTCAACATGGTTTTGAAAACAAAATGGATTCTTTTCACTATTGCAGTTTTTTACTCACCCTGTACGTCCAAGCCACCTTAACACATTCCACGCGGCTATAGGTTTTACCATTATACACAACAAAATATTCAGAAACATTTCCCAACTTACAAGGTCTATCTCAAGGATAACTCAACCAATACTAGGCATGTTTGTACTAATTTCAATTCATTTCTCATTTTGATTCCAAATATGGTAATGAATAATGTTGACCTATTTGAAACATTTTGTGAAATTTTGGAATGTCGTCTGCAGACTCCTGCCGCGTGGAAAGTGTTAACAATTGAACTGACACCACTGCAAATATTTCTTTATTTTACATGGAAATATTTGCATTCGTTTACTTCAATTTTCATTGGTGCTGGTATCGTATAAGTCTTGTTGCGTACAAGTTACATATATGTACAAGCCATACGTAAAAGTTTTGCAGAGTGGCATTAGTCACGTGATAAAGTGTCCGTCTGGTACTATACTGAAATAAGTCCAACAACAAAAAGTAGTTGTGTCGCCCTCAGCGACCGACCCTAAAATCGCAAAAATAAGGGACGGCTTTTCTTCAAAATTTCTTTCATTTTTTTATTTTTAGATTTTTAAATTTGTCCTCAAAGTGTCTAAATGTTACTATTTCTTGCTTGAAATGAATAAATTAGCTTCACTAAATGTTTTCAGATTATTATCACACTAGAAACATTAGCTAAATTGACATATGGGCCTATACCAGTTTTGTCTTGACATAAACCATATATTTTTCAGCTAAAAAAAGAAGAAGAAAAAAAGGATTTCCGACCGACCGACCCAATTTTTATTTTTTTAGTACTTGAGGGCAACATAACAATTTTTATTTTGGGCCTAAAGTTATAGTATAAGTCTTTTATCAGAGATATAATGTAAATACACTTTTTGCCACACCTCGGTTGAAAAACACACATAATAAATGATACAATCTATTAAACTTGGATTGGTGTTATTTCAATAAAAACATACGCATATTTGACTATGTGGACATCCGATGAATATGCGGAGACTCTTTGAATATTACCACCACAAATAGTATATCAAATTTTGCATATAGATGAAGATGAAGATACGGACATTTATTTTTTATGTTCCAACGTTTCTAGGTTAATTGTCTGCATACAATCTCCTTCTTGTATAACATTTTTAGTACAGTGAACTTCATCGGTATTTGAACATATTGAATTTGGTATGGACTTTGGACATGTTTTATGTCGCCTTAAGATCATTTTTAGACACCCTATGTCAATCTCAACGACAATTGTGGATTAGCTGTTTGCAGTGGCGTAGCCAGAGGGGGGCGAGGGGGGCGATCACCCCCCGCCCCAATATTGACGTCGTGTCGGTTGAGATTGGCACTGTCGGTTCATTTGACCAGAGGAATCATGGAATTATGATGGTCAAAAGTAGACATATGAAAAAAATGTGCGCGCTACGCGCGCATAACAGTCACCTAAATGCAATATTCGTTGGTACAAGCTTCTTTAGAGCCAAAATGAACCTCAATCGTGCCAAAAATAGGTGCCAAGTCAAAAAAATTCGCGCGCTACGCGCGCGTGTCTTGACTAAAAAAACACTTGTCGGTTCATTTTCAGTTCTCGCCCCCCCCCCAATATGAATAACCTGGCTACGCCACTGGCTGTTTGACAATAGAAATCGTATGCTAATTTGTAATCCTCAATATTCAAGTTCTAACTCCCTCGTACCAATTAGTAATGCATACTCATAACTTGGTAAGGCCAAACAAAAAGTCGTTTCTCGTCCTCGCGCGCATCCATTTTGGCTGTCGCATCAAAAACGTGTTTTTTTAAAATTCTATTTGTTTAATATATTTGTAAATATTCTCAAGATCACACTGATGTTGTATTAATTGAGAACGTGTCAATTTCAAAAATAAACTGCGTTAAAATGAAAGAACAACACAACAGGCGAAAAGTTAATTATCAAAACATGATAAAAATGAAACTGTATCATCAGTGGATATAAATAAACCGTGGGTAAAACGTGTGTGTTAAAATATCAGTGTGGCCTTGGGAACATTTGTTTGTCGTTTTTGGCTGGAACTGATTTATTTATCAAAATATTCCACAGATCACACTGATATTTAGAATACACATCTTTTCTTGTTTAGCTTTGTATACCTGGAAGAGAAAAAATAGAGAATAAATCCTTGTGTTATAAAGTTTCCAGTATATACCCATTTTAAAGTTATAAAGCTAGTCAAAAGAAAAGTGGCGGCCATTTTAAAGCAAAAACATTTCCACCATGTTCGAAAAAGCGAAACCAGTTTTGGAAAAGGGGGCATCCGCCATCTTGGATCCGCCATTTTGAAACAAAAAACAAAAAACAAAAAAAATGCCCTTATCCTCCTATTTTCAAAAAGTTAGGACGAGAAACTAGGGTTTTTTTTACTTGGCCTAATCATTAATATCAGAAATAATTGATAGTTGTCATTTTCAAAGTATGTCGTTATAGTATCGAATGAACATTATGCGACCATTAACACATTTGCAATATTGTGTATGTTCTTCATCAATGGATATACTGCCAATTCCGATTTTCATGATTATAATTGACCATTATAGTAAGTAGGCTACATAGGAAATGAATAACTAGTATGGATATAAGACACAAGGCTAATCTCAAGATAATAATGGCAGGAAGAAACGGATTCGGGTCTGTGACTCATCTATTTAGCATTCAAAATTTAAAGATTATCTTTTTAAAAGTTCAGACTCGGAGTATGAACAGAAATTACTATTAATATAAGATTATGTTGATGAAAGTAAGTTTATTCACATTATGTATATTCTTTTAATATCAGTCAAAGAGATTTTCCACCGCCATGCCGCTTACGTTTAATAGGCATGAGATGACTCTGTACTCGGATAAGATATTAGGCGTTAGGCCAAACAAAGAAGGTTTGTCTCAGAAGCCCGCGCGCATTTGTATGTGAAATTAGCTTTTTTCTGCTTTTTGTTGGATATTTGTTTGATTTAGTGATTTTTTTCTTCTTCTATTTCCAAAAATAAATTAAAAAAAAGTTCTCTGTAAGGTTGGATTAGCAACAACAACAACAAAAATTGCATACCTTATAGCTTGTTTTCTTAAAAATTTAAAAAAATCGCACAGCACTTAGCATTTTGGCAAAATGTTTCTGAGGCAAACCTTCTTTGTTTGGCATTAGTACACTGTCGGCCGAGTGTACGTACTTTAAATTATACACTCACATTATTTCTGTAGCCAAGGAAATATATACACAAGAAAGACATGCATGGTATAACGCTCAACTGTTGGTTTGGGATATCAAACAAAAACATGTTGAACATATATCTGACATTATTATTATTATTTATATGTCAGTGACCCCCTTATACATCTGAACCACATCTCACATACAATACAAAAATGACACTATCTTACATTTACAAGACACCGAGAGACAATTAAAACGATAAACCTATCCCTTAAAACATAGATACATAAAGCAAGTGTTGCTGATAAAGAGCTTATTTATAATATTATTTAAAGGCGTTGTAATTGTAAGCATGTTAATTTACATTAATAACTGTTACTGGCATAGAATATAAAATTAAAAGACATAGACTAATGATTTGCTTAATCAGGCATGCCTTATTTTTAAGTCAGAGGTCATAGCACTCGTTTGAGAAAGGGTGGGTGGGTTGGGAAATTTGTCCACAAGCTAGCTTGCTGCTTGCTAAATCAAGAATGATCACTAGAATACAGGGTGACCCAGAAAATGTTGAACCCAAAAATCACAAACTTAAAAAAAAAAAAATGAAAAATGAAAATAAATAAATATAGCATGTAAGCAATTTATTCAGCTTTCTGGAGAACTTTAGATCATGTAAATTGGCCTTGCCAAACTAAAGATACACTTGATTGTGTGACAGGGGGTGTTTTCGCCCTTTTGTAAAAGTGAAAAAATTGTAACTTGGTTCAGGTATGTTTCAAACAGGTACTTGTTCTGCTCATGTAGCATGAAACCATTTTTTTTGCACTTCACTTACACTACAAAACAACACTTCTTACAAAATTACACGTATTTTAAGTTTCGTGTGGCCTATTTCTATGATCTAAAATGTTTCAGAAAGTTAAATGTATGGTGCACATAGCTGGTGAACGAGTTATGCAATATTTTGTTATTTTAATGGTAACAAAAAATTGAATTTTGTGATTTTTGGGTTCAACATTTTCTGGGTCACCCTGTAGTGTACAATATACAAAATGAAGATACTGACTATTTCTAAGAAAATGGGATGATGAGATGAGGCATGGGCAAAGGAATGTAACCACAGGATTGTGGTGGTAGGATTATAAGGCTGCTTAAGACAGATTTATGATCTCTTTAATTTAAACACAATTAAACTCTTTCATTTTAATTTCAACTTTAAATCCTTGTTTCTTAGTAATATCTTATTGATGTGGTTTTCGGGTAGGATGGGATAGACTTGCCCCATGTCTCTCTTGTTACTGTCTCCATTCTGTTAATGTCTCAATCTGTTTTTACGGTTTAATATCTAGTAGGCTTAGCCATTTAATACCAGTCATATAAGGTCACCATGCCTTAGCCCAGGCCATGTCCTTAAATAAGGTCATAATTATATACACCAGCAACAATGTCAGTAGGTCTCTAGGTGCTAGTTAGGGCACGTCTATCCATCCAGCCATCCAGGTAATTACTATACCAGGAAGCTGTTGTGCGGGACACCAACTGAACTCATACAGTGATCTACCCGCCAGATTGCGACCAGAAATTTCTTGTAAAGGCTAGGCATATGTCAGGTGATGGGCACAACAGGTGGTGCCATAATACTGGTACATGTAATAGATGTAGAGCATTTCAGTGGGTAAAAGTGTTTGGGTCATATCAGGGCATGCCTACTATTAATATACTAATAGTAAAATAATCAGACAATAAGGCCTTGTGAGCCAGCATATGTCAGGTGATGGGCACAACAGGTGGTGCCATTATACTGGTACATATAGAGCATGTAGAGCATTTCAGTGGGTAAAAGTGTTTGGGTCATATCAGGGCATGCCTTCTGGCTTAATTACCACTTTAGCAGTTCACCACAGACGAACTGGTCATACACCTGTTTACTTGGTGACAGAGTTAACATGGATAAATTGTAACCTTGTGAAATTCCCAAGAGAACTGGAGGTGGCTAGCAACCAGGAGTGGTAGCATGCCTTTAATATACTAATAGTAAAATAATCCACAGATAGTCATCTGTGAATAATCAGACAATAAGGCCTTGTGAGCCAGGCTAAGGATGGGAGGAAATAACATGTCAAAGTTTTAATTGATGAACATCAATTTGGAGCCAAGGTGTTCTCCTCAATTGTTCTTTAATAACGCCCACTATGTGGGTGATGTCAATTGTATATAGGATGAGAGTTGAGTCATGGACCTATCCCAATGAATATTACAGGTCCATGATTGGTTAACATTTGATACCACTGCTAACACTTGCCGGTTTTCTATTGGATAAGCATTAGCCCTGGGCTAATGCTTATCCAATAGAAAATAGCCCTCATGTTAAAAGTATACTTAGGCTTGTTTAGCTTAGGCCATTTCGTAATGTTTTACTTCTCGCATTCACTTTTATAACTAGACTCATCGAGATCAGAGAGTTCACCTCTAGTATAGGGGATCATCCCGGTCTGTGTCTGTACACACATATTCCTAGGTTACAGGGATACTCCTGTTAGAACTCCCTTGCGGAGTATTATGGAGGAAACCAAACCAAGTATACCAAGTACCTGCAGAGCTCTCTAAATTAAAGATATAATGATTGAAAATAATGAAGCCATCGAAATGACGAATAAAGATTGGTGTACATAACGAAAGAAAACTGACTGTATTTAATACCAGCGCCTGATTTGCATACACCACCTTACATGTGTATGATGATATTATGTACCGCTCGGGACTTCTACCCATCTTCACAGGGTCTTAGGCTACTAATGTCCGGTTTCAGACTTCCAGACAAAGATATTTGCTAATTATCAGTTCATAACAGAGGTATAATAATATGATAATGGCTATAATTGTTTTGAAAAAAGATGCTCGTTCTATTTTTAATTTGGTATTTGCTATACATGCGTGCGTATGTCAGTGGCTTGGTTTAGATAAAAAACTAAATAAATTAGCCCGAACTGACCTTCTCTGCGTATATGTACTCACGCGCACATCTTCTGGACGTACGCACATCCGGGAACTTGGTGCACAACATTCAATACGCACTTTTATTGTACCGTTTGGAAGTCCCATATAGGCCTAAATAATAATTATTAATATAGTTATCGATACATATTACAATTTCGATTGATATTCCAACGTCTGGGATATATAAAAACGGAAGCAATATTTTGAAATCACAAGGTATTCAATGTCTGCCTTACGTATAGGTCGGTTGAATAATTTGGCCCCACTGGTGGGAAAGGTGGCAGTACAAAATCAAAACTGTCGAGAGCTATTATTACATTTTCATTTCTGCTATAATATATATGGTGGTTTACTAAAGATTCTCCTGAGTATATCTATGTCACCTTTTAGTATTACGAGAGTGCAGTATGGACTTCCGCGAATAGTGCATTTTGGGTTCTTTTGGCAGCAAGAGACAGAATGTAATAAACACATTTTCATTCTTCATCCCTCGCGTATAGCCAAGGAGGTTCTACAGGTGGAAATACTTGTAATTTCATAACGACACCAATCTGGGCACCAAGAGTTCATATGCTTTTATGTATCAAAGAGATTTTGAAATTGTGAGATATCGGGGACAATTTGAGTGAAATAATTTTATATAATCACACTGAACATTTAAAGGTTGTGGTGAGATTACTATAGATGAAACGGAATAAAAAATATCCCATTTG
Source organism: Ophiura sarsii (assembly GCA_035610835.1). Classification (NCBI taxonomy): domain Eukaryota; kingdom Metazoa; phylum Echinodermata; class Ophiuroidea; order Amphilepidida; family Ophiuridae; genus Ophiura; species Ophiura sarsii. Next base: position 43,132,184 of record CM069456.1, on the reverse strand, counting down.
GAATTCCCTTTTGTATTTTCAATCTCCAACCTTCCAGCAGTGACGGAAGTAAAAAACCATAAAAATGTAGGGACGAGCCCAAATTTAGTTTGATATTGTTGAAAAATGTTGGAAATAAGCGCGCGAACTGCAAACATTTTTATGTGTGATAATGTATTTAAGCTTAAATTGATCAATTGATAAAATATTTAAACTAATTTGCCCAAAGCAAGAAGAAATGTGCAATTTTAACATAAAAATGGTCCCGTACGACGTCAATAATACGTCGCCTGTATTTGTCCCCACAACATGACATTTTAGGGGGGTAAGAAAAATCCCCGGAAAAAGTTGTACGCTTATAATACAAGTGTCGTTATTGCTGATTGGTAACCACCCCCCCCCCCCCCCCTCCCTCCCCTTACACACACACACAATCAACGGTACTTCTGCCGTCTATGCCCGCTTCCGCGTCTTGAATGCATCCTTTTTTAGTTATCGAGATAATCAAATGTACAAGACGTAAGTGTTTTTCTTATTTGGACATTTGGAAATTGTTTTTATCTTAAGCTATGAACAAAGGTAGGTTTCCCTGGTCCTGCTACCTCTCGCATCTGCTCACTAACGGAAGTGAAAGAGACATTGATCCCCAATAGGTTTAAATTTGTCATTGTTATACATAAAAGATACTAATGGTCGGTCTGATTCTACATATTTTACTTTTATTGGCGCCATCGATATATATTCCATGCAAGAGTACTGAAGCAAGTTAAAAGTTAATTCGGTTATGGATATTAAGTTAGTAGTTTATATAATGCTGTATTAAAGGGAGAGTAGGTTTAAAAACCATGTCAAGATATAACCACGTTACTATTGAAATCACTAGCTTCTTTGATGTTAGACAATTTTTCGTGTAGTCAATTCTAGCCACTCTCGGCTATTGGAAATGTATTGAACCGTATTATGATGTTATACCAGGGGTAAATCCAAAACATTTCTCAATGTAATGGTGTAAAAAGAATGCTACAATCAATTGTGATTTCCATAATGAATGACTATAAAAATCGGGCAATAGACCTATTTAATAAGGAATTGAACAGCTAGTTAACACGGCTGTTTGACTGTCCGCTTTATAATTTAAAATTATGGGATAAAAAAAGATTATATAGTGGCCCTTTTATGGTTTGACCTGATTTAGGTACTGCTAATGAATAAGAGTATACGGTGAAATTCAAGAAAATTGTTCGAGCCCTTTTTAAATTATCGGCATTTTCTACTTGATACATATTTTAACTCTATGGGAAATGTGGCCGATGATAAAATAATGATATTCAAAGCTCTATTTCTCAGAACTGGCACCAACAAATGTTCTGAAATTTTTACAAAAGATGGCCAGTATATTCAGGTATTTGAATCAGTTAAAAACAGAACTGGGCCAGCAAGTTACGGTGTTCTCAGAATAAAACGAACACATTATTTGGGATAAAACAGCCGTGATAAAGAAATTAATTTAGAACGGGAAAAGCTATTCTATTCATATATTCATACACTACCTGCAAGAATTCCTTACTCAATGATTATATCCTAGAAACTCCATCTTCTTTTGAATATTTTCACTATTAACGATGTTGCATGTATTCATTATATAGTTCTTCTTCATAAATTCATGTTTGTTGCATGTTACGATCATCTCATTTCATACAAAACTCTATAAATCAATTCAAAATCTACACAAAATCCCATAGACATTTGCCTCATTAGTATTCATGAGCTCATTACCGCTGCTAATGCGCTATGCGAAAATTCTCTCTCACCTACACCTTCTCTTAAAAATTCAGTTATATTAACAAATGCAATATAATATATAAGGATGTGCAGTCCTTATAAATACCTGAGGAGGTCGTTTCAATTTTCAAGAAAAACCTGACATTTAAAAGACAAATTAAATATTTTGGTTTAAAATCAGTGTTCCAATATATTAATACACGACAGATAACCACGCAGATTGTCTGTATTTCACACGAGGCAGCACAGACCCCATAGACATTTGCCTCATTAAATATTCATGAGCTCATTATCGCTTTTATAGCGCTTATGGGATATCCTTGCTTGCGAAAATCATCTCCGACAAATCATTAGTTTTACATTATTTCACAAAATGCAAGCACTTATAATTATTATGCCAATGATCTGTATTAATGATTATTAATACCTTAAACGTGGCTTGTGTTTACTGGAATTTCCAAAACTGATATTACTGTATTAAAGTTTTGGTTGTAGAAAGATACCTGTTGCGTACTGGGAACCAGCAAAATGTTCTGACCAAAACTTGCAACAGCAATTTTACATACAGGGGTATTCTGTCGATCGATGAATCGATCACTCTTTTAGCGCATTCTTTTATGAAGGCGGTTGACCAGGGGTGTGCCACTCAGCTTGCCGATCGGAAGCCACTTTTAAATTAAAATTTGGTCGGCATAGAATTGGTGGCGCTATACCGATAAGGCGTGATTGTAGCAGACGACGCGACGTCGGCCACGCGTCTCTCAGACGACCCAATATGGCAGCGGGAGTGCACCATTTTGAATTATTTTTAACAGTCATCGCCCGGTTGCGATTTTTTTTTACTAGTAAACATTTGTATGCTCTCACATGTAAAATCAGTTGACTTTTCTTTTTTCTTTTTTTTGAAAAATCATTTTATTCAGTGAGTTTTGCTTTATTCCGTATTAAAACGAAATAAATAAATTTTACAAATGTTTACTAGTAAAAAAAAATCGCCGCCGGTTAACGATGAAAATTCTTCTAATTATGATGAATTTGTCAAAATGATAAGATTAACATTCGCGTTTAGGTGTTATTCCTATACGAATTCAAAATGTAGGTTTCGCGTGGCCACCGTCGTCTGTGTAAAACTACCGCGAGAACAGCGCCACCAAACTTATGCCGATCAAAAATGCGGCGTTAAACCAGGTTAAATGCGCTAAACCCTGGTCACGGACGCATTCCGGACGATTACCATAATTTATGTAACATAACGTACGTTAGTATAGGACATTCCTATCCCAAAATTAATAGTATCCCTGGGTTGACCATTACAATGTGAAAGATGGAGATATCGCCCAATTAAAACACACCTGGCAGTAAGTTCGGGTTTGCATATGGTGGTATAGGTTGTTGGGCTATTTTGCTCCAAAAACATGGCACAACTGATGAAAAAAAGATATCGACTGATCTTCGCAATTTACAGTGACTGGCCTGCAGGAATGCAAATCATTGTCGCGGTAATTTTAAAACCGGCTAGGGATTTGACTGTGTAGATTTTGACCTGTCTCGATTTATATGGTTTTATATGAAATCTGGTGATCATAACATGCAACAAACATGAATTTATGAAGAAGAACTGTATAATGCACATTATACACAATCTTTACTTGTGAAAATAATCAATAGTCTGTTCATAGGAGATGGATTTTCTAAGCTATAATCACGGCGGAATCATTTCTAGGCGGGAATGAACATAAATGAAGATAGACGATGTCGCCATTGGAATTAGTTACATGCCCAAGCAGTAGTGGACAGAATATTTGGCCAAAATCTCTGATTTTTCCAATAGTGATATCGAACTTTCATTTGTGTTTTATTTTTTAATGGACATTTTGTGCGTCGTAAAATATGTTTTAATTAACATTTGTTAATCAGATATTCTAATTCTGGTGACAGCCAATATGTTAAAGACACCATTCCCATCACAATGAATACAAACCCGAAGTTGATTCAGTTTTGGAAACACCTTGTAAATAAAGTTACGAGGAGTGATTTGCACACACCTGCTACTATACGTAAACATAAACAATAGTAACTGAAACCACCACACGACAGGTAATTAATAATTATATATAAACGCCTAATTGAAACTCGCATGTTAATTGCCGTTCTTTTTTCAGGCCTATGGTAGTTTAATAGTAGTTTAAAGTTGTGTCATAAGGCGACCTTGTGACCATGAAAAACCCTCTGAGTAGGCAGGAGCAGAGGAATACTTCGCCACCCTAAAGAGGGCTGTTAACCCGGCAAAAAGCATGACATTTATCAAGCGCTGCAATATTAACGCGCGAGGTTTACTTTTAGAGACTTACACCAGCGCATGACAATCACGCGCACTGTACGATTTTAGTAATAGAGGGTGCGAAATAAAAGAACGCGATATTGCTTTAATATTATGATACAATCCGACAGCCGGCTGACAAAGTGCAATGCTCCGACAATAATACATGTATATCAGTGGCGGATCCAGGTTTAAAATTTACGGGGGCGGGGCTGACTTAATTTAGTGACCAATCAGAGAGTAGCAAAGCGAGCGGAGCGTCTCAAGGCGTGTGGTTCAGGGGTTCGAAGCTCATGGGTTGAAGGGTTTCTAAGAGGCTCGTGAAAGCACTCCTGGGATATATTTTATTAAGATTAACTTGCAATTTCTAGAACAGAAATGTCAAACGACCTAAACATTTTTAAGGTGCATCTAAAAACAAATTTAAAATGGTGACATAAAAATTGACTATTTGTACACTAAAATGGTCAAGAAAACGTTCCTGAAACCATGTTATTAAGCTTGAATATAACATCGCGCATTGCGCGAAAAAAAATGGCTATAGTAACACTAAAAAGGTCGAGAACAACGTACCTGAAGCCATCTTGTTAAGGGATCACGTCAAAACTCGACCGCCAGGCAACCGCCGGTTATGGCCGGTTCCGCCCGGTTCTCACAAAACGTGTCATCTGTTATAATATACACACATAATGAGGACAAATAGTTACACTCTGGTGAACACGACCGGTTGATAGTGCCTCGTCACACGCGTGAGCAATACAATCTTGAAGTAATGGGCTCTCAAGTCTCAGTTGATAACCAGTACAATACAGCTATTGATTTCCGCTGGGGTTGGCTTTTCAATCTGTTTATAGCTTAATTAACTTTTTAAATCAATACCGAAAGTCCAATGGTGCACTATTATGACCGCAAAGTAACAGATTGATAGTGTAAATTGGTCCGGTTACGGCATTGAGTCAACCGGCGGTTGTTCAGTGTTGCATGCGTGAATATTCATATACCAGTAAAACAGTTGACCTGAAAGAACCGGGCGGAACCGACCGTAACCGGCGGTCATCGGGCGGTCGAATTTTGATGTCTTCCCTAAGCTTGAATAATAAAACATCGAAACTATTTCGCGCATCGCATAGCACTCCGAAATTGGATATTTAAACACTAAACATTTTAGATAAAGTACCTGAAAATTGGCTATATATTTTTTAATTTTAAATAATCAAATGAACGTTCCTGAAACCATTTTGTTAAGCATAAATAATTAAACCTTAAAACTAAAAAAAATGACTATTTTAACACTAAAAAGTCCAGAAAAACGTTCCTGAAGCCATCTTGTTTAACAATTGATTTTGATACGTCATGTTAACAAGTTATCTGTGTCGTCCCTGTTGCAGAATATGCCACGTGTTCATTATGATTATTTACTGGCATTTTTATTAAACAAAACGCCTAAAGTTATCAAATACATTTTACTTAAGTCATGAAAATATTAATAATGTTTTTCTGCAGGAAAATATGCGACGTGTTCATTATGATTATTTACTGGTATTTTAATTAAACAAAACGCCTAAATTAAACTATCAAATACATTTTACTTTTTGCATGAAAACATTAATAATACTGATTTTCTGGAGTAAAAACTGACACGTGTTGATGTTATTACAAGCTGTCTTTTTAATTAAAACAAAACCCATCCAATCATTTCAATCATACCAAACACACACATACCTCAAAACCTTATTTTCAATCACCATGATCAATAGCGTAAAACTCTCCCGGAAAACTCTCTTGTTATATATAACTTGGATAATAAAACATTGCAACTAATTCGCGCGAAGCGCACAACAAATTATAGTTTTTTTAAACTAAAATGGTCCAGAAAACGTTCCTGAAACCAAGTTGTTAAGCTTGAAAATTGGAATTTGTTTTTTTGGGGGGACGTTGTCCTCACCGTGAAAATTGTGTGGGCGTGACCCCCTCCAACCCACCTGCAGTGGCGTAGCTAGGTTTTCCATATTCAAAATCGCCGTCCAGCCAGATATTTGAGAGTGGGGGTGCGAAAAATAACGGGCATTCAATAACCAAATTACCGAGGAGTCAATCTCAACCAACAGTGCCAGTCTCAACCGACAGTTCTAAGTCTCAACCGGCAAGAGTCTAATATTGGGGGGTCCCCCCTCCCCCTCTGGCTACGCCACTGCCCACCTGCCTGACAAAAGACTTCTCCAAGGTAATTTGTAATGATAGCTAGGATGAGAATATCGAAAGACCACCCAAACAATTGAATAAGCATTTAGAATGATATAAGATAGGGATGATATGCAAGGTAAATGGTAATTCTGTATTATCACTACAATATATTGGATAGTTAATAATGTAATAGCAGGTGTTTTAAAAGATCAAAATTAAAAAGATCATCGGAAAATAAAATCAAGGACATTAAAGGCTATTTAACATAATCTTCGATTTACAGATACTGGTTACTGTATTGACAAAAATCTAAACCGGTAAAGTAAAGTAGCTCTATCGCACTCGAAATAATGTCCTGCATTAATTCCATGCCATAAATATTCATTGAAATAATTATATGTTGTGTCTTGTATAACATCTAAGCCGTTCTGAACAGGGTCGTGTTAATTGGCGTAACTTGGAGATATAAATATATGAAAACAATTACGCCTACAAATATATAATTATTCCATAGTCTATAGGCTATATTAAAAAAAATCATTTGTCTCAAAGGTCCCGCGCGCGTTAGTCAATTGGTGCGCGTTAGAAGAAAAAAATAATGATTTTTTTTTTTTAAACAAAAAACAAAAAACAAAAAACCTCCCCGATTTTTCAGATTTTCATTGATCACATCATTTTCAATACAAAAGTTCACCTTTTCAAGGATTTCAATATTTTATATTTATATTTTTTTTATTTTAAAAACTTTGAAAAAAAATCGCATTCCACATTAGGTTTTGAACAACTGAAGAGCTTTTAATATAGCCTTATGAAGGCTCAAGAGCAGATGTGATTCCGGTCATTACATATGCATCTCTGACTGTGGATGGCTATTCACACCTTGTTCCAACAGTTGTGCATCGTTTATGAACCAGACACAATACAATTTTAATCAGTCACGTTCAGATTTATGTTAACGGGTTTTTTCTTGTGGGGCACATCTGATTTAGAAAGGGACCATTTTAACATCAGTCAATAGTTAGGTCACCCAAGCCCTATATGAAAGCTATGAAGATTGTTAAACGGGGTCAGTCGTCACAAACATGCACAAACACAATAATCAAACGACCTTGCTATTGTCATGCTATTGTCAACGCTCCCTACGCAGAGGTCTGCAGTGCAAATCTGTATGATTTTCGCCATGTAATGTCTATGGCAGATTTCATTCCGTGGTATAAAGCTATGAGGTTTCCGTGGTCTTCGCTATCTCCAAGCAGATAGAGCGATACGTACATGGACTTTTTTTTGTAGACGAGGGTTCATTTCATGATTTGGTGAGGTTTAGAATGAGTTAGGATTCCTGTAATTTTGAAGACCACGGATTTTCAAAACGTTAATTTTCCGACATTGTACGACATAAATTTGGTCACCAAACGTGTTTAAAACTATACATCTTACCGTTCTGCAGATGTTATTGACCCTCCTCTAAAATTCTACATGATTTTTAACACATTTCTTAGTTTTTGAGATGCCCAAATAGACCATTTTCCGAAGCTATTTCTAGCAAATATTGCAGTCACTAAGACTCCATTGTTTTCTTGCGTATAACAAAATATGACATGCAGTGTGACCTCTCTACTGGCTGAACATCACATTATTTTTTGAAGCGCCTTTGTCTGTACGAATAGCAATGGCGGCACCATAGGGGGGCGCATCTCGCATATGTTTGGTCTCCCTCCACCACCAAAAAAGGGGGAAACAAAATGCTGACGCCGCCATGAATAGTATTGGTATATGAAGCGTTATCGTAATACCATCTTATTACGAGTGTAACTTTACAAGATTTCGTATCGATTGCGTACACTGTAATATAAGATTCAGCAAATTTTACGGGGAAATGATTGGCAGTAAATTGTCAGGAACCTTTTTTCTTTCCCGTATTTGTACGGGTTGTTGCCCGTTTTCCTCCCGTTTTATGTCTACGGGAAAATTATTTTGTGGGAAAATGCCCGTTACACAACCATGACAACGGGGCTTTCTACGTATGATTCCCGTTGGCCGTAGATGTACGGGAAATCCCGTTCATTGTACGGTTATTTTGTACAGTGTACATCTTAAGTATAGGGTCACGCGTTATGAACTCGCCTCCCAATAGGGTGGTGCCGTTACATTTTTTAGCTTCATGCTGTCATTTTCCTCTAATATTTTTAAAACCACAAAAGCTATCTCAACAAATTTGGTACCATTTTAAAGCCCTAATAACAAGCTATCTGCCTGCCAAATGGCATTGGTATAGCTAATACAGAAAGGGAGATACAGCTGTTTGATGTTTGGGGACTAGGGGTGGTGCTGGAAGGGGTGCCGCTGGAAGGGGTGCCGCCTGTACAAACTCAATGGGGATAACCCCATGCTTTGTTCTTTATACAATAACTAGTAATCCCCTAATGTTACAAACATAATTTTGGTCCCATTTCAAAGGATATTTAGTAGTCTTTAAGTATGTGGTTCAACAGACTTGTCAACTAGTATTAACAACTAATTAATTATGGATAAGACCATGATCATCAGCTTTCTTCCTATTCGCTACACAGTCAACATGAATAATCAGCCTCAATTTACCGGATTTATAAAAATGACTATAACAGAAAAAGTTTTCAACCTATGATAGCAAAAGTATACATTTTTGGAAAGCTTGTAACTAGAGGAATTCAGAAATGCAGTTTATATCAGGGAAAGGTTCATCCTTAAACAAATATTTCTGAAAATTCTAAAAATATATGAAATAAAAATTGGAGATATTCACTAGCCGGTATAATTACCATACCGACGTAGTAACTTTGACAAATATATATCATCTGATGGGTAATTTCATGAGGAATTAAAATATGTAAACAAAATAATGATAGGGATAGGTATAAAAAATATATGGATCTCAAATTAAAAATTAAAAAACTCTGATATTTTCCGATCACACCATTTTAGTTCTTGGTCGCACTATAATTTTAATGGCATATTTGGTTTCCTCATGCAATTTCCCTTCAGAAAATGTTTACTTCTACTACCTCAGGGGGGTATACAAGCAAATATAAATGTGTAAAGTTAAAATCATGTCGCGAAAGCCAAAATCCGTGTGTAACGCGAAAGGAGGCGAGCTTATAACACATGACCATAGTTGAAAATATATGACTTCAATAGATATAGATTAGGAATCGACTGATACAATACTCAGAAGCAGGTGCCAAAATCGGTGGTTCTATTCAATGAAAGGTACAATTGATATGATGGCATGATTCACACAGAATGATGTTGTTGTAAAGTCACTGAGAACCATTACACCTTACCTTAGTCCCGGGGTGATTCCAATCGCTAGTACTAATGTACACTCGTCAAAAGAAGTTCCTTGCCACTCATTGAAGTTCAAATTTTTCACATAAATATTTAATACAAATTAAACAATTGCATGTCAAAATAAGCAGACAATAATTCTCTATCATGTCTGTATGCAATTAAGATGTACGCATTCATGCATGGCTGAGCACATTCGTTAAGCAATGGTAGGTGCGTAAAAGGAAATTGCAAGAAATGAGCATTTACAGTCATTTGAATGGAGGGATTATCCAATTTTTGGCAATCTTCTTGCCATTGTCAAGTGAATGGGATCTGCCATGCATGAGTGATCATGTCTAAATTCCATGTTAAGCTGTTAGAGAATTACTTTCTGCTTATTTTGATATACAATTATATATATATAATTATAGTCATTTTCATAAATCCATAATTATATATATAATTATATATATTCTATTATATATTAATTTAATTTAAGTGGCAAGGAACTTCTTTTGACGAGTGTAGAATCATCATAATGCGGAGGCTTTCAAGGAACCGCGCGAATTCGAATTTGGTCATGTGTTATTAGCTCGCCTCCTTTCGCGTTACACACAGATTTTGGCTTTCGCGACATGATTTTAACTTTACACATTTATAATTGCTTGTATACCCCCTGAGGTAGTATAAGTATACATTTTCTGAAGGGAAATTGCATGAGGAAACTAAATGCCATTGAAATTATAGTACGACCAAGGACTAAAATGGTATGATTCAAAATGTTCGGGAAAATATCAGAATTTTTAATTTTTAATTTGAGATCCATTTATTTGTTATACATACCCCTATCATTATTTACTTTACATATTTAAATTTCTCATGAAATTACCCATCAGATGATATATAATTATCAAAGGTTACTACGTCGGTAAGGTAATTATACCGGCTAGTGAATATCTACAATTTTTATTTTATATATTTTCAAAATGTTCAGAAATATTTTTTAATGATGTACCCTTCCCTGATCTAATCTGCATTCCTCTAGTTCCAAGCTTTCCAAAAATGTATACTTTTGCTATCATAGGTTGAAAACTTTTTCTGTTATAGTCATTTTCATAAATCCGGTAAATTGAGGCTGATTTATTCATGTTGACTGTGTAGCGAATAGGAAGAAAGCTGATGATCATTGTCTTATCCATAATTGATTAGTTGTTACAAATAGTTGACAAGTCTGTTGACCCACATATTTAAAGACTACTAAATATCCTTTAAAATGGGTCCAGAATGGTGTTTGTAACATTAGGGGATGACTAGTTATGGTAAAAAGAACAAAGCATGGGATTATCCCCATTGAGTTTGTACAGGCGGCACCCCTTCCAGCGGCACCCCTTCCGGCACCACCCTGGTCCCTAAACTTCAAACAGCTGTAGCCCCCCTTCTGGAATAGCTATACCAATGTCGTTTTGCAGGCGAATAGCTTGTTATTAGGTCTTTAAAATGATACCAAATGTGTGGTTTTAAAAATAGTTAAGGAATATGACAGCATGAAACTTAAAAATGTAACAGCACCACCCTTTTGGGAGGCGAGTTCATAACGCGTGACCATTTATATTACAGAATTTATATTACAGTTAGCATTTTAAAAAGTAGGTCACAGACGTACTACAATATAGAAGAAATACGTATTTTACTGAAGTATGTTTTCTAGTGCCTCTGAGACAATAATGATATAATGGTGAAACGATAAAAATGCTCAAACGAAAATGTTGGTTACAAAAAGGATCTGTATAAGCACACACAAAAGATCAGGCCACCTGCCTGACAAAACCACTCCAAAGTATGTAATCCTAGCTAGTGAAAATATATTGAAAGCCCATCCAAACAATGGAATAAGCATTAAGAATATATATAAGATATGTAAGATGTACAAAATAGCCGTACAATATAAGATAATTCTGTGTTGTCAATAAATTAGACAGTTATTAATGTCGAGCGGTGCTTTAACAGATCAAGAATCAAAATTTAAACGGAAAATTATTTTCCACACCACATTCGTGTTTCAGTAAATCGTAACGATATTGAATTGAAAAGAATTCTAAATCTCTATAAGTAGCTCTATATCTGACTTGAACATATTATTAAGTATTACATTCATTTATAGCTATGTATACCTATCATAGCGGCCATAATGGAAATTGATTCAAGGTCCAAATTTGTTTTTCTAGCCTCTCACCTTTTCAGTCACCCAAGAAAACACTGTTTGTCACATTTAAGCAACTTAGGGCTAATGGAAGTAATGTCGAATCTCATATTTTGGCCGTTTGGAGGCCATTTTAGTTATTTGGCAGCCATTTTGGATATTGTTACAAGCTCATAATATTATTTGAAGCCATATAAACTAGTATCAACCATGTTTGATTCAAAAGGGATCATTTTAGCCTCAACAGATGTTGTGTTTAAATTTTAGCATTTATAGTCCTAATATAATTGTATTTTGGCGGCCATTTTGAAAACGCCCTCTAGCGGACAATCTACCAGGGTACCAATTGTCTACCCGCCCTTTTTTATGTCTTACGGTCTGGGTCATTGCTGTGAAAAGAAACCGAGGGTCTTTCATTCACACGGGACCCCCTCAGACAATGGACTACTACAGGCTGTCCCAAAATGATTAGTACCCATCGATGCCATTTAATGTTTTCGTCAATGAGATTTAGGTCTGGTTTTTTTGTTTGTTTTTGACATAGGCCTACTGTACCCTTTATTTATTAAACTGCAGATCATGAATATCGGACATATTTAACTAAGGTAACACTCCATTGTGTAAGACATGGTGATTTCACACAAAAATGCACACACAAAATGTGTGTGTGTTAAACTGGTTTGAAAGAAACAAACTTATTCTCTCAAGCTCTTGTCTGCTGTTGTTCCTTTCTATTTTAAACTGTTGTTTGTTATGGTTGTTTAAATCATTAATATTCTTCATTTTGTTTCAATTTGAGGAGTAAAAATGGATCGTCACACATGAGTGATCACAAGCTTTGTTTCTATACGAGCTAGTTCTGAGGCTAAACTTGAGGGACATTTATAGTAGGTAAAGAAGTTGTCATGGGTAAATTAGTAGTGGCTTAGACTTCTTTTTCATATTGGGGTGGAGTTTCTTACCAAATTGGTAAAAATAAAATAGTCTCCTACTTTTTAACCTCACCAACTTCATCCTCCAATGTGAAAATAAAATCTAAGCCACTAAAAATTCACCTAATACCATTTCATTAGCTAAAGGTCCCTAAACACTAGTCAAATAAAACAATGCATGTGATCACTCAAGTGTGACGAACTTCTTTACCCTTCAAATTGAATCAAAATGAAGAATTATTAATGATTTCAACAACAATAACTAATAACAGTTAAAATAGAAAGGAACAACAGATTATATTAGTAGAAAAAGAGATTAAGAGAAATAGTATTTGTTTCTTTCAAACAAGTTGGTTAACACGTACACATTTTTTGTACTTTGTCGAAAAGGTGAAACCACCATGTTTTACATAATGGAGTGTATCTTGAGTTTGATAAATCCGATATTCGAGAACTAAAATTCTAATTAAAGGGTACAGTGTGTTAAAGATGATGGGAAACAACAGAACTGATCTCATTGATTTTAATGAACTTTTATTCATTCATTCATTCATAACTGGTTTATTAAAATTGATATAGCAGTACAAACACTGAATTGCATCAAATTTTACAAAGAAATACACACAATAAAAATACACGTGAATAGCCGTTAACTGTCTAAAACACTTTGGACAACTTTGGGCATCGATGGGTACTAATCTTTTTGGGACAGCCTGTAGATGTTTGATGATTTAATGGAAGTCGAAAGGAATATTTTGTTACCGTTTATTCCCGAATGTAGTTGTTGAAAATGGCTAAAAATACCCAGTGATTTCGGTTAGTAAATGTTAATCTGTTAACACTTTCCACGCGGCAGGCAGCTGCAGACGACATTCCAAAATTTCACAATTTTTTTCAAAATTGTCAAAATTCTTAAATGTCATTACCATTTCTGGAATCACCATGAGAAACGCATTGAAATGAGTACAAACATGCCTAGTATTGGTCCAGTAATCCTTGAGATAGACTTTGAAAATTGGAAATGGTTTCTGAAAATCTGTTCTGTATAATATGGCAAAACTGATAGCCGCGTGGAAAGTGTTAAGACAGTTAACGGCTATTCACACCTGTTTGTTCCGACAGTTTTGCAATCTTCATCACGGGTGTGAACCAGACACAATACAGTTTTAATCATTTACGTGCGAATTTTATAAGCCATTTGTGCGAAATATGTAACGAGTACATACAGTGTGTAACTTAAAGGGGCATTGAGAGATGTATCGAGATACTAAATGAGCAAATAACGTAAAGATAATTATCAACATAGCCCAAATCCAAAATGTCATACAATTCCGACATCGCCTTCATGCCAAATAAGCAAATAACGGCACTTCCGGGTTGAGATTTGCCGCGAAAGGCCGCATGTAAAACGATAGCATAACTTCCGAATTCAGCATGATCATATCGAAAATAAGAAAATCATGACATTTTTTATGATCAACGGCAAATGTTGGTAAACTGTTTCAGATGGTAGTAGTAGTATATGCCGAATAATTACTTTGATGCAAAAAACTGATTTCCAGGATAATTGAGGGCGCACTCCCATACGTTTCTCTCAATGCCCCTTTAAGCTTCGTATTATTTAACGAATTAATGTTCATGTTGCTCTAAATTAAATTGTGGTGAAACCTTAACTCACAATGGAATCGTCTTTCTTACGGTCATGCCGAAAAGAAGAAGAACATTTTGCCTTTTCCCAATCAAAACGATAATATCAACTTGGAGAAATAACCATTTTTTTAATTGTCTAGGAAAGCAGCCTCGTCTTTCTATTCTAGGCACGACCAACCTCGATTTTCACTAATCAAAATGATTACATCATTTGACTTTAAGTTCCGAGATTGCGGCAAATAATTTGCAGATTACACTGACTTTTGAAATGGTTGGGGGGAGCCGGAAACGGCGATGATCAGGATGATATCTGGTTTTGAAAATGTCTTCGATATACCTTTCATTATGTCAATTGAAAGCATTTTTATAGTCCACAAAATGCTCGCACAACAACAATTAATACGAGCGAGTTCATAGTTTGTTTATATTGCAGCAATCGATTTGTAAATGATATTTGTTTTGTATTTTGAAATAACCCTAAGCTTTTTCACCAATTGATCTTTCCCTCCAGAATAAAACAGTATCGTGTGCTTGCTTCATATGGATCTGTTAATGTGATATTGTTTTAAACAAAATGTCTGCCTTTGGTCTTGTGCATTCACCTAGTGTATAATGTTTGATTATTGTTGATAGCTAATGCATTGAAGCAAGAAAAGATTTGTTTCTATTAAAGGATTAGAGTACTGATTTGTGTTTTTAGATATCTTTATTAAAGAAATTATTTATTTAATTCTAACAGAAGACATTATAGATGGTGTGACCGGTGACGTCATGTATTTACAAATGGGACACCCTCTGCTGATTCCCTCCAGGCAGAATATACAGTAAAGTTAATGAAGACAACATGAAATTTCTTTCTAATGAATTGTAAACTCATTTATTTTTAATTTTGTGTGTGAAATGCCATAGCTTATAGCATTCCTAAGCAAGTTTAAAGACAGTTTTGATAACAATTTGCTGTGACACCACAATCTAGTTAGAAAACCTGATCTGGCCTATGTAAACTATAGGAACTCTTGCCCGGTGTGTTTTGTCTCAAATCAACAGAGGGCGTCCTAAATGTAAACAACGGTCACCTCATCTATTCTGATTGTCTTCTTGAGTCGAAAGGCATTCATTGTAACGTGAGCTAGATATCTACCATGCATGCCCTGGGAGCCGGAGATCAACAAATAAGTTGCAGCGAGTATTCTTTATTATCATAAATATGCAACACATTAAACATTAAAGTGCTCTAAAACCTATCATTAAACCGTTTAAGTGCAAATAACGATTCGAAAACATTAGAAACAAAAGTTCGTTTTCTGTTGTTGAAATACCCAGTCTAACATTACCGTTCCTACATGTAGTGACTCATATCATTATCATATGATGAGATTGGAGGCTTGACCATGGTTGAAGGAATATGCCATGTAAAAGGTTCATTCAATACGTCATACCTTCGACAGAATACTATGAATATTTAATAGTGGACACGGGTAATTACCCTGACCTGAAATGCCTTGTTAATCGTTTTATATAATTCTAAACTTGCTTCATTTGACGGACATAATAGTTTGACATCGGTATCGGTACCCCATCACGATTACTAGCAGTGAATTGGTCCGTGAGTTAGTCAGAAATGATCTGCTCTCAGAATAACTTGCGCGAAGCATGTACAATTACTTGAATGATTTTTTGTTGAATTTTGTTAGTGCTGTAATTATTGAACTAGGACTCAAATATATATAAAAGTATACTTTTTTGGAAAGGAAATGGATCAGAGAATCTAAATTTGGCACCAATTTTGACTAAAAATGTTGATTTTTTTTGTTGAGAAAATCACACACAAAAAAAATCACTTTTTTGACCCAATGTTTTTGAACAAAGCTAACAAACATAATTTTGAGTTTAAAATGCCCAAATCACTTGATGATGATTTAAAGACACTAATGAAGGGACGATTTTTTTGAAAGCATGCTATTTTTCCAAAATCTTTTTTTATAAACCTAATCCAATATTTTTTTAAATTGTGACAAAAAAGTGTAAAAAAAACAACAACAGCATTTTGTTCACGTTTTTTGGCACTTTTGGGTCAACATTTCCAAAAATATTAGATTAGGTTTAAAAAAATCGTCCCATCATTAGTGTCTTAACATCATCATCAAGTGATTTGATTTGAATTTTGTTATTTTCTCAAAAAAGATTTGTTTTTTTCAAAATTGACGCCAAATTTGGATTCTCTGATCCATTTTCTTTCCAAAAATGTATA
Source organism: Ophiura sarsii (assembly GCA_035610835.1). NCBI lineage: Eukaryota > Metazoa > Echinodermata > Ophiuroidea > Amphilepidida > Ophiuridae > Ophiura > Ophiura sarsii. Next base: position 43,115,580 of record CM069456.1, on the reverse strand, counting down.
TTTTTATGTGCATTCGATTAATAGTTCAATAATTATAATAATAACAGCACTCACAAAATTTAAATAATCAAATCAAAAACTTCCTTAAGTCCCCCCTTAAGACTAAATGTATCATGTCTTTGACCTTATAGCATGCTTTTAAATTGCATACACATTTCAATTTGGGAAGCTTCCGCATTAACAGTCCAGCGATATCAGTCACCGCGGGACTGTAACACAGTCTATTGTGTACATTCGCCTCAAGGTAAAGGTGTATTGATTATCAGTGACTTTACAACAACGTCACTCTGTGCAACTCATTCCATCATATCATTGTGTACACCAGGCGTACCTTCCATTGAATAGAACCACATCATATTTTGACACCTGCGTCTTATTGTATCCTTCATCTCTCAATCTAAAAATAGTATTCATATTATTTAATAGGGATATCTTTAGTGCTCAAATATCGTACGCAAAGAAGATCTCATCTTGATTAATTCTAGCAGGGTTTGCAACATTTACACCTACAACAAACCAGTGTGCTAAAAGATAAAACATTAATTATTGATCAACCAACTCCCACTTTAACATCCAGACTATTGGAATTTTAGAATGCACCGATGATCTTTATCTTTTTTCTTTAAAGAAATCTTTCAGAAGGACAACATACGGGACCTTTTGGAAGATTTCGCGCCAAATAGTTTATACAAGAGTAAATCTGCACCGTGAAATCTTTAGTATTTCTGGTTCATAAACAATGCACAACTGTTGGAACGAGGTGTGAATAGCTGTTCACAGTCAGAGAGGTGTATATTTAATGACCGGAGTCACATCTGCTATTTGAGCAAACATAATAAACGATATTATGGAATTAAAAAATTGAACAATATTTATAGACTTATTGATTCCATCTAATTTTAATCATAACTACATAAACAAGATCAACACTTTTTTGCACTACCCATTTGGTATAAAGGACCGCAGTAACGCCTTCGAGGTGCGAGATGCGTCATCGTGTTAATTATTTAGTTAATTTGGCTGATTGAAGTGTAACAGAAAGAAATAATTATCTTTAAATGAGATCAAACTACTTTATAGGTTTAGATTTCTTAGAAATAGCATGCTTTTAAATTGCATGCACATTTCAATTTGGGGAGCTTCCGCATTAACAGTCCAGCGATATCAGTCACCGCGGTACTGTAACACAGTCTATTGTGTACATTCGCCTCAAGCTAAGGTGTATTGATTGGCAGTGACTTTACAACAACGTCACTCTGTGCAACTCATTCCATCATATCATTGTGTACACCAGGCGTACCTTCCATTGAATAGAACCACATCATATTTTGACACCTGCGTCTTATTGTATCCTTCATCTCTCAATCTAAAAATAGTATTCATATTATTTAATAGGGATATCTTTAGTGCTCAAATATCGTACGCAAAGAAGATCTCATCTTGATTAAATTCTAGCATGGTTTGCAACATTTACACCTACAACTAAAACCAGTGTACTAAAAGATAAAATATTAATTATTGATCAACCAATTCCCATCTTAACATCCAGAGTATTGGAATTTAAGAATGCATTGATGATCTTTACCTCTTTTTCTTTAAAGAATTCTTTCAGAAGGACAACATACGGGACCTTTTGAAAGATTTCGCGCCAAATAGTTTATACAAGAGTAAATCTGCACCGTGAAATCTTTAGTATGTCTGGTTCATAAACAATGCACAACTGTTGGATGGAACGAGGTGTGAATAGCTGTTCACAGTCAGAGGTGTATATTTAATGACCAGAATCACATCTGCTATTTGAGCCAACATAATAAACGATAATATGAAATTAAACAATTGAATAATATTTGTTATAGACTTATTTCTAATCATAACTACATAAACAAGATCAACACTATTTTGCACTACCCATTTGGTATAAAGGACCTCCGTAACGCCTTCGAGGTGCGAGATGCGTCATCGTATTAATTATTTTTGTTAATTTGGCTGATTGAAGTGTAACAGAAAGAAATAATTATCTTTAAATGAGATCAAACTACTTTATAGGTTTAGATTTCTTAGAAATAGCATGCTTTTAAATTGCATACACATTTCAATTTGGGGAGCTTCCGCATTAACAGTCCAGCGATATCAGTCACCGCGGGACTGTAACACACAGTCTATTGTGTACATTCGCCTCAAGGTAAGGTGTATTGATTATCAGTGACTTTACAACAACGTCACTCTGTGCAACTCATTCCATCATATCATTGTGTACAGCAGGCGTACCTGCCATTGAATAGAACCACATCATATTTTGACACCTGCGTCTTATTGTATCCTTCATCTCTCAATCTAAAAATAGTATTCATATTATTTAATAGGGATATCTTTAGTGCTCACATATCGTACGCAAAGAAGATCTCATCTTGATTAATTCTAGCATGGTTTGCAACATTTACACCTACAACTAAAACCAGTGTACTAAAAGATAAAATATTAATTATTGATCAACCATCTTAACATCTGGAGTATTGGAATTTAAAGAAATCTTTCAGAAGGACAACATACGGGACCTTTTGGAACATTTCGGGCGAAATAGCTTAGTACAATTATATAGTGAATCTGCACGGTGAAATAATTAGTATGTCTGGTTCATAAACATTGCACAATTTTGAGCCAGCGTAATAAACGATATTATGGAATTAAAAAATTGAACAATATTTATAGACTTATTGATTCCATCTAATTCTAATCGTAACTACATAAACAAGATCAACACTATTTTGCGCTACCCATTTGGTAAAAAGGACCTCCGTAACGCCTTCGAGGTGCGAGATGCGTCATCGTGTTAATTATTTAGTTCATTTGGCTGATTGAAGTGTAACAGAAAGAAATAATTATCTTTAAATGAGATCAAACTACTTTATAGGTTTAGATTTCTTAGAAATAGCATGCTTTTAAATTGCATACACATTTCAATTCGGTGAGCTTCCGCATTAACAGTCCTGCGATATCAGTCACCGCGGGACTGTTACACAGTCTATTGTGTACATTCGCCTCAAGCTAAGGTGTATTGATTATCAGTGACTTTACAACAACGTCACTCTGTGCAACTCATTCCATCATATCATTGTGTACACCAGGCGTACCTTCCATTGAATAGAACCACATTATATTTTGACACCTGCGTCTTATTGTATCCTTCATCTCGCAATCTAAAAATAGTATTCATATTATTTAATAGGGATATCTTAGTGCTCAAATATCGTACGTAAAGAAGATCTCATCTTGATTAAATCTAGCATGGTTTGCAACATTTACACCTACAACTCAAACCAGTGTACTAAAAGATAAAATATTAATTATTGATCAACCAACTCCCACTTTAACATCCAGAGTATTGGAATTTAAGAATGCATTGATGATCTTTATTTTTTTCTTTAAAGAATTCTTTCAGAAGAACAACATACGGGACCTTTTGGAACCTTTCGCGCCAAATAGCTTATACAAGAGTAAATCTGCACCGTGAAATCTTTAGTATTTCTGGTTCATAAACAATGCACAACTGTTGGAACGAGGTGTGAATAGCTGTTCACAGTCAGAGAGGTGTATATTTAATGACCGGAGTCACATCTGCTATTTGAGCAAACATAATAAACGATATTATGGAATTAAAATATTGAACAATATTTATAGACTTATTGATTCCATCTAATTCTAATCGTAACTACATAAACAAGATTTACACTATTTTGCACTACCCTTCTCGTAAAAAGGACCTCCGTAACGCCTTCGAGGTGCGAGATGCGTCATCGTGGTAATTATTTAGTTAATTTGGCTGATTGAAGTGTAACAGAAAGAAATAATTACTATCTTTAAATGAGATCAAACTACTTTATAGGTTTAGATTTCTTGTCAATATCCAAACTACAGGGTGTCCCAAAAGTGTCGCTGTTAAATCCTTATATCTCCGGTAAAACAATTCGCAGTATAAAACAGAAAAAATATGTGGATAGAGAAAAATTTGCCAAATTAAACTAACAATCTATTTGTATTGCCAAAGTACAGACGGATTATTTTCGAACTGCCCAGCGGCATTTACGTAACGCGTCTATGCAATGCATTCAAGATCAAGAATGGAAATACTTCCATAATTAAAGAGAGAGGGAGAGAGGAGGATGCGAGTAAAGAAAAACGTTCATGAACATGTGTTCCTATTCAATTAGTATTAGTATTATGAACTTTAACATATTTGCATCCGGATTAAAATCAGCTACGGATACCTGGTGACCTGAAAGTTGATCAATGCATGGTATTGTGAATTATGTGACCAAACCCGTCTTATACAGAGAGTGTCAAAAATGTGTCCCATGTTAAACAAGATTTCTTTGGCCATGAAAAATATTTTAAAAATTGCACGTGAAATAGTTATAACCATCAACTTCAGCAAAATTTAATGAGGCATAAGAATTGTTTCTATACATTTTCAAATTATGGCAAATCTACTCAGGCATGTCAAATTCAGGCTTTGGCCACTCTTTATGTGCATAGAACTCTTTTATTAGAATTATCATTCAGCGTGTCATTGAACACAATCAATCAAATCAATAATAATCTACCTACATGTCAGTTCATTTTGAGAAGAAAGAAATATTTTCATCCATATGACAACCAACAGAATATTAGATGGATTTTAAACAATACATCTCAAATCTCAAATGCAGCATTTTCAGTTGAAAATCCAATTCTTGTTTAAAAATGGCTAATGTGGAATCTGCACTCTTGTTATTGAATGGTTCATATCTCGAGAGTTTGGATGGAATTTAAAGAGATGAAGTGTATTTGATAGAGGACTAATAGAGCTTACCAATAGACTATTTTATTTAAAATAAAAAATGGGATGTATTATTTAATTATATGTGTCTCTCACGGGACACTTTTTTTAACACACCTTGTATAAATATAAAAAGGGACAAGTTTTCTCTATCCAAATAAAAAATAAATGTGAGTCACCTGTATTTTTACTACAAAGCGAAGTATAAATTTGTTATCCATGATTTCAGGACTTTTCGTTGAATTTGTAACACTATTTTTAGCAACACCTGCTATTACATTAATTAACTATTCAGTCCAGTTAACTGTTGACAATAAACATTTATACAGTAAACTTGTATATCATCGCTATCTGATATCACTATACATTGCCAAATGCTATTGTTTGGATTGCCTTTCGATTCTCTTTCTACCTAGGATTAAAACTTTCTTGCCGAAGTGTTGTTGCCAGACAGGTAGACCCTGAGTACTTTCCACGCGGCTAGTAGTCACGTTATAGTTTTACCACATTCAAAACAGATTTTTCAGAAACCTTACCCAACTTTCAAAGTCATATTTCGAAAATTACTGAACCAATAATAGGCATGTTTGTACTTATTTTAATGCATTTCTCATGGTAATTCCAAATATGGTGATGAAATTCAACAATCTTGAAATTTTTGAAACATTTGGTGAACTTTTGGAACTGTCGTCTGGAGACGACTGTCGCATGGAAAGTATTAAGGCAATAAGATATGGGTGTCAATTAGAGCACTGTACTTCATCAAGCTACCGGATTGCGCTAGGCAAATAAAAAAAGATTTGTCGCAGAAAATGTTTACAAACAAAAACTTTTTTAGCGAATTGGCTATGAGGTATGCGATTTTCTTTTTATCGGCCATGTTGAATTTTAACCGGTTTCCAAATAATGCGTATAATTTTCGTGTTGATTCAAGCTTACATAGAGAACCACAGGGGGAAATGAAGGGGAAAAACACCGTCGCCGCGTAGAGCTACGCGCTCAAGCCTATTTCATATACCATGTGTGCGAGTTTCTGACAATCTCTCTTTTTTGCCTTAGAACATTGAGATTAGAGAGGATCATGTCCTTCAGATAGCAAAGACATGAGAGATAAGGGAATACATTTTGTTGACTACGTGTTGACTAAGTATCTGCCTCCTCAGCTAGTACAAATGATATTGATAAGGGACAAAATAAAGTATACAATACTTATTCTTGCATCATGATATATGACTATTTGATCCAGCAAAAACATAAGCAACATTTAAGGTGTGTAATCAAAACCTAAAGGTTTTTGCCTGTAAAATGATGTCACTCTTACAATATTTCCAATCAAATTGGCCTTTAAAAAAATTTGAAAAATCCTAATAATGAATTTAATTTCATAAAACAGAGCAAAAAATCAGTTACCACTAAACACTCTTTATGTTGCCTCATAATGTTCATGTTGCACAAAGAACGTGATGATGAAAAAAAAGTGTCTGATTAAAAATCTCACCACGACATAGTTTGCGAGTTTGTAACAACTTATTAAACAATCTTGTAAGACGAGCAACGTTAGCAGACATCATCACCTAGAGAGAGCAATATTAAAACAGCTAAGATACCTATGACGTGGCTGCTTTTATAGAGGATGTAAATTAGTGGTTTATTTAAGGAATATAACCCCGAGGACTACCTAATAACCACGAGTCATATTCAACCGAGATCTATAAGGGATTATAGGTATGCGAGATTCAACAGGAACACTGCTCCTAGAAATTCCGCGGGCTAAGTTTGTATACTTTATCGAAAGCTCAATTTGTCACGTTTTATGTTACCAATGGGGATGACGTGATAGGAAAAGAATATTAAAGGAAACAATAATGGTTGTAAGTTTCGGAGGCACTACATGTAGCGCCGATAATATTTTGCACATCGCCGAGGTAGTGTGCAAGCACGGGTCTATAAAAAGAGCCCGTGTCTGCCAGAACTCCCCCTAAAAGAAAAACACACACAAAAACAACACAAAACTCAAAACAAAAACTTTAAAAATTAATCTATTAAAATTAAAAAGAATAATGATGAATCCCAATTTATACCGTATTTATTTTACCACAGGTTCCCGCAAAATAATGACGCTAACTTGTTTTAATGATCAAATACTAAATAAGGTCATTAAAGAAACGCTAATTGTAGATGACGCAATTAAAAAACGTACATTTCCTGTTAAATCATAATGATTAGTAGTAATTGGTAATCAAGCTCCGGGGTTTTTTTTCAAAGTTTCTTAAGATAATTGCAAATAATATCAATATAGAAAAGTATAGAATATATGTCAATCGTGTAAACTCGAATATATTCATAAACCACAATTGAAATTTCATACCCATTCTTAGAAACCTTTCAATTGATTAATGTGAAATCAAAATATATTTAGTTTACGTTAAGCAAAACGCAAGTATCATAAGATTTTCACTTGATTCCGCATTTTTGTATCCAATCTTTGTATCCAATCAAATGTTTAATTGTCTGGAAAAGTAATTTCAAGAGTAACCTCGTCTTTCTATTCTGAGCATGCCTCACTAATCAAAATGATAACATCATTTGACTTTAGCTCCGAGATTGCGGCAAATACTTTGCAGATTACACTGACCTTTGTAATGGTTGTGGGAATAGAACATGGCGATGATATCTGGTTCTGAAAATGTCTTCTTCATTACGCTTACAATTGCCTGGGCGCGATATTAAAAGCTGGTTGTATTGGTCCCTCAAAAGGCTTGTATTACCATAATTGATAGGAGGTAGTTCATAGTCTACATTGCTACAATCTATTTGTGAATGATATGTTTTGTATATGTAGGAACCCAAAGCTTTTTTACTAATTGTATCATCTTTCCTGCCACTGAAATAGTATCGTCTGCATACTTCATAAAGGTTTGTTAATGTAATATTGTGCAAGATAATTTCTGCCCTCGGTCTTACGCTTTCACTTAGTGCTGATGTTTGATAGCTAATGGATTACATACTGCACTTTTTTACAATCTAACATACATTGATAATTGCTGTAATGTATTTGCATTCATTTGCAGTAACAAAAGGATTTGTTTATTTCAAAGGATCGCTATCTTAAGATAAAAAGAAATATTGCTAAATCAAAAGCATATAATTATTGATATTAGATAGGAACTATTTTATTTTATGTAGAAACCATTTATTGGTATTGCTATCTTAGGTAGAAAGCATTAACCTGATTGTGTTCTTTGAATGGAACGAATTAATTGGAATTTTAGTCAGAGTTCTTCAAATCATTTGAGAATAATAGATCTGAAAGGTACAATTCGTTAAAGATTGTTAATATCTATCGTTGAACCGATTTATATTACCATTCGAGAACATAAGAAACTAGAGTTCTATTTTTCTGCAATGCCCATACCCATTCTAGCAATATCGTTCATATAAAGACAATACCACAATGCATTGCGGTTTTGCAAAATGCCCTAAATCTGGTCTCCAATTTGTCTCAGTTCCCATAGACATATGCACATAATCATGGCTTCATAGCGCATTCGTCGTTGGAGCTCTTAGGTTCTAATTTACTTCAATGAATAAATCAGTTATCAGTGTTCCTTTTTCTTATTTCTAAAACTTAAGAACTCGACAAATGCATCGTGTGAAAAAAAACATTAGTTGGTTAGCATTTGCGCAATGCATTGTGGGAAGAATTTAAACTCTTCTTTGGTTTAGACAAGAGACTCAACGATGGTTTAAAAAACAGGTCATGTAAAAGTTCATTCAATACGTCATACGGTCATTCCTTAGCCTGAACAGAATGAATATTTAATGATGGACACGGGTAATTACACTGACTAGCGAAGTATTGTATTCTTTGAAAACCAAGTTTAAGTATTATATCTTGTTAATTTGCTTCGCTTGACTAAAACATACAATGTTGTATAATCAGGTCGCAGTGATAGTAACATGTTGTGAAATTATATAACTCTTTAACTTTAATTGTTTCCTAATCTAAAAGGTAGTCATATCGATAGCTCCTATCCAAATTAAATGCTAGGAAGAATATCAGAGAAGACCATTACACAATTGCAAAAGCAAGATAAACTACACATGTTTAATGTACAACCACTAGTTAATTATGTAATTAACGATCCAGTATTAAAAATTCAATTATCAGATGAAGGCGTTTATTTTGCACCTCAAATTCATGATTACTCATATCATGCCCTTTTCTATACAAATAGCTGTATTTGGTTACTTGGTAATATGATTATTATATTAGATGGATTCATAAATCTAAATTATTGTCTTTATTATTCTGTCTAATCCCGTAATGTAATTGATAATCATCATTCTATGATTCATACCTTGAATGTTGGGAAAGGTTTCTGAACAATATGGTAAAACCAATAGCCGCGTGGAAAGTGTTAACTACAGGGTGACCCAATAAAAAGTTTACCCAAAATGAAAGTTATATTTTTCAATTTCCTGTAATTTATATCTGTGTTTTTTATTTTATTATAAAGAATGGGTAATCGAGCATCTACCCTTAAACAATTATTTATTTTGGTTTAGTGGTTTTCAAGATATGGTCTTTTGAACATCGCTTTAACAAAACAGACTTGTCCTTGGAGCAAAGGCATGATTGAACACAAGCGAGACTCTTTATAATCAAATAAAAAAACACAGATATCAAATTACAGTGGAAAAATATAACTTTCATTGTGGGTAAACTTTTTATTGGGTCACCCTGTACATTCCTTATATTATAGAGATGAAGGATACAATGAATAGAAAGCAGGTGTCAACATGAGCGGATCTATTCAACGGAATCAATAGAAGGTATACAGTGATATGATGGAATGAGTTGCACAGAGTGACGTTGTTGTCAAGTCACTGTGAAGCATTACACCTTACCTTGAGGCGAATGTACACAATAGACTGTGTGTTACAGTCCCGGGGTATTTGATATATATAGACTGTTGATTTATCAGCTCACAGAGAACCACGCAATTGCAGATTATTTGTGTTTTAAAGATATACTGCTCACAAAAAGTATCGAAACACTTAGAAATGATCCAATATATAACGGCTCGAAAGGGTATGCATTAATTGAAGCAAATAACCAAGTACATAATTTTATTCTGCGTATTTTGACACCTCGATCGTTGAGATGCGATGTTGCGGAGCGGAGTTATTGTCATTTCAATGATCGTGGGTCCAGATTCAATTAATGCATACCCTTTCGAGATGTTATATATTGGATCATTTCTAAGTGTTTCGATACTTTTTGTGAGCAGTTTATTTTATATATATAGACATCCTGAAAAAAGAAAATTTTATTAATCGTACTAGATCCATTAAAGCGCGATTGCGACTAAAATTATTGAAAATATTTTGAGTATTCTCTTTCAAGTAATAAAATATAAGCTGCGACAGAATGACTCTGAGACTGATCTATTCAACGGAATCAATAGAAGGTATACAGTGATATGATGGAATGAGTTGCACAGAGTGACGTTGTTGTCAAGTCACTGTGAATCAATACACCTTACCTTGAGGCGAATGTACACAATAGACTGTGTTACAGTACCGGGGTATTTGCTATCTATAGGCTATTGATGTATCGGCTCACAGAGAACCACGCAATTACAGATTATTTGTGTTTTAAAGATATTTTATATATAGACATCCTGAAAAACCAAAATTATATTAATCATACTAGATCCATTAAAGCACGATTGCGACTAAAATTATTGAAAATATTTTGAGTATTCTCTTTCAAGTAATAAAATATAAGCTGCGACAGAATGACTCTGAGACTGAGTTAAAGGTATATTATGTGATCTTTCCAGGGAACGCCCTCAACATCGAAAAAAAAATTGAAAGAAGATTTTCTTGCAGATTTACATTTCTGATCATAAATCGTACATACATTCCAAGTTACAGGGCGATACGATTCTTAATTACTTCAAAATCATGATTTTAGAGTGAAAATAAACTGTCGGATAATCCGACAGTTTATTATTTTCACTCTAAATTCACTCTAAAACCATGATTTTGAGGTAATTAGGAATCGTATCGCTCTGTAACTTGGAATGTATGTATGATTTATGATCAGATATGTAAATCTGCAAGAAAATCTACTTTCTAAAAAAAATAATAAAGTTTAAGCCATAAAGCTTAAACTCCTTTAGCCGATGAAGCGGAAATTGTGTTTGCTATAGTTTGCTGGTCTCCCGTAGCAACCTTATGACCACTCTCGTTCCACTTCCGGGAGCCCGCGAACTCACTCCTTTGTTATATGTTTCTGCTCGTCCCCCCTAACTAATTTTATCATTCGCTCTTTCGTTCCGTACCAAGTAGGTTGATTTTAAAATAAAATAAAATATTCTATTTTGTCTCTCCTGCATATATAATTTCCGATGTCTACGGGTAATGAATAGAGGGCGCTCTCTGGAAAAGATCACATAATATGCCTTTAATGCTATTTCAGTTAAAATCACAGTCGTGGTGAAGATATAATTATCATGATTATGTCAATTAGTATACCACGGTGTCTGTTTTCAGTCAAGTAAAGCAAATTAACAAGATATAATGAGATTAACTTGGTTTTCAAAGCGTACTAGACTATTTAGGTCAGGATAATTACCCATATTCATAATTAAATATTCATAAAATTCTCTTGATGTTATGACATATTGGATGAATGTACTATGATTTTTAATGACCTGGTTTTATAATACGACCAAGCCTGAAATCCAAACTGTGATAGTGCCACCGAAAACTAGTTTTATGATTGGTATGATGACACAAGGAATAGTACCAGTCTTTACACTCGAGAATCGGTATTTGCTTTAACACTTTCCACGCTGCAGGCGGCAGTCGTCTGCAGACGACAGTTCCAAAACTTAACAAAATGTTTAAAAAAAAGTCAACATTGAATATCATCACCATATTTGGAATCACCATAAGAAATGCATTAATTAAGTACAAACATGTCTATTCTTGAGAATTTTTGTGGTAAAACCAATAGCCGCGGCAGTCAAATTATTAATCGTGGATGTTCTTGTGAGATTTCTTTGAATTAAAGCACATTTAGGATATGTTAAGGGTTCTGCAGATTATTCAATGCTTCTCACATCATGTAACAATGGATTATATATATCTGGCCAACACAACACTTTATTCAAATAACCCTTCTACCTAGAATAGCAAAAGGAACACAAAATAACCTAAAATAACAACGGATTCAAATACAACACTTATCTTTCAAGTAAAGATTAAGTATCAAGTAAAGATTAAGTATCAAGTAAAGATTAAGTATTTTAAGTATTAGATAAGTGTATCTAATACAACACTTGAGACAGAAAAAAAGCTTTCTACCTATGACGGCAAATCAATGAATGCAAACACTACTCATACTGAGGTGCTGGTAGCGCACGCGGGCTATCATGCGCAGCAAAATCTCAACATTTTGCGGGCTGCCTCCTTAGCTCAGTTAGAGCTGCCACATAGGCTCCCCCGGTTCGATCCCCGGCGCCGATGGAGCCGCTTCCCCTAAAATAAAAGACAAAAGAAAGACATGTTTTTCTCACCTGATACCATTGATCCCAAAAACGCGCCCGGGGTTAGGGTTATGATAATAAAATCAATGACCTCCTATTACCTACGATTGCAAAAAAAATTGGACGTTTTTTAAAATTAACTGATCCGGTAATATTAATATTAATACGATCATAGCTTTAAAAATATGGACCCAACTTAAAAATATTAAATTACAAAATTAAGGAATAATGTCTCCTGTTCAATTAGAGACATTGTTCGTGAGAAGATCGGTCAGCAATTAAGAACGCTACACCTAAAAGAATGAACCAAAATGCAGTTTCAAGTTTTAGAAATAATAAAAAGGAACACTGATAACTAATGTATTCATTGATGTAGACTAGAGTAGAACCTAAGAGCACCAACGATGTACGCGCTATGAAGCATGCATGATTGTGTGCATATGTCAATGGGAACCGGGACAAATTGGAGACAGAAATCGGAATTGGGGCGTTTTGCAAAAACGCAATGCATTGTGATGGTGTCTTTAAAATCTTCTTTGTACAATTCCATACATTTATAGTTTACATAATGTATAATCCATAAGCAATCAAACATCAAGAATATATTAAGGTGAATGTACAAGACCAAGGGCACACGTTATCTTGCACAATATTGCATTAACAAATCCTTTTGAAGTAGGCAGACGATACAATTTCAGTAGCGGGAAAGATGATACAATTAGTAAAAAAGGTTTGGTTTCCTACATATACAAAACATATCATTCACAAATAGTTAGTAGCGATGTAGACTATGAACTACCTCCTATCAATTATGGTAATACAAGCCTTTTGTGGGAGCAATAAAAGCAGCTTTTATTTTAATATCGCGCCCAGGCAATTTAAGAGTAATGAAGAAGACGTTTTCAAAACCAGATATCATCGCTATTTCCTATACTCCTACAACCATTACAAAGGTCAGTGTAATCTACAAAGTATTTGCCGCAATCTTGCCGGGAACTGAAGTCAAACGATGTCATGCATTTTGATTAGTGAAAATCGAGGTTGGTCATGCCAAGAATAGAAAGACGAGGCTGCTTTCCAAGACAATTAAAAAAATGGTTATTTGTACAAATTGATTTCAATGCAGTGGAAAGGTTGAAATCAACGAATTCAATGATATTGCCTATCTCCTTAATACCTGTTTTTTCTCTCAGAACTGTCAGGTAAAAGTAAAATCACCAAATAATGTAGTAGTAAACATGTTATTAAAAGGGCACTGAAAGATCCCCCGGGCGGAGAGCCCTCATTTTTCAGACATTTGGGTTTTCATGTACATGTACGCAATACTTTAATACACATGTACTAACTATCACCTGAAATTATAACGCTTAATTTATAATATTTCATGTAAAATTTCCTTTAATATACTTTCCCTATCACGTCATCCCCATTGAAAACACAAAACGTGACAAATTGAGCTTTCGATAAAGTATACAAACTTAGCCCGCGGAGAATCTAGAAGCAGTGTTCCCGTTGAATCTCGCATACCTATATCCCGTATAGATCTCGGTTGAATATGACTCGTGGTTATTAGGTAGTCCTCGGGGTTATATTCCTTAAATAAACCACTAATTTCCATCCTCTATAAAAGCAGCCACGTCACACAGGTATCTTAGCTGTTTTAATATTGCTCTCTCTAGGTGATGATGTCTGCTAGCGTTGCTCGTCTTACAATACTGTTTAACAAGTTGTTACAAACTCGCAAACTATGTCGTGGTGAGATCTTTTAATCAGACACCTTTTTCATCATCACGTTCTGTGTGCAACGTTAACATGATGAGGTTATATAAAGAGTGTTATAAAGTGTTAACTTCGGCGTTATATTTTGCTCTGATTTATGAAATTTTATCAGGATCTTTCAAATTTTTTATTTCTTATAAATTTGGTTCAACTATTTGCGTTTGTAAATCATTTGTCTCCTGCAAATACATCTCACGGGTTACAATCAACGATTATTTTTTCGCGCTTCCGAACTTCCATTGTAATCAATAACTTGAAGTATCCTTTAATGACTTTTTATGGCTGCGCTCGAGAACGTATCCGCCAGTTATTGATCACGTGCCATTCAAATTTGCTTGGAAATATTAAACAACACTTCAGTATTGTTTATTTTCCGTGTGGGGTACAAAATTAATCGTTACGACAATTTTGTGACGTAAGAGTAAATTTAGAGCAAAGTATTGTAGAAGATCACGTCTGCTTGTTTCCAATTCAGGTGTTGAGTACTGTAACAGTCCACAGATGTTTTGCTACGAACACATCAGTGATCAGAGAGCTCTGAAACATCCTATGGTGTTGCATTAATTACTAATGATGTGTTATTAATTACTTTATGTATATAGCTAATGAAGTAGTGATGTTTTAAATTAGTGTTCCATGTATGCGACTGCTTAATTTTTGGTGGTTTCAGACGTGCTTTTGCAGTGTAATAATACGGTGATCTAAATTAATTAATTAAAAACCCGAAAAGCCATCAACTAATTCTAGAAACAGTGATTTTAGGATTGTTAAGATTGTGAAATACACAGATATATATTCTCCTGTGTGTAAAACTGTCATATGAGACTTCCACATGTAGCTAATCAAGCACGATGCTCTGGTTCGTAATGATCGCAATCCATACAATCGAGGCCAAGGAGACGGTGCTTCCGTAAAACACAAAATGACTCTCTAGTGACTTTTGTCAATCGCTATTCACTCATGAGGAAATCTCAGTAGAGGAAGCTGATGAGGTCATAGCGATATAGACGTGAATGTGGTGCACCTGTCGCATTCCAAGGCTATTTGGGTGAAGTTGGTTTCCGAGAGATATTTCATCGATACACTCATGATTGATGTTGTTGATTGTCCCTTATATTAATGATACTAGGAATTAACGTAGGAAAGCTAAAGGCTAGCTCAACATTTGTTTTTATTTTGCATTTGTTATTTGGTATGATAAGTTATTTTGGTATGGTGAGTTATTTTGGCTGACGGTTGATTAAAAGCTGTAGTTCGATTTAACCAGTTTTCGTTGAACATTCATTCCACCCCTTAAAAGTTTGAGACTATTCTAACCCCCGATTTGCAAACTTTTGAGGGAAATAAATCTTCCCCCTACTACACCAATTCTTCTCAGATTTATTTCACACCACCTATTTGTTGCCAGGGCACTTGCTATACTACCATCGCTCTCTCAAGCATGGCCCAAGGCTTGGTATCATTACTTGGATAATTTATTGGGTTGAACTAGAAGCCGAAAGTGCTACTTTTACACGTGGTTGTGTTAACAAATTCAAACTTTGAACTTCAATTTATTATAAAATCTATTGATAAGTTGAATTTGGTAAAATCAAAAGTTCAAATTTCGGGAAAAAAAGTCACAATACAGTATCCCTAGAACAGATTTTAGTTAAAAAGATAGCCCAATGGGGGCTGAAAGTCAACATATATGTGGCAAGTCATCAAGTCATTTGGCAATATTGAAGACGGCCTTTTGGCCATCCTAGGTCCCCCGGTATTATTATTAATATTATTATTATTATTATTATTATTATTATTACACAGACTTATAAAGCGCTTTTCCAAAACAGACCAAAGCGTTGTACATATTAAAAACCTACACGCAAAAATCACAACAACAATGCAATAAGTAAAAAATAGAATTAACTATACACATTATAAAATAATAAAAATATAAGGACCCATTTCCTAAGGAAATAGTTATGATTTCAACAGTTTTTTAAAACTTTTCACATTAGGGGACTCACGCACATTTCTGGGCAATTTGTTCCATAACTTAGGCCATGACATTAAAAGAATTGTCACCATGCGGTCAATGGTGTTGGATCGACCAATTATTGGGTGGAACTAAGAGCCCAACACGCGACTTTTGAAAGTTCTTATGTTGAGAAATTATATGTTTAAACTTCAATCTGTTTTAAAAACTAGCGCTATTTCAGAATTTGTAAAATCAAAAGCTCACAATTCGAAAGAGGAGTTACGATATAGAGCATATTTTAGTTTGAAAAATTATCCCAATGAGGGCTAAAGGTCAATATATATTTGGAAAGGCATGTGACAGTACTGAAGACTGCCTTTGGAGTCGTCAGGTAGTCCAGGTTGCTCACACCATTCACACCATGTTCACACGCAAGTACTAGTTTCATGGCCAGTTCAACCTGTCAACAGATATATCGCAAAATATACAGGTAACTGGAACGTAATGCATAGGCCGCTCTGCAAAATTACTAACGTATGGCACATACGTACGTATAAGTGACGTTTGCGTAAGACTTGTGCATATTTTACATCTCATACAATACGTGCATTCATGCAAAGAGTTGAATTGAGAATAATGCACATAACTTCATAATAATAAAGAAATATTTTCATTAGTCTATTCTCAAATAGCATGGGTATTTGTATGCATAGTAGTACCATGGAATTATAGTACGTAACATTCGACTTCTTCAAGAAATTATGTCTAATCGCACTTGGGGAGACATATCATTCGCTATTTCATTTCCCCGTCTCTGGAATGAACTACATATCATAATACTAACTGCAAGAAGTGTAACTGTCCTTATGTTTAAAAAGAACTATTAAAACACACCTTATGTTAAAGACGCTTTCACCGTTGCAAGTTTTCTAATGATAGTTTTGTATCGCCACTAAAAGCAACATTCTGCCATGGGAACAGACTACCAATGCCTATAGTGATCACCCGCGCTTTACAAACGCATCCGTCATACAAATTACAATACAAATGATAATCCAGTGTGTTCCATTAACGTGGTTTAACGTGCTACGGGAAAGAAGTATGTATGAATTGTGTAAAATGATATACATTATATCCGAAATTTTAGATTTCATGCATAACACTGGTTTACTTGAAGTTGAAATTGATAGTGATTATACAGTACATTTAATAGCGTTTGGTCCTCTGTTTTGACATAGCAAATGTATAAACTTACCAGCTTATGATAAGCATGTTCTCGCCGTGTATTAGGGGCTATCAATATGATCAAGTAGATATGGACTATCAAAGAGGACAGGA
This sequence comes from Ophiura sarsii, assembly GCA_035610835.1. NCBI lineage: Eukaryota > Metazoa > Echinodermata > Ophiuroidea > Amphilepidida > Ophiuridae > Ophiura > Ophiura sarsii. The sequence goes on along the minus strand of CM069456.1, from coordinate 43,098,125 downwards.
ATCGAATTCAAGAGCGTTGTTATTTACAAATGCCACATCGAAACACGTTAAGAGTCAAGTATAAAGAGAATATGGATTCGTGTCCTTACACTGTGCCTGGACATCCACATCCACTGCAGTGTACAATATAGATTGCTGCCCTTAACACTTTTCACGCGTCTCCTATCAGACTCTAGTTTGACCATATACAATACAGATTTTTCAGAAACCTTTCCCAAATTTCAAAGCCTATCTTAAAGATTCCTGGACCAATACTATGCGTGTTTGTACTTATTTTAATGCATTTCTCATGGTGATTTCAAATTATGGTGATGACATTCAATCTTGTTGAGATTTTTGAAACATTTTGTGACATTTTGGAACTGTCGTCTGTATACGATTGCCGCGTGGAAAGTGTTTAAAGTGAAAGTAGAATCTACATGTAAATCGCATAATGACCTAAATCTGTCATGAAGAAGTGCATGTTTTAAGACGATTTTTAGATGAGATGTGTGTAGCGATGGTCACTTGTTTAATGCAATAGTTGAAGATTTAGTCGATATGCGATGCTCCCAAGAGCTTCCTCTCAAGGGTTATTTTGTGAATGCAATCTAGTACCCCGTCGCTGAGATATCCCGTCCATAACAGTCCCAACGAGACCTTTTTTCAGGTATTACATACAACATGAAGAAAACATATATAGTACCTTTAAACACTTTCCACGCGGCAGGCGTCTGCAGACGACATTCCGAAAGTTCACAAAATGTTTCAACAAAACAAAAAATCAAAATTATTGAAATTCATTACCATATTTGGAGTCACCATGAGGAATGCATTGAAATAAGTACAAACATACCTAGTATTGGTTCAGTAATCCTTGATATAGCCCCTGAAAGTTGGGAAAGGTTTCTGAAAAATCTGTCATGTATAATATGGTAAAACCAATAGCCGCATGGACAGTGTTAAAGAGAACATACTCAATTAAAGCATTATGGCACTGCGAAACTAGTGCGACGTATAGCTCGTATAAGTAAACTGTACATTAATACGAGAGTCGCTAAAGTAATATTTTGCATCACCATGCGCACAAGCTCCAATGAAAATAGAACTAAACCAATGCAAATATTTCCATCTAAAATAATGTAAATATATTTGCATTGGTTTCAGTTCCTTATGTCTCTGTCCAAAGAAGATGTTAAGGTCTTCCCACAATGCATTGTGTGAACGCCAGCCAGCTAAAGCTTTTTTCACACAATGCATTTGTCGAGGTTTTGGAAATAAGAACAAGGAACACTGATAACTATAATTTATTCATTGATGTAAACTAGAACCTAAGAGCTCCAAAAATGAACGCGCTATGAAGTCATGATTGTGTGCATGTCTATGGAACCGAGACAAATTGGAGACCAGAATTAGGGCATTTTGCAAAAACGCAATGCATTGTGGTGGTGTCTTTTAAAACCTTCTTTGGTACCTGTCCTGATTTTATCGGTCAGCCATGATTGTCTTTTGGGATTTGTAACGCGTGGCATTACACTGTTGGTTGTTTTAATATTACTATACAAAGTTAAAGTTCAAATTAAAGATCTCGTTAAGCCACCGCAGTCATACATTATTGCGCTATAATTACACATGTTCTTAAATGGCCTGGGCTCATCTGAGAATTAGATATCTCACTGTGGTATGCTATCTTCCCCAGACGCGACTCATTGTACACAGTAGCACTTTAACGCTTTCCACGCGGCTATTAGTTTTACCATATACAAAACAGAATTTTTAGAAAACTTTCCCAATTTTCAAAGTCTATCTCATGGATTACTGAACCAATAATGGGCATGCTTGTACTTATGTCAATGCATTTCTCATGGTGATTCCAAATATGGTAATGAAATTCAATAATTTTGACATTTTTGAAATATTTTGTGACATTTTGGAATGTCGTCTGCAGCCGCCAGCCGCATGGAAAGCGTTAATAATACAAGGCTTACATCAATTACAAAGGCACCATGATGCATGGCTTTACACATCTTACAATTTCAACGTATATTTTATCTCTCCTTCGAGTGGTAGTTCCTTTTGATTTTTTTTCCACGAGTAGAATTTAAACACGGTTGTTCACCTCATAAAAATAAATACCAAAGGCTGCATCGTGTTATAACAAATCGGGCTTTTTCTCATACTCAGGTTTATAACTGTATTAAACATGTTAACACTTTCCACGCGGCAAGTCGTCTGCAGACGACAGTTCCAAAATTTCGCAAAATGTTTCAAAAATCTCAAAATTATAGAATTTCATCACCATATTTGGAATCACAATGAAAAATACATTAAAAGTAGTACAAACATGCCTAGGATTGGTTCTGTAATCCTTGAGATAGACTTTGAAGGTTGGGAAAGGTTTCTTAAAAACAAATCTGCTTGGTATGGTAAAACTGATAGCCGCGAGGAAAGTGTTAAAGAAATGTCAGAGTAACAACCAGAGGCTTAACACCAGTAAGCAGACGTCAATGTATTATTCAGTTGATGTAATTAACCTTATTAACCCGGTTTAAGATGATAGTTAACTGTGTTTATATTGCCGGGATTAGAATCACCTGTCTGCGACTGCCCCAAGGGGGAAGCGACTGCCCCAAGGGGGAAACGCCTTTAAACAGGGTTATGATAATAACACAACGTATTATGGAGATGAGATATAAAAATTTAAGATGAATCATATACCTTGAAAAGATTTCTTTTTCCAATGTTGAGATGATCCAAGACAGTGGTTTTAAATAAATTTAAATAAGTTAATTAATTCGGTTATGAAGCCTTCTGCTCATAAACCAAGGTTGGAGAAAAATAGAGTCCATTTTATTAGAAAATGACGGTAGGCTATTTTAGCACATCGTATTTCTTCATCACGACTACAATTTAACACAGTGCACCGGATACAATAACTAAAACATTGTAAAACTTATACTGGTTTATGGTCAATATATCCCTGGAATGTATCATGCTGAGCATACATTATACAAGAAGAAAATCTACTTGAAATAATGATATGAGAGATTGTTCCGTTTAAAGTTCTGATCACCTTCTTTTCTTTTTTTTGCTTTGATTTTTTTTTCACATCAAAATATTTTGATATCAGAAGAATCCCCATATTTACCCCATATGTCTGTAAAATCTTAGGGGCCAGAAATGTTCATTTAGAAATTATAGGCTAAAAAAGGTGAATAACTGCCAAAGGTGGTTAACCACTAGCCAGTTTGTGTACTACTCAATGGGCAAATTTCTTGTGACCTTGTGCTTCTGAAATATTAAAGAACCATTGGAGTTATGCAACTCAAACTTTGGAATGCTACAATATTTAGGATGACCTTTCATGTATAAAATAGAAAACATCAAGTTGAAAATCAGGCCAGCAATCAGAACATCTACCTTTAATCCATAAATACGAAACCAATGGTATCACTTACATCACCCGGTAACATCACCGGTCATTTTTGCACTGCTAGCAATGCAGCCATGGCACTCCATCCATTTATATGACTCATACGAGGACGACCGTTATAAATCGTCGCTGTTCTGACATACCGGCACATCTCTTTACTTATTTCTGTTGTGATGTGCCGGTATGTCAGAACAGCGATGAAATTTATGGTCGTTTCTTACGAAGAGAGAAAGAAAGAAAAAATGGTTTGACAAATCTTGATGTGCAACGTATGTTTTGAATATAACAACTTGATAATCCACTAGTTCTTCAGCTGTAAACATTTGGGGCCGTATTCTCGTACTAAACACGGTTTTAGCTTAAGCTTGCACCGGGCACGGTTGATTGATAATTCAAGGCATACAGTTGGTGTGCGAGTTTAGTTAAACGCGCACTAAACTACGCCCGTACCCATGTTTAATGTTAGACACATTTCGGCGAGTTAGACGCGTGTATACGAGAATTGCGTTTATAGTTAAACGCTATGTCTAAAGTCAAAGTTAGACGAGTGTTCAGCTTAAAACCGTGTTTAACTACGTACGAGAATACGGCCCTGGTTGTTGTCTATAATAGCTCACAATAACCATCCGAAATACAAAATATCCTCAAATAGCTTCTAATTAGGATCCCGGTTCTAATGTTACACCCACTTTAAAATTATGAAATCAAATGTATAGAGCGATAGCTGTTTAACGAAAATATTATTACCGAAGTAAAAGTAATTCTCCATTGGTATTTGGGCCTACTTTAATTCCCTATGGTAGAAATATGTTTTTTCAGAAACCTTTCCCAACTTTCAAAGTCTTATCTAAAGGATTACTGAACCAATTCTAGGCATGTTTGTACTTATTTTAATACATTTCAAATGATGATTCCAAAAATTCAATAATTTAGACATTTTTGAAACATGTTGTTCAAGTCTGGAACTGTCGTGTGCACACGACTGCCTCGTGGAAAGCGTTTAATAATCATTTCAAATACTAGTAGTATTATCATACGTGCCTTCGGGTGATCTCCTCTTAATCATGTTCATAAGGAAGGCCAAGACATGCAAGAGAAGTGCATGAGGTGGTTCCAGCTTTCATGCACAATTAAAGTAATTGTTTTGTTCATAGCGTTTAACTTTTAAAAAACGTAACATTATTTTTTCCAATCATTAAAAAAAATAAAGAGCGATGCAAATACTAACCGTATCCACATTGCTAACAAAATAGTTGCGTACATGTAGCAATTATCCTTTTGAAAACCGAAATTTGTCCTTATTTTGCCTAGCCGTCCGAAAAGCGTGGACTAATACGTCTAAATAAATTCATGTCACAGCGCTCTATATTTACCATTAAACATAATCAAACACAACAATCGTTACAAATGTATACGCAATTGCTACAATGACAAAAGCCTGATTGTCAGAGAAGTCACACAATTCGATGAATTCACCGTAATTGGAACAATGCTTTCATGCACACAAATGCCTGAAAGACACGGCTATTCTAACAAATTGATGTAATTGGATAAAAAGGTAATTTGATTATATTGAGCGTATCTCTGCTGTCTTCCAATTTGCTGGGTCAAATATTTATCTTTAAACGGCAAATGTCATCCTGATTGTAGGGTCTCGTTTATCTTAAACGAGTAGGGGCCTATACCTTATTAGTTAATGGGCTATTCCATTTGAAATCCATACATCCCGTATGGAAGACTTGACCTGACCTTAATCTTCCACATAGGGATTGTAGGTACCCGTTGGATTTGAACTTGGTACGAGAATATAGGACACACACAAACCGACAAAGGAAATGTCTTTTAAGGACACTCTAATTAAAGGAACTGTATTAGATAGTCTGCCGCATTCATACCTATTTAACACTTTCCACGAGGCAGGCGGCTGCAGACGACATTCCAAAATTTCACAAAATGTTTCAAAAATGTCAGAATTATTGAATTTCATTACCATATTTGGAATCACCAGGAGAAATGCATTAAAATAAGTACAAACGTGCCTGGTATTGGTTCAGTAATCCTTGAGATAGACTTTGAAGTTTAGGAAAGGTTTCTGAAAAATCTGTTTTGTATATGGTTAAACTAATAGCCGCGTGGAAAGTGTTAATAATGACCCTGATAACAGTGGATAGCGTTCGCCTTGAGTACCTCCATGAGTATTTCGCGTCATCACCTCAAGTAGATACGTACGTCAACGCGTATTGTACATAACGCAACATGATATCACTTGGGTATCTGTCATCTGTAACTCGACGGCATCGGCATTTGCAACTTCGCAGCAGACTCGCCGTGTTCCTCGTCGCAGTAAATGATGCACCTATCACTTCATTTTTTCCGCCGACGCCATCTCCCAATAACAACTTGAGCTGACACAGATAGAAGTGTAACATTCTCCATGCAGCTACTGCAGTTGGTCAAACACTCTTCTTGGCCATCCAATTGAAGAAAACCTAATTATTTGAAGTGTTTACAACCATCATCATAATTATACTTATTTAAATAAACTAAATGAGCCACAATTCAATTCAGACATCTATAATATGAACGTGGAAATGACCAAACGTTTACTTGGCGTGGGGGAAATATAGCAACACTATTAAGTTACGATGAATTAAGAAAAGTCAAGGCCAGGTTTTTAAATATAACACTAAACAAAAATGCACCAGAGGAATGGTGCAGCTGTATTTTACGGTTATTGTTTTAATGTAATTATACTGTTCAATAAAATGTGCGTTGTAACAGTTGCCATATCGAAGATAATTATATCTACTGTACAAGGTGTCTAAAAATAAAGACTTCTTGAGAGATCATAGTCTAAGGCTGTGAATTTCGAGCCAGTACCCGGCCCAATATTTCGATACCCGGATACCCGAAATTAAAAATTAAAAAACCCTTTTGTTTACACATTTTTCTAAAACAGGACCTTAGATGACTCGTATGATTTAACCCTTAATAACCCACTTATATACTCCTTGACCCACAGCATTAGGAATAGTAACTCCTAACCTAGGATCTTGTACTAAATTATTTAATTCATTCTTATCAAAAGTAGATTTTTTTTCATCACCGTTTTTTATGTAACAATTATTTTCAAAAGCAACATCTTAATTCAACTATCTTAATTGGGGATGCAGGAGTTGTAAGTGTACATTACATACCGTTTGTCGTCTTAGGTTAGCATCCAGGAAATGGAAAATTTACATTAATGAAAATTAAAGAACTTTTTTTTAGTTTTTCTTTCTGAGGGGGAGGGGGCGGGTACCCGGGTACCAGTCCAAAAAATATTTCGGTTACTCGGGTACACAATTACCCGAAATTCCCAACCCTAGATTATACTGAATAAAGCTTATAATCCCAGAATGAAGTTTTCACACTAGACTAGTTTCGTGATTCCCATACATGGAGGTAGAACCAAATTTAGTGACGTAAATATCCAGAGTGTAATCTCACCAACCATTTTTCTATTGCCATTTACAGGAAAAGAAATGGTGGACTATATCGCCGAGTATCTCACCACGTTACGATCACGCCACGTGCTACCCAATGTACAGCCGGGTTACCTGAGGGAACTCGTCCCCAAACAAGCCCCCGTGGACGGCGAAGATTGGGAGGAGATCTTCCATGATATCGAGAGAGTCATTATGCCTGGGGTAAGCTGGTTGACAGAGTTAATAATAATTATTGTATTGCGCATATCTGTTATGCAGGGTGAGTAAAAAAAAATGTACTCAAAGTAAAATAAATATTTAGAATATTTCTTACCCAAATATGAAGACAACCAATGATTAAATCAATAGCTGCATTTAGTTACTGTTATCAGCAAAAAGAATCACAACATTTCATAATACCGTTATCCAGTTATGACTATTTTGGTAAAGTTAATACATTTTGAAACCGAACAAAATATTGAGTATTTGTGATATTTCTCTAACAAGCTCTTTTGAATTTCACTATTGAATATTGGCGCACACTCTAATCCGAACATCACAAAAGGCTGGTTGTAGCTTTGCTCTGCTGAATTCACGAATATTTTGCATTGAATGTATGAAAATAATATATAAGCAAGTTTGTTTTGTCTTATTAATTAGCTATTGTGTCTCAATGACGCATGGTATTTTATGATTAAGTGGCTACATACATGCATGAGACAAACTTGCTCATATATTATTTTCATAAATTCAATGCACAATATTCGTGAATTCAGCAGAGCAAAGATACAATCAGGCTTTTGTGATGATCGGACTAGAGTGTGCGCCATTATTCAATAGTGAAATTAAAATGAGCTTGTTAGAGAAATATCACAAATCTTGTTCGGTTTTTAAAATGTACACTTTTCCTCAACCAATTTTAACCAGCTATCATTCTTTTAAATGCTATTGAGACAGCCTCTTTGCCAGAAAAAAATATTTGAGAAATATTTGCACAGATTGTTAGAAATAAAATCCCAAAGTTGAGTACACTTTTTCTTGACTTACCCTGTATATAGCTTTTAATAATGTTGACCACCGCGCATACAAAAGAGTACTTTGACCTGTTATATGAGACGTATGATATAGATTAAATCTGAAAAATAGTGAATTGCAGATGCCGAAATGAAATGATGACCTAGTTATGAATTTCAATTCTACTACTTGGAATTAACTTTGTAAACATTTATAATAGAACAACTCATCCCAACTCATCCTAAATAAAAGTGGGAAATAAATAAAACGAGCGCCGCTGAATGTCCCACTTCGAGGGGAAAAAAGCAAGGATATTCACCGGCGCGGGACTCGAATCGAACCCACAATCTCCCGTGGTTCTCAACACTGTTTCATTTGGGACTGGACTCGTATATTGTTTGTATCAACATGGTAAAATACCAAACCGTGTATCGTTTCATTTTTTGTATTCAAACAATTACTACTTTTCATCAGGTATACTGTGAATCCATGTTGAACCTAAATAATAGCCAAAATATATATATTTCGTCATTTTAGTTCAAAGTAAACAAACTATTGTGATTTTTAGGGGTTGAGATTATAGTAGCCATGGTAGCGAAACAATACATTACGTTAATCATCAATGATCCTAGGCGTCACGAATTGTAAACATAGTAACGGAAACGTTCAACTTGCACCAATACCTTGTTTTAATCTTTTTTATTGCATATATTAATTATCACATCACATCATATTATGCAAACATAAATAATCAATGATGACCTATAACATATTTCACTACCCTAATAAAATCGTACAGACGTTTTCTAATTTTAAGTTCTAAATATAAGACACTTAGTAAATCCGGATGTTTCCATATTGGTATTTGCTAATAGTTGATTTGGCAACACTTATACACGTATTTATGATAGCTACATTATTATTATTATTTTCATCATGGTAGCCAACTAATACATCTTTTTGCAATATCTTTATTATAATGTCTAGTATAATGTTGCAAAAGTGGGGTTTTTTCAATCTCTTTCCATATTTTTTTATTTCCATACAGCTATAAAAGAAATGGTTAATGTAATCGATTTTGTTACAAGTTTCACAAATATTATTTTCCTCCTTCTTTATTTTCTTAAGAAATACTCTGGATAAATGTTGTTAAGAATTTTGACATTATGAACGAGTGTTTTCCAAATATTGAACCAATCGACATTTATTTTTTCGAACTTCTTTTCCCAGAAGGTTTGGCATATTGGTTTCAATGATATCTTTGGTTGGATTGCTATTCCGTATAGTTCTGTAAACACCAATACCTTTACCAATTTTGCATTGGCGACTATCGTATAAGTCTTACGTACAAGTCACTTATACGAATGAGCCATGCGTATTAGTTATGCAGTGCTTCCTTAGATATGTAAGACATGTTGTATTTAGGTCATGTAAATAATAATGTCGTGGGAAAAAACATACGATGCTCTGCGCGTACCACGACTAGTTGTTTCCCCGGCTCACTCTTAACACTTTCCACTTGGATATTAGTTTTACCATTATACAATCAAGATTTTTCAGAAACCTTTCCCAACATTCAAGGTCTATCTCAAGGATAACTGATCCAATACAAGGCATGTTTGTACTTATTTTAATACATTTCTCACGGTGATTCCAAGTAGGGTAATGAAATTCAATAATGTTGACATTTTTGAATTTTTTTGTGAAATTTTGGAATGTCGTCTGCTGATGCCTGCCGCGTGAAAAGTTAAAATGTCTTAGGAAAAAACCCAAACCAACACACGATACTCTGCGCGCACCACGTCTAGTTGTTTCACTGGCTCACTCCTAAGACGGACACACATGTACGTTCTCCATTAATCAAGATGAAACAGTACCACGTCATTATTTTGAAATTATTTCAGTGCTCCGCGTGTAGTGAGTGTGTCTCCGTTGTTTCAATAGCCTTAAACTAACCGATTTTGATCAATTAACGAGAAATTGCATTAATCAGGGAAAATATAAAGCATCTCTCCCAAAATCTAACATAGAATATGATATTGTTTTAGTTTTAAAGGAGGTAGTGAAATGTTTTAGAGTGATTGTCATTTGTATCTGTATACTTCTGGTTTACCCTCTAGTTTGAGAGAAGAAAAAAACCGACCTTTGATATATAAAGAAGTACTGCAATTTGTATTTGTACGTAATACTTATACGAAAGTCGCCAAAGTAATATTTTGCATTTTACGTACAAACAACTGAGACCAATGCTGCTAGTATTATTAGTATGACTAGTATTAAAGGCAAATCCACTTTATATTCCGCAATTAAAGTTAGTGTTAGTGTTATTACCTTTAAAGGTACGTTAGGGGGAAAGAGGTTTTTGTTATTCATTCATTATTACGTTAGGTCGAAAATACTGTTTCCCCCTAACGTAATTTCTTTCATAAACAATAATGCGCTTTATTCCGTTATAAATAACAAAGTAAATTACTATTCATGAGCTAATTAATTATGCAAATTTATTCAAATATTCAATAAATTTGCATAATTTGTACGACGGGCTGTCTCTAACAGTGACTAAAGACAGCCCGTCGTACAAATTATGCAAATTTTGTGAATATTTGAATAAATTAGCATAATTAATTAATTTATGTAAATGAATGTTATTGTTAGTTAATCTCATGTAATTTTTCCCCTTATGGTTATCATTAGCGTTATCTTGCTAACAGGTACCAAGGTAGCACACCTCTAAATAGTTCCAGGCGAAAACTTGCAACTCTTATTGCGCAATACTTCTTATCAATACGCGTGATTAAAATAGTGATTTCTCGGGAACTACAGTGATTCAGCAGACGAGGTTGGTATCAAATTAAAGCTAACAATATGAATTTTAATGATAGATCATTCACAAATAATATTAACTATTTTTTGTTAATAAATAGTAGTCCTACTTTCACGGTGCACGGCCGTAAGTCTTGCGAAAAATCAACTTGAAAAATGACCGTAGAGGGCTTAGATGCTCGATTGCTTAAAATCTAACGGTTATCCACGTATATTTTACAATTTTAATCATAAGCTTGCTAAAATAGCTAGAGTTTACTACCAAATTGAATGACTTTCTATGTGTAAATTTAAAAATAACCTTGCCAGAACATGGTTTAAATCTTCGGAAAATGTAATAGTACGTTGGCCTGCGTGTATAATGCGTCATAGTTTGGAGGGCATAAATAGAAATTTATACATAGAATTTCTTTCAATTTGGTATTAAACTCTAGCTATTTTAGCAAGCTTTCGATTAAAATTGTAAAATATACGTGGATAACCGTTAGATTTTAAGCAATCGAGCATCTAAGCGCATCGGCCGTAATTCAAAAACTTGTCTTTTGCTAATGTCGGGTTTCTAGCATAGTCGTAGGCCTAACATTTTCCTAACTTTAAATCGTTAAAATCGATCTATCGTTATAAACATATTATAAGCATTGTCTTGGGCTTAAATTTGATACCAAAATCAATTCCTAAATCACAATGGTCATTGAGATATCATCTTTTGAAGCGTCGCGCATCGATCAAAATAAGGTGCAAAATGGTCGTCTAATTTCGACTTCCTATTATTTAGAGGTGTGCTACCTTAGGGCGAAACAGGTTTTTGTTATTCACTCATTATTACGTTAGGGCGAAAATAGTATTTCGCCCTAACGTAGTTTCTTTCATAAACTAATAATGCGCTTTATTCCGTTATAAATAACAATGGAAATTACTATTCATGAGCTAATTAATTATGCAAATTTATTCAAATATTCAATAAATTTGCATATTTGTACGACGGGCTGTCCCTAACAAGTGACTAAAGACAGCCCGTCGTACAAAGTATGCAAATTTTGTGAATATTTGAATAAATTTGCGTAATTAATTAATTTATGTAAATGAATGTTATTGTTAGTTAATCTCATGTATCATTTCTACTTAATGTTATCATTAGTGATATTATTATTATTATTATTATTACCTTTAAAGGTACGTTAGAGGGAAAGAGGTTTTTGTTATTCGTTCATTATTACGTTAGGTCGAAAATAATGTTTCCCCTCAACGTAATTTCTTTCATAAATAATAATGCGCTTTATTCCGTTATAAATAACAAAGTAAATTACTATTCATGAGCTAATTAATTATGCAAATTTATTCAAATATTCAATAAATTTGCATAATTTGTACGACGGGCTGTCTCTAACAGTGACTAAAGACAGCCCGTCGTACAAATTATGCAAATTTTGTGAATATTTGAATAAATTAGCATAATTAATTAATTTATGTAAATGAATGTTATTGTTAGTTAATCTCATGTAATTTTTCCCCTTATGGTTATCATTAGCGTTATTATTATTATTATTATTATTATTATTATTATTATTAGGATTAGGATTAGGATTATTACCTTTAAAGGTACGTTAGGGGGAAAGAGGTTTTTGTTATTCATTCATTATTACGTTAGGTCGAAAATACTGTTTCCCCCTAACGTAATTTCTTTCATAAACAATAATGCGCTTTATTCCGTTATAAATAACAAAGTAAATTACTATTCATGAGCTAATTAATTATGCAAATTTATTCAAATATTCAATAAATTTGCATAATTTGTACGACGGGCTGTCTCTAACAGTGACTAAAGACAGCCCGTCGTACAAATTATGCAAATTTTGTGAATATTTGAATAAATTAGCATAATTAATTAATTTATGTAAATGAATGTTATTGTTAGTTAATCTCATGTAATTTTTCCCCTTATGGTTATCATTAGCGTTATTATTATTATTATTATTATTATTATTATTATTATGGACATATTTGCATCGGGTTACTTCAATTTTCCATTGGTGCTTGCAGGTCATGCAATGTATTATGTTGGCGACTTTATCGTATAAGTCGTTGATACAAGTCATTTTACGTATGAGTCATGCGTATTAGTTTTGCAGCTCTTCCTAATGCATGAGAAGGTACTTAGACACTCATATTTTCCCAGCCTTAACACTTTCCACGCGGCAGGCGTCTGCAGACGACATTCCAAAATTTCACAAAATGTTTGAAAAATGTGTCAAAATTGTTGAATTTCATTACCATATTTGGAGTCACCATGAGAAATACATTGAAATGAGTATAAACATGCCTCGTATTTGTTCAGTAATCCTAGATAGACTTTAAAAATAGGGAAAGGTTTCTGACAAATCTGATTTGTATATTATTTGTATAGTATAGTTTTATATGGTAAAACTAATAGCCGCGTGGAGAGTGTTAATATTGTATGAGCAAACAATTTAATCATAAACCGTTACAAATGTCGAAATAGTTGACTTTATATTCATCTCAAATCAAAGAACAAAAATCAAATTAAACGCAAAAGGTCAGCAAATCTTGCATTCAAACCAGAATGAAAACTCTTGCATTGTACATAGGCTTTCCTTGCACATTTCAAGAACCCGCCTGTATCCATCTATGCGAACTAATTGTTATCGTCCTTGCGAAAACAGAATGTCAAATATCTATACAAATATTTTGCAAATGAAAATTACTTTCCTGCGTGATTTTTTTGACTGTATAGTTTTTAATTTGTCATTTATCGGCTTGTAAATAGCGATATAGGTCGTATATAGATTAAATGTTTTTAGCTAGGTACACGAAATAAGAAGAAAAAAGGCCGGCATCAAAATTGCAATATAAACTAACACGACAAAGCACACTGTGTAGATATGGCCATGTGTTTTGAACTCACTACCCAAAAAGGGGATGCAGGCGTTGCATTTTTGGTGAGGAATCATCCATCTTTCGCTATTAACTCAACGACTAGATGTGGTAGAGCTACGGTTTAGGTGTCATTTTAAAGCCCATACATCTAACTTACATTGTGTTAATAAAACAGGTACTTCTTTTTCTGTTTTGCTGAGATATGATTAATTATATTTCGAAAGTCAATGGTGGCAGCGGTTGCGGCGGTGGTGGCGGTTGTGGTGGTGGTGTGTAAAATTCTATTTCAGAAGTTAAAATCGGGCATTTTAAGACAAAAAGTTTAAGATTTTAAGCAATTTACGTTTAAATGCTGTTTTTCCTCTTAAACCGCGAGGTCTAACATACCGAGGAGTATAAGAATAGTTATAAACTTGTCACAAGTTAAAATCGCCAAAAATTGCGGCCTGACTATTCGCTGTACACTGCAAAAAGGTTGCTTAAATATTTCCTCAACACTTTACACAACATTGCTCAAGTATGCAACCGCTCAACTGTTGAGTAAAATTTGCCCAACACCGTTGGATAACACGTTTTAACCAACAGTTGAAAATTCTAGTTACTCAAAAGTTGGGCAATTATATTCACTCAACAGTTGTTTAAGTATGCAACAGCTCAACTGTTGAGCATTTTTTAACCATTTGTTGAGTGTTTTATTGTTTATTGGTTGTGGGCTTTTATTTAGTGATTTGTTGGGTATTTTAAACCTAGGCGAACATGACGAAATAAGCTTATTACATGGACGACCACAGAGATTTAGACCTATCTATCACATCATATTCTTGACAGACCAAGCTTCAAACATTCAAAACCGGACTCACAAAACGCCTGTCAGATGTCACAAACTCTGATGTTGATGCGGATTCACCGTTTTATTTACCAGATTATAATGTATCCAGATCCAGAGATCTCAGCTCGTGCAAACAGTTGCTCGTGCACAAGACGCCATAATGATTGAATGACGCAATCACGAAATTGGCTTTTTTGGTCAACAGTTGCCTAAATTTCACATGTGCGTAACTTGCATCAACTGTTGCATGATTTTCCTCAATGCTCATGCAACAGTTGCCAAAGTGGAATATTTTTACGCAACATATTTTAGCAACAGAAACAGTTTCCAGAAACACTTTCCACCAACATTTTAAGGACATTGTTTTCGACGAATTGCTCAACGCTGGGGATTTTTTACTTTTATACAACGCCTAACTTTCTACATATATTGAATGAATTTTAATCAACACGTCAACCAACGGATGATAAAAGTACTTTTAGCAACGTATTTAAGCAACCTTTTTGCAGTGTACAACATAGTGGGGAACGCACTGTTCACCAATAGGTAGGTTTGAGGTACGCTCAGCTTATATCAGATTGACAAAAGGTTTTGTGCTCCACTATAGACCTTTCTTAAATTGTTTTCTTTATGTTTATTTACAAATAATTAATTGGTGTTTTTCAACGATTACTGATGCTCGATTTACTGCGCGACGGTTTGAAGTGTTGTTGTTTATTGGATACGTACATGTATACCATAAGTTGATAACGGTGACCGCTATGATCATGTTGAGCGTGTTGGCGCAGCGGTAGTTCCCTCGCCTTGCACCAGTGAAACCCGGGTTCAATTCTGTGCACGACCGGGCTTTATGTGCATTTGGTTTATCACGATCCATACACGCTCTCGCAGGTTTTCTCCGGGATCTCCGGTTTCCTCCTGCTTTCAAAATCGGTGATCAGTTGTTTCGGTTATCAAAAACTTCCATGACCCAATGGTATTTGGGGAGCTGCATTGAAAAATGGTTGATGTTACAATCTAAGTGCGGATAGGTTTGCGCTAGAAATTGTCAGCACCCTAGTTGATGCGACATGATTCTGATGATTCACCAGCAGCAAAATTACAGCGCTTTGAGCCATTTGGAAAAGGCGCTATATAAATACTGATTATTATTATTATTATTATTATTATTATTATTATTATTATGATGGCTATGTCACGTCACTATTTCTCGGCCTGCAACAGCGACCTATATGCATGTAAATTGCATGTCATTTTCGCTATCAGGATCGGAATAAATTGTGTGTAAATATAGAAACGTATTATGATTTAAGGTTGGTGACTGCGTACGGACTATTCTAAGGTTCTTGTTTGAAATCGCTGACTTTGTTTTGGTACCAAGGGATTGCCCCGAGGGGGCGGCACGCCCCCGAGGGGCAATCCCGAGGTACCAAAACAAAGTCAGCGATTTCAAACAAGAACCTTAGAATAGTCCGTACAAAGTCACCAATCTTATTCATAACTGTCATTTAATGTTGATTAGCATCAAAATTGTAATATTAAGTTATTCTAAACATGCTAAAGGTTAAGTGCAATGGACTCTACCGATGGAAGATAAGGTGGCCACGGGCCCGAGATAGATTTTCTTTATACTTTCATATTTGATAGACCTTAACCCGAAACTAACATATCTGGAAATATTTTTGAAAAATAATCCTTGTTACCATGGCAATAGCCAAAATGGCATTTTCGGACGATTATTGCCATTTTGGCATTTTTAATCTTTCAAATTTTCATATTTTGAAGCCTGCGTAACTATTGCACACAATGGTCATGATTTTTTTTCATTACAAGCTATGGGTAGAGAGATACTTAAATGCTTCATTGAATGTATCCAAAAAATTGCCAGGTGTCACGGAGGGTTATACCATTTATTTGAAATAGGGGTGTTTTTCAACTTTTTCAAAGTATGCAAATATACCAATTCTGCATAGCTTACAACCCATAAGGTAACGCTCCGATTTCAACGTGGACCATGTCATGATGAGATGAGACATTAGTCTTATCAAAAATGTTAATTTGAGTTTGGGGAAAATACTTCCTGTATATGCAGTGTTGCCAGACATTTTCACCAAAAATCACATTTTGTTCAAAATCAAACCCACTTTTTATTCTATTTAATGATATGAGACTGGAACTTATCACTCAAAGCTAAGTTTTAACAATGGGATGTATGTGTTAGACCACTAGAAACTCAAATCTAGTACTTTTTGCTTTGTTAACATACTTTAAAACCAAAATGGCCGCCAAATGAATGGTCAAAAGTGGTCAAAATTCCATACAATAGCATAATATCAACCGAAATGTATGATACAAATATAATTTTAATGATGGGATGTATGTGTTAGACCACTACTAACTCATATCCATTATTTGTACTCTGTTAATAAAGTTCAAAATCCAAAATGGCTGCCAAAATAGTTCCTGAAGTGGCTGCCAAATTGTCAAATTCCATAAAATGGGATAATATCAACCTAAATGTATGATGAAAATATAGTTTTAATGATGGGATGTATGTATTAGACCACTAGTAACTCATATCTAGTAGTTTTGCTTTGTTAACACACTTAGAAATCCAAAATGGCCCCAATATGGGTCCCAAAATGGCTGAACAAATTGTCGAAATTCCATAAAATGGTATAATATATCAACCAAAATGTATGATGAAAGTATGAAAGTATAGTTTTAAAATATAAGGATGGTATGTATTAGACCACTAGTAACTCATATTCAGTATATTTGCATTGTAATAACATACTTTAAATCCAAGATGGCCACCAATATGGTCGCTGTAAATGTACAAATAGTGTACAATAATCCACACAAAAAATGCAAGAGTGTATATTACATCACATTCACCAAATAGTATGTTCGAAACTGCTAAGCTTTTGCTTTTAGATATAAGGCCCACCTCTATGATAATTTTGACTCTCTGTATCACTTTCCAAAATGGCTTCATAAATGGTTAAGTTGATGTTAAATGACCTAAAACAATTGTTTTGTATTGTAAATGACCATACTATATATGTTATAATACCAATACCCCCAAATCTAATAAGACAGCATTCAATATATGTCTATGATAAAGCCTAGGGGCTGTAGATCTAGTTTGAGTATTTTAAAATATATAAGATGGCTGCAAAAGGTTAAAATAACTGAAAAACAGTATTAGTCTTATTGTTAGTGTTACATTAGATATGAACAAAAGATTATATCTATGGATTTTAATCCACCCAGTAAACGTATCTGTATGTAACAAGGTATGATTGTATCCATATCTTGATCAATTGGTGGCCACCTGTGGTAATTATTTGACCATTTGGAGGTAATTTTATTGACCATTTGGAGGTAATTTTATTGACCATTAGGGGTAAGTTTAATAAAATGGTCATTATAATGCCCATCTTAATAACATCACATTGTCAAAATGGAGTCTATACCATTTAAGTATACCTTGTCACATATACAAATACGTTTACTGGATGGATTAAAAGCTGTAGATATAATCATTTGGTCATATCTAATGTAACACTAACAATAAACTAATACTATTTTTCAGTTATTTTAACCTTTTGCAGCCATCTTGGATGGATATTTTAAACTACTTAAAGCTGTATAGATCTACAGCCCCTAGGCTTTATCATAGATATAGTGAATACTGCCCCATTACATTTGGGGGTATTAGTATTACATAGTGTGGTACAAAACCATTGTTTTAGGTCATTTAACATCAACTTATCCATTCTGGCAGCCATTTTGGAAAGTGATACTGAATCAAAATTGTCAGAGGTGGGCCTTATTTCTAAAAGCAATAGCTTAGCAGTTTAGAATAATACTATTTGGTGAATTTGATGTAATATACACTCTTACAATATCTATTTTGGATTATCATACACTCATGTAGACTATTTTTTACATTTACAGCGGCCATTTTAGTGGCCATCTTAGTTTTAAATTATGTTATTACAATGCAAATATACTGGATATGAGTTACTAGTGGTCTAATACATTATACATCCCAATGTTAAAACTATACTTTCATCATACATTTTGGTTGATATTATCCCATTTTATGGAATTTGAACAACTTGTTCAGTCATTTTGGGACCCATTTTGGGGGCCATTTTGGATTTCTAAGTATGTTAACAAAACACAAATACTAGATATGAGTTACTAGTGGTCTAATACATACATCCCATCATTAAAACTATATTTTCATCATACATTTCGGTTGATATTATGCTATTTTATGGAATTTTGACCACTTTTGACCAGTTTTGGTAATTAATTTGATTTCATTTGGCGGCCATTTTGGTTTTAATGTATGTTAACAAAGCAAAAATACTAGATATGAGTCTCTAGTGGTCTAACTCATACATCCCATTGTTAAAACTATACTCTGATCATACATGTTGGTTTTATAAATATGCCAATATATATAGAATTTTGGCGGCCATGTTGGCGGCCATCTTGGATATAGGTGTGTTAACAAAGCAAAAGTTCTGGATATCTAGTGGTCTAAAACATACATCCCATTATTAAAACTACACTTTCACCATACAATTTGTGTTACGGCATTCGCAGATAATGTGCCGCAGGGAGTGTCGTTCGCAAAAAGAATACGCAACTTAGGCAAATGTTCTTGGGTAAACGATGTTTCTTTATTTACTGAAGCTTGAAGGATTCTGCTTCCATAAGGTCCCACAAGTTACGTGAAACTGTATAGAAAAATATGACATAATAATCACAATTAATACAGTATACCGCAAACATGACGTAAAATATCATTGGCTTGTTGATATTCCATTAACTTTAACCAAAGTACATTAATCCTGCATTTGTAAACAATAAGCAAGTAACCTTCAGCTGTTGACGTAAATAAAGGTTCTTTTATCACAATTGAACTGACCATGAACACCTCTTCATATATGTATGGGTTTTGAACGTATTTATAAGTGTTCTCTTAAGAATGTAAAACCAAACAATAATAGAAGTGATTTCATCCATTTATCGCAGTACACAGGTTCATAATTCTGCACCGTATCTCATGTAAACAATGATTGACTGGCCAAGTAAAACGCCCAAAACTGCTTCCCTTACACTCTGTGTATAATCTTCACTTTACTTGGTTCAAAGGATAAATCTTACACTATTCTATAAACAACCCTTACCACGTTAGGCCCTTAAATACCCGCAAAAGTAACGGTTTTCTATGACACGCAAGGTTCGCAAAAACACCTGTAAGCTGACATAATATCGTGTATCGTGTATATAAGTTCCTTGTTTTTAGGAGCACCTGGCTCAGCGCCAGACTACCGCGGCTGTCACATACCTCCCCAAAATGAGCAATTACATGCTGATTTTCCCAACCGTACCCCAACGTTATACCAGTAATGGACTAAATAAAATATCCCACAGATATCCCCTATGACTTTAAATGCTGGTCTCAGGATTTTCCAAAAGAAGGACCAGTTTGTGAATTGGTCGCTCAAGGGTGTGGGGTTGGTCATGGGTAGGTTTACCCTTAGAGTCTAACGCTTTGTTCCCGATAGTAAGCTTCACTTTGCGTACGTGTCCGTCCTCGCTGGGATACACTTCTGCAACTCGTCCTAACTGCCATTTGTTGCGCGGTACTGTTTCATCCTTGATGATCACAATGTCTCCAGTCTCAAGATCTCTCCTAGGCTTGACCCATTTTGATCTGCTTTGTAGAGCTTGTAGGTACTCTCGTCGCCATCGTGACCAAAACTCGTTAGCAAGGTACTGGACTCGTCGCCAATATTTCCGGAGATACATATCCTGACGCTGGAACTCTCCTGGTGGAGGAAGTATAATCCGGGACTTCTGAGTGAGCAGGTGATTCGGGGTCAATGGTTCCAGTGACATAGGATCGTTTAAGTTGTCGACTGTCAGGGGGCGACTGTTAACAATTGCTGTAGCTTCGCTCATGAATGTCCTTAATGACTCGTCATTCAGCTGGGTGCCTGCTTCACTCATCAATGAGACCAGAATATTACGCACTGTCCGTATCTGGCGTTCCCAAACTCCGCCCATGTGGCTGGCTGATGGTACGTTCATGTTGAACTCTACGTAATCACAATTCTCCTTCAAAAGAAAATTGCCAACTCGTTGGGTGTCCATTTCTAGGCAGGCTCTTTTCAATTCAGCCTCGGCGCCTACAAAATTAGTGCCTCTATCCGATCTAAGTTGTCGTATGGGGCCTCGTAATGCTATAAAGCGACGCAAGGCATTAATGAAGCTGTCTGTAGAGAGAGACGCCGCTGTTTCCACATGAATTGCTCTGGATGCCATACACGTAAACAACACACCGTATCTCTTCATCTCCTTTCTACCCTCTTTTATGTAGAAGGGTCCAAAATAGTCCACAGCGGAATACGTAAATGGTGGCGCAGGCTCCAGTCTGTCCTTTGGTAGCGGTGCCATTTTCTGCACCTGAGCATTACTACGTAGGCGTCTACATTTAACACATCTGGAGATCATGTGTGATACTGCTGAGCTGCACCCAATGATCCAAAATCCGTTAGATCGTATCTCGTTTGTCGTCATTCCTCGCCCCTGATGCTGAACACTTTCATGGCAATGTCTCATCAGGAGCTCGGTGACATGATGTTTCCTAGGAAGGATCACAGGATGTTTAAATTCCAAAGGAAAATGTGCTTTCTCAAGCCTTCCGCCAACTCGCAGGATGCCATCCTTATCAAGGTAAGGGTCTAATCGGTACAGGCAGCTGGTTCCTTTGATGGCTTGGTTCCGCTTCCTGGCCTCATCCCTACCAGGGGTATTCCCAGTCAGGCGTAGGGACCTGAGAATCCCGACTTCTCCACCGAAACGCTCCTGCTGCACCGCTCTAATAATCTCCACCTTGGCCAACTGTAAACCCTCTACTGTAGGGCGTAGATATGGGGTACGTTTAATCTTAATGAAGCCAACCGCTTGGAGTCCCGGTTTTATCCGACTCTTCAGACGAGCTCTGTACTCCAAGCAGTTGGCTACCGCTGTTCTCGCTCTTGTCCAGGTTGACAAGTGCTCTAGTCGCTCTACTTCGAAGAGTTGTAGACGCTCAACCTTTGTCGCAAATGATGACTTCTTCACCTCTGGATCATTCTCCAAAAGAGTCTGCTCGCAATCATCTGTGTCCCCTTTGGAAGACATCTTTGACCACAGGAAGTCAGGGCCAGTAAGCCATTTGGATGTGGTTGTAAGTTCCTGGGCACTGATGCCTCTCGATGCACCATCTGCTGGATTCTCATCTGTTTTGACATATCGCCATTGCGCTGGGTCACTGGAATCTCGTATCTTCTGCACTCTGTTGGCAACAAAGACGTGAAACCTGCGCGAGTCATTTGCAATGTATCCAAGCACGACTTTGCTGTCTGTCCAAAAGAACTCTGTAATATTTTGCTTAAACTTAAGCTCTCTCTCTAGTAGGTTGCTAATCCTCACTGACACTACGGCAGCAGTCAACTCCAGTCGAGGAATGGTCACAATCTTCAGAGGGGTGACCCTGGCTTTTCCCATGATGAACGCGCAATGGACGTTATCCTGGTCATCTATAAGACGCAAATAGGAGCATTGGCCATATCCTTGTGTACTTGCGTCAGAGAAGTGGTGAATCTCTGTTGTGGTTACTTCCCCCAAGGTGGATGACTTAAGGCATCTCTGCAGCTTGAAATCTTCAAGTTGTGTTAGGCTATTTCTCCATCGTTCCCATTGTGGCTTCAATAGTTCTGAAACGGGAGAGTCCCAATCAGCGCCTTCTCTGCACATCTGTTGCAGAATCTGCTTACCAACTAACATAACTGGGGCCACGAACCCTAGCGGATCATATATTGAAGAAACTGTGGAAAGGATTCCCCGTCTGGTAAGTGGCTGGTCTTTCAAAGTGATACGGAACTGAAATGAGTCAGATTCGATGCACCATTCCACTCCCAGAGCTCTCTCAACTGCAAGACCACCATTCATGAGGTCGAGATTCCTAATGCCCTTAGCTTGGTCTTGGTGTGGTATTTCTGCCATCACATCCTTTGAATTGGAGACAAACTTGTGCAGTCGTAAACCACCTCTAGCACACATCTCCTTGGTGTCATTAATCAGCTTGATCGCTTCCTCTGGAGTGGCAACCGATGTAAGCCCGTCATCAACATAGAAGTTCTGTCGTATGAAGTTAGCTGCTGTGGTCCCAAGCTCTGCTTCATTGTCGTCTGCAATACGTTTCAGCCCGAAGTTGGCACATGCTGGAGATGACACAGCTCCGAATAGGTGAACCTTCATTCTGAACTCTTTGGGTTGGGAGTCGTAGTTTCCGTCATCCCACCATAGGAACCTGAGGTAGTCCTTATGCTCGGCGGCCACCTTGAACTGATAGAACATTTGTTCTACATCACACATGAACGCAACAGTATCCTGTCGGAACCGGCATAGCACTCCTATCAAAGCATTGGTGAGGTCCGGACCTTGCAATAGATTCTCGTTGAGTGATTCACCCCGGAACCGGGCACTACAGTCAAACACTACCCGAATTTTGTCGGGCTTCTTAGAGTGGTATACTCCATGATGTGGAATATACCATACGCAGCCCTCTGCGGTCTGCATTTCATCTTCGGGTACGTCTTCTGCAAAACCACTCTTGATAACGTTATTCATAAACACCTCATAGTGATTCTGGTACTTCGGGTCTTTCTGAAAGCGGCGTTTCAGCTGCTGTAGACGATGACTTGCCTGTACTTTGTTATTTGGCAGCTTTGGCTTGACCTCCTTAAAGGGAAGCGGCATCTGGTAGTGCTTGTCAGGCTTCTGATCGATGCCTTCCTCCACTATCTTCAGAAACTTTCTGTCATCCTGGGAGAGTGCACTGCCAGCTTCCAGCTCACTAAAATCTAACTCCATCCATTGGATAACTTGGAGGGGACTTATACCTGTATGTATGGCTTCCTTAATGGAGGACCTGACTGCCATCTGGACTTGATTACTTCTTTCTGTGCCCAGCTGTGTTGGGACGTGAGCGGTCACAATTCGATGGCTTACGCCTATGATGTCGTCATGCAAGTCCATCTCATTTGGGTCGATGATGCCCACGATACCCCATCCAAGGTCCGTCCGCTGTCCATATGGCTGATCTGCTGTCTCTGGTGGTATAACCTCTCGAGGTGCTAAAGCACTAGCGCAGTTGTACCCAATTAGCAGACCAACTTCGCAATCCATCAGCGGGGGAATCTTGGTCGCAATTCTCTGCAAGTGTGGCCATTTTCGGGCCATGTCAGCAGTTGGGATATGTCCCCGATTGGCAGGCATAATATCTCTTGTGTAGGTGGCCGGAAGTGAAAGTGCCAATGCACTGTCATATGCCCTTACTTTCAGCCCATCTATTCTTCTGCTGTTGATCACCTGATCCTTTGCCGTCATGGTTGACAGTGACAATTTAATATTCCGTCCTTCAACACCAAGATCGTTGGCTATCGCATCAATAATGAAGGTAGTGTCTGATTGGCTGTCCAGCAAGGCGTAGACTAAGGCCTCCGTGTCAGGTCTTTGGACATGAGATACCCACACAGGAACAATCATAGAAGCCTTGCTGGTGTTGCTAGTATCATTGAGATGTGTCACCCCTGTGTTATGTGTGTTGACCGGTGGTTGCTTGGAAGTTTCTGTCTTGTCACGGACGTCTCCATGGAGTGAAGTGGGATGTCGTTTGTGACAGGTGTCACACACCAGGCGTTTCTGGCATCCCCTTGATCTATGTCCCCTTTGAAGACATCCGAAACAAAGCCCTTTCTCCATGGCAAAGTCTTTCCTTGCGGTCATTGGTTTCCCTTTAAAGGCTGAACACTTGTCAATGTGGTGGTTGTTATCGCATAGGATGCAGGTTTGTTTGACGGTGGTTGTCTCTGTGGCGAAGGATCCAACCGGTCGTTTGCTGTACGAAGATTTTGCCTTTTCCTGACTATATGTCAATTCTTTAAATGTCGGCTCACACGCTATTTTTGCCTCTGTGGCAACGAACCTGGAGAATTCTCGTAATGGGGGGAATCTCTTGGTTTGGTCCTTGTAGGCTGACACAATGCGAACCCAGCGATGGACCATCCATTCAGGCAATTTGTCCACTAACTTCCTGTTTTCATGGATGTCATTAAGAACCTGCAACCCATCATTTGTGCTCATAGCGGTTTCACATTGACGAAGGAAGTCTGCATATTTCCGTAATGCTGTTCCGTCACGGGATGGTACCTTCTTCCAATCTTCGAGCTTCTTCCGGAATGCCATAGCAACCACAAATGGGTCACCGTATCGCTCTGCAAGTAGATTTTTTGCCTCTTCGTAGGCGTCACCGGAAGCTAGGAGAAAATATCCTTCAACGGATTCTCTGGCTTCACCACCCAAGTACTTCTTTAAGTAGTACAGCCTTTCAGGCGATGGAATGCCTTTGTGCTCGATCAGGGTTTCAAAGGCTGCCCTCCAATTAGGGAATTCGATAGGATTACCTGAAAAGATACCTGGTTCAGGTGGTGGCAATCTGCTGAGATTGATCTGCTCAGCGAATGACTTCGCAAAATCAGCGTAAAATGAAGCAGGAGCATTACGTGTCATCCTTATCGGTGGTGGGGCTGAAGCCTCATATGTATCCACTGGTGTATAATATGCTTGTGTCTTTGGTGGTGGAGCTGAAGCCACTGGTGTATAATATGCTTGTGTCTTTGGTGGTGGAGCTGAAGCCACTGGTGTATAATATGCCTGTGTCGTCAGCGATGGGGCAGAAGCCTCATACATACGTGTATCCACCGGTGCGTATGTGTGTGTCGTTGGTGGTGGGGCTGAAGTCTCATACATACGTGTATCTACTGGTGCGTATGTGTGTGTCGTTGGTGGTGGGGCTGAAGTCTCATACATACGTGTATCTACTGGTGCGTATGCTCGTGTCGTTGGTGGTAGGGCTGAAGCCTCTGGTGGAATTACGTTTCCAGGATGTGACGCCTGAGGAGATGTGGTTGAACATTTTTCACCATCAACTGTTCCAGGAAGTGACTCCACATACCGCTGCACTCTATCACTAACGTCTTCAGATCCTGGCAGTGAGACGCTGCCATGGCTCCCACGCGAGACTGATCCCTCCAACTCAACCTGCAAAATGGCTTCTAAACGTGCGTGGGCCTGGCTTAACTCGTCCTCTATCTCAGCCCTGTCAAGTTCTGCCCTCTTGGCTTCCAACTCCATCCTGATCTTAGAGCTTCTTTCCATGTTCCTTAATCTAGCCTCAAGGGCTGCAGCCTCTGAGGCTGCCTCTAGTTTTTTACGGGCGATAGAAGCTGATGACCTAGATGACCTTGACGAACGGCCGGTAGTTGACCTCAAAGAATGACCGGTAACTGACCTTTCAGACACCTCCCATTGACCAGTAGTCGACTTCTTGAGTCTGGTAGTTAGCCTCGCAGATACCTCCCCATGACCAACTCCACCTTCCCAGGGGTTCATGTTTGCTTTTGACATTACAAAACAATTAGATAATAAACATTTATCTGAACCTGAATGTGTGTGACCGTACCTATTTTGTCAATGGTAATGGATGATTGTAACAGGGCCGGAATAAACAACCTGAATAATGATGCCGGTAAACGGGTTATTACGCAAACAAAGTTGATGAGCTAGAACAACCGCATATAATTTGATTTACAAGCAATATGACAATATCCCAAGTTTATAAGAATTATGGAATTTTTCTGTAAATACCATGCATGCCATAAAAGCCTGCAAATACCTTATTTTTAGGAAAAGTAATGATTTGAAGGCACCATGCATGAACATAAACCTTTGATAAAAATGTATACTCGAATAGATGTGTAGTTCACAATAAGCGTCCAACTCAGGTCTGAACATTAAAAAACCTAAATTATGGCAAGTGTAAATTATGGTCGCAGTGGACTAGAAAACCATAAAATACAAACATAGAAACCTGAATCAAAACTCAGACTGATAAAGCTGGAAGTATTACAAACTTCACACTTGAGGAGTATGTCGCAATGAACAATATAATCCATACACTATCTCATTATAGAGAACCAATCCTTCCTTGTTAGCATATTCAACACAAATATCAATGTAAAAGGATATCAATATGCAATTTTAAGTCAATATATTAACATCCAACAAGAATCCTTGGTTGATCTTGATCAGTTCTTCAATATCGCAGTATCTCATAACATGGATTCTTTATTTGTCGCAATTCTTCATACAATTGTCAATTAGTCTCTTGACTATCTTGATATCAGTTCTTCAACATCGCAGTATCTCATCACATGGAGTCGTTAGTTGTCGCAATAGTTCTTCATGCAATTGTCAATTGTTCTCTTGACTAGTCTCTTGATGACAATAGTTGACTTGCAAACTGTAAGGGGGGGGGGGGGATATCACAGAACAATAGGACAGTCTGACTACCCTTGGGCTTATAATGTGTCAACTTACACACCGAACGGTCTATCGTTAAGAAACAGTTTTTAGTTGAACTTTGAGTGACCGTCATAGCAGATGGGTAAGTTGGAACGGCAGTCAAGCATAATAATCAGATGAACTGGTTTGTGATATTTTAATATTGAAGGTGTCTCTGTTCTTCGGTATCTATTTCATTTCCAGCAGAGATACCAATTCGTAACAATTGCAGACTGGGAAAAGGGGGGGGGGCTCTCAAGAGTTATCGCTGTTAAATCTCACAAACACAGTGTCGTTGATTTAACGTTCGCAGTAGGTTCAGTCCCGGAGATCAATTCCTGGGACCTAATCCCCGCATTCATTCAGTAGACTTACACAGGTGTTTCTTTCGCAGTTCTATGGTAAGGCTTCGTGTTTCACTGTTACGGCATTCGCAGATAATGTGCCGCAGGGAGTGTCGTTCGCAAAAAGAATACGCAACTTAGGCAAATGTTCTTGGGTAAACGATGTTTCTTTATTTACTGAAGCTTGAAGGATTCTGCTTCCATAAGGTCCCACAAGTTACGTGAAACTGTATAGAAAAATATGACATAATAATCACAATTAATACAGTATACCGCAAACATGACGTAAAATATCATTGGCTTGTTGATATTCCATTAACTTTAACCAAAGTACATTAATCCTGCATTTGTAAACAATAAGCAAGTAACCTTCAGCTGTTGACGTAAATAAAGGTTCTTTTATCACAATTGAACTGACCATGAACACCTCTTCATATATGTATGGGTTTTGAACGTATTTATAAGTGTTCTCTTAAGAATGTAAAACCAAACAATAATAGAAGTGATTTCATCCATTTATCGCAGTACACAGGTTCATAATTCTGCACCGTATCTCATGTAAACAATGATTGACTGGCCAAGTAAAACGCCCAAAACTGCTTCCCTTACACTCTGTGTATAATCTTCACTTTACTTGGTTCAAAGGATAAATCTTACACTATTCTATAAACAACCCTTACCACGTTAGGCCCTTAAATACCCGCAAAAGTAACGGTTTTCTATGACACGCAAGGTTCGCAAAAACACCTGTAAGCTGACATAATATCGTGTATCGTGTATATAAGTTCCTTGTTTTTAGGAGCACCTGGCTCAGCGCCAGACTACCGCGGCTGTCACAATTTGATTGCTTATGTCATTTTATGAGATTTGACCAGTTGTGGCGGCCATTTTGGACGCCATCTTGCATAACCCCTTAGCATTATGAAAATATTGTTGGTAACATCCTGATTATGTCTTAGGATCATGATAGGAAGTTTAAAAAGTTGGTTTGGGGGAGGCCTGGGGGTGCACACTAACCCTTTGTAGATACCCGACTAATATCTAAGACTAATCCCTCAGATCATATTCAAATTGGTAAAGACAGCCCGTAGCCAAGGTGTATGGCAAGTCAAACGTGTCATAATAATGTAATTATTTGTATTTAGTTGTATTTGTAGTCTTTACATGTTTTTTTTAATACTACTGTTGTTTACCTTTTCCTAATGTTGCATGTAAAGTTGATTTTTCATTTCCGTAGTATTTAACTTACGGTAAGATTTATATTGATTTTTTTTAGTAAATAGGTAAAAGACTGGCAACACTGTTTTGCTTTCCACAAACACAAATAAACATTTTGGGGTGAACACCAATTGATTTACAATTAATATGTGATTACAATGAGTACACATGACAACATATTTGGGGTTATAAGGGTTTTTCACGTTGAAAACGTAATCTGTAATCATATTACTTGCTATGGCAACACCCGTTAAGTTAATGACTGGCAACACTGACCATTTAAAATGATCACATTTATTATAATATCAAATTTTCTTCTAATTAACATCTCGCTGTGAATTTAAGGTTCCGGTTTCATATCATAAAACACAGCGAAACATGCGTTAGCTTTTGAAGGAATTGTGAAATTTTGTGAAAATATCTGGCAACACTGCATATTCAGGAAGTATTTTCCCCAAACTCAAATTAACATTTTTCATAAGACTAATGTCTCATCTCAACATGACATGGTCCACGTTGAAATCGGAGCGTTACCATGTGGGTTGTAAGCTATGCAGATTTGGTATATTTGTATACTTTGAAAAAGTTGAAAAACACCCCTATTTCAAATAAATGGTATGACCCATCATGATATCCCATATTTATGTCTATGCACTCACTGAAGCATCTACATATTCACCTACTTAGCTTATATAAAGAAAATATTTCATATACTTTTTGTCCATTAGAAATAGATGCTTACAAATTTGATAATTTGTGAGGTTAAAAAGGCAAAAATGGGGAAAATAGCCCTAAAATGGTATTTTGGCCGTTGCCATGGAAACGAGAATTATTTTTCAAAATTAATTCCACATTTGTTAGTTTTAACTAAAGGGTCATCAAATATGAAAGTATAAAGAAATTCCATTCCGGGGCCGTGGCCAACATTTAAAAAAAATCCTCCATTTTTACAGTCCATTGCACTTAATATTTTGACTTTGGAGTTCGTATTTTTGTGTCATTTCCCCCTGAGGTAAATAAACACCACCCCATTGAATAATGGAGCAATCTAGGGCAATCTAGGGGATTCCCCACTACGTCATTGTTTTTCTCTGGAATGTTTTTCTTTGACCAATAGCGGAGAAGCTGTTATAAAAAACGATTATGAGATAGACCAATCACAGTTCGGCAAATAATATGCATGTTCAGGGCCACAAATTAATTTAGTTTTTGATTTGCAAACAAGCACGGAAAATAAATAAACAACAGCAGAAGTTTCTTCATTCCCGATCCTGTAAAGAATTCAGAAGCAGGAAAGATCAATTTTGCCGATTGGAAATAATATTATATGAAATATGACTTCATACCCTGGACGAATATTTCGTCTCAGATCTACCGTACGAATAAGTTTTTGAAGCTATTTTTGTAAGCTTATTCATCATTGAAAAAGTCAATGCAAATGATCATGATCGGGATCATGATGTCTCATCATAATCATGGATCCAAGTCGAATCACGTCAACAACCTTCTTTGTTTATGGTCAATTGATGGGGAAATATAATCAAAATCGCAGCTAAATCGTGTTGTACGATTCCATTCTTTGTCTGCTTGTTTAGAGACGACGTTATTCGGTGAGTAATGATTGATGGCCTAGCCTACATCGTGAGTCTTTTTGACAAACAAAAGTATGTGGATTGTTGTCTTGCCTTAATTTATTATTATAGTTGCAGTGTCAGGTGTTTGTCAAGCTTTGACAAAAATTAAATGGGTTGTCATGTGTCGTAGACGGGATGGCTATCATAGGCCTAGCTAGGAGTAGGCTCGTACGTAGGCCTAGTTTATTTAGCCTAACATTTTTTAATCTTGTCAATTTCGGTTTTACAACAAAAATGGATGACGCCTGACTTCGATTTTATACGTTTCTTGAATTGAAACATTTATAAAGTCACCTTTGATGAGACAGATTCCTGTTCTGTACTAGGCTGTTTATCATGGGATTTATTTTGCGTCCCCAGTCAAATTGTATACTAGTTTGTTAGCCCTGTAATCAGATTTATTTCACTGATGCTTGATACGGCCGTGCTTGCCGGTGAGACTGAGACAGACACGCAACGTCAGAGCGATGTTTAGTTAATACAATCGCTATGACATACATTGTACGTCCTTGCTCGTCACTTGTGTCATTTGGGGGTCCATGAGGACCATGATGAAGCTAACAAAATTTTACCGAGTCTGCGCTCGCTGCTGATGAGGGACGTCCAGTTACCAGTCAGTATCTCTGTAGGGCAGGCTAGCCGCCGCTCTGGTGGTACAAACACACGCCAGTTATTCAAATCATGCAGACCAAATTTGCCGTTCATCATTGACATTTTACAACGATATAAAAATGGTGTTTTGTTGTGTTTTCAATGTAGTATTTGTATTGTTGAAAGTAACAGCCGCGAGTAGTCGTGTCGCGTGTATCCATGTTCAGGGCCCCACTCGCAAACATCTGCCTCTTGTTACCATGCACAACGTCACACAAAACGCCACGCCCCCAGGTCATTGATGCGCGTACAAGTACATTTTGGAGGTCTTGGCAATATATCAATAACCTGCGCTGTGCGTCCGCGTTTCCATGTAACGATCAATTTGAGTGGAAGCGCGGTGGTACGCACATTTTCAAAAGTTAGGAATTTTAATATAATATCTCGGATTTAATTTTTTTGAACCATTACTATAATTGTGTAATGGGAAATCAAATACACGTAGTCATACAAAAATGTACTGCGCTTAAAATCCTGATTTTTTTAAGCTGACCTTACTTTTCAAACCTGCAATTGACGAACAAACTTTCTGTAAGTAAAACTTAAAGACAAATGAGTAAACATTTAAAATAATATAGAATAAAATAAATACCAAAAAGCCATCAAACATTTAAACGATAACCGGTAAATCAATTTTTATCAACCTGGCTGTTTTTAACTTGCAAAATGCTAAAGAATTATACGCGTTTATTGGTTAAATGTATAAGCAACTATTAATAAAGGCTTTTAACAACAAGGAAATTGAAGGCTTTAAACCAATAAATAGAAGGAAGTATACGCACGCGTAACCAACACGAGATTAATATTGATTAAGGTTTTTAAATATTTTTTGAATTGGCGAATAAGAGTGTATGGGGGGAAATGGAAAATGTTCCCAATTTTACGTTCAAATTACAATAACTCCTCATCCGTGTATGGTACAAACATGATTTTGGTCTCATTTAAAGGGTATTTTATATTCTATTAATCTCTGTTTCATCAAATGTGTCAACTTTTATGTAACAACTGTTGATCTTAAAAGGATCGCATTGTCCTTGGCCAGGCTCCCTATTCGCTACGCAGTGAACTTGCCCTAATACATCGGTTTTATATGAATTACTATAACAAAAATAAGTATTCAATCCTATGATAGCAAAATAATACATTTTGGAAAGCTCTCAAATACACGAATTCACGAAATGCAGTTTAAATCAGGGTAGGGTGCATACCAAAATGTTATATTTGTAAACTCTAAAATACCTAAATACGTAATACCTTTACGGCTTTAGGTATTTAAGGCCCAGCTTAAACGTTCGGGCTCATTCACCTCCCGGTATATTATAATTCACAAAGAAACCCTTACTCTTACAATATGGGTAATTTCTTAAAGAGTTCAAATCTGCACAGTAAAGTATGATTCGGATATTATATATTATTGAGCTTTAATCAAAATATGAAAATTTTGATATTTGTTAACGTTCTCATTGTTACGTTATCATGGTTATGTCCTATGGGGTAGAGCAAGTAGTTATTGCGATATGTTAATTCAAACCTCAGATGGTATTAAATGTTTAAATTTGGAGACGCAACGTGAAGATTTCTGACACTGTACCCATACATTGAAGTCAACAACCCTCGTTAACACTTTCCATGCGGCTATTAGATTTACCACAAATCAAGATTTTTTTCAGAAACCTTTCCCAACTTTCAAAGTCTATCCAAAGGATTACTAAATCAATACTAGACATGATTGTACATATTTCAATGTATTTCTCATGGTGATTCCAATTATGGTAATGAAGTTAAATAATTTTGACATTTTTGAACCATTTTGTTACATTTTAACATGTCGTCTGCAGACGCCTGCCGCGTGGAAAGTGTTAAGAACTCCAGAGTTGACAATTTCGCCCAGACAATCTACAACCAAAGAAGATGTTAAATACACCCCCACAATGCATTGCGTTTTTGCAATATACTCTAACTCTGGTCTCCAATTTGTCTCGGTTCCCATAGACATATATGCACACAATCATGGCTTCATGGCGTTCATCGTTGGAGCTCTTAGGTTCTAGTTTACATCAATGAATACATTAGTTATCAATGTTCCTTTTTCTTATTTCTAAACTTAAGAGCTCGACAAATGCATCGTGTGAAAAAAGCTTTAGTTGGCTGACGTTCTCGCAATGCATTGTGGGAAGACCTTAAAATCTTCTTTGATGTACAACCAATGTGAATGGTGCAGCGGTAGATCAAACAACTTTACACTAATAATTGTCCATCATCATTATAACTGTTCTTCTTGTCTTCTTACTCGCCCACGTATAATTATTAGCTAATTTGATTAGGTCCAATGACTGAAACAGCAATATACATGTACAGGGTGTCCCAAAAGTCTATGCACGTTTTTGAAGAGTCATATCTCATAAAATATAAATCATATGGTATAAATTTAACCATATTTTGGTAGACGAGACTTGGGAAATTAATTTGATACCAAACACACCCCTATTGGTGAACCCACAACATTATAAAACTGGTTGAAAGTCATTGGCCGTGTGCCAGATCAACCCATACCAAGTACCACACATTATTGCTAAAGGTGCGCATAAATTAACGGTATGAAAGCAACGTTGCGCATTAATCACAGTTTACTGCTTACCTTGCAACATTAATGTTATTTAATACCAAACTCGGTCACTCACAACATAAATAAGCTTAGTAGACAACATTGCACAGCAAAAGTCTTCATTCAAGATGGTTTACAGCATAGATAAGCGAATACAAATTGTATGGTTCTACGCTGAAACACATTCAGTTCAACTTACTCAACAAAAGTTCAGAAAACATTTCAAAGTGAAACGCGCACCAGGAAGAATATCCATTCTAAAGTTAGTGGATACATTTTTGAGCACAGGAACTGTGCATGATTTGTTTCTAAATGGGTAAAACAACCTTCGATGAGACCTTCAAGCAGCATTAAAATAATCCGCTAAGTTTAAATTTTAACATGTTTGACAGCTGTGTGATGTGTGTGTTCACTTTTCTGTTACGTTATTCAATTGTTTAGGTCTGTGTTTTTGCATTAGCACACGTCTCTGTATACATGGAAAACATTTAAATTAGATTTCACTATAGAAACGAAAATTATATGTGATATAGTTTGTTATTATGATGATATCATTGTTATGTAAAATTTTAAATATTACAATTGACGGATCACTTTCCGTGTAACCAACTCTACCCGTATTTTTGTTAATCTCAATAGGTATGGATTTATGAACTTTATTCCTCCGAAGTATAAAATTACATTTTTGCAGTAATATATATTTTACTTCTAGGGTGGCATTACAAACAGATGTTACTCCAATGTTTGGTATCAAAATTATTTCCCACATCTCCTCTTTCTAAATATGTATTCATATTTTCAATACGACTTATATTTTGTGAAATACAAAGCTTCAAAGTCGTGCATAGACTTTTGGGACACCCTGTACAATTGATCTTATTACACTTCAACCAGAAGTAATGATCAATTTGAACCCAGCATGAAATCAGGGTGGTCCATGAAAGACCTGCCTTTTATCAATCTTATCCAGAATTTCAGATGTAGAACCTCAAATTAATGTAGGCATGTTTGCAAATTTTCACCCACGAAAGGATATAATACGTCAACAATGTCAACAGAGCAACTTAAATATCAAAGTGGTCAAGCTAAATGATAGACCCACATAAGGAACAGAAAATTGATCAGTAGTTGAACACAATTCTCGCAATAGGTAGTTGCATCATCCAAACATATAAAATCCATGATTTTAACACAATAATCTGTGATTTGTCTCTGTTTTTTTATTCCGCAAGTTCTTTCAAGACACTTTCCACGCGGCTATTTGTTTTACCATTATACAAAACAGATTTGTCAGAAACCTTTCCCAGCTTTCAAGGTCTATCTCAAGGATTACTGAACTAATACTTGGCATGTTTGTACTTATTTAAATACATTTCTCATGGTGATTCCCAATATG
This sequence comes from Ophiura sarsii, assembly GCA_035610835.1. Lineage (NCBI taxonomy): Eukaryota > Metazoa > Echinodermata > Ophiuroidea > Amphilepidida > Ophiuridae > Ophiura > Ophiura sarsii. Next base: position 43,063,360 of record CM069456.1, on the reverse strand, counting down.
GTAATGAAATTCAATAATTTTGACATTTTTGAAACATTTTGTGAAATTTTGGAATGTCGTAGAGCTGCCTGCCGCGTGGAAAGTGTTAAGATAGCCAAATATGTAGGGGGAATTTACAATAACTAGCAATATGATCGATAAAAATAACTTTACAAGACACTGCTCTGCGTACTGCAGTAGGATTGTACGGTACTACATGCAATGTAGTAGGTAGCATCAATATGACATATTGCTTTTATTAGGACATCAAGTGCAGCAGGGTTAAGCTAATAATGTTTGCTAAAACTGAAGCACGCAGCCTTCAAACGCGTCAAGTATTTTCTATAGTCAATGACACCAGGATCATCTGGATCAATCTCATAGGTGAGGACGTGTCATCCTACCTTGTGAAAACCAATCAAGTATTTGCTTTGGTTTGGGTAGTCTTATTATGGTAGGCCGGGATAGTAGGGAGCTGAGATGACGGGATGCTATTGATAATTCTCCGTCAAATAATACTGGGAAAGATTAAACTATATTTTGACAGATATTTTCATCTAATTGGTTTCATGATGGATCCTTGACGAAATATTACTGAAAATTCTACGTTTATATAATACAGGATGGGTTCAAAAAGTTAACCTAATTTGCAAGACATTTTCACCCGCTTGCTTCGATTATGGAATCCTGTATGGTGGAATGCCAATATGGGAATGACGTTTCTACGTCAAAAATGTTATGACTGCAGTGTTATTCCAAGAAGTGCTTTTTTCACCTATACTACCTTTGAATGGAATCTTGTATGTGGGGAGGCGACGTAAGAATGGACTGGAATGCTATTGGCGATTCTACGTTTATATAATACAGGATTGGTTCAAAAGTTAACCTATTCTGAAAAACACGTTGACCCGTTTGCTTTGATTGGAATCCCGTCAAATATTACAGGGTACCAATTCTGAAATACATTTTCATCTTCATATGTCCTACATATTTATAATGGAATCGTGTGTATGTGGGAAGGCGAGATAGAATTGACTGTATAATATGCTACTGACGATACGTCAGACATACAGGGTAGGGTAGTATCAAGAAGTTTACCAATTTTGAAAGAAATTTTGACCTACAGGGCGCACTTTATTAGAGAAATTGTGCACCATCATCATGACATGTGTGCAGAATTTGACTTTACCATTACCATGATTACTGTGTACAAGCCAATGGGGAAATGAAATGTCCATGTTTACCCCCTTTTAAATCCAAAGTTGGGAAGATTCTGGATCTGAGGTGTATTCATTAATGTCTAAATAATCACACACAAACAACTGGACATCATGAAAGTAAAGCTCATTTAAGCTAAAATGGTTTAGAATTAGCCCATGTTTCTATGGGAGAATGTAAGGCCATGACTCAGCAAACTGTTTCTGCTCAGTTTTTGGCAATATAATGGATGATGATAATGTGAGTGTTATAAGCTATAAATGGCTGACAAATATATGAGCAAAAAACCAGCAAATCCAGGGCTTTTAAGAGCCGTGTTTGTTTATCTTCATACGTATTGCAAGTTTGCAACCATATCGGCGCGTAACATATAACGCGTCGTAGTACGCCATGCACAATATGCTCGCACACATACGCACCCCCCTCCCCCTACACCCCTACATTCATACACCCCCCCCCCCCCCCCCCCCCCCCCCCTACAAACGCAAGCGGGCAAATATTGGAGAATTACGCTGCGCTACGGGAGACGGTTAAGGTTATTAGGCCTTTGTGGCTAAGATAAGCCACGGGGCGAGAGGGGTGGTGTTGCGTGTAATGATCAGATGAAGTAATGTGGTTTAAGAGGCAGGGGGTTAATGAAGAAAGGTAGTACAAAATTGCGTAACAGGCATATTTTTACAGTTTTATTTGATAAAAAAATCGCATATTATCCTAATTTCGATTGATATCTTTACCTTTTCAAGGCGATCGATGCACAATTGTGTACCGCGTATTCATACTTGACAGACGGGTTGAAGTTCGATTGACAGATGATTTAATATCGAATTTTTATTCAGCGCTTTCATGTCAACTTGACTGCCAAAAGTTAAATTTGATTGGCATAAGATTTAATTTTATTCCGAACACGTTGTATTGTAAAATTGTGGCGACTGGTAAAGTAGAGAAAATAACCTAGCCCGATGACATCATGAAGTGCGCATGCGTGTTTAAAACACCGTTCCTTGCCACGCACGTGCGATGAGTTTTATGACACGCTATAGTTGGTAAAACCCAGCTGGAAATCGATGGACCTTTCAATGGGTGTAAACAAAACAAACTTGCTCACAAATTTTGGACATCAACACAGGCAGGGATTATTTTGACAATACTTAATGATTAATCCGTGAAGCGAGCAATAATTGCACCATGGCAAGAGTAAACAGAGTTAGGTGTTTCTGCTGTTGATGTAGAGAACTAACACTACGTGCATTTTTTAAATTATTTTGTATTGCCCTTTTCTTGTTTTGTTTTGTTTTTTAGCTCGCATTTTGTATTCCAATCTAACTTTTTATTTTATTTACTGATGTCCCTTGAGTATAAATATTTGTAATTGAGTGCCTAAAAGTATGACCGCGCGGATTTCACGTGTCATTTCCCACGGTTTGAGCTCGGTTCTGCTTGAAATCACACTAATCACGGAAATCGCAGATTTTACACCAACTGCCCACGGTTTTTGCCTTAAAGAATCACTGTTTCTCCTGAACTCTAGATATAGCTTGGGGTATAAATGACGGGAAGCATTCAATTTCAGGTCAAAGTATTATAATAGGCCTGCATTAATACACCTAACACAAAATTCCCTGACCAGGACGGTGCTTTGATGTTGGCTTAAACAAAATCAATAATCGGTACGAAAAATCTTAGATACATTCCATGAGCACATTTTTTGTTGATGTTATGATTGTTTAATCAACCACAACTACCAAAACATTCTTGCACTAAAATTGGGTTTCAATGGGAAATCCTTGCGTAGTGTGTGATAACGTATCCAAAATGTGTGTGTACCGACTCCCTGTCGATGCCTGTTACCCATTTATCCCCATACCTGACTGGTTGAGATATCACACAGTGGACAATATAAATCAATAATATCCCATAGGAAACCAATTCTTGTACAACTTTGTTGTCGTTACTTGAGGTTATTAAAATCATCATAATTTAAAAGTATCCATTCGATCTTTATGAACATGATGAATGAGGTATCAAACTACGGAGAAGAAATGTGCCCATTTAATGTAAACATTGCACAAAAGAAAGTATCCTCTCTTTTCGAGGCGCCCTGTGTTTAATTCTTAGGACCCTAAATAAATTCAACAAATAGGAACAAACAGGCATTTCCTCCCGCGCATTTTGACACCTCATTTGGCACAATAGCATTAGTATTGATGCCATTGGAATAAAAAAATGATGCAGTTTCCATTGTTGAAGTTAACCCTATACCTATGAAAAGAGCGTAAACAAAACAGTATATCTAAAGTGTACCTCTTCTTTCTCTCTCTCCTGGAAAAGACAATCATAATCCGAACATCTCACATCGTCAATTGTTTCAACACCTCACTGTGTCTACTGGTGTGAGATTCATCCTTTACAATGAAAATGAACATTCATGATATTTGTAAGCCATAACACATGTCTCTCCATTTCCGTGCAACCTTCCTTGAAACTCCAAATCGACGAGCAGCTTCAGTTACAGAAACTCCGGACACATTTTTCATTGAGAAAAAGAAGCGGTACATTTACTGTTTAGTATACGCTCTTTTCGTGGGTATAGGGTTAAGTGCAACAATGGAATCTGCATCATTTTTTATTCAAATGCACTTAACCATATACCCATGAAAAGAGCGTAGACAAAACAGTAAATCTAAAGTGTACCGCGCGTCTTTCTCTCATAAAAAGTTTCTGGAGTTTCTGTAGCTGAAGTTGCTCTTCAATTTAGAGTTACAAGGAAGATATTGCACGGAAATGGAGAGACAGGTGTGTTGGCTTCAAAATGCGCGGGAGGAAATGCCTGTTCGTCCCCACTTGTTGAATTTATTTAGTGTCCTAAGAATTAAACACAGGGCGCCTGGGCCTGGTCATCAGGGATTCTTTGTGTTGGGTGTATATTTACTTATATTATGTATGTGATGGGATAATGACGGGAAACATTCAATTTCAGGTCAGGAAATGGGCCTATGCAATATATTTTAACTCATGAATGTATTCTTACCAATTTCGTTATAAATGTTCGTATACTTATTCAAGGCTTATTTTATTTAGTAGGTGTCTATCTTGTAGGCGCTGCTTACTAGCAGGAGCCGTTCAAAAACGAGCGTCCCGCTAGTCTTACTATAAGGCAAAAAAGAACGACTCTAAAATCGTAAAATCTAGGGTCGCATTTTTTTAGATTTAAATTTGATTAAAAGTGTCTAAATGTAACAATTTCTTGTTTGAAATGAATAAGTAAGCTTAAACAAATGTTGATGATAATGTGATTGTTATAAGCTATAAATGGCTGAAAACCGTACAGAATTGACCAAATATGAGGATAGGCGGGCCGAATCCAGGGCTTTTTTAGACTATTGCTACGGACCGTCGTGTTTGTTTATCTCTATGCGTACTGCAACCATACAGTCGGCGCGAGTAACGCATAATTTGTCGTAGTGCGCTGTGAATATACACGCGCACACACACACGGGCGGGCAAATAATGGAGAAATACGCTGTGCTTTTAGGTGGTTAAGGTAAGGCCTTGGGGGATACCGGCCGTTGGTGGTGTAATGAAGTAAAGTGGTTTTGGACAGACGATGGCGGACACGAACGGCCGTACATTTTGAATTTCCGTTTGTTTCAATGTAACAATGGATTTTGATTATATAACCCAATAAAATTCATCACACGTTGGAACTAAATTATTTCATTCTAAAACCGCTGGAGTTGGATAACCAACTCCAGTGTCAGTATCATTTTTTGAATTTAATTCGTCCCATTCACTTGATCACGTAACCTCGTACACATAATTGAACCTTGAATATTCGTGAATAATAATAATAATAATAATAATAATAATAATATTTATTTCTTATATAGCGCAATTACATCAAAAAGAACTCAAGGCGCTTTACAAAGATACATTAAAAGCGTAAAGCACACGTCACGGTAGCAATATATAAATATTAAATATTAAAATTCCGATAACAACATAAAATATTGTATGAATATTGCACAGTTAAGTCTAAATAAGACAACGGGGATAACTGTGAAATATACATAAGTAAAAATGGGAATAGTTAAAAAGCGTGATGCACAGAACACATATTGCACGTCACGGTAGCAATATATAAATATACAATATTAAAATTCCGATAACAACATAAAATATTGTATGAATATTGCACACGCCCGTGTCCAGCATCGTCTGGTTTGGGAGGTAGGGGGCGGTAATGAAGAAATGTGGAATAACCGAGGGCCATAAGGTAATGAAATAATAATGTGGTTTCTGATAAAACATGGTATGGTGAATCTATAAAATCACGGAACATGGTGTCAGATGTAGGATTTGATACTGAATGTAGTATTAGCGCCACAGAGTCCTGATTATTTACGAGATTTAAATAATACTAAATTGCGTAACAGGGCGGGCCACTCGAGGTGTAATGAAAGAGTGTGGTTTCTTGAAAGTATAAACCATGGGATATAGCTTGGGCAACGACGGGAAGCATTCAATTTCAGATCAGAAAATAGACCTGCATTATATTTACTCATGTAATGTATGGGATATAATGGGTAATGACGGAAAACATTCAATTTTAGGTCAGAAAATATGCTTATGTGCATTTTATTTTAACTCATGAATGTATTCTTTAAACAATTTCGCGATAAACTTTCCAAAACTTTTGTAGGTGTTCTATCTGGTAGGCCCTACTTATTAGTGGGAGCCCGTTCAAAGGACGGGCGTGCCGCTAGTAATGACAAAATTGGATGCTTTATGCTCAATATGTATTGGTCTCGCTATGAGTTTTAAAATATCATAGCTCTAAACCAATACATAATGGGCTAAATCGATTCCATGTTATACCAAACTTGGATCATACATGCTGCAACATGGTAACCTTGATATGTCAATGAGGTCAAAGGTCACATATTAAGTTCAAAGGTCAGTTGAGATCAAGTTATACAAACTAGCGGGCATCCGCGCTTCGCGCGGAACCCGCTAGAAGATAACGGGAGGTTAGTAAACAAAGCGTAAGAAAATTTGGTACAATATCAAGAACATGTCCTTTACATAATCCAGACGGGCCCTCAATAATCTGAATATCGCAGGTGCAATCCAGGTATATGTGATGTGCCTTAATCCAGGTAGGCCTAATCCCTTCATGCGCTTTGTGTTTTTAATATCCAGATACCCAGGTACCTCAGGATGTAGGCCTCCCATGTGACCTGAAATGCAGGTACCCCATAGGCCTAATCCCTACTCTCTAAATGTAAAAGAGTGGTTTTCCACTTTTTAAGGAGTTAACGCAGGACAACACGTTTTTGAGTGGAAAAACACTCTAAAAGGAGTGAAAGGGGATTTTATATGACAATGTTCCACTTTATTGAGTGGACATTTTCCACTCTAAAACGGGTTGTCCTGTGTTTCACTCCCTTCACTCCTTTTCGAGTGAATTTCCACTCTTTCCACTCGTTTTGTTTTTAGAGAGTACCCCTACTCCAGTTACCACAGGTGCCCTTAATATTGCATCGGGTATCACATGATCTAGGTACTGTATGTGATCATATTCAAGTAAATTAAACGCGGGTGCCGAAGATAGCGGGCAGTTAGTCATATCAAAATAGACAGAGGTGAGTAATTTCAAAGCGTTATAAATGTTTATATAAATATCAAGAACATGTCCTTAAATAATTCAGGTACCTAAGGTGCCCTTAATATAATGTAAGTGACATGGTGCCCTTAATACACCATAAGCTTATAGGCCCAATGTGCTCTTAAATAATACATGTTCCTAATCCAAGTAGGCCTACTCCACGTTTGCTAGACCCAACCCCTCACAGGTGGCCTTAATAACCCAGTGTGCCTGTACGATTATCCAATTTATAATCGAAAGCGCAGGTATAGGTGCCGAAGCTATAGCGGGTGGTTAGTCATATCAAAACGTAGGATGAGGGTATTGTAAAACAGCAAGAGTATGTCGTTGATACTTCATGTACCCTGTGCCCTTAATACTGACATTGGTGCCACAGTGCCCTTAATCCATACTGTATGCCCTTAAGAAATCAAAGTACGCCATTTATAACACATGGTGCCCTTGATTATTCAGGTACCCCATGTACTTTAATAACCAAGATACTCCATCCTTAAGTGATCCAATAGGACCTCCCTGGACTATTTGGTATATCTTGAATCGAATATTAAGGGCATCCGTGATAACTTTGTATGCGGTTATTAGGGCCTACGTGGATTAATAAGAATACTTTAGAATATTAAGAGTATCTGGATTGCCAGGCCACATGGTGGCGATTAATACCGGGTGGCGATTATTTTTTTTAAACTTAAACTGTGGGAGAGGTCACGACTGGTGGCATCCCCCCCCCCCCCCCCCCACCCCCATATCCCTACCCGGCAGCGATCATTTTTTTTCGTACATGAGTTTAACCAAATTTATTTATTCCGTTTTAATACGAAATAATTCACTGAATAAAATGATTTTTAAACAAATGAACTGATTTTGGTTAAACTCGTGTACGAAAAAGATAATCGCTACCGGGTAGGGATAGGCCCCGAGGGGTGGGGGATGCCACCAGTCGTGACCTCTCCCACAGTTTAAGTCCCTACGCATTTTGTACCCCAACTAATAATAAAAAAGTTATGTCAAAATTCAAAGTTATTAAGATTAGCTTTAAATTGGTCCAAAATGTCTGATTTAGAAGGAATGTTTCCAATAAAAGCCAAAAGGCTTGAATTTTCCACCCAAGTGTTTTGTCTTGCCCCCTCCAGATTGTGTTATTGTCCTCCACCCACCCCCGTTCTCCCCTTTAAAATATTTATGGTGGTGCCGCCCATGTGCACATACTGTATCCAGGTTATTCATAGGCCTGCGTTCTGAGCGTTTAGTGGGTTCTAGTTCTATAGTTGGTTATTTAGTTTTATCATATTTATGGTCGGTGGAGTCTATCTTCCTGATCACTTGTACCATTCCATGATTGTCTTTGAGCACTATAATGTGTGCCAACCCCGTTTTTTGTCGGGCCAATTTACATTAAATACATAAGTCCTCCAATAGGCATGTAGGGCTTAAACGTAGTAATCTCTTTGTCATGTTTGTTGTGTTCTAAGGTCTGACCATAATTTATCCAGATACCATTATCATGATTATGTGCCCTTACTATATCCATATTTCAAGTGCGCATAGTGGCTTAGGCCTATTGGGTATGATGGGCAATACCGCACGTTCCGTTTATCCAGATACCCCATGTGGCCTTACTGTATCCATATTATCAAGTAAGTAAAGGGTAGTGCGGGGAAGGAGGGGGGGTTAGGCCAATAGGGTATGATGAGACAATCCCGTAATTTCCGTGCTATATATACATGTATATATAAGCCTCACGGCGTATAAGCCGCAGCACCTTATTATTAAATTCATAAAGTTAGATTCAGACCTCATCATAGTAGGCTATAATAAGCCGCACCGCTGTATAAGTCATTGTATAAGTCGCACGAAGACAATGAAATGGGTGTGAGGAGGGAGGTCTCGAGGGGGCGGTGCCGACCTTGATCCACCAGCCCAAAGCTTCATGACCAGCCATGCCTTGCGCTGCTGTATCGGCCAAATTTACACATAACTAATTTTAGGTGATAACTGCTCAATTAATCATTATGTATACGGTATAACATGTTTAAGTCAAAACATTCAATAATCATCATAATACCGGAAGCATGGATGACTGCATCAAATGGAATTACCTGCATGGGTGACTCCACCTATATCAAATGGGGTTACCTGATGGGTAACTCCTTCATCAAATGTGGTGACTTGCAAGGGTGACTTCAACAAATGGGGTTACAACTGCATGAGTAATTCCATCAAATGTATTTTCCTTCAGCCACTTCATGTCACTTTAATTAATACATGTTATCCTGGATACGGTTTGCACCTTGCTCCCCGTTTCTTTATTAAAATAAAGGTCTTATATACCTTGGCTTTCATCCTGCCCCGTAAACAAAGTACAACGCCACAAACGCGTACACAATTTGTCTGCGTCATTACGTGTGCGGCGTATTGCGTGCGCCATGTTAAACGCGAACGCGCGGCAACAGGAACGGTTGGCATGGTACTGCCAGTTTCTTAATCGGTATCAAACGTCGCGTTCGCCTATATAACCAATGTGAAAGTGTCACTTAAAGATCTGTGTAAGAGTTTGTTGTTTACATTTAGAAAATTTCGTGAAATATTTTTATTTGTCGGACGTATAGTCCCGTATAAATGCTTGTTACTATGCGATCTTTAAGAATAACAAACAGCCGCATATACAGAAATGTAGCTATATCCCTGAAGAAAATATTTTGGGTGAAGACCATAATGTCATCACTCACTCCGAAAACCACAATTTGTGTCCGTACAGTAGTTACCCGAGTAAAAGAAATTCAACATTTTGGATTTTCACATGTGATCCTTTCTGCGCATGTCTGAAAACGGGGGAAAACGGGCATTGAACTATTTAATTAGCTCGTGTATTAGAGGCGCAATTGCCACGCTTTTTCAGTTGAAGAGGGACGCGAGTGTAACATTATTATTGAACTATCTAATCAGGCGAGGGACCGAAAATTAGTATATAGATAACTGAAAACATCCAAAAATACTAAGCCCGATTGGAACCAAGTCCAAGTGCAACCAAATTTGGTACATAGCTGCAACATGAAACTTCACAATGAGGTCATGTGCAAGTGTTATCATATTTTATTCTCATTCACATGGAAGAGGTGTTTCCTTTCTTGATAACGGACGACCTATCTCAGACGTGTCTCTATTTCTTTTATAGACGATTGTCATGTTTCATTTTATTCTATTTAAAAAAGAGATACTTTAAACTTCAAACGTACTGCAACCATGCCTAGCAATGTATAGGATTGATGAACAATATACAACTAACGTCATCCCTTCATTAACATCCGCAGAATCCCGGTAATTGCCACAACTGTCTAATGTATAATTGTACACTCTAATACGACGTTAGTAAATTGCAGTGGCATTATCGTGCCATCTCTTGTGGACGGTTGATAAAGTGTCAGATAATACATAACAATACAATTAAACAACGTTAAAAATAAAGGAAATGTCATTGAAACCACTCAGGTGGTCATGTATTATGGTGGTCATTGACACAATCCACTTGTATCCCCTTGGAACCATCCGGTATGATGACTGTGAGTGCACTGAATGTCAAAGGTATTGCCGCTTAATTAGTCTAACAAAAGAAAGGAAATTGCTAATAATTGTCCACTACATCGTGTAAACTTTAATGAACGATGTATAATCAAATAAACGCAAAATCATCCCGAAAATATCTCAAGATAATGAAGATACAGTATCTCGTTTTAACTGAATGATATGGCTATTCCTTTTCTTCCGTTTAAAATCTGATCTTCAAAATCGCATTTTTTCCAACTTCAATTTTGGGATTCAGCCACATACAAAAGAATTAACGGACATGTTCTTTAGGTCCCAGATTCTGTACTGTGCTAGCATCGCCCGATACTGGAACACCCATTATCGTTCGATAATGGTACAACGTCAGTGTTCCAGTATCGGACGATGCTGGCGTACATAAAGACAGCAAAAAAAGTAACTCGGCTGTGTAAAAGCACCTATAATTTTGAAATTGTTACTCATATTCTAAAAATGAAAATACCAGGAGACGGGAAAATTTGAGTACGGTGATTTTGACACCTTGTTTGTTAAAATCGATCGAGTATTGTTGTCGCGGTGTGTGCTTACAGATGAAAAGTGCCCATTTTCATTGTTGCAGTAACTCCTATTTGATCTCTCTGATTCAGCGTGAAGATACTAGCGGGAATTTTGATTAGCTGTTCTTGTTGTGCTGTAAACTTGATTAGCATAATCCGGGACAAATTTAATGGGGATGACAGGCGTACTTCTTTACAATTAAAAAGGAGGAATTTAAAACTCCAAATACTCAGAAGGTCCGAGAAGACAGACAGGACAGGTCATCGCCATGGACAAACTGTCAGTAGAATCAAAATTCCCGCTATTATCTTCAAAGTCATAACCTTGTAAAATAATCTGATTCAACACTAAAACGCAACGCAACTATCATATTTGCAATGAACGCTGTAATGAGAAGTGATTGATTTGAATGCTTGAGATATACACCTAGCAACGGGGAGCAACAGTCCCTGACCAGGTGCTTTGATGTTGGCTAATTCAAAATAGATAATCGGTACCAAAAATCTGAGATATAGGGCCTACATTAAATTAGGACATTTTCTTCTCCGCAGTTTGATACCTCATTCAAAAAATTCGAATGGATACTTTTAAAGTTATGGCAATTTCAATGACCGCGCATAACAACAGCAAAGTTGCACTAGAAATGGTTTTCTATGGGATATCATTGATTTGTGTGTGTTTACTGTAATAATTGTGTGCTAACCAGCCACCAGTTTTCTGGATGAATGGGTCTGGAGTGATTGTGATATAAAGGGTGTGTTAGCTGTGAAGATTAAACGTCTTTTGCTGATTCGCTGTACACACCCCTTTTCACTGAAATGTTTTGCAATCCATGTTATACTACTCGTTTCATATGCGAATACATTATCATATGCATCGCGAATGTCATGTTTCGCGTTATCACTTTATAGTGTTAGCAAGTACATAAGGAATCATTAATAACGAACCTGGCATTTGGCAATTCATAACTCGCCTATAGATCTTGGCGCTATGTATTTGAAATACGTCACATTTAATTTAATTTAATTTAATTTGATAAATCCCCTAAATTCGTGTTTCTTATCTTCATCTCGTTTTTATTTATTAATCATTTGCTTGTTTCCATATCACCCATTGACAGATCGCTTTCTAACCTGCGCCCAAATTGATTCCTTTCTTGTTATACTGTATATAGGGAAATTATCAGAAAATGCAGAGATATTAGCCTTTTCTTTACCATATTTGGAATGATTGTGAGAAACAAATTCAAATGAGTGAAAATACGTAGTCTAAGATCAGTGGTGTTTGACGTATTCCTTATTGCTGAAATCTTATGTGACAACATTATCTTAAATGCGTTATCCACCATTTACTGATTGCCTTTTTTTTAATTAACTTTTTGTTTTTGTTTCCTTTTTATTTTTCAGATAACCCACTGGCAGAGCCCGCACATGCACGCGTATTTTCCTGCGCTCAACTCGTTTCCTTCCTTGCTGGGCGATATGCTGGCAGACGCTATAAACTGTCTCGGTTTCACATGGGTATGTCGAGTCGATATTGATATGATACATGTATTATCACTTTCCATGCGGCAGGCGGCTGCAGACGACATTCAAATATTTCACAAAATGTTTAAAAAATGTCAAAATTATTTCATTTTATTACCATATTTAGGATCACCATGAGAAATACATTGTCATAAGTACAAACATGCCTAGTATTGGGTCAGTAATCCTTGGGATAGACTTTGAAAATTGTGAAAGGTTTCTGAAAAATCTGTTGTGTGTATGGTAAAAATAATAGACGCGTGGAAAGTGTTAATAATATAGACACGGTCATTCAAAGAGTTCTACCCATACCATTTAAGTTAGCTGATAATTAAATATCAGCAATTAAATGACATTTGTCATGATCGCACTAGAGGGCGTGTCAAAAAGGTGTCCCATGTGAAAAATGATTTTATTCAGCCATATGAAAACTAAACAAATTGGACATGAAGTACTAATAGTAATAATCATGTTCAGCAATCTTTATTGTGTCATATAAGAAAAAATTATGGCATTTTTGAGCTGTCGTTATCAAATTACGGCAAATCTCCTCGGGCATGTCAAATTCAGCTTTGGCCACTTTTCATGTACAGAGAACTCTTTTATTAGAATCATCAATCAGTGGGTAATTGAACATAATCAATCAAATCAATAATAATCTACCTACTAAATGTTAATAGTTAGTAGAATTTGATCAGAAAATCATATTTTCATCCATATCATTCATGACATACCACACAATATTAGCATTTTAGATGTACCATAACCAATTGACATATCCTATAATCCTCTTTAGAAACACAAATGCAAGTTTGTTTTAGGCGAAAGTTCAATTCTTGTTCAAAAGTGACCAAAATGGGATTCGCACTCTTGTCATTACTGAATTGATCATATCTCGGCACTTAGATGGTAAAATTAAATGGGATGAAGTGTATCTGATAGAAGACAAATAGGGCTTAGTAGAACCAAAAAAATATGGGACGTATTTTTAATTAATTTTGTTCCCCATGGAACATTTTTGACACGCTCTGTATAGAGAATAACGCTTCAGTTTGGTTTTGTATATTTATTTTAATACCATGCTGCTGTAATGTCACATTATAATCATTGACATAAAGGGTTCAACAAAAGAAAGTATACCACTTTGTTTATTTCATTTTGAGTAATTTTCAATTTGTTTTTGACCAAACAGGCAAGATAGGCATTTAGATGAATCTTTTAGGCATAATTTGATACCAAATTTGCCCCCTAACAACAAAGAAAAACCATGATTAGCACCATTTAAAGGAAAATATCCCATTTTCAAAAGTCGCATTTCCAATGCACAGCACGAGAAGATTTGGTTAATCTGTCCATGTTCTACCCATCCATAACATTCCTTTACATTCAAATCCTTCACCCATGCATCAGTTTACATTTAAATTAGCCCGCGCATTGAGGGATATGCGCGGTGATCAGTACGGGATAAATACGGCAAATGTGTGTGTTAACAATTGGCCCTTTCTTCTCGTGCTGTGTATTGGAAATGCGACTTTTGAAAATGGGATATTTTCCTTTAAATGGTGCTAATCATGGTTTATCTTTATTGTTAGGGGAAAAATTTGGTATCAAATTATGCCTAAAAGATTCATCTAAATGCCTATCTAGCCTGATTGGACAAAAACAAATTAAAAGTTACTCAAAATGACATAAACAAAGTGGCATACTTTCTTTTGTTGAACCCTTTAATATTATTAACTTGCGTGTAATCTAATCGAATTTGGTATAAAGGTTGGTGTAAATTGGTGTAAATCCTTATTATTGGCCCAATTGCATGCGTATGTTCTTAGAAAAGAACAGATTGAACGGATAGGTAATTGCAGTGAAATGGTAATAGAGCTGCTTAATCACCAAGGTATTATACGTAGTGAATTTGGCAAGCATTTAGCTTATTATAATATTAGCCTGATAAGTATGACTTAATTTTGATGGATATAACAACCATAGAGAAAAGAAGAAAAAAAACCCACAAAATACCATCACTTAATGTCTTTTAAGACCCTAAATGTAATAATTGATAAGTTATCTTACACTTATATTAATGTGTTACGTCTCCCTAAAATGTCTTCAGGGAAGAAAATGAAATAAGTAAAAAAAGTTAACAATTTTTAAAAAAGTGGTCGAGTAATGTAATTATATTTTACTTAGCCCTTAGCACGTTGTGTTCTTTTCTTTCTATAGGCTTCTAGTCCTGCATGTACAGAACTTGAAATGGTAGTGACGGATTGGTTAGGTAAGTTTATACTGTCAAAGAGGACCACCGTAAACATGGTAAACAGGATTAGAGTGGAGTTTAGGTTCAACTTCACGGTCCACAATTAACTTAGTGAAGTGATTCGACAAGTGGAGTTTAGGTTCAAGTGGAGTTTAGGTTCAACTTCACGGTCCACAATTACCTTAGTGAAGTGATTCGACAAGTGTTATTCATGTTATAATACATATCAAGTTCGATCAAGAAAGCAATTAAGGGATAATGACTGCGCATCAGTTGTTTAATAATAATAATAATAATAATAATAATAATAATAATAATATCATGCAACATCGTGCAAACGAACCACTCACATGTAGAGTACTGCGTTCGTAAACTCAAGCGAGAGTAAACTCTTGGACACCGTAACGTACGCCATGATGGACTAAACGAATCCACATGCCGACTCCATCAACTTAACCTAAAAGGCACGTCAGATTGAGGTTAATATATTAAAACGATTCTTCTCACTCAGGTGTATTTGTGATTATATATGAATAATTAATTAAGTATAAATAATGAACACGGAGAAAACATCATTGACCGTCACCACTATGGTAATAGGCGTGTCAAATATGACGGCAAATTCTCCCTCCAATCAATTTGTGATAATAACTAATTTGCATATTCTCGCGTGATGCCGCGTGCATTGACGACTATTTGGTGCGTTCTACAAACAACGGAAATGAATCGTGTAGAATTCTTCTCGTCCTCACAATGGTCGGGATAAAATACGTATAAATGGAAAGATTGGTTTCCATGGAAAAAGGATCGTTTTCCCAACTGAGTATTTTTTACTTCTAGAATCAAGTTACGTGACATGTATGGTGAAGAGCGAAATGGGTTTTTCGCGTAGGACTGAAAACATTGGAGAGGTCAAATGGTGCAATGTTTGTTAAAGTCTGATTAAAAACTAACAGAGGCGTTACAGTTGAAATACCGTCAGACTTTAAGCCACCTCACAGATTCTTCAATATTATTTCAGCGAATAGGTTTGAGACATGACCACATTATTTTCGGCATCGCATTCATGTACAGATGAACACAGAAACAAGCACGGGCCTGTTGAAAAGTTTGTTTAAGTTCCACACACTACACAACGGTATTTTAAGTAGTTATTCATTTACAACATGGCTTAATCCAAAATATAGAATAAGGTTGTAAGGTTCTATAAATACAGCGGTATAGAATTAATACACTAATATGAAAAGGCATAGGTCCACTTCGACCAGTTCACCATGAGCATGATGAGTGAACTAGCTTACACCTGTTCCCTTGGTGATGGATGAAATGGAGTTAAAGTAATATTATGTAATATTATGTGATTTTTTTTCAAATTTGTACACATAATTTTCTCTCTTTAATGAAGTTTGACTATCAGGAAAGATTTTTCTTGAACTCATAAATCTATTTTGGCTAGATTTTCCGTAAAAAGACTCATCACAGCACATTACCAAATCATAATGGAAATCTGCATCAAATTTAAGGAATTGTTCAATATATTTGTTTTATTTTCATCCTAAAGCATTCCGTAGGGGTGAGTTCACTTGTGTACAGTTGCGGTTGTAACCAGAAACACTGTAAACGGTGGGAAAACGGTGTCAAACCATGGAATTATATTTACTAACGAAAAAACACTCAGAAAATAAACTGTCCTGGTACCAGGCCAACTTATTTCAAAATCTGTTTTTGAAGTAATAAGGAAATATATTGATCTGTAACTTATAAGATATTTTAGTTTTATGCCTATAAATGTAATTTGACATAAAAATTGCATTTCTAGGAAAAAAATCACAGATAGAGGGCCCTCAAAACAATTCTGGATCCGCGGCCCATGAAAAAGATCACATAATATGCCTTTTTAAAAGATGGATAAATCTCAACCTTGAGATATTCTCAAAGGATCTGGCTGGTAGGAGTGGACTAAAGAATTGCCTAACAATTTGTGACACCTGTTTTCCAAGAATGGTAGATAACCGTTCCGGCCGTCTTTTTAATCCTGGCAGAATAGTTTCCCCTGATTCCGAATTAGAAACCTTACATTTTAGCTCCAAGCAAACCAAGTTAAACGCTATATACGGCACACTTAAAGCATTTCTTTCTTAACATATTCCACGCGGCTATATTACTATTAGCTTTACCATATATATACAAAACAGATTTTTCAGAAACCTTTTCTCAACTTTTTAGAGTCTTATCTCATGAATTACTGAACCCAAACTAGGTATGTTTGTACTTATTGTAATGCATTTCTCATGGTGATTCCAAATATGGTTATGAAATTCAATAATTGAACATTTTTAAAACATTTTGTAAACATTTGGAACTGTCGTCTGCAGACGCCTGCCGAGTGGAAAGAACCTCTTTGGAGTAGTGCATAATTCAGTATTTGGAAAAGATATTCGAGTCCAGCAAAAATGTGCCAATGTTTTTCTGTACAGGGCAGGGTGGTTCAATAAAACCTTGACAGTTTTTTGAAGCCATTTTTTTGAAATTCTGTAGATTTAAAATTTAAAAAAAATTCAATATTCATCAATTATATGATCTTGACCATCTATGCTGAAAATTGCATTAACCTTACGGTTACAAAATAACAGCTATTTAAACAAAGTCTGTCCAATTTCACTCTGTCCACGGGTACTGATTTCGCGACGTTACAACCAGTGTGGTTCAATAAAACGTTGACAGTTTTTCAAAGCCATAGTTTTAAAAATTGTGGGATTTGAGTGGTTTTTTACATATTCCTCAAAAATATCATCTTGGCCGTCTATGCTGAAAATGTCAATGTTAATAATGCTATGGCGGCAAAATGATAGATATTTGAAGAGAATCTCTCCAAATCTCTTTGACCACGAGTAAGTCTACGGGAAATGCCCAGCAAGATAACATTAAATGGCATCGTCGCTGTTAAGGCATAGAGCATAGAGTAGACAATTACACTTCCAATCTATGAAAATCAATAATTCTAATTAGGGCCACTTGTGGTAACATTATTACGTATTGATTTCACACCTGAATAGATAGTTAAGATGTTAGCAATTACCCTGGTTTCACATGGCGGGATCTTCAAATTTTAGATTACTTGCATGCAATTCATCATTCAGTATTCAATGTAACGTCGCGAAATCAGAGTGAAATGGGACAGACTTTGTTCAAATAGCTGTTATTTTGCAACCGTAAGGTTATTTGTAACGATATTTTCAGCATAGACGGTCAAGATCCTGTAGTTGATGAATATCGAGAAAAAAAATCTTTTTAAATCTACAGAATTTTAAAAAAAATTGGCTTCAAAAAACTGTCAAGGTTTTATTGAACCACCCTGTATAAGGACACGATGGAAAGGATAAGGATGGCTTGGATAACCGTGGTGTGCTAATGTTATCGGGCAAAGTTACTTCAGTGATGTTCCTAATGACTCATAGACGAGCTGGTCTTGCTAAGCAAGCATGCGGGAACGGCTCAAGAAATCTTCACTAGCCGACGGCAAAATAAATATTCCCGTAAATAGGAAGCCTAGAATCATCACATATCTTTATACCCTCATCCATCATTATTATCCTTTCATGTCATTTCCGACATTATAAAAAGAAAATGGAAATACCGCTTCTGTCGATAGATCAATATGATCTTTTATCTTATTCCGATCGTAACACCTGCTTTTTGCTAAAAAAAATGTGGCGGGAAACGGTAAAGGGACTGTTACTGAATTTTTTCTCAGTAAAATGGACAATACTATTTTACATGCTTAATACTTTCCACGCGGCAGGCGTCTGCAGACGACATTCCAAAGTGTCACAAAATATTTCAAAAATGTCAACATTATTGAATTTCATTACCATATTTGAAATCACCATGAGAAATGAATTGAAATGAGTACAAACATGCCTAGTATTGATTCAGTAATCCTTTGGATAGATCTTGAAAGTTTGCAAAGGTTTCTGACAAATCTGTTTTGTATACGGAGAAACCAATAGCCGCGTGGAAAGTGTTAAGGTATAATCGCGTCGATGTCCTCCCCGGGTGTCCTCTATGAATGGCAAGAGGATTTCACCATCTTCAGTGATTTCGAACTTAACACACCCTACTATTATTAAACAATGGCGCACCTAGTGATATCAAAACTATAAATAGCTTTATCTGGATATCAAACAGCATGATAACCTTGGTTTGGTTGCTATCTGTCTATATGCATGGATTGTTCACACAATCTGCTGTTGGTCATCGGTAAGCCCTCGATAAATAGTATCGATAGACATAATTATTGTATAAAATGTACATTACCTTGGATTAACCTTTCAGTCGTTATTCATGAATGTTAAACACTGCGTGTGAACTCGAGTGAACTGCTACTAAAAAAAGGCAATTGTCCAAAATAATTATATTTTGTGTTGAGAACCAAAATGTGAATCAATCAAGATTTTTACTTAGTCCGTTACCGTCTAGTGAACAGTGTTGATATGTCAATAAGCTAAACATTGGGGGGGGGGGGGGTTTGTTTCAGGCGACGAACAATACAAAACCCTGTTTATCGGGCCCGCCCCACCAACTTTTTGCAAATTTTTGAATTTATTTTCTATCATTATTAGATACATTTTTCTCAAATCATGTAAAATCAGGCGTTTTTTGGCCGAAAATCTGTCGACAAAAATATTTCACAATTTTTTTACAAATTTCCCGATTTTTGCGGATTTTGGTGACATTTTAGGTTTAAAAAAAAAAAACGCCCGTAAAACAGAGTTATTTTTTGTCGGCGCCTTAAGCACATTAACTTAATTCACAATACAATGTAATAACGATTAGTTAATTGTTGTTCTTGGGAAACTAAGAAATACAGATCACCTTTCTTTCTAACATAAAGAAATTCAGCATGCCTGAGCTGTGTAATATATTTTATAGAATTTATTTCACCTATTCCCATTTTTATTTTTAAAAAGAAATAAATATTTTACACATCCCTATTTAGACTTTTTAAACAATTTTTTTTAATTTTTTTAAATAAAATTGTTTCAAGGAAACGAAATCTAGCCTATATATTAAAGGTTCTTTTTGTATCCACCAATTTTGATAATACACACATGTTGTCAACGTTGTTCCCTATTTCCATACAAGAATAAAGTCCTAACCTTAACTTTTCATATCTTATTAATAATTTTTTTATATCAATATTCATTTTGCAGCGGAGATGTTAGGGCTACCGAATTTTTTCTTACATCGAGAAAAGGAAGGAGGACGAGGTGGTGGCGTCCTACAGGTAAGATCGACTATTGAAGATGATTCATTTTTATTAAGGAATTGAAAACTTGCACTAAGTAAGCCAATATTTTCTCACTCCTTTGTTTAATAACGTTATATTTAAAAAATATACGAGATGTAGTTAAAATAAGGCCAAACAAATGTAATACTTTGTCTCAGCGGCTCGATCGCACGCATTGCTTTCAAAATGAGATTTCACGCGTTACCCATTTTTTCGATTTCCTATTTTTATTCGATTTTTTTTTCTTTTTTCGATTTTTTTTTTCCGATTTAAAAAAAACCCTAGTTAGTTTCGGTGATACTCGGCAACCTTGTGACTAAGAACACACATTCAACTAACTTTGTGAAGTTAAGAGATAAAGAGAACACAAAACATAAAATGTGTATTTATCAGATCTGATTACTTTTATTAAAAAGACAAAAGCAAACTATTGTATTGACTATATTTTGATTTTAATAAAAAAATCGCAAAAGGACAAGGCTCTTTTCTATTAAAAAAAAGAAAGAAAAAATGAAAAGCATAGCACATAGCTT
The DNA here is from genome assembly GCA_035610835.1 of Ophiura sarsii. NCBI lineage: Eukaryota > Metazoa > Echinodermata > Ophiuroidea > Amphilepidida > Ophiuridae > Ophiura > Ophiura sarsii. Next base: position 43,042,797 of record CM069456.1, on the reverse strand, counting down.
TTTAGCCAAAGGTTGCTGAGACAAAGTATTTAATTTTGTTGGCCTAACATAACATAACATAACATGAGCATAAAGCGTTCCTACACATAATACAATAATAAAGGGTTCAACAAAAGAAAGTATACCACTTTGTTTATGTCATTTTGAGTAACTTTCAATTTGTTTTTGACCAAACAGGCTAGATAGGCATTTAGATAAATCTTTTAGGCATAATTTGATACCAAATTTGCCCCCTAACAACAAAGATAAACTATGATTAGCACCATTTAAAGGAAAATATCCCATTTTCAAAAGTCGCATTTCCAATACGGTTATCTAAGACCATTTCAAATTGAGATCGGAAATCTTCGGAAAAACAGGTCACGTGGAGTAGGTGCGTTGCGCGTTCCTCGCAACAGTTGATCGCATTCACAGCATTGTTCTAGTTTGTTGTCCGCCTATAGTGATTTACTATGTTTACATACACGCATGCACACATGAGAAGTAAAACGTGGAACGAGACTATTTTGGTTTTTTATCAACAAACGCGTTGACCGGCAAATTCCACATGTATCGAGCAGACGGTAAAAAGTGAAAATATTACCCCAAATCTCTTTCATCTCACCGTTTTTGTTACTGAAATGCCGCAACATCAACTTTATGAGGGATACAATCTATCACCAACACAAGCGCAATCTACCACACGGGCAGACGGGTAAAAAACACGTTTGTTTTTCTCCGGCACATGGCCATGACCTGTGAGCTGACAGGTCATGTAACCGAGCGTCAAATCACTCGGCTAATCGGAAGCATTCGGAACCGATCGTATATTTTCGGATTTGAAATGGTCTATGGCCACCTGATATGGTAAAGCCTATGTATTATGAGACCAACGTATAATTATAGCAAACAAACAGCTACGAAGTGTATTTTTTCTCTAAATATAAACAATCTCAAAAACAAATTAAAAATTGTTTCCCACATAGCCTAGTAGTTGCACCATATAGTATGGCTAGCATAATTGGATGTGTCATGTACGTCAGAGATCATTATCTCCTAATTCTCCTTCACACTTTTACCCGTTTAAACTAGGACAGAAGAAGTAAAATCAAAGATTTGCATAAACATGTTCCTTATGTTTGCGGTTTTTTTATTAAAACAAAGTCGTTTTGTCTAAGCGTTAGTCTTGGTACAAAATTTGTCTTGAGATAAAAACGCACTTTAACATACATGCGACATGTATCATGCAGATTTACTAGCACCACCAAAAATTAAAATCTCAACAAATAACATCTGGCATGTTATAAATCACCAACAGACGCAACGAACGTGCGAGATTTCACGAGATTTCACGTAATCAGATATGCTCCGATAAAGTCAATACGTACAGACACTTCGAATAATTAATGTAACAGTAACATCGCCTTCAGATGCGTCATTTATCGTCACTTTCAAAAAGAGCAGATATCGTCTTGTTGAAGTCATCAAAATTGCACGGTATTAATCCGGAAAAGGAACACGTGGATTTCATGAAATATTGTATTGTACGTGGTGACAAGGGTACTTGCTATACAAAAGTGTGGAATCGGAAAACATTAATGTAAACGTAAGCTTCCAGACAAAGAGTGTAGATTTCAAATGGAGGTAAACCGCATCTACGATTATCACTCCCATGGTGTCTTGAATACTACCCAGGCAGTTGGGTATACGGAATATATTATCACGAGTAAATTTATTGGACACGTGACTAATAGGGGGCCGCCATCTTGTAGCGGCCTATATAATGCATGGCTAATAGATTTCTTTTTCGATGCATTTTTCCACAAATAGCAAAGTGATTGTCTAATATACTTTATTTTGACCTTATGACACATATACGAAAATAACCAAGAGTGCAGACGTTTACGGTAATTATTTTCCGCCCGGAGACAAAATTGCAACACCAAATACCACGCGATACGTAATCCATGTTGTTACAATCGTCATGCATTGGCAAATATTTATTTCCGTTGGACAATGCCTGTCTTACGACAGGGTCAAACAATTCACAGGTCGTCTCCATACAACAAGAAGTGTCTTGAAAAAGAAATGTATACATCTCACTAAGTTATTTCATAATATCCCTATGCTGTTGTACAGTGAAGCTTCCACATCCGGGGATCTCTCTCCGCTGTGCTCACAATGGCGGCCTCGTATGAGTCACGTGTCCATTAAATTTACTCTAGAAAATCTTATCCGTATTGCTGATTGCCAGGGGTAAGCGACTATATTTGCCGATCTGAAGCTACTTTTATGTTTAACTTTGGGTTGTGCTCATATTTTTGTGGCGCTGTTTGTCGTCTGCTTTAAGTATAGACTTAATTGAAGTTTACACGGAATTGTTGGTCAAATTCCCAAACAATTGTGTGGTTTTGAAAACGTACGTGCTGAACGGTTTTTACAAGCCTGAAATAATATAATAGTTCACGTTTCATTGGTTTTTTTTATGTATTTGAATTCATTTTCTCACTTTACACCATACCGTCATTATTTGTGCATTCCGACGTCGCAACTTTATTATCATTTCGTCATCATAAAGTGGCGCTGTAGTGCATCTTTTAATTTATGCAACTGGGACCTGTTATATACGTACGTGCAGTATAGGACTTTCCTATCCCAAATTTAATAGTATCCCTGTTCTACCCCGGGTAGACAGCCATGTGGGTATTTCTATACTCTCGAATACATACCTAAACTGAATAAAGCAAACATCGAACACGGCATTACTAATAGCTTACTTTAATACGTAGTGTTTCAAACAACAAGAATGTTCAGTCAATTTTTAATTAAACAGAGATACGCAATCCCGCCAAAATATCGCTGACGCCAGACGGGAAAAGAATATATTGCACACACCAAGGTATCACTTAAAAGTGTGATTAAAATATCCCAACCACGCTGTTATCGTAACATTTATACAAAGTGCTTGCATTTTAAATAGACACGTCGTAAATAAGCTTTGAGACTTTGATGGGGAAAGGTGGAAATACCTGCTTCATTTTTTGATTAAAACTTATTCGATAGCGTGAATAGAGGTTTAAATGCAGAACCTTTATTACTTGATCAAGTAAATTTGAATCTGATGCATATTGTATCCAAAATGGCGAAGCCTCCTTACAGTAGCGAATGAATATTGAAGGACGCGGGCGCGCATGCAGGCAACAATCGCACTGTACATAATATGCGTGACGCGTGCGTGTGACCAAAATCGCGTGCGTGTGGCCATAATCGCGTGCGTGCACGTATGCGTTTGAATAACTTTCTCGCACATTTGGAGCTGATTGAATTAGACGTAGGCTCATTATTAGGTTATTCAGTGACGCGTTGGTAGTAGACTTCGCTTTAACCGCCATTTTGAATCTGCTAAAATAAACTAGGTCACCGTTTTTTAGTCGGTGTAAAGTGAGCCGATGAACCAATTGCAGTTAGTATGGGTTTCAAAAAGACTTCAAATAGCAGGGTAGTTCCCAATCAAAGTTGTTGGTTTGACAACTGGCAACGTCGTAAGTAGAGTGTCTTTAGTTGTGTAAAATATTGTTTTTGGAAACGTCGATAATCTGAGTCATAAATGTTAGCGTTAGCAAATCATGACGATGACCAATCACTGTGACATGTACCGCCGTGACAGAAACCGACATCAACCCCAACCTTAACCCCAAACCCCAACCCTAACCCCGAACATTTTCGCAAAATTAGAAAAAAATGAATTATACACATTCTAGTTTTGTTTTATAAACGAAGCTTCTACGACACCGTATAATTCAATACCTTTTGACACCCGTGGCTTTATACAAATATATAATGTGTATCCCTATTACCGCGATTTACGACTTTGCGACACCTACGATAATTATGTTTAGAATTACGTTAACGAATATCCCATCTTAAAAATGTCCATAGGTCAAAACCTGAGGCGAGATTGAGCGTTTGTACTGTAAACACTTCAGATGAACTGTTTCAAAGTGTTTACAATATCCAGGAAGTTCATTTTATAAGCCCTCGGAAATAGACGCAAAGAGTAACCAAATGTCCTTAATGGTCAACCTGATGTAGGCCTGTCAGTAGAAAAGATTGTTTGTTTATCACCACCCGTGTTGGAATTTTTGAAGTAAATATATATATATATAATTAAACATTCACATTTTCTCGCTGAGGAATTTTAATTTTGAAACGAAATTAAAGGAATAATTGTTGGATTTCGTATGCCTACACTTCTTGAAAAGCATTATTAATTGAACGAAATATAATGACACAAACATCATATTTAACTTGAGAATAGGGGTCAATTAATGCTGGGCAATGTTAATTATTTCGGATTATACTTGTTTTCAAATTAGTTTTGAATGAATTGCAAACGAAAACAATTAAAGTGTTGACATTTTTTATTGTGACTACAGTATATCTCTTTACCTTCCAATACCTTGATTTTTTTCTTCTTTTTGGCCCTTGGCATTGTCCAGAGGGGGACAAACGTAAAGAGAAGAAGACCCGGTGACGTGACGTCACACCTTAAACACCTGGTAATGCACGAGGCGTAAATAACTAGAGTTTACATACGTCTTGGCACGCCAGGAATTTGAAATAGCCGATCAATGCCCAGCGGAAATATTGTCACCTGCAGCTGATCATGAGCTGATTGGTCATTATGTATATATTCTCCAACGCAGTCTTAAAATTGAAATAGTTTGAAAAGTAAATACAGACCAGTGAGTAAAGTACGCTGTTGAGAGCGGAGACTAACCAAACTGTTTATTAGTCGCCGTCGGTGTTTCATTCAAACCATCAACAAAATGGTGACGTTACTAGTTGGTGGTTGCATCGATGTACAGTTAACACAAGAAGTAACTGACCAGGTAATAAATGTGCTGATAACTCTAAAAGTATGACTCTAAATAGACATGTTAAATCATTAAGTTGTTGAAAATGTCTCTTGGAGGTTACAATCCAAAATGTAATGTCAAGTACGATTTTCATTTCCGCATTTGCGTTTCTACACGCGGACTCAAACCGGCAAATTGTTGATTACTGGCAGTGGTAGTGCTGTTTCACCGGTGGATGCCCAGATTGTTGGATAGTAAGCCGGCCGCATTGTTACGGTTGATCAATACGGCACGCACGTTTTACCTGTCATACTCTCCCCGTGTTGAAAAGAAAAAAGTGAGAATGAAAATCATACTTGACCTTACATTAGGGATTGTAACTTACTAGTAATAAACCAGCGTGCAATATCTGAAATTAAAGAGGGGAAATTTCTCAACAATTTCATAATTTAGTGTTTACGTAGGAGTTATATTTTTAGAGTTATCAGCACGTTTATTACCTGATCAATTACTTATTGTGTTGACTGTACATTGTGTAGAGGCTGCGTATGACGTATATAATACCCATTCCTTTTATACTGGAACAAGAGAAGTGACACGCTCGAGGTTTTGAAACCAGATAAGTATTGTTCTTGCAATGTCTTGCGACATGATGTAACATGTGAACATTAACTATAATCAGAGTCCACAAATTGTATTGATTTTGAAAGCTATCTTCATAGAATTTACGACAAATACCTTGAAATATGTGAAATACCATCATATACATTATATAATGACAAAGAATATACCGTCGTGCGAAAGGAAAACCTTCAACGTGCTGCAGTTGAATTGAACAGCATTTAATGGTACCTTGTGAAATTAGCTTTACTTTGACAAAACAAAATAGAGCAAAGGAGGTTTGTTAAGTGTGGCCCATGTTTTTGTTTTATTCCAGAAGTCAAATGAAGATGGAGCTTATTCTGTTGCCCGGAGCGACGATACTTACATTGTCCCCAATGTTGATACCGCTCAATCCATTTTAAAGGACTACATAAAAAAAAAAAATCAAAACAAATTTATTTGACATTTTGGCTTTTAAATTTTTACATTCCTGTTGAATTCGACGACGACATTATAATCTGACTTTTGCAGGAGGATAATCCGTCAGGTATGAAGCAAATATTGTGGATACTTGTGCATGTCATTTTAACATTGAATCGAAAGACCAGTCTTTAAATGTAAAGAGGTAAACATCAGATGCATGGGATTGGGTAACATGGAATGCCTAAAATAACTCAATGTCTCTGATGATTTTCGTTCAAGTTTACACCAACAATTTGTTTTAAAAAAACACCTTTGTTTTGTATTTCCTCCTCACTTATAGCCTAGACATAGTGTGAGTATTCAGTCAATAGACAATTATATTAATCAAAATAGAATAGTTATTTTCATCAAATCGACGTTAATATAAACACCAGGCCTTTCACATCAGTTCATATCATTGCGTAGATTATTACTCTAGTAGTACGGTTGACGGTTGTATACATTGCGCTAGTGCATTGAACAGGGGCGTACCGCGGCATGTGAGCCAGGGGGGCAGAAATATAATGTCGTCGACGTCCCGATGGTAAATTTTCGTAAAAGGTTGCCCCAAATTTTTTCCCAGTCAGTCACCTCGTGAATTTCACGTAAGTGGGGGGTGGGGGGGTGGGGGGGGGGGGGGGGGGGGGGGGGGGGGTAGGGTCAAAAAAAAATCGCACGGCCAAAAATTTCGCACGGTCACTAATTTTCGCACGGTCACAAATTTTCGCACGGTCGCAACATTTCGCAGCACAAAAAGCACAACAATCAACAAATAATGCCCAATCCTCAGTGTTTTCGGCCTAGGCACTATTTTTTTTCCTTATGCGAATTTTTAGCGACCCGATGCGATGAATTTAGCGTCCCGATATTTGGAGCCAGGGGGGGTAACTTGCCCCCCCCCCCTGCCCCCCCGGTCGGTACGCCCCTGGCATTGAAGTGAGAGGAAATAGCAAACATTGTTGCACACTGAGATATGAAATCATTCAATCCAGTGGCGTAGCTCGGGGGGGGGGGGGGGCAATGCCCCCCCCCCCCTGACGAACAAACCCCATTTGTGCCCCCCCCCCCCCCCCCCCCCCACCCCTCAAAAAATAATAAAGGGGGTGAGAAAAAAAGGAAATAGGAACAAATTGAGAAAAAAGACCGAGGTTATTAGCCAAATAGAAGGCAAAATTGTAAATGGAGTACATTTACTGTGCGGTTTTTTTTGACTGTGCGATTTTTTTTCGACATTACCCCCCTCCCCCCCCCCCCCCCTCCCCCCCCCCCCCCCACCCACTTACGTGAAATTCACGAGGTAAGTGACTAGATTTTTTTGGGGGGCAACCTTTTACGAAAATTTTAGAAATCTTGCCCCCCCCCCCCCCCTGAAAAAAATCCTAGCTACGCCACTGATTAAATCCATCCTTCACACCATGGGTCCCCTGGTAGATTTAACTGGATTCGTCAGGCTTTTGCTTTACTAATATATCTGGGAATACATTGTTTTTGTTGATTTTGCTTGCCGGAGGTGGTAATCAATTATAAATATATTGTTTAAATATATTCATGATATTATCGATCAATCATTTCCGTGGACAAGCCCGCTTTAGTATAGTTTATTTTAATGGATGGCGCTCTACAGGCTATAACAGCATGCATTTTAATATGACTGTTATAACCTTCAAATTTCGACTTGCCCATTCTCTAGATGTTTTGAGTAAGCTCTTGCCAATTCGTGAGCGGATGATGATCAGATGAATCAGTCTGGTCATTGACTACCATCATGACCATTGTCAGTGACTACCATCATGACCATTGTCAGTGACTACCATCATGACCATTGTCATTGACTACCATCATGGCCATTGTCAGTGACTACCATCATGACCATTGTCAGTGACTACCATCATGGCCATTGTCAGTGACTACCATCATGACCATTGTCATTGACTACCATCATGACCATTGTCATTGACGAACATCATGACCATTGTCATTGACTACCATCATGACCATTGTCATTGACTACCATCATGGCCATTGTCAGTGACTACCATCATGACCATTACTACGGTGTTTTGAACACGCACGAGTGAAAGGGGCTGATGAATGGATGGGTTTAAATCGTGTATAGTTTGGTGTAAGAAAACGCACAGGGAAAATGCATGCATAAGATGCACATTGTCAACTGCACTGTAAAAACACCACCGGTGTTAAAAATAACACCAATGGTGTTGTGATAGGTCCACACCAACACCGGTGTACCGGTGTTAAATTCTTGGTGTTATATCAACACCATGTAGTGTCATTTTAACACTGCAAGTGTGACGAATAACACTGTAAGTGTTAATGTTACACCAAGATAGTGTTGAAATAACACTAATTGGTGTGGACCTCTCAGAACACCGAACAGTGTTATTTTTAACACCGGTGTTTTTGCAGTGTGGGTATTACAAACCAGTACAATACTTTCTGACACCCGTGGTTTCCATCGATTTAATCACACCATGCCTACAATTCTGGTGTTACCTTCATGTAAGGGAATCAGAATTAGTCTATGGTAAAGACTTCATTGAGGGATTATAACGTAATAAAGCTGATAATCAGTGAATAAAGTTTTCACACAAGACATCCTTACATGAAGGTAGAACCATAATTCTGCTGAAATCTGTGGTATTGGTCAAAAAAAGTTTGGAATTTTTTATTTCAATCACAATTTGTTCAAATATCTCGTGATATGTTCATTTGGTGTAAAATATCATGTAAAAGCTGATGTGTTCATCTTTACAATGATATCCAATTTGAAGCAATCCCATATGCCAGTGCTTAGCCACATGCTTGAGAACATGGGGAGGTCGCAATCTGAAAATGCCAAAATCAACACTATTTTGTGCTAAAAATCAATAGATCATCACACTACACTGTTGGTCTATGTAACACTTCATTGAACAGACGACAAAGATGTTCTTTTGAGCACGAAATAGTGTTGATTTTGGCACATTCAGATTGTGATCTCTCCATGTTCTCAAGCAAGTAGCTGAGCACTGGAGCAAGGGATTGCTTCAAAGTGGGTATCATTGTAAAGATGAACACATCAGCTTTACATGGATATATAAAACTTAATGAACATATCCCGCGATATTTGAACAAACTGTGATTGATTTTTAAAAAACAATTGAGCAGTTTATATTAATATTCGGGATTCAGAAGATTATTGGATATTAAATACTCTCTTCATCATTCTTACGGCTTATACTTTCATAGGTATCTCTGTTCCTCTTTTTCACACGGTTGTGACGATAGATGCAACTTTTTGATTAAAACATAAGTAGAAAATTCCGTGCAGCATAAGAAAGGTCAATTAATTAACTAAATTTATCTAAAAAATATAAAATACAATGATTTGCTCCTCTGAAAACGTCTGACTATTATGCCAATTATAACGATACACTACTATTGCTAAACTATAATCTTAAAACCATTCTAAATAATATTCATGATATCAAATAGATGCTTTATAGGCATTCATTTTCTTCATTTTTAAGTCACAGTGAGCAAATAGAATTAAGTGGAATTAGAATCAGTATGACATAGCTACTTTACGGTGAGCTTATCCATTTGAATTCCATGCACTCCGTATGGAAGACATTCCCTAAATCTTCGCCACAAGAAGTGGGGTTATCTGCATGGGTGTTCCATTTGAAATCTATACTCCCTGTGTCTTCCATAAGGGGGTGTATGGATTTCATATGGAATAGCCCATTGCGTCTTGAAGTCAATTGTTACGTTTGTTGACGGCGATGCCCTTAATCAATGCTTCTGACGGAACTTCTCAATCTCGATCGTTTCCTTATGAAAACTCCACCAGACACAAACGGAAATACAGACATTCAGTACAACCTATGGAACGTTTGAAATGCGATCGTTGCTCTTTTGATCAATTTCAGGTTTGAACATGACGATGAACTCACTAGAAACTGCCCGTCTGTCGGTGGTATAATGTGAGGCATATCAACAGATCATAGAGCGCAGGATATTGCAGTCTCATCACTTGTGATAAGGGGAAAAATGTAATACATTATTGCCCAGCACCAATCACATAATAGTTTGATGTAGTCATACATATCATTGATTTAGAACATTTGAAATATTATGCCTCTTCCTAAAGTCTATGGTCCGGTCGGGAAAGGAGGTTGCATGGGCGCCTAGCGTGTGGTGACCCAAACCTGGGCCACTGTGGCGTGCGATGCCAAGCCCACACTGGAAGCATGCAGGAGGCTGAGCCCAGCGCTTGAGGCTGACCCAATCGCCCATGCAGCCTCCTTTCCAATAATGCACCTTACCATGAGAGGGAAACATAAAGTACATGTACCACAAACGGGTGACTGTGGGCGGGATAAACCAATCATGAAGGCATTACTGATACTCTGAATCCGAGATATCTGCTGGTAAAAACTAACCCTTGACCTTTAGTAGATGCAGCCCAAGCAAGAGAGGGCACTGTGACTACATGTAGCCAGAGGGGCCTGGTGCTGCTTGATGCTAACAATAACTGCTGTTAATCTAAACATATTAACTCTATTTTTTCAGCACGCAATTTACATAGTTTTCTTGTTCCCACTCGGACTGTTTACCTATGATAAGCTATCGATATATAATTTCGATAGGAAAACTTAGATCCATATTATCACCCATTATGACAATAGATCGCCTTCATTTGTTATACAAAAATTTACGGAAAAAATAAGAAACAAAAACAAACAGAATTACCAAATGTAATACTGTTAATGTCTAAAACAACACCTTTTATTGAATACTCTGCAAATACCATCACTAATTTGCCTATCTACACTACTTATATTATTGAATACTCGGTAATGGCATAGGATGAAAAATCATGGAGAGCTTATTATTGGCGTGAGAAAGATTTGAATATTCTCACCAGGTGTAGCTTTCATTGATTTATTTCGAATTATGTCTCCCCAAAGAGTCTCCCAGTCTTAACCAAAATCAATGTTTGAGATACATCTATTATATTTTTCAGGGCACAATGAGCGAGGCTACATTGGTCGCTATGTTGGCGGCAAGGATGGACGCCCTCACTCGAGAGAGAGCGAAATGTACAGACACAGAAGCCGACATGGACGGTATAACTATCTGCTCTAGAATGGTGGCGTACTGCTCTGATCAGGTATATAACATAAATTACATTCTTCGCCTCCTTTTGACGCAATATTGATGCTTTACCCCATCAACGGCAAGAAGACGCCAATTATAAACAACGTCTACACCTTATTAACTGATTAGCGCACAATTTTCACTAAAATAATACTCAAATGTCAAATTGTGACGCTGCTAGCGTTTTGTCGCGGGGGCGCGAGCGCTGACTAGGATTTACACACGCGTGCGATGTCCAAGTGTGCAGAATTGATCAGATCTGACACCACCAAATTTTGGGCGTGGGAAGGGTTTAATTTGGAAACCTTTTATATAGTTAATCAGCCACGCGGGTTCGTTTGCAGGGCAGAACCATGCGTTTTCGGCTCTATAACGCGAACCAATGACACGGACAATTATTTAAGTTCACAGTTTATTTTCGCTCTCCTTCTTACACAATATATATTTATCACAACGTCGGTTTTATTTTATAACATCCAAACACAATTACAACTAGAAAAACTTTAATTAGATTGGGTCAATGGTCAAAGTCTCAACTGTCTGTCCTACTACTGGCCTGGCCTAACCTGACCTGACCGACCGACCGACCTGACCTTGCAACACAAGGTAAACCCCTATGGAAGAGAAAAGTACGCGTTAATTTCCATACACACAATTTTAATGGTTGAAATACCATAATACCATTACATAAGATAATATTAACGACTATTTTTAAGTAAGACAGGGGTGATCTGAAAGCGTTGATTGCATGTCTGCTCTTGTACGCCTGTCCAGCTACTTCTCTTTTTGGTACTTCTTTTTACTGCACTTCTCTTTACTGCACTTCTCTTTACTGCACTTCTCTTTACTGCACTTCTCTTTACTTCTCTTTACTGCACTTCTCTTTACTTCTCTTTACTGCACTTCTCTTTACTTCTCTTTACTGCACTTCTCTTTACTTCTCTTTACTGCACTTCTCTTTACTTCTCTTTACTGCACTTCTCTTTACTTCTCTTTACTGCACTTCTCTTTACTTCTCTTTACTGCACTTCTCTTTACTTCTCTTTACTGCACTTCTCTTTACTTCTCTTTACTGCACTTCTCTTTACTTCTCTTTACTGCACTTCTCTTTACTTCTCTTTACTGCACTTCTCTTTACTTCTCTTTACTGCACTTCTCTTTACTTCTCTTTACTGCACTTCTCTTTACTTCTCTTTACTGCACTTCTCTTTACTTCTCTTTACTGCACTTCTCGCTGAACAGATCACCACTATCCCACCTTACCTGGTGTTATGACTGACCTAACAATACGATATGCATAGGCTGTACACTCAGCTTGACCCCCCCCCCCCCCAAAATGTAAGATGAGTGTTTTTGCCTTACCCAACTTTTTAACTCAACCCTCCCCCCATCGAGCATAACCATCGCATGGGTTGAGTTTTACATATAAATATAAATACAATAACAATAGAGGCCTACGTATTACACGAACTAAGAATGTGAGTATAATATTAAGCTTCCTTGTTATTATCAGAGCAATCATTAATTATGTCATAACGAGTTACAAATATCTTTACCTTTGTATCGAATATTTATCGTAAGCACACAATATCAAAAATAATTATAGTAATTACCTATGGCTATGGGTATTCACTACAAGATGCTTATCGTCTGACTCATCCACTCTGCTACCAATGTTCTGCCTACAAGGATAACACACAGCACAATCTGAATGTCTCATTTTTGTATACAATCAAAACAATCCAATCGCGCCATAATGCACCAACCAACATGCCAACTAATTTGTCATTGTACAAATGTTCACTCGTCGTCACCCAAACTCATGCAATTTGATACAGCGAATATTTTTGGAACACTCTGTAATGATCAACGCGCCCAAAATTCACCTTATACAACATCCAAGCACACCGCGCCGTTAATTAAAATCCGCTTCCAAACATCAAGCGCGCGCCGACAGATGGCGTTTGTATTGACACGATACGCTAATTACTATGCATCGGTACCGTTTACACACACACAAGTCTGATAATTTCCAACAAACTCGCGATTCAAAAACTGTCCAAAATCTCTCCAAGCTTGCAAACCAGGGCTAGATTATGGTCTCGCATAACGCTATACAACATTATTATCATTCACAATCGGCTTTTTGAAGTAATCTGACATAATCAAAACGAGAAATTTGGGCTATAAAAATGCTACGTCAACATGATGAATATTAGCTTATATATACAACTCCGGCAGTAACTCTTCCCATAACTCCTACAAAAGTTTCCGAACTCTGACAGCATTTTATGAGCTTCTACCACCTGTCTAGTACCCCAGTGCACCGAGACCTACAACCGCGTCATCACCCTCTTTTTGCCTCCTATGCTGCTCCGAAAGCCTCTCAAATTCTTCCATCCAATTCACCAGATCAACACCCTGGCAAGTGTGCCTCGACTTATCTGCTGCAAATTTGTAAAACTCCTTCTTTTGCTCAACCAATCTCTCCTCCACCAATTTCTCCACCACCTCCTTGGCAACCATCTCCCCATCTTGAAGACGCCGATCCTCCTCCCTCGGTCCAACCGACTTGGCAGGTACAGCTCTGACACTGCCCACCGTTAAAACCTTCGCCGGCCGCACATCCTGCGAATTAGTCTGAATAGACACACTCGTTGTTTTCGCCCTAGCTCCCCCTACAGGCCAAGATTTCGCATCCGGCCTCAATTTACTACCATCCACCTTCCCCGGTTGTCTCATCTCCTGCTCCACCTTATTTCCGGAGCGACGAACATCATGCTCCTTCTTCTCCTGCTCCTGTCTGGCCAGCTTCTCGTCATCCCTCCGTTTTTCCTGTCCCCGCTGCAACTTCAGCTCTTCCCTACAACGTGCCTCCTCCTCTCTCTTTCGGCGCCACTTTTCCTCACTTATCTCCTCCTTTCTTTTCTTACGCTCTTCCTTTTGCCTCAACTTCTCCTCCTGCTCACGTTCTTGCTCCTCTATCACCTGCCTCTCTCCCTCCCAACGCTCGTACTCCACTCTAAGCCACTCGTCTCTCTTCCGACGATCCTCCTCTACTCGCTTCCGACTCTCCTCAACCCTAACCTTCTCCCTCTCTAGACGCTCCTCTTCCCTGCGACGCTCCTCCTGCATCATAATTCTTTCCTCCTCCTTCTTACGTTCTTCCTCCACCCGAACTCTCTCCTTTGCAACACGCTCCTTCTCCCGTTTTATCTCTTCCTTTCGTTTCCTATGCTCCTCATCTTCTCGCGCCTTCTTCACTCTGATCTCCTCTTTCCTCTCCCTACGCTCATGGTCCTCTTGCGCCTTTGCTATGCTCTGACGAGACTGTTCCTCTCTCACCAATCTCACATTTCCCCAAAACTCATACTTTTTCCCCGCCTCAACCTTCTCCCTTTCCAGACGCTCCTTCTCTACCTTCACCTTCTCCCGTTCCAGTCGTTCCTTCTCTACCCTAACCTTCTCCTTTTCCAGACGCTCCTTCTCTACCTTCACCTTCTCCCGTTCCAGTCGTTCCTTCTCTACTCTAACCTTCTCCTTTCCAAGGCGCTCTTTTTCCACTTTAATCTTCTCTCGTTCCAATCGTTCCTTCTCTTCCCTAACTCTTTCCTCTTCCTTCTTACGCCCGTCTTCCACCATAACCCTCTCTCTTTCCAGCCGCTCTTTTTCAACTCTAACTCTTTCCTCTTCCTTCTTACGCCCCTCTTCCATCCTAACCTTCTCCCTATTCCGACGCTCCTCATCCGCCTGAAGCTTCTGACCTCTCATCCGACGCCCCTCCTCTATCCTATCCTCTCTCCTCTGACACTCCTCCTGCCCTCTCTTCTGACGCTCGTCTTCCCATCTCGACCTTACTCCCACTCTTTCCTCTACCGCGCCATTCTGATCGTGTCTTATTTCTGACCTCCTAACCCACGCCGCTCTCTTAGCCATCCACGTCTCATGTTTAGCTTGTAAGGCCGGGCATGCTCGTTTCCAATGCCCCAACTCCTTACAATAACGGCAACAATTACTATCAGATTGCCATTCACTCACCGGCTGACACCTCTTCAACCCATTCTGACCTCTCCCATTCTGACCAGTTTCGCCCCCCACCTGAACATTGCTCACCCGCGCCGTCGACCCTTCCTTCACCACCCGTGACCACGTAACTCCTTTCCCCATACTACTACCATTCTCGCCAGCGATTACAGCGGGATCCTTAACCTCCACCTTCTTCTTCTGACACCCCGTCAAAGGCACAGGACTGGCACGACTATCCTTTGACACATCTCCGGCTTCCACTAGCCTTTCTACTTCCTCATCGGCTTCCACTAGCCTTTCTACTTCCTCATCGCCCTCCTTCGTCTGTTTCTGTCCTCTCCGATATTCTATCTTCTCAAACGCACTACCTCGCTCAACTAGATCCAGTGTTTCCTCTAGAGTGCTAGGGGAGAACGAATGAACCTCCTTCCGCACCTCTGGGTCTGAGATAGCTCTACAAAAATGCCGACGAGCTGCTATGTCTCTCTCCCGTTTCGAAGCATTTGGCATCGCTAGGCACGTCAATCTCTTTATATCTTGGGCCAAATCTTTGTAACTCTCACTCTGCCCTTGTTCTCGCAGCTGAAGTTCGGCATACCAACTCTCCGGATCCTCCCGCGGCCCAAACTCCTTTGCCATCAACCGAACCAGACCCTCATAGCCTATCTCTCGAAGGTCAACCTCATTCCCAGCCAACACCCTCAGGGCCCTACCCTGGCAACTGTAATACAACCACATCGCAGCGTCCCCATCCGTCCATTGGTTGTATTCTCGACAAACCTCAAAATGCTTATAAAACGCCCGCCAATTACCATCTCCGTCAAACTGGTGCGGACTCATCTCTTGCCTCATCACCTGACCAAAAAGCTCCATGGCTTTCTCCTCCCGCGCCGAAGCCAAAACCAGTCTCGTACTCACTTCGTCACACAACTTCTCATACTTTTGCTTCTGCTCACTCTCTACCGTTCCTAACAGTCGAGCTCTATCATCTAGGTCTGCCTGTTTCCTCTCATATTTACGCTTCTTCGACACTACTTCTTCATACACCTCCTCATTCTTCTTCTCCCCTTCTGCCACTTCATTCTCCAGATCAGATAGTTCTTTTAGTTTACTCTGCTGCTTCTCACCCTCCAATCTTCTCATCACCTGCGCCTCACTCTCCTGACTAACCAGCAACTGCGTCTGCTGCCCCAAATCGAACTCACGTTCCTTCACCCTCGACTCTCTTCGACCCAACACTTCACACCACTCCTGCTCCTCGGCCGCCAACCGAACCTGGAGCTTCCTCACCGCATCCTCTTCGGCCACGAGTTCTGCTTTCCTTCGTTGAAATTCCGCCACCGAACGCAACCCTTCAGTCTCCACTACTCTTTGAAGCAACTCCTCAACCAATGTCCTACACATCAATCCAACCTCCCCCTCTATTATATCACCCTCCCATCGGTCATACTCCCTCGAATCCAGCTGCTTCCTCATCGCCACCTCTCTCTGCTGTTGCTCTACTAAAGCTTCCCGTCGCACCACTTCATCCCCTCTACGCCTCAAATCTTCCTCCAACTCTACCAAACTTTCCCCGTTAACAGCCAAAACCAACTGTTCCTTCTCTAGTACCTTCAACCTTTCTTCACAACTCAACTTAAAAACTCGTTCTTTCTCTGCCATCAGGGTAGCTTGTTCATTTTTCCTAACCCTAAACCTCTCCAGCAACTCTTCCTGCTCAACTTCTCTGGCCTCCAACACCTCCTCCCTATCCATTAAATCATCGTCTATCTCCTGCCATTCCCTTTCACGAGACCCCCGGTCAATTTCACACCACCGTTTATCATTCATCTCCTCCAAAACCTCTTCCAACCGTGCATACTTCACTTTCAGCTCCGATAGCTGTCCCCTAAGCTGCTTCATCTCCACCAACTCCCCCAACTCGGTGTCGTCTGTGACACGTGATCCTAACCCAGAATCATCACTACAGTGACTCCCCTCGCTATCAGCATAGCCAGCACTACCTGCACCGTCTGTCAACCTAACGTTCGTTTCTGAGCCCAACAAGTCATCACCAACCTCACTACTATTCTCCACATTACCCCAATACTCGGTGTCACCGCTTGAATTTCCACCAGCACTACCAGCCTCCTCAAAGCTACCCCTATTATCATTACTACCACTACCGTTAGCGACGACCACATCATCACTGTTATCCACTCCGTGTCGATCTCCACTTCCACCAACATCACCTCCACCACTGCACATTTCACCACCACCACCACCATCACTGCAACCACTACCACACCGTGTCCCTGCCTCCTTCCCTATCACCGGCTTACCCTCCCCATCTACTTCCCCTGTCTGCCCTACCGACCTCGGTGGCGAACCACTACCACCCATCCACTCGGTCTGATCTACCAGCATCAACGGTGCATCACTACCACCCTTCCACTCCGTCTGCTCTACAGGTATCGGCGGTGCACTACCGTCATCCTCCCATTCCGTCTGCCCAACCTGCATAGGATGTCTATCACCATTCATCAACCCCGCATGCCCTACCGACATCGACGGCCTATCATCATCAACAACCGGTATATGTTCCACCGGCCTACCACCAGTCACTTCTCCATACGACTCACCCATCATACCCGGTCTACTATCACCAATCACCTCACCCGGCCTCATTGCAGTACCACTATCAACCACTCGCCGCCTCTGCTCACCCGTCATCAACGGCACACCATCACCAATCACCTCACCCGGTCTCATTGCAGTACCACTACCAACCACTCGCCGCCTCTGCTCACCCGTCATCAACGGTACACCATCACCAATCACCTCACCCGGTCTCATTGCAGTACCACTACCAACCACTCGCCGCCTCTGCTCACCCGTCATCAACGGCACACCATCACCAATCACCTGTCCCGTATGCTCCCCCGTCCTCTGCGGCAAACTACCACCAACCACGCCTCCCATCTGCTCCCCCGTCATCTGCGGCAAACTACCACCAACCACTCGCCGCCTCTGCTCACCCGTCATCAACGGCACACCACCACCGGGCACTTGGTGCCCCTGCTCTCCCGTCACATCATCCATCCTCCTCGGCGTACTACCACCGGGCACTTGCCCCATCACACCATCCATCCTCCTCGGCACACCACCACCGGGCACTTGGTGCCTCTGCTCTACCGTCACATCATCCATCCTCCTCGGCATACTACCACCGGGCACTCTGTGCCTCTGCTCTACCGTATCATCATCCATCCTCCTCTGCATACCACCACCGGGCACTTGCCCCATCACACCATCCATCCTCCTCTGCATACCTCCACCGGGGACTTGCCCCACCACATCATCCATCCTCCTCGGCACATCACTACCAGCCACTCGTCCCGTCACATCACCAGTCCTCACCGGCACATCACTACCAGCTACATGGTGCCTCTTCTCGCCCGTCATCCTCGGCGTACTATTGCCGGTCACACGATACCTCATCTTCGGCATGCTACCGCCGTAGACACGATGCCTCTTCTTTGACCGAATCATTATCGTTGCGATAGCGAATCCGTCACCGTCAGCAGTCTACCGTCAAAGTCCGTCAAAATTTAATTACTCACAGCCAAAAAATTCGTCGTTAAAGAAAATGAAAATCCCACATCTGACACCACTTGTCGCGGGGGCGCGAGCGCTGACTAGGATTTACACACGCGTGCGATGTCCAAGTGTGCAGAATTGATCAGATCTGACACCACCAAATTTTGGGCGTGGGAAGGGTTTAATTTGGAAACCTTTTATATAGTTAATCAGCCACGCGGGTTCGTTTGCAGGGCAGAACCATGCGTTTTCGGCTCTATAACGCGAACCAATGACACGGACAATTATTTAAGTTCACAGTTTATTTTCGCTCTCCTTCTTACACAATATATATTTATCACAACGTCGGTTTTATTTTATAACATCCAAACACAATTACAACTAGAAAAACTTTAATTAGATTGGGTCAATGGTCAAAGTCTCAACTGTCTGTCCTACTACTGGCCTGGCCTAACCTGACCTGACCGACCGACCGACCTGACCTTGCAACACAAGGTAAACCCCTATGGAAGAGAAAAGTACGCGTTAATTTCCATACACACAATTTTAATGGTTGAAATACCATAATACCATTACATAAGATAATATTAACGACTATTTTTAAGTAAGACAGGGGTGATCTGAAAGCGTTGATTGCATGTCTGCTCTTGTACGCCTGTCCAGCTACTTCTCTTTTTGGTACTTCTTTTTACTGCACTTCTCTTTACTGCACTTCTCTTTACTGCACTTCTCTTTACTGCACTTCTCTTTACTTCTCTTTACTGCACTTCTCTTTACTTCTCTTTACTGCACTTCTCTTTACTTCTCTTTACTGCACTTCTCTTTACTTCTCTTTACTGCACTTCTCTTTACTTCTCTTTACTGCACTTCTCTTTACTTCTCTTTACTGCACTTCTCTTTACTTCTCTTTACTGCACTTCTCTTTACTTCTCTTTACTGCACTTCTCTTTACTTCTCTTTACTGCACTTCTCTTTACTTCTCTTTACTGCACTTCTCTTTACTTCTCTTTACTGCACTTCTCTTTACTTCTCTTTACTGCACTTCTCTTTACTTCTCTTTACTGCACTTCTCTTTACTTCTCTTTACTGCACTTCTCTTTACTTCTCTTTACTGCACTTCTCTTTACTTCTCTTTACTGCACTTCTCTTTACTTCTCTTTACTGCACTTCTCTTTACTTCTCTTTACTGCACTTCTCTTTACTTCTCTTTACTGCACTTCTCTTTACTTCTCTTTACTGCACTTCTCTTTACTTCTCTTTACTGCACTTCTCTTTACTTCTCTTTACTGCACTTCTCTTTACTTCTCTTTACTGCACTTCTCGCTGAACAGATCACCACTATCCCACCTTACCTGGTGTTATGACTGACCTAACAATACGATATGCATAGGCTGTACACTCAGCTTGACCCCCCCAAAATGTAAGATGAGTGTTTTTGCCTTACCCAACTTTTTAACTCAACCCTCCCCCCATCGAGCATAACCATCGCATGGGTTGAGTTTTACATATAAATATAAATACAATAACAATAGAGGCCTACGTATTACACGAACTAAGAATGTGAGTATAATATTAAGCTTCCTTGTTATTATCAGAGCAATCATTAATTATGTCATAACGAGTTACAAATATCTTTACCTTTGTATCGAATATTTATCGTAAGCACACAATATCAAAAATAATTATAGTAATTACCTATGGCTATGGGTATTCACTACAAGATGCTTATCGTCTGACTCATCCACTCTGCTACCAATGTTCTGCCTACAAGGATAACACACAGCACAATCTGAATGTCTCATTTTTGTATACAATCAAAACAATCCAATCGCGCCATAATGCACCAACCAACATGCCAACTAATTTGTCATTGTACAAATGTTCACTCGTCGTCACCCAAACTCATGCAATTTGATACAGCGAATATTTTTGGAACACTCTGTAATGATCAACGCGCCCAAAATTCACCTTATACAACATCCAAGCACACCGCGCCGTTAATTAAAATCCGCTTCCAAACATCAAGCGCGCGCCGACAGATGGCGTTTGTATTGACACGATACGCTAATTACTATGCATCGGTACCGTTTACACACACACAAGTCTGATAATTTCCAACAAACTCGCGATTCAAAAACTGTCCAAAATCTCTCCAAGCTTGCAAACCAGGGCTAGATTATGGTCTCGCATAACGCTATACAACATTATTATCATTCACAATCGGCTTTTTGAAGTAATCTGACATAATCAAAACGAGAAATTTGGGCTATAAAAATGCTACGTCAACATGATGAATATTAGCAAATGGAAAACTGCTGCATCCGTTGTCACATGTAAAGTGAATGGCGAAACATTTTATAATGTTCTGTTTCAACTCGATCAGGAAAATGTACCAAACTTCACTCAAAACTCGAAATCTATCTCAATCTTTGATCCAAATAGTTTCTATACATAACTACTGTACTTACTCTACAAGGATGCCTACCAATTCGTCTGATTTTCGCAAGATTCTGAAGTTTTCTTTTCAGCTCTCCCGTTTTTCCAACACAGCATTCCATGCGTCCCAAAAAGATGGCGTTTAGCTTGATCAATCACTGCGCGCCTTTTCACAAGCTGATTTACACACGCAATCTACACAAGCGGATCCGCGGAGCGTAACAAAATAGATCTCAAGGATATTCAGCCGTTTTCAATAATTAGATAATCAAAATACAGCCAAAACCTATAATAAAAGCGATTCCCGCTACAGTTTAATCAATGTTATTGTTCCTTTAATTGTCATTAATGACTTGTTTCAAGCGTATTTATTAGCTTAAATGTGGTACCCTAAGGTAAGCTTATTTGGGCTTAAATTTACCTTTGGTTACGGTAGTTAATTATTCCTGTTTCTCGAAGAATTCGACACGAAGAAACATCCAAATTTAACTGTACGGCCAACTAGGGTATATATATTTCTTCCCCGGTTGTTTTATTTGTCAACTTCTTAATCATAGATAATATAAACAGAAGATTTTGTTGATTGATTTTGTGCAAGTTTACGCAACCACCGTTCCAGAACAGGGCAAAAAGAGCGAATTCTCTTTCTTCTAACATGTGCGGTATAGTCATGGGCAACCCTTAAGCAACTTTCATCCAGCATCACTCTGTCAACCATTAGGGATGTGCAATTACATACACTTCCTCACACAAATAATTAGTGTTTGTTGGGTGTTGTTAAATATTTTGATCATATGACACCACATAAGATTTCGTGATCAAACTCATTCTTTTATGCTTTTGAGTAACTTCTAATCCCTGGCTTCGGTCATTTTTCTAATTTTACCAAGAAGCTTCTTGTTCTACCTAAGCGAAGGATGACCTTCAAACAGAGACGTTCATGTACTAAAACGTGGTGGAACATTTGTTTGAGAATAATTGTATCCTTTACAAGGCACCGTCGCTAGTCTATAAAGAATGATAATCATTCATTAATTATTTGATACTCGAATTAAATTCTCGACTTTCATATTCATTTCAGGCGCATTCATCCGTCGAGAAGAACTGTATGATTGCAATGATGCGCCTGCGCAAGTTGCCATCTGACGAGAATCTGAGTCTGCGCGGTGACACTCTCCGCGAGGCTATACAAAAAGATAAAGAGAAAGGATTTATACCATTCTTTGTAAGTACACACAGATATTCTAAAGGTTGATCTTGCGGCGGCACTGTCGTGTGGTCGTAATCGGATCATTGGTGCAGCAGTATGAAGCTGCCTTACATATTTCGTTCTCTCTACGGCACAGTCACGAAACCCATTTGAACTTAAAAATGTGGCTCGAACGGTTAAAACACACCATCAAACAACGTCTAAGATATAAAAAAATATATATATACATATATGAACAATTTTTTTAAGTTACTTTTTTTCTATGACTCTGTTGGGCATGCTTAATCGCCATTTAACACAAAATGGTTGCCATGTCGTTCTTACAGGAGCTACATTGTGGGCGTAAATATACGTATAAAGATGCACTCTGTGCGTTATTTGCAATGTGGGGGTACCCCCAGAGTGCAGAAGTTTCCAGGTGGTTTTTAATGGCCTCTAGAGGGGTTATACCCCCACAAGATTTGTTTGTCTTTACGGGCGTATATTTTCGGACTCCCAGAATGTCGATTCCTACCATTTTGCACGCCAATAGGGCATGTTTGTACGTGTCATTTTGTATGTATTGCGCGCGATCCCACAATGTAGCTCTTGTAGGTATGGTTGGTTTTCCAAACGTACTCTGCAAATTTTCATAATATTTCGATGTTTCTAATAATTTTATTATCAAGGCAATTAAAAGTCACTGAAAGAAAAGGAGCAATAAATTGAAGGAAAAACAAGTAGTTAGTGATTTTCTTAGAATGACCTCTCTCCTTATACTATACGTAATCTTCAACATATGTATTTCGAATATTGGGACTGTCATGCAAACTACTCGTTTATTGCCAATTGGGTATCGATACACATACCGTATGCTGGTATTAAACGTATTTGAAGAAAACATCATAGCTGTAACTAATAAAGGCTACTTAACATGCTCAAAGAAACATTTTATTATTTTAATAATTATTTCTATTTTAGGTGTGTGTGACTTTGGGAACGACGGGTGCCTGTTCCTTCGATAACTTGCAAGAAATTGCCGACGTATGTAAGTATATTTAGACGTGATATTTCACTTTTCTATATGTTCAACAAGAGTAGCAAAATACATGAATAGGCCTATAGCAAGCCCATGTACCTATACTTAGCATAGATCAGAAAGAATGCAGTGTTAAACGAACGAACTATCCATTAGGTTATTCAGACGCAGAATTTTTCAACTTTGTCAAAGGGGACGCCTTCGTTAAGTACGTTAAGTACGGGGGTGGTTCCTTTTCTACATTTTTTCTTTGGAAGTGAAACAGTGACACCGTTTGTCTGATGTGACCAATGTCCATATTTCACGAAAAACTGAAAAATGGATAAACTTTCCTCTTTCAATTGGAATAGCTAGAATACAAGATGTCCAGACATGTGCAAGTATACACGATTTGTGATATCACACCGATCTTGACAATGTGGTAAAAATAAACAAAACTTACAAACTTATAAGAAAACTGACTGTTTTAAAGGTAGATGTTCCGATTACTGGCTCGAATTTTCAACTTGATGTTTTCTATTTTACAAGAAAAGTCATCCTTATAATTGTCCCATTCCAAAGTTTGAGTTGCATAACTCCAATGGATCTATTTTTAGAAGCACAAGGTCACAATTCATTTGCCCATTGAGTAGTACACAAACTGGTTGGTGGTTAACCACCTTTAGTTTGGCAGTAATTCACCACATTTTGGCCAATAATTTCTAAATGGAACATGTGTAGGTCCTAAGACTTTACAGACATAATGAGAAAAATATGGGGATTCTTCTGATATAAAAATATCTTGATGTGAAAAAAAAATCATAGCCCCCCCAAAAGTGATCGAAACAATCACCTTTAAGAGATAGTTACATGGCTTAAAATATTGTCTCATGATATCTACTCCACAGGCAAAGGAGAAGAGCTATGGGTCCACGTTGACGCTGCCTATGCTGGGACAGCTTTTCTATGTCCGGAATTTCGGCGTTACATCAAAGGAATGGAATACGTCCAGTCGTTCGCTTTTAACCCAAGCAAATGGCTCATGGTCAACTTTGATTGTACCGCTATGTGGTAAGATTGTTGTGTCAAATAATTATTAGAAATATACGTACTTAACAAACTTGTACAATATAGCAACCAGGGTTGTCTCCAGGCCGGTCGGGTGTAGCCGGCACTCACGCTGGCCGACCGGAACTAAAACGGCACTAACAACAACAACAAAAAACAAACAAAAATCTATTCTACATGGATAAAATAATTAAACTGCCTCATAAAATAAGAAATTATGTGGCAGGAACCCCCAAATAGACCAAATTGCATTACAAAAAACCTTAAAAACCCCTAAGTAGGGCCCTGGACCCCGCGCCGTGATCCACTGCGCTACGTTCGCTACACTCACTCCGCTCGCCATCAGTAAAATTAGCCGGCAACCCTGCTAGCAACCAAAAGTATTAAGACACTGGTTATGACTGTCAAAATCATCCCAGACCCAGATTGTTGATTTGGACTGTAATATTTCATTATGAGTTGAACAAATGTGTTGCTGAATCTCTTCTCCTCAAATGTATTCTGCAACATCTGCTTATTACACTCCATGAAATTGAAGAAAATATGTGCCTTCTTTGAATCCCCAAACAAATATCCCATTTGTAAATAACTCATGACTAATTAATCAAGTTCATTATAGCTAATGCACTCCTATGGCAGGCAGTGCCAGTGTGTCAATTCAAATAACCTTCGCAATTGTTTATCAATGGATTTACTCTAGTGAAACTAATCTCAACACTGTGTCACCATGGTCACTTGTCTAATATTTAAATCTCTCTCAGATATTGAGAATCGATTCATCTTTATAAATTAGGTATTTGAGATGGAATTTTAAGTTTAATCTTAACACCTAGACTTTCATATTACAAACGGAAACCAGCCAAATTCCCTATACTTTCTCATTACATCCACATGACCTGGACATACTACAAAGTTCTATTCACTTGATCATAACTTAGGGGCGATATCCAAACTCTACAGTGATTTTAAAGCATTTTTCTAGCGATTTTACAACGATATTCCAACGGTATTTCGTTCTATTGTTAAAAGCATCGGAAAAAGATCGGTGATTAACTAGAAACCTCTCTACTTATCTGGCGTTAACAATAGAACTATTGTAGTACTCTCGATGGCTGCATTAGTGAAGCAGACAGATCAAAGGCGCAAGGAAGGTTGTGTTATATACTTTAAGAAATACTATATTATCGAGAGTATTGAGGTATATCAAACAAATGTACATCAGAGCTCCATGAAGAATCCAATAACTGCATTTTTTAAACAGTTAGACACACATTATTAGTTTGCAAAAGTTATCAGTGGAGATGAAGGGAAAAATCGGGCTCGTCCGGGAATCGAACCCGGGACCTCTCGCACCCGAAGCGAGAATCATACCTCTAGACCAACGAGCCGATAAGATACTTATCTGACCAGTATCTCTTATATTTATTTTTAAGTATTGGGGTGTAAACCGGATGGGAATGGTCGAGTAAAAAATAATTATATTAGATTGACAAAACCACATCCCTCAAATCGAGGTTGTTGGTTAAAATTTACAGAATCATAAAATACACTCGGCAAAAGAAGTTCTTGGACATTTAAATTAAATTAATATTTGATAGAATATATATAATTATATATATGATAGTATATATATAATTGTATATCAAAATAAGCAGAAAGTAATCCTCTAAACAGCTTAACATGGAATTTAGACATGATCACTCTTGCATGGCAGATCCCATTCACTTGACAATGGCAAGAAGATTGCAAAAAATTGGATAATCCCTCCATTCAAATGACTGTAAATGCTCATTTCTTGCAATTTCCTTTTACGCACCTTACCATTGCTTAATGAATGTGCTCAGCCATGCATGAATGCGTACATCTTAATTTCATACAGACATGATAGAGAATTATTGTCTGCTTATTTTGACATGCGATTGTTTAATTTATATTAAATATTTATGTGAAATATTTGAACTTCAATGAGTGTCCAGGAACTTCTTTTGACGAGTGTATATCAAATTGTATAACAGTAAACGATGTACATTAACTAATATTTGTGTCTTTTCATGAAAATGATTAAACAGTTATACCACTTAAAAAGCTAGTCAACATGTCTGAGTGTGGCTGACATTCAATAGAGGGCGGGCTTGGGAACGGGACTGCGTTTTCAAGGGAACGTCCTTCAGACACAGCAATTTTCAAGATTGAAAGAAACGTCCTATTTTGCCGATTTTCAACTATAAAATAAGTCAGTTATATCTGAGATAATGTTAAGTAATTCATCACTATTATAATACTACAAGGCTTATATTTAACGTAATCATTATCACACCGATTCAAATTCGTGTAAACTCGCCGGGAGAATGCATCATCGCGGTATATAGGCTCAAAAAGGTGTAATTTCGACAAGCATTGCGAGATGTTGGGGTCAAACCGGGGCGATAAAGCCATCGGACTAGCTGCCTCGATGAATTCTGGTACCTAGGCTGCCCTCAATTGGTGTCAATTGTATGCTTATATTTAGGGTTGAAAAGCGAAAACGCAATGATTGCACAAATGGATGGGTACGCTTTACCACGGTGACGCACACCCGTCATTTTTACAGGCCTCAAGTGAAAAAGTGAAACGGTCTCTGGTTCCGGAGCTGACCGATAAATGCAAAACCTCATGAATGTACGCGATAAATTACGTGCGTCCCAATCAAATGCCGCCCTCCACCCACTGCTGCTACGCACAAATAAGCCTACAATCAAGGAAAAAAAGTTGGCACACTTTGTCTTAATTACGGAAAAAACCCGCCCCTCTCCCCGGAGGCAATGTTGATCCGAGTCATATTATCAGAAGCCATGGTAGGTCCCCCAACATTGATTGATGGGAGATGGGGAAGGATATAAGAAAGGGGGAGACTTTTGCGTTCTATTAAACAGTGTTATGTCCCAAGTCTGATCTCAATTGCGAGCACAGGGATATTTGTAATAAGTTGCGTCAAGTATGCCAACTATTATTTTCCTTGATTGTAGGTCACTAACCATGCTATACAGGAGAACCGAGTATCGGGAAAACAATACTCATCCCGCGTACTTAAAATGCGTATCAAGTTCGATCGAGAACGTGCTTGACTAGCTTTTTTAAAGGAGCTCTCGTAATGCCACGAACACACGGCATACATGATCAACGCAGCTTTACGCGACCTGTGAGCTGTGAGTGGTTATAAGTTTGCATGACTTATCGATTTGTAATGGAGAAGGATTGTTGAAATGCCGTAAAGTATAACTTATCATTAAATAACGCCTTTTAATTGACGGTTTTGTATAATGACTTTGATATCAGTTGTTGCTTCGGTAACGGTAAAGAATAAAAACAAAATACTTTGGGCCCTCGTAATTTCCTTCGGCGCTACACCCCTCGTGAAATTCCTTAATTCCAAAGTGACATTCTTTGTTGATTCTTCAAGTTTACCTTACTGATACGCAGTCATTATCCTTGAAACCACAATCAATAACCGTTGCCATTAACATGATTTAACATGCAAACATGTATTTTATTTGTACTATATTATTACAGGGTAAAAGACAAGAAGACGTTAGAAACGGCATTTTGCGTCAACCCGCTGTATTTGAAGCACGAAAAACAAGGACAGGCTATTGATTATATGGTAAGCCTTGATATATTTGTACTTATTATTCAATCGATTACACTTAAATTTGATCAATGACAATAACAACTAGGTTCAAACAACTCCTTTGATCAAACCTTGTATGAATTTTAAAAAAAGTAATTGTTGGGTGTCTGACCAAACTACCAATCATATTAATTGAGCCTTTTCCTTCGTAGGTCAAGTCAACATGTCAAAGGTTAATGTTTCTATTTGTAATTGTCGCACGTCAGAGTAGGCCTACCTACCTCTCAAAATGGTCAAACGGACATCCGGGTAGCGTTATTATTTACCGTAAACAACATTTGATACCTGACAGAATAAAGCGTATAGTGTCATGATGAGACTCATTGGTATGTATAATGTACAGTGTTTTGCCAAATGTTGTTTACGATTAATAAATTCGCTAGCGGGACAATCATAGCGAGACAACCATATAATATATTGAAATCCCATTGAAATATTGTGAAGAGCTTATAAAAGAAGCCTATACTCGTGTTTCTACAGGTATGTGCGCCTCGCTCACACCTGTATAACTCTAGCTCACACCTGCTGGAATGTTGGAAAAAATCCCGGTAGTAATAATCGTGGGTATTGGTAGTCCATTGCATCAAAAGCATAGCTCGTATAGCTGATGGGATTGGATATGATTTATATAAAACAAAGTTTGAGAAAAGAAGCCAAGGTGAAAATTCAAATATCTCTAATATTTCAAATTAAATGAATACACACATTCACCGATGCGATTGATATAACACGCTTTGTGAAGTTGTACAGACATCTACTCTACACAGTGTTAAATACACACCTAAACTCGAACCAATGGACACCAAATCACATCTTGAAATCAATACTTAACCCCCTGAGAACTACCGGCCGATTGGTCAGAAAGATAGATACATCATTTATTGCACCAATCAGAGACAGTGTTAGAATAATTGTATCCCTGATAAAGATTGGAGTGAAATATTTTACAAGCTGCATTTTAATTGGCTATCAAATGAGTATATTTTGCAATAATCCAATCAGAACCACTGTAAGATAGGCCGGTAGTGCCCAGGGGGTAAACGCAACTGGGAACGAGAGTGACGTTTCTTTTATGAATTTTGAACAACAGCGCGCGAATGACTATACGGGGTTTTGTCATGTTTGTGTGGAGCGATCTTAATCCAAGACGACGAGCATAGCTTTAAAAGAAAGTATCCACTTCACCATCCATGCCTTCATAATCTATTACACAGTAAAAATAATGGAGTAAACTGAGCGGAGTACACGGGATTTTGACTCGGAAAGAGTAATTTTGTACTCCACGACGAGTAAAAGCTCGCAATTCCTGTTACTCCTCGCCAAAGTAAAACTACTATTGCATGCTAAATCAAATTAATCAACAAATGAGTTTAATTTACTCCCGAGCAGAGTCTCTTGAATTCATGACTCCAGTTGCGAGTAATTTTAAATCAATGCGCGCGTAGATTTTACGCCGACAAGGAGGAAAGAAGCGGGTCACATGACATTGTATCATGCATGCAGAATAATGGCGGACGAAAACGTGATCGCTACGCTGACAAGCTGGGGGTTTGAGGACCTAATTCCTCAGTTTTCTGGTAAGTAGACAATATTATTATTAGCAATCTTTAGAGAGCAGCATGCATGGGAATGAAACAAAAATATAGCGCCAACAGGACTCTTTGACCAAGTGTAAATCTTTTTTCGTTACCATTGCAAGCTATAGATAGGCCTACATGCCTACTGTAGCTCTGGTTCCATAGCTTGTCTTCAGCACGTCTGACAGAACGCTATGGATTCTACTATTCGACTGCTGCGTCGTATTTATAAATCAAAATTTCCCAACTTTGGAAATATTATCGTCGTATACCTCGTGTCGCTATATTTTTTGTTTTATTCCCATGCATGCTGGTCTCTAAAGATTGCTAATAATAATATTGTCTACTTACCAGAAAACTGAGGAATTAGGTCCTCAAACCCCCAGCTTGTCAGCGTAGCGATCACGTTTTCGTCCGCCATGATCACCCTTTTTTGGAGTAAATTATTTTACTCCATGTTAATGATTAACTTTTACTCCATGAGGAGTAAAAAAGGGGATCACCCTTTTTTGGAGTAACTTATTTTACTCCATGTTAATGATTAACTTTTACTCCATGAGGAGTAAAAAAGGGGATCACCCTTTTTTGGAGTAACTTATTTTACTCCATGCTAATGAGTAAGTTTTACTCCATGATGTGGATTAAAAAAGGAAGGGGATCACCCTTTTTTGAGTAAATTATTTTACTCCATGTTAATGATTAATTTTTACTCCATGTTGTGGAGTAAAAAGGGGGATCGCCGTTTATAGGAGTAATTCTTACTCCATGTAATGATCAATTTGTTACTCTAACATGTAAGAGTAAAAATTACTCTGCTTAGGGGTGATCACCTTTTGAATACCAAATGGAGTAAAATTTTAATCTATATTGAGTAAATTGTTTTTACTGTGTATGACAACCAGCAAATCATACATCAATGGATGCACGGCACATAGCCTCCTGCCCATAGTCAGACACACGCGGGCGCACTCCGATTTGCCCGCTGCGCATGCTTGCATACTCACAAAATTACTGGTAACCAATCAGATGTGGTAGCTAGGTCGAGTTTACGTGTTGCGTAAATGATAATGATCTCACTGAATACAATGTCATGCTCTACCACACCCCTAACGCAGTACTTAACCTCGCGAACAACGGAATAAATCTCATAATCCTCATTTGCATACTTGGAACATCTACACCATACCCTTACCCCGAATATTCAAGGTAGATGTTATCATTAGCAGATTAGGAGTGTGGAAGCAAAAGTTAAATATCTAAAAACTTCTAAAATCCATATTTTGTATTTTAATACGATCTTATATCATATTATTTACTTCTTTTTTTGTTGGTTCTAGCGGCCCCTTAAACATTAACATCATTATTGTGATTATTAATTTCCACTTGATCTTGTTTATGTTTATGTGTATGTTTATGTTTACAGCATTGGCAAATTCCTTTAAGCCGACGCTTCCGGGCTCTTAAATTGTGGTTCGTCATCAGGTCATTTGGAATCCGAGGTTTGCAAAAGCACATACGAAAGGTAAATATATCCTAGAGCTCGTCTTATAAGTTCCTCAAACCACGATACTAACAAATTGCCGTGCACAGTGCACTCTCAGTACAGGTATTAAAAAAACCATGTATTAAAAGAATGTTGATTAAAAAGTATACTACATTAGTTAAAAATTAAGCGTTGGTTAAAAATTATTTTTAATACTGCGTTGGTTAAAGAGTAAAAATATAATTAATACTTGGTTTAGTTAAAGCCCCAGGCATCTACTCATTCCATCTGCCAATCTGACACATTTGAGCAATAGAGGGCGCTGCAATACCAAATGTTTTGAAATGCCGTTTACTCTTGATATCCATGTTTAGACTCCGGTTCCTTTTCAAATATATAATTAAATGTATTTTCAAATATTATTCGTATAAATCAGTTGATATAACAAAGATAAATGATAAGAAACGTAAAAATGTAATTTTGACGATGCCCCTTTTTTATCAATTTAACACCATAGATTTTGTTTTTTGTAAATAATATGCCTGTATTGGTGTTTACCATCTACACTTAAAATTGTTTAAATATATGATCTGGTTGATTCACTCTTACATCCCATGTTATATATCAAGCAGGATTAACCAACAAATGGTTAAATTTAGCAGAATTAACCAAACAAATGATTAAAAGTTTTAACCAACCACATGTTAAAGTTTAGCAAAAAAAATAAAAGTTTAACCAACATTTTTTAACCAACCACTGTTGGTTAAAACATATTAACCAACAAATGATTAAAAATTGTAACCAACCACAGGTTAAAGTTTAATTAACAGCTGTTGGTTACGGTTTTAACCAACCAATTGTGTGGTTCACCTGGTTACCTCCCGTTGGTTAAAAGTTTAACCAACATGGTTAAATATTTTAACCTTTGTGCTGAGAGTGTACTGTTTCTGACGTAACTAAACATTAATTGAAAAGGGGGGAAATCCGCTCAACCAATTGATTTCTAGAGAACTATAGGCCTAAAGTGAATGTTGGAATTCTCTGTGTTGTGTGAACTGTTTGAAATTGCCACAGTAGTTAACTACAATGCAATACAGAAGTTAACATTACATTGCTTTTCTTTTTAAACAGTGAGTCGAACTAGCCAAATATTTTGAAGGCCAGGGTAAAGACAATACAGAGTTTAACATTACATTGTTTTTCTTTGTAAACAGGGAGTCGAACTAGCCAAATATTTTGAAGGTCTTGTAAGACAAGATCCTTCGTTCGAAATAGGGGCTGAAAGAGTGCTAGGATTGATTGTCTTCCGATTAAAGGTAAGCTCATAATAAATGATCTCCATCCAGGCCCGTAAGACACTTTTTTCAAAGGGGGGGGCGTTTCCAACAACAAAAAATTGTGAGTAAAATATGCGCGCGCAGCGCGCGAAAATTTTCGAATTTGCACCTATTTTTTGCACGATCGAGGTACATTTTGGCTCTAAACAAGCTTGTAGCAAAGAATATTGCATTTTGGGAAGACAAATGCGCGCGTAGCGCGCGAATTTTTTTCATCTGTGTACAAATTTTCCGGGGAAGATTTTCAATGGGGGGGCGATCGCAACCGTCGCCCCCCCCCCCCCCCCCCCCCATCTGACGGGCCTGCCATCTTCATATGATTTTGCACACCATTAACAGAGAAGGTCATTTTAAGCTTGTTGACAAACTGTATTTGTCTGAACAAACCAACTTAAAAAATAATGGGTTATTAACATAAAGTTATTGGGGTTTGCATATTTTGCTGACAATATAGCATTAATAAAAAACTAAGACATTTTTCTCAAAACGACCATTCTACGTGCAGTTACCGTTATTATTGCGCTATACAGGGTGACCCAAAAAAATGTAAACACTCCGGGCACATAAAATATCTTAAAAGGACAGGAACACACGGGTCTAATCTTGATGTATTATGAAAGCTGAGTAAATAAGCTTTCATTTGCATTTTATTGCGTTCCAATTGATTATTTAGAACGAGAGATAATATGCTTCTGCAAACATGAGGAAGCAAAATCGGCTTGGTCCAATCCTCTCAGTATGAAAGTAAAGCTTTTAAAATGCATGAAGCAAGAAGCAACGTGATTAAGTCACACACACACACACACACACATAAGTTAATCTCTTCTTTGTTCTTTTCAACGCATTCTTTCGATTCTTTTCAAGCTTAAAAGACATAAATAAATATATTCCATATAAATTATATAGGTATTTTGTCATGAGTTCATGTTCTACTCTTTTTCCATGTGCAATGGGTAGCTGTCAGTAAAGCAGTCTTTAAAATTGAAATTGAAACATTTCATGTTCTTTGTTGAAATGGTCCATCCAATTAAATAAATTAACTAATATTGCACTGAAATAAAACTAGTATTGCACTGAAATTAACCATAAATCAATTGCACGTAATGAATGAAAAGATTCAATTATATTCAATAATCGATACATTCTAACTTATGATTAAATGTTGCAATGGTATTGTTACTTTTGAATTACTGCACAATAATGTTTATGACATTCTTACAAGTTCGTAATCATAGTTGTAATTAATGCAAATTGGACCAAGCCGATTTTGCTTCCTCATGTTTGCTGAAGCATATCTCCCGTTCTAAATAACCAATTGGAACGCAATCAAATGCAAATGAAAGCTTATTTACTCAGCTTTTATAATCCATCAAGATTAGACCCGTGTGTTCCTGTCCTTTTAAGATATCTTATGTGCCCGGAGTGTTAACAATTTTTTGGGGTCACCCTGTATTACTATTAAGAAAGCCTGCAGGCATAGGGAAGTCTACATTGTAACCAAATCTGTTCATTGGATACGGGACATTCAATCCCAAACGTTATGTATATTCGTCTAGGAGGATTATACCCAGTGGCGTAGCTCAGGGGGGGGGGGGCAGGGGGCAAATGCCCCCCCCCCCCCCCGACGGAAAAATCCAATTTGTGCCCCCCCCCCCCCCCCCCCCCCACCCCTCAAACAAAACAAAAAGGGGTGAGAAAAAAAAAATAGGAAAAAATTGAGAAAAAAAGACGAGGTTATTAGCCAAATAGAAGGCAAAATTGTAAATGTAGTACATTTACTGTGCGATTTTTTTTGGACTGTGCGAATTTTTTTGAGCTCAACCCCCCCCCCCCCCCCCCCCCCCCCCACCCCACTTACGTGAAATTCACGAGGTAAGTGACTAGAAAAAAAATTGGGGGCAACCTTTTACGAAAATTTTAGAAATCTTGCCCCCCCCCCTGAAAAAGATCCTAGCTACGCCACTGATTATACCATGTTGAACGATATAAAATTATTTGACTCATCGTTAGTCATCACCATTGTTCGACGTATCATTAGTCATTACCATTGACTCATCATTAGTCATTACCATTGACTCATTGTTAGTCATTACCATTGTTGTTTCAGGGCCAGAATTCGGTAACGGAGGAGCTATTGAGTCGTCTTAATGCTTCCGGGAAGCTGTACATGGTCCCCGCGGCCATCAAGGGCGCGTATGTAATCCGTTTTACCGTGACATCATTGCACACCACTAAAGAAGATCTTAAACAAGACTGGGATCTGATACGCAAAGTCTCAAGAGAAGTCCTCCGATGTCCAAGCAAAAAGATTCGACCAACGCGATTAGCATCGTGGCCAACGGGCGCAATGGACGCTCGCATCGACGCTTACCTCGCCGAAGAAGTCGGGTTGAAGATCGATCAGAAGGCGACACAACACGACGATCGATTAGGTTCTTTCATGGCAAAAGCGGGTAGGATGTTTCCGCTCAGAACAAATTATCCGAAACGCAACGAGAAATCTGACACGAAAACGTGCTGTTGTCAACAGAATGGCTCAGCTAATGCAAACAAGAAAGGGGTGCTACGTCGTGCGCAATCTGAGGATCTTAAGAATCTATCCAAGGGGGTGTTCTTCTGCAGCGGCTGTCATCGTAAACTGGAAATCAGACGAGTCAGCAAGATTGCCTCGCCGGTGTTTAGCAAAGGCCACGCGCAATCACCGGAAGCGGTTCTGGATGACTTCGATGACGACGTTTTTGCCGTAAGCGAAGAGGACGAAGAAGAGGATGCTCCGTCAAGTAACAACAGTCAGGAGGAGAATGCTAGCGATCGAGAAAACACGATCGCTCACACCAACAACAACGTCGGAGATAAAGATGTTAATGGTATCAGTGAAAAGATGAGCAAAATGGCCGCCAATGGTTTGGGTGACCCGCAAGACAAGGTGCAGACGGCTAATCCGGTGAGCATGGGTCGCTTCGGTGCCCTCAGTCAGACGAAGGAGAGTAAATACAACGGCGTGGTCAATACCACGCACTTTCACGCGGCCACTACGCAGGATGATAACCAATCAGAAGATGCTAAGTAATAACACATGCGCAGTACCAAAGTCTAAATCGCCTCGATGTACATATTAAAGAATAGTACTTTAAACATTTAAGATATAATATTAAACTATAATTATTTATCCCGTAAGATATACTATTTATGTATTATATATTCAGATGACAAATAGTATGATACATTGATGCTGCGTCATCTAAAACGTCCATCATAAAAGTACAAACAACGTGAATTGTTGCAATAATTATACGACTACATCGGTTGAGGAATCCATTTACCCAGGTAGCTTCAAATGTGTAGTTTAACGTGAAGTTTTATTTTAGCAACAGTACCCGACTAGATTGAAACACTACAGGAGTTATATAAACACTGAGTTCCTTGCTCGTTATAGTTATGATGGTGTATAACTTTTCAGAATTTAGCTTGGGAAAGAAAAGGGACAACTGAATGAGTAAGATATTTTGTTAAAAACAAAGGAAATGTGAATTCAGAAATCAGGCTATTCAAGGGTTAAACCAGGTCAATAATAACAATCCTTTGCGGTTCTAACGTGAACAGCCTTTTACGTAATCGCTCATTTCTCCGTATAGTTACTGAACCGTACCAAACGCGGTTTTCTTCAATAAAAGCCAACTTATTGGACCTTATTATGCCGTTTGAATTGTTCTATTCCGACACATATTCAGGAAGTTACGAACTTACGATCACCTAAAGCAGCGTTGTAACTTTTTAAGACACCGTACCCTGATGTACATGTAAACCAGGTCGATCGCCAGGACCCACAGAACTAGGTATGAGAGCCTCGTTGTCGTTGAAGTCCTTGTATTTGTTTTGTAATGTTGATGACCAACAAAAGAAGCAATATTTCTGAAATTTAATATATCCCCATCTATCAGTTAAGGTCACTGTAGTAAGGAATAATAATATCGGCATATCACTTAAATAATGTAGATTTTAATATTGTGCAACCTCTCCTGGCGCTGATGATGTAGTCAACTTGGTCAACGTCATGCAATTATTACAATATGGAGCGTAGTACTGCCAAGAAGAAAAAAATGTTGTGCTTCTTCCTTTACTAGCTATCTATAATACTCCGCTCATCCACCTATGTACAGGGACGTTGGAGCAACGAGCTAGTGTCAACATTCGCCCCTTTGATCGATCCAGCGCATCAGAGTAAGGTTCAGGCTTGTTCATGTTGTTTCTTGTGTCACCCTTCAATGGCAATTACAAGTGCGGGTGGGGCAGAAATACATGCAATATTGCACCTACTGGTGTACCACTAATGCATATTTAAACACTTTCCACGTGGCAGGCGTCTGCAGACGACATTCCAAAATGTCATAAAATGTTTCAAAAATGGCAAAATTATTTAATTGCATCACCATATTTGGAATCACCATAAAAAATACATTACGATAAGTACAAACATACCTAGTATTGGCTCTGTAATTCTTGAGATAGACTTTAACAGTTGGAAAATCTTATTTGAATATGGTAAAACGAATATCCGCGTGGAAAGTGTTAAAATCACCCACGCAATAACATTACGCTACAAGGCCCGCTTAGCAGCGCTATAAATTGGTACCCTAAAAACCGGCACCAAATTTAAATATTCGCCTTCTATCAAAGCTGGTTGCTATATGACAAAAATCTCGTGTGCAACCAACCGGCTGTATTGCAACGCCCATTGAGTAGTTTAAACGCATGAGCGTGGATGTAATTTGCAACATAATGGAAACTCACCCATGCAGTTAGCAATTACGCTCGTACACGTCCCGAATTTAAATATACAACCAGGCAATCCTCTCGTAGTAATTGATAACAATAGGGTTACCAGACCGAAATAATAGAGCTCCTAAGCGGGCAATTTATGTCATGATGAGGTGCATCCTTTTGAATATTGAATACACTCTGAAGCGTGACTTCAGAGTACACTATATACATGAACAGAGACAGTTAGCTAGGCGAGCAGTCATCTTCTAGGCTTCAGAATAGAGGAGGACTCATATAATGTTGGTATGTATTTGGAGTGACTAGAATTTAAACAAAAACCCGTAGGCTATTTATGTATTGAGCTAATCATATTAATGGCGATTCAGATAAAAACAATGTCTCGGACAAATACCGTATGTCTCTGATTAGAACTGTACCATGTGAACTGTTGTGCGGAAAACCATTCCATGACCCTTTAGAACGTCGTCAACTAGGTCAATATGCACCTAAAAATTGGTTGTCGACATTTGACCCCATGCTTAAGTGAAAATGACCACGTCGCTTTAAGCGTGTAACGTGTAGCTCCTGTTCAGAGTATTATTGTTTAATTAGGAACGTTACGTTGTTAACAGATGCAGATTTTAAATTTGGGGATAATACCTCCGTATATTTATGTATCATGTTAATAACTTTACTTGGAGGTAATTGCAAATTACAAATAAAATAATTATGAAAATGTAAAAGATTGGCACAAGCACAAGTCATGCAAGTGATGTGAACTTCTCCTGTAAATCACTCTTGATCCTAAAACATACTTGGAATACTTCGTGGTATAACTATTAATCCTTTTAATGATTGATTTCACCTTTAAACTGCAATGGACCTACGGCACATAATCTCCTGGTCACAGTCCGACATACGCGGGCGCTGCTTCGATCAGCTGCGTACGCATGCTTGAAAACTCACAAAATGCAGCTAACCAATCAGAGCCGTGAAGTCGAGCTTACGTAGTGCGCACCACAGATGACCGTTGAACCGTTTTGGGGTGAGTTTGAACTCTCGTACTTTACGCGAGTTCAACCATATGTGACATGCGTCCATTGACGCAAGGGGCATATCCTTTTGGACATTAGTCAAAGGTTGCCTTCGCTTAAAAGTACGCGAGGTCAACCTTTATTACCTTATTGACACGCGTTCATTGAAAAATAGGTATTTGGAAGTTAATCTCTTTAAGAATAAACGCGACATGGTGTACCTGGTTTAATGATAACCGTGAAAAACAGTATGAGAGATGGTGAACATTCACAACTCGTGTAGTACACGATGACTGCGAATGTCACAGAGCATTCAGCCATGACACGAGATGAGAGTAAAGACTATGAAAAATTCACAACTGAATATGGTTTAAAACATCGATTATACTTCGTTTAACCTCAAGTTGGGAGGTGGTGACGTATCCTACTACTTAACTACTGATCTCAGGGTTGGCCTAACGAAAACACAACGATGGTGGCGCCATCGCAATCAAAGAAGATCCTCGGCTGTGGCCGCAAAGAGTGCTGTGCTATCACTAAATAACGTGACGACGTCACCTCCCAATATTATGAGCTGAAACGGAGTATAATCGAGGATATGAAATATGCATTCCGGTTGCGATGGTTTACCGGGTCCATGAATAATTTACCCTTCTCTCATCTTTCGCTTTCGAGTAAACACCATCCCACATGTCGCTACATGTAGTACAACTGAAGTTACATTTAACATGGTAATGGTCAATAGCACACGCGTCATGTTGTAACAATAGTAAATATGATATGAACTATTCAATAAAAGAACATTTTACAAAAATGAAATACTTTGTCCCGTGTGTTGTTTCGCCGACTCTCAATTGTTTTATCACCTTTTACACGTTTTAAATATACGTGATATTGTTGGGGCCGGTACAACTACTTTGCCGTCACTCGGATGATTTAAGTATGCATCTCAAATTTTATCATTATAATATAAGGGGAGTATGAGTTTCAAATGAAATAACCCATTAAAACTCAGCAACGTACGTCATCTCCTCTGACGGATTTTCAGACACGATAGTGAAAAGGTTTCCAGACCCACTATTTTTCCTACCATTGATTGTACAAACATGGGATTAGGATCAGCTCGTAGTGTTGATTAACGTTCAAATTTAGGCGTATTTGATGAAACTTTAATAGGTATATAATTATATATATAATATTATAAAGTCGTACAGTGTAACACCCCACACTTTACATCATCATAGTTTTCCACCCATACATGCAAATGTACAGCTGCCATCCATTTTAAAATAAATACTAGTCAGGACAGCAGTCATCCTTTTGAAAGAAATTCTTGTTGAATTGAATGTCTAGGGTTATTTTACTGAGTACATGCACTGTGGCCTGCTCCATCGATCATCCATGCATAAACATGATATTGCCCATGCATGGAATCAAAGTAAACTGATTTATAAGCTTACTTCATAGATTGTTTCAAAGTAGGCTACATTTTACTCAAAGCTTTATTGTAAGTTACTTTTATGCTGCTCAGTATCAACCCCCCCCCCCCCCCCCAAAAAAAAAATGACAAAATATATTTTGAGTTATCTTTGCAGAACCTAAAATGGGTCAAAAAACGTGTTTTTTATCATTTTCTCCCAAAATGGTCGATTTCATGATCATGGTTGGATTCATTGAACCCTTTTCTGTAAAAAAAATGTATACTTTTATATAGATTAAATGAATAATAAAGAAGTTACGGCAGTTTTACGGAGGCTGTACCTGAAGAGGTGCACAGCACCCTTAAGGGATCGCACCACTAAATAGGGCTCCATAAGGATATGTACAAAAACGCTGATATAAGACTCTGTTTTAGAACACTAAATTGCGAACTTGGGACCTTGTAGAGTGATTTTTGTCTTAAAGATGATCACATTTTCTCACCAAAAAGTGAAGAAAATAGGTAGGTGAGCCTGCTCGATTTTCCAAAATACGCCATGGAGTTGACTACCCCTCTGACGGGCTTGAAAATGTTGTCGTAATCGCCAATGTTTCCAGTAAAAAGCACAAATTTGAAAGATCTCTCAAAATTTATTTAGATGATATTCACAGTTTATAGTCAGGGTGCATGTAGGTGATGTTCCATTAATCATAATTAATTAAAAATCATAGTCATTTATGCAATTGTATTACTGTCAAGTCTTTTAAATTGAGGATTTTGTGATGCACACTTTCCGATTCTAGCTTTAAACACCGTCCTTAAGGATATGGGATACCCATTTAGTATAGTGCACCTTGTATGGGCGTCGCCATTTTGATCGCAGCTACGGTATGTCGAAACAACTACGAGATTTCAACATGTCTGTTCCTTGTATTGATTTTTTAGATTTATGCATTGAATCCCTGCGTGATAACGTCCAGCGAACTGTTGCTGATGAGGCGGTTTTAGTAACGATGACGTCACAATAGTGGGTATGACTATCCCATCAGCACTTTTGTCACACACAACCGGTGCGAATTTCGAATAATCACAGGTTGGGGATGTGCACTTTAAATTCGTTTTATTGAATATTATAGTTCTGTGTTCAATTAAACTGGTCAATTATACATTAGATAATTATTTTCCTACCATAAAATGCTTGGTTTCGTAAATAGCACGGTATTCCTTTAAAAGACATGGTAACAGATGGTCTGCAACAATAGGTCGTCATTCAAATCAGTCATCTAATCAATCCACCATTGTCACGATTATATTATAACAGCATATGTTAATCTTGTATTCATGCTAACTAATAGGGCTGCTGCTGCAGTAAAAAGTGTGAACGTAAGATTTACAATTACATTTTGACAATGCGACCCTTCAATGGCGTTAAGATCACGGAAAAAACAGTGTTCTACGGCCAAACGGACCTCTCAGGAAGGTCGGGTTTTGTTACCAACAAAGTCAGTAATTATTGGTGCATTTTCAAAAGTTTTTTAAATTCCAAAAACATCCCCAACATATTCATAAAATTGTTCTCTTTGTTTTATGCGAAACAAAATGGGTCGGTCATGCCCGTTGGGCCCGTAGAATAGGGTGTTTTTTTGTGTGTGGCCTAATCAACATCGCCACGGATATCGCGTTATAAATCTAAACAAAGCGACCCTATCTTTTAAAAAGAGAGCATTAGGCTACAAGGCCAGCTTAGCAGCGCTATAATTTGGTGCCCTTAAAACCGTCACCAAATTTAAATATTCGCCTTCCATAAAAGCTGGTTGCTATATGACATAATTCTCGTGTGCAAACAACCGGCTGCAACATAATGGAAACTCGCCCATGCAGTTAGCAAGTAGTACCGCTCGTACACGCCCCGAATTTAAATATGATTGCCTGGTTGTACACGCGCACTGGGCAATCCTCTCGTAGTAATTGATAACAATAGGGTTACCAGACCGAATTAATAGCGCTCCTAAGCGGGCAATTTATGTCATGTAATTGGCAGGTCGATTGAAATGTGCACTCTGTCGATTGAGATTGATATATTTGGTTGTTATTTGGTACATTTGGTTGAGATTGGTACCGTCGGTTTGGGGGACACCATGTCACACCTACCTAAATTGACAATGTCTTTGGTCTTCGATTGGATTTTGACAAGTATTTGACTTGAATGGCGTGCTATTTAGTGACGCACTGCCGTCGACGTATCAAGTTGTTGGGGCAAAAAGGTTACAGACTCTTTCGTAAAGAGTAGGGGATCATCCCGGTCTGTATCTGTTTATACATCATCCGGACCCCAATTGAAATGAGCTAATAATTATAAGCTTATTGGGTTATCCAGTGTCGTAGGACCCAAATGATATCAAATCAAAAAAATCAAAATGTTATGATGAGAGAGCGTGTGTGGTCTAGTGGATAAGACACCGGTCTCACGATGCAAAGATTGTGAGTTCGAGCCCCGCTACGGCCAAAATGTTTGTATCCTTGGGCAAGGTACTTAGTCTCAATTGCTTCGTCGACCAAAGCGATATTTGGGGAGCTGTTAGGATATCAAAATCTAAGTAGTGCTGATAGGCTTGTGCACTTGTCGACTGGTAGCCGCCTAAGTGTAGCGACCAAAGGATTCTGATATCTAAACTGGCAGCGATAATAATTGATTTAAAAAGCGCTTTGGGACTGTGCTTGCATTGTGGAAAGCGCTATATAAGAACGGTAATATTATTATTATTATTATTATTTATTACGCAATTGGAAGATCTGTAAGTACAGGCACTTCTGAATCTTGCAGTTCCGAATAACTATTCAGTGATAGATATCCTAATCTTTTCATTGATTCAACGCAACGCTGTTGGATCTTGTTTACAGTGAAGAAAGCTAATCGTTTCCTCCAGGCAAATGCTGCTTTCTTAGAATTCCTTGTAACAGAAAATGCATCTATGCCAGATGAATGGTTGGTATGCAATTTGAGCCAATTCTGTACAGTACGTGGAAAACCTAACCCTACGAACTCATAAATATCCTTGGTCGTTTGAATAGGATCCTCAGCTAGATCTTCGTAACGTATGAGTTTGTAGCGACCTCTTAACCAATCCAAGGAGGCTTTGTCGTACGCTATGTTCCTATCCAAATGCTCA
This sequence comes from Ophiura sarsii, assembly GCA_035610835.1. Classification (NCBI taxonomy): domain Eukaryota; kingdom Metazoa; phylum Echinodermata; class Ophiuroidea; order Amphilepidida; family Ophiuridae; genus Ophiura; species Ophiura sarsii. The sequence goes on along the minus strand of CM069456.1, from coordinate 42,999,969 downwards.
CACATATCTGAAATTTCATCAGCTTCGGATCCTTTGCGGCGAAGCAGATCATAGTTTTTCTCGTTCATTTTCATTCGCGAATTCATAACGCCTCTCGGATCACGAACAAGGTGTAGAATCTTAACATTCAATGACGGATCCGTCACAAAGTCTTTGAGTGAATTCAGGTCTTGTACACGAATAGTTTTAATGGCTAATCCCTTTCGTTCTCTAGTAGCTTCACTGAGAATGTTCATTTTCTCTGCATACCTGGCAGAAACTACGATCCTACTCTGGTGGCCACAAAGACGATCAAAAGATGTAGGCTTTATTGTTAAAGAATCACATGTGTGTTGGGGCACGTAGCCAGTCCACCAATAGTTAGGTATCTTGGAAAAGTTACGATGCAAAATACCGTCGAAGATCTGCTTTGTTGATTTCGAAAATGCGGTCTCCTTCAACCAGTCTTGTAACACCAACTGAGTTAGCGCACTGAGCGGCTCGTAGAAGTAGGTGAAATCCGGGTTTTGATTGAAGATTTCGCCCATAAAAGAAGATCCCGAACGCTTCTGAGTGAGTATGATCACTTCTACGTTGCCCGATTTCGAATATTTCAGATGGGCTTGTTTTTCCTTGGCTATAGCATTTAAGTCTGATGATTCACGTCCACTTGTAGATGCATGATTAACATCATTAGCATAATTAGCAAGGTAGCCACTGTATTGGACTCTTGTGTTAATAATGCTATCCTTGCTGCGATTAACTCCTTTCAACTTTATTGTTTCAATATAATTTACAACGCTTGATTTCCCGCGGTCCACCACTTTGTTGTTTCTGGAGTCCGCCATTTTGTAGCTGTCGAATGCTTTGTCAATACCTTTGACGATGCTACGTCGGCCATCACCATCTGATGGTAGTGCTACATCGTGGGGCTTACGAAAGTTTCGGACGCGTGAAAACACCTGACCAGCAGCTGCTATAAATTTCGGAATATCTGGGATCTTCTGGAATTCTGAAGGAAAAAAATTGAAAATCAGATTAGACAAGATGTACATAAATACTGGATATGATTATAGTATGATGAATTCAAGCATGTTATCATAGCCCTGGGGAAATAACCCTTGGTTCCTCATATCAATTTCATCGGTTTTACTTTGTGAAATATTGAAATAGTGAAATAGGCGCCCTAAAAATTCAGCAATATTATTTCAGTATGCGACAGTTGCGCATTATGGTGATACTCGTATAAGGTCACGCGTTATGAGCTCGCCTCCCAAAAGAGTGTTGCTGTTACACTTTTTAGTTTCATGCTGTCATATTCCTTAAATATTTTCATAACCACAAAAGCTGTCTCGACAAATTTAGTATCATTTTGAAGGCCTAATAACAAGCTATCTGCCTACAAAATGGCATTGGTATAGCTAAAACAGACGGGGAGATACAGCTGTTTGAAGTTTGGGGACCAGGGGTGGTGCTGGAAAGGGGTGCCGCCGGAAGGGTGCCGCCTGTACACACTTAATGGGGGTTATCCCATATGTTGTTCTATTTACAGTAACTAGTCATCCCCTAATGTTACAAACACCAATCTGGTCCCATTTAAAGGATATCTAGTAGTCTTCAAGTATGTGATTCCACAGACTTTTCAACTATTTGTAACAACTAATTAATTATGGATAAGACCATGATCATCACCATAAGGATTCATGATTACAAAAAAAAAATGTTGGATTGCTCTTTCCCGACCGATCGTAAAAATCGGGAAAACTCAGTCGTGGTTTTTTTTTCAAATTTTTTTTTTTTAGAAATTACAAATTCGTCACCTAAATGACCTCAATTGACCCCTATGTGACTTCACTCTGAAATATTTATCAATGCCACCAGACTTTGTCTTTTAATATCAACATTTAGTTAGATTATAAACCTCGGGTGTTCTCTAGTGTGATTTGGTCATTCTTTGAAATCTAAAAAAGAAAATGAAAAATAGACCTACCGACCCCCAAAAAACGAATAAATGTTTAGGCCTTATCATGATCATCAGCAATAAGAGAAACAAAATCATGAACATTCAACATACCTTGGCCGATGATAAAACACGCAAATCCAAAAGAAATTAAGACAATTATTTTCCATTTCTTGATCCAGTGTGCCATATTGAAGTTGCAACCATTCCTTAAAGGCACTTGGTAATGTAAATTGATTGTAATTCAAGTAAAAAGCTGTGCCAGCATCTATGGTGAGTCGTCTTCATAACTGCCTCGTTGCACTTGGCATCTGATACGGTGCACCCGGAGTAAGAGGAATTTTGCCGCACTCGTAATGCGGCTAAAATCGTTACAAATAGCGTCGTTGACACTGTCAATTTCTTCCCATCGTACCCGCTTGTAGATAACACTAACTAACAGGTTCAGACAGCGGTAAGATGCTAAAAATGCCCTGTCCGCTTAATTAGCGCATCGGTTGGCAGAAATGTACTCAATGAACAAGCGATGTAAGGTTTCTCATCATCCAACTTAATAAATACGTAAATATGTTATTCTATGAGCTTCTATGATAGATATAATATAAACACTTTTTTTCTGCAGCCTGAAATTAATATTAATACAATACTATTGTTATCTACATGTCGCTATTGATGTGTTGAAGGTTCCCCCTGCTGATCACTGCTGTTTATCTTCTAATAAATGACGTCAAGCCAATGTTTAATTTTACAGCTGTGTCATAGAGCCCTAATCCATACAAATTAATTTCCTTTTGTACAATAATGCACTTTAAATTGTATATATTAATTAAATGGGCATCTCTGCACTTGCAATTATCCGTTTTGTCGCATTTTTTACATCTCTGACCTTGATATTCATCGGATTTTATCCAATTCGTGTTTCAATGTTATTATAAATTTATTTTACTTGTAGACGTCTGAAACTCGTTTGTACTTCAGTGCCCCCAAAAAGGAATTACAAGGCAACCGCTTTTGGTCACTCACGGCCAGTAAAATAGTAACATTTGAAATATGGGGAAAAACTGGATCTTTTTCCTGCGCATTTTGACACCTCAAAAAAGGTTTATGATTCTGTATAGGGCATTAGGGGGGTTGGGGTACCGCGCCATTTTGCGATATTTTGCAAAAACGATCGTGGTTATCACGTGATACGTATCGTTGAAAAATAATTTACATTGTTTTAACGAAATGCACTGTGGGATTGTGTTACCAGCCTAAAACCAAAGAGGTCGCAAACCCGGTCGCAAACTTGCTTATAATTGTATATTATTAGCCTAGCTATAAATTGACACCTCCCTGCTATAACAAGCTAAAAGTGAATGTATGTATAAACAAAGTGTGCAAAGGAGATATTGTTGGGCACACTGGTAAAATGGTTTTACAACAAGTGTTGCTATCATTAATCAAACTGAACTCAAGTTAAATAACTTATTTATCGAGCAATAATATAATTGTTTACGCATTTCAATTGTTTAGATACAAAATTACAAGTTAATTAAATCAAGAGATAAATTTATGATAGATAAATAAATAAAAAGAAAACTATAAACGCATGGGCGGCCTTTATAATTAATAAAAATTGACATAACAATGATGTTACATTAATCCCCCATCAAGTATAAAAAATAGAAAAATAAAAGGATAACAAGGAATATTCGAAAAACGAACCCGTGATTGCCGATTGCCAACGACATGGCCAACCTATGCACGCCACAGAGATCCACGAGTATAATTGTGATAGTTTTAATATTTAAACATATCCATTTATTTATAACGAACGGGTTTTTATTGTGCCATTTTTGCCAAATGTGTGTGTTTCTCTCGCACAAAATGTGTTTGTAATGTGATTATATTCCTTATTTTTGAAAGAACGGTAAAAAACTTTGACATTTTAACACAAAAAATGGCGTCATAATACGGTCAACACCAGCAGCGCTGTCCGTGTGGGCACGCATACAGATGATTGATGCCGGCAGGCCAAACAAATCCAGCGGCAAGACCCTGCATATAAAAGAGAAGTGATCATAATGGGGCTCGAACTCACAACTTTTCGCTCCTCATGTCAACGTTCTGTCCACTACACCAACCGTGCTAATTTAACAAAATGTTGGCGAATAATGTATTAATATCTAATCTTATTAATTGGACCGGGGTCATGGGTTAATGCACATGGGTTAATGTGTAATTCTACATTCCCGACAGACACTCTGTTCAAAGGCACAAAAAGTGGACTTGTTTAAAGCATTTTTTTAGCAATTCTGAGGTGTGTAGTTCGATTTTCTTTCTCGAATTGTTTAGAAAACCATCCATTTTAGAACATCTGAAATTTAAAATGAACTACACACCTGGGAAAGTGTGATGCCAAGGGCATATTTTTTGCACGTAAATCCAATACAAGAGTTCTGAAAATCGACAGAAATATGACGTCATAACCATTGCTTCGGGATAAAATGGCGCGGTACGCCCCCCCCCCCCCCCCCCCCCCCCTTTCCCCCTAATAGGGCATCTAAGTAAGAAACGATTTTAATGCTGCCCTCTTGCGAGAGGACGGGACACTCGAATAAAAGTAAATAATTCATTGTCTATTCATGACCGTCACCGTTCGTTGGGTGGTTCTCTATTATATCAAGTTTTCGTTTTCGTCTAGTTTTGTCTATTTTACACTTTACGCAATAATAGAGCCATAAACGAACGGGCGTTAAGTGTCAGGGGTCTGCCATTAGTGTTACTTAACACGAGGTGTAACACTCAAAGCCTTAGGGAATCACTTTCCCGCGGTAAAAAACAGATTTTGTAATACAGAGAATAATGGTTGCAAACTTGTCGCACGGCAACTTTCAGTATATCCTTGGTGTAAGACATTCATAAGTTAGACTAGTGCAAAGACCCCATTACGGAATAATGCTGTATACCCCTTTAATGTGTCAATAGAGGAGTTTGTGCTAGGATAATTCCGTGTTGTCTTACACCAAGGGTAAACCCAACTTTCATCTGCTGCTCAACAACGCAATGTTATACATCCGATCGTGACCATGGTTTCAGTCATGATAGTCAGGGTGTCATTTGAAAGGTAGAAAACATCATGTTCTTTCTAAGGCCACATAACGCATTCATCTTATCTAAAACGCTGCAATTTTCATTTTTATTGAGGATTCAATTTTGGGTTTATTTTGATACACCCGTACATCAATACTAGTGTCACGGATAGAATTCATGTTTGGCGCCCTCACTCGGTTGATCGAGTTCAGCACACACGCTGGCCCTTGGTAATTACTGTATTTGATTCAGATATCATTGGAGCGACGATCAAGATGTACGGCGGCGATATTGTCAAGTGATTGGAACTAAATAAAAGCAACTGCTATAATAAATACTGATTGAAGCGAGTGCTTTTCTTTGAGGACTAGCTCTCCCAGCATGCCCAGTGACGGATATAAAGTAGCATAAACGTCACACTAGTGAGCAGTTCATTAGCATTTATGGATAGTAAATCTGGATACAGGTATTTGACGAAGTCCTTAACTAGGCGTTGCAAAACAATAGACAACCACACAGGACTCATGATCAAGATTTCCCGTATGTCACCTGGTACCGTGATGTTGCTTGGTTGAAATGTAAACAGCATAAAGTGAATAATATTTGAAACATTCTAACACAAATGACATGGTTCGTCAAATTGATGGTGCAGGTGCATTAGATATTTAAAGGTGATCTGGTATACAAGTTTAAGAACTAAAGCGCCACCACCTATTATACTTGTTAAGCAATATGGCCATGTGTTTTGAACTCGCCACCCTTCCCGTTGCATGTCCAGATTTTTACATTTTACACCATCTGAGATTCGAATTAGCATATCGCAATAACTACTTGTTCTACCCCATAAAAAGTATATATTTTCTGAACGGTAATCTCACAAGAAATCTAAATATGCGATTGGAATTTGCATAAGACCTTATGGTAACATGTTGTGATTAAGAATGTTCAAAAAATATCGATTTTTTTTCATATTTTGATTAAAGCTCAATATTTTTTTAATTCCTATCCCAATCATCATTTTACTGTGCATATTAGTTCGTCATGCAATTTACCCATCAGAACATAATGGTTGTCAAGTGTAACTTGTTGAAATATACTATATCGGGAAGTAAATGAGCACAAACGTTTACATTTCAAATTTATTAGAGTTTACACATATGTTTTTTTGGCTATTCACCCTATCCTATTTTAAGCAAAATTTCTGAATTCCCCTATTCGAGAGCTTTCCAAAAATGTATAATTTTGCTATAATCGGTTGAATAATTTTGTTGTTATAGTCATGTATGAAAAACCGATGAATTAGGGCAAGTTTACTGTGTAGTGAATAGGGAAAAAGCCAAAGACAATGCAATCGATTCGTGATTACAACTGTTACGTAAGAGTTGACACGTTCGTTGAAACAGAAACTTATAGAATATAAAACAATCGATAAAATGAGAGCAAAATCATGGTTGTACCATACAGAAATGAGGAGTTATTGTAATTTGAACGTAGAATTGGGAACACTTTCTATATTCCCCATAGAGATTGTACACGACGCCACCGCCACCGCCGCCACCGCCACCGCCGCCACCCCCTGACTTTCGAAGTATAATCAATCATATCTCAGCCAAACAGTTATAGAAATACCTGATTTATTCACACGGTGTAGCTAGATAAATAAGCTTTCAAATGACACCTAAACCATAGCTCTACCACATATAGTTGTTGAGTTAATAGAGAGAGATGGATGATTCGTCACCAAAAATGCAACGCCGCCACCCTTTTTGGGTGGTCAGTTCAAAACACATGGCCATATATAAAACCAATCACCAATAATCTCCAAATATCGTCCACAAAGAAGATTCAACCACCCTCTTAACAATAATCCCCAAATTAACTTAAAGAAGATTAGCACTAGACTCGTGCCTCCCCAATGGCCTAAACTATGACCATGTGAACATACGTAGTGGTGAACCCACTCTACTCGGTTTCTCTACTCATTCGCTGCGCTCATTTCGGCATATCCCCTTCGGCTCGATGGGTGCTCGCCTCCGGCTCGCTAGGGATCTAATCTAAAAATCCCTAATAAAGCAGGTCCTTTTGGAATTATTGGCTGAACCAAAATGTAGATTTCTTTAGAATTGAATATGTTTCAGCCCTTGGTCTGAAGATTCAATCGTACTAATTCAAATGTTTGAACATTGGGCCTAATTAATTATGCATATGGAAATTAGTGAAACGCCAACATACGTTTGAAGCTCTCTAAGGGAGCAGTTCCATTTGTACGCGATAAAAATTGCGAGAATGTTCCGGGCCCCGATGAGTTTTTTATCAGGCCCCGATGAGATTTTTATCGCGAACAGTTGCGAGTAGCAAAGTTAAATTGGTGCGATTGGTGTATGAAAGAATGGGTCAAAGGAGTTCATCTAAATTTGGGCAAAGAGTAGTCACCTAATTGCATGAATGGAGTTTCAAAAAAACAAAATATTTCAGTTTCGCAGGGCGCAATTGGTGCTGACGCCTCGGCCAATCATCCCCCCCCCCCCCCATGTCCGCAACAAAGTTACGCCACTGTTGTTGGGAATAACCGGGTTAACAATTCATCTGTGTCATCAGCGCAGAGTCTTCATCATGCATTTCCTACTTGTACTTCTGTCAACACAGGAACCGTAAAATCTTCAAGTTCAGCGATACTTCTCATCGGAAGATAGCCCAGGTTTTCCATTGAATGCGCGCATTTAAGTTGCGCATCCACTACTTTGGGATAGTATAATTCTGTTCTCCACGTAGAGTGTCTGGAACTTGTAGAATTCTTTGTGAAGGGGAAGGTACTGATGTCTTCAGACGTTTTTGAACTGTTTGAGGTCGCTTCCTGTAGCCAACTCTTCACAGACTGTGGCAAATCAGACCCAACGAAGTCATAAATATCCGTGGCAGTTTCCATAGGGTTCTCGGCGAGGTCTTCGTAACGTATTAGTTTATAGCGCCCCTCAAGCCAATCCAGGGAATGATTGCGGTACTGTATATTTCTATCATAATGCTGACATATATCTAAGATCTCATCCGCCCAATTTCCTTTCCGGCGGCGTAGGTCATAATTCGGCTCTTTCAACTTTGACCTGGCATTTATCACTCCTCTTGGATCGCGAACAAGGTGCAGAATTTTGATATTCAAAGACCGATCCGTCACCAAGTCCTTCAGGGTGCCCAGATCTTGTACACGAATGGTCTTGATGGCCACGCCTTTTCTCTCTCTGGTAACCGTTTCCAGAAGTTGCATTTTCTCCGCGTAATTGATGTTAGTAACCACATCTTTGGCTCCGCAAACACGATCAATATGCGCCATTGCTAAAGAGTTACATGTGTTAACCGGCACTCGGTCGGACCACCAGTAGTAAGGCATGTTGGAAAAATTGCGATGTAACAATCCTTCGAAGATCTGGTTGGAATAGATTGGAAATAGGTGTAGTTTCTCTCTGTGTTTCAGCACCAGCTGCGTAAGAGCACCAAGTGGCTCGTAAAAGTATGTAAACTCCGGATTTTGATTGAAGATTTCACCAATTAAGGAGGAGCCGGATCGTTTTTGAGTGAGAATGATCACCTGTACACGGTTCGATTTGGAAAAACTTGAAGGAACTGGGTTTTCCAATGTCATGTCATTGATTAATGTAGTAACTGGGGTATCGGTTGATAGTTTACCCTCATGCAGTTTTATGCGTTTTAAATGTCCGGAGTAATCCATTTGGTTACTTTCTGAAAAGAAAATATAAAAATATATTTGAAAAATTAGCTGAATTTAATTGAATAATTTTAATAATGGATAATTGAATTTAAAATGATAATAACTTTTAAGTCGCTACCTCTTCTTCATCTAGCAAATAATGTACACCTAGAAAAATAAGTTTCCGATCAGGTACTTCTATGTTTTTATGTTAGCTTATTTAAACTCAGTAATCAGTATCAAAAACCAAACACATACGCAATAAAACGAGCAAATCTCCTCGGCACAATATGACACCTCATTCATAACAAGAAGAGTCTTTGATAAAAGACCATCATCGTTTAGACAGTTGTACTGGAAATCAAAGAATACAACATCAATTTTCAATAAATATTTCTTTTATTTCCACTGCAACTGTCTAAACTATGATTATATTTAAAAACAACTATACGTCCTGCCATGTCAGATGCATGCATGGATGATGTGTAACTTTTTATGTGCAGATTACTGGGTATCGTCAGTTTAAGCAATCTGAAAACCTACAGTTACCCAGGAATAGTTCGTATCACACTACAGTCATCAAAAAGTAACTATATACAGGTAATAAATAGGCTTTAACTATTTAATATATATCCTATCTAAAAATATTTAATTATAAAGTTGTTGAGAAATTTATCTTTTTTAATATGAGATATTGCATGCTAGGATCGGTTGAATATTTAATAAGTGGCAATCCAAAATGTAAGGTTAAGTCACAATTTCATTTTCAAATTTTACTTTTCAACACGGGGAAGAGTATTGACAGGTAGCGTGAGTGTGGCGTATTGATCCATCGGAACAATACGGCCGCATGCATCCCCAATTGCTCTATTGGTAATCGATAAGGTACCCATAGCTGGTCCACGTGTAGAAAAGAAAAATGTGAAAATGGAAATCGGACTTCACCTTACATTTTGGTGTGTCACTTCCTCAATAATCACCCAATTCTAGCGTGCAATAGCATAGCTCATATTAAAGAAGATAATTGTTTCAACAACTTTAGATATATAATTTTAGAGTTAAAAGCCCATTTATTACCTGTATAGTTACTTTTTTGATGACTGTATAGTACCGTGTACTAACGCCGCCCCCCCCCCCTACTAACCCTAGTGTGTGCGTAAATTAAATGGGGTGTGTGTGTAATAAATTGAGGACCCTAGATCTAAAAGGGGGTTAAGTCACAATCTTGTAAAATTGTAGTTAAGTATCAATTTCTGCTACAAGGAGGATCTCTGCACCCTCTGTTCAAATGTTACAGTTAAGTCATGTGGTAAAGCTATGTAAGATTCCATGGGAGGTACAACCCAAGTGGGTCAAGTCCACACATGGACACAATGAAACTCAGTTTTTGCCATTTTTCTCAATGTGACTTAACCCCCTTTTAGATCTAGGGTCCTCAATTCATTTGTGTGCGTAATAAATGTAGGGTGCGTAAATTAAATCGCTTGTGTGTGTAATAATTTTACTTGTGTGCTTAAATTGAAACGCTTGAGTGTGTAATACATTCACTTGTATGCATACTAAATTCACTTAGTGTGCGTAAAATTGCCGCGTGTGTGTGTTGGCGGCGTTAGGGGTTTAATAATTTCGAGACATTTTTGTCAACTTTCAGCAATTTTCTAAATTTTCAACAAAAATCAAAATATTTCAAAAACATTAATTGTTAACAAAAATCAAAATGTCAACAAAAACTCATCTAAAGAATGTGGTAGGGCCTAATGATATATATATAGAATGCAAATTAAAGCTGTCATGTTCAAAACAGGTAGGTGGTATCATCGCCCTGTTTTCGGGCATAGCTGACATGTTTAAATTACTCGCTTCCTTTCATTCCATCAAGGTGAGTATTGATAATATAAAATAAATGTATTGATAAAAAAACATAACAAATCCTGCATTATCACGAGTATGCGAAAAATAGCAATTAGTAGATTCGATTTTGTATAGGCTGTACTCGTGATCTAATTGTGTTACGTAACATAATACTCAGCCGATAATTGAGTTTGTGTAATGGCTTAATCATAAGTGGATACTTCTGTAATTATTCTATACGAAAATGTAAGATTTTGAAAGGGATATCGTTCACTGTATTATTGGACCACATTAACATTCCATTCTGTAATTTGTCAAGGTTGGGGAGTTTTGAATGTAAGTTTTATAATACAATCTGCTTATCTACGAGAGCCATAAATTATTGTATATTGGTAGAGGAAAAAGTAGCTCATTAACATAATTCTCGTGGTCCCCATCGGATTGGAGCATGCGATCCATGTAATCGTGTAGTATTTGTCCTCCCTTGTGTGCTAAGTACCCCCAATTAAGCAAAACAAAACAAACTGTCCATTCAAATTACCGTCATTTAGGAATTGATTCCTTTATCCGTTGTTTATTGATTAGAACGACGCTATTGAAAGGGGCTGATGGGTTGCCCTTTCATAGCTTTGTATCACGAATATTGGGCAGTAGAAACAGCCAGTAAATGCTAAAATTGACGCTAAGTTTTCCAACGGCAAAAACCTGCATAAACCAGGTTTGTTAAGTGGAGGTTAAGTTTTATTAACCAATTTTATTGAACAAACCAAGAGGTACAACTAACCTTACAGAGTATTATTAAAATAGGCCTTGTGTGTGACCCCCTCTGATAAGTGGTAGCATATAAAATACTGCCCTCGCTTGTTTGGGATCACATAGCAACTATCTTCATGGATGTGTGCATAGAGCCTCCCTGGGTCTCTTTAATTCTGTACATCAGGCAACTGAAGCCTTATCTCTGATTTCAGGTTTTGTATTAGTTTCTGAATTATTAGTAGTAATGTCAGGATCTTCAAGCATCAGAGCAGTTTTCATGCCTAGACTCTGGTGCCCAGGGTACTAGCAATGCACATTTCTGCACCCTATACTCAGGTATTTTGACTGCATAATTCTGCTCCCTTGTACTGACTACATGTATACCTGCCTAAACACTGGTTTTCTCCTACATAGTATCAGGCCTGGTGCTAGGCTCTTGATTTACTACCTAGTAAATCCTGCACATTCAGTCATGCACATTTGCCCCTGCCTTCTTGGGCTTAGTTGTACGACTCCTGTGTTAATTTTCATCTTGTATGCCAAACAATCTCACAGGATGCCTGCCAGTTGGACATTCGGGATGAGATCTGTTTCAGGTTTGTTTGGGTCACTGTTGATTTCATATTTTATTTATAGTACATATAGTATTCATGCTAGTATGTATTCATGCTTGTAAACCTAGTGTGATCAGCTCGATTCTCATACTACCTCAAGTTTTGAACCACTTCACCGGCTCTCTACATGCTTCGTTTTTATTTGGTACATTTTTTAACCTACACAAAGGACCATGGTACGACTTAATTGTTACGCCACTGGCTCCCTAAGCGCAATGTTTATATGGTACGGTCTCTAAACCCACGCCATGGACCATGGTACGACTTAATTGTTACGCCACTGGCTCCCTTAGCACAACGTTTATATGGTACGGTCTCTGACCCACGCCATGGACCATGGTACGACTTAATTGTTACGCCAGTGGCTCCCTAAGCACAACGTTTATATGGTACGGTCTCTGACCCACGCCATGGACCATGGTATGACTTAATTGTTACGCTATTGGCTCCCTAAGCACAACGTTTATATGGTACGGTCTCTGACCCACGCCATGGACCATGGTTCGACTTAATTGTTACGCCATTGGCTCCCTAAGCACAACGTTTATATGGTACGGTCTCTGACCCACGCCATGGACCATGGTACGACTTAATCGTTACGCCATTGGCTCCCTAAGCGCAACGTTTATATTATGGTACGGTCTCTGACCTACGCCATGGACCATGGTACGACTTAATTGTTACGCCATTGGCTCCCTAAGCGCAACGTTTATATGGTACGGTCTCTGACCTACGCCATGGACCATGGTACGACTTAATTGTTACGCCATTGGCTCCCTAAACACAACGTTTATATGGTACGGTCTCTGACTCACGCCATGGACCATGGTACAAATAAATTGTTACGCCGTTGGCTCCCTAGGCGCAGCTTTTATATGATACGGTCTCTGACCCATGCCGGGGACCATGGTACGACTTAATTATTACGCCATTGGCTCCCTAACCGCAATGTTTATATGGTACGGTCTTTGACCCACGCCAGGGACCATGGTACAACTTCATTGTTACGCCATTGCCCCTTAGCGCAACATTTATATGGTACGGTCTCTGACCCACGCCATGGACCATGGTACGACTTAATTGTTACGCCACTGGCTCCATTAGAGCAACGTTTATATGGTACGGTCTCTGACCCACGCCATGGACCATGGTACGACGTAATTGTTACGCCATCTGCTCCATAAGCACAACACGTTTATGGTACGGTCTCTGACCCATGCCATGGACCATGGTACGACTTAATTGTTACGCCATTGGCTCCCTAAGCGCAACGTTTATATGGTACGGTCTGTCACCCACACGGTGGACCATGGTATGACTCCTTTATTACGCCATTGGCTCCCTAAGGGCAACGTTTATGGTACGGTTTCTGACCCACGCCATGGACCATGGTACATCTTAATCGGTACGCGATTGGCTCCCTAAGCGTAATGTTTATATGGTACGGTCTCTGACCCACGCCATGGACCATGGTACGACTTAATTATTACGCCATATGCTCCCTAAGCGCAACATTTTTATGGTACGGTCTCTGACCCTCGCCATGGACCATGGTACAACTTAATTATTACGCCATTGGCTCCCATAGCGCAATTTTTATATGATACCGTCCCTTACCCACGCCAGGGACCATGGTACGACTTAATTTTTACGCCATTGGCTCCCTGAACGCAACGTTTATATAGTACGGTCTCTGACCCACGCCATGGACCATGGTACGACTTAATTGTTACGCCATTGGCTCCCTAAGCGCTATGTTTATATGGTACGGTCTCTGACCCACGCCATGGACCATGGTACGACTGAATTGTTACGTCATTGGCTCCCTAAACATTTATGTCAGCATATTGGCATATCAAAGCTATGTCAGCATATTGGCATATCAAATGTCAACATATGGGCATATCAAATATATGTCAGCATATTAGCATATCAAATCTATGTCAGATTATGGGCATATCAATCGATTTCAGCATATTGGCGTATCAAATTTATGTCAGTATATTGGCATATCAAATTTATGTCAGTATATTGGCATATAAAATCTATGTCAGCATATTGGCATATCAATCTATGTCAGCCTATTACCACATCTTAGCTTTTTCAGCATATTGGTGTATAATTCCATGTCAGCATTTTGGCATATCAAATGTATGTCAGCCTATTGGCATACCATATCTATGTCAGCATATTGGCATATCTAATCTATGTCAGCCTATTGGCATATCATATCTTTGTCAGCCTATTGGCATATATCTGTCAGCATATTGCCATACCAAATCTATGTCAGCATATTGGCATATCAAATCTATGTCAGCCTATTGGCATATCATATCCATGTCAGCATATTGGCATATCAATCTATGTCAGCCTACTTGCATATTGGCATATCAAATCTATGTCAGCCTATTACATAGATTAAAAGCATATTACATAGACATCTATTACATAGATTGAAAGCATATCTTAGCTATTTCAGCATATTGGTGTATAATTCTATGTCAGCATATCAAATGTATGTCAGCCTATTGGCATACCATATCTTTGTCAGCATATTGGCATATCAAATCTATGATAGCCTACTGGCATCTTTGTCAGCCTATTAGCATATATCTATGTCAGCATATTGCCATACCAAATCTATGTCAGCATATTGGCATATCATATCTATGTCAGCATATTGGCATATCATATCTATGTCAGCATATTGGCATATCATATCTATGTCAACATATTGGCACATCATTTCTTTCTCAGCATATTGGCATATCAAATCTATGTCAGCCTATTGGCATATCAAATCTATGTCAGCATATTGGCATATCATATCTATGTCAACATATTGGCACATCATTTCTTTCTCAGCATATTGGCATATCAAATCTATGTCAGCATATTGCCATACCAAATCTATGTCAGCATATTGGCATATCATATCTATGTCAGCATATTGGCATATCATATCTATGTCAGCATATTGGCATATCATATCTATGTCAGCATATTGGCACATCATTTCTTTCTCAGCTTATTGGCATATCATATCTATGTCAGCATATTGGCATATCATATCTATGTCAGCATATTGGCATATCAATTCCATGTCAGCATATTGGCTTATCAAATCCATGTCAGCCTATTGGCATATCAAATCTATGTCAGCATATTGGCATATCAAATCTATGTCAGCATATTGGCATATCAATTCTTTGTCAGCATATTGGCATATCAAATCCATGTCAGCCTATTGGCATATCATATCTATGTCAGCATATTGGCATATCAATCTTATATCAGCATATTGGTATATCAAATCTATGTCAGCATATTGGCATATCAAACTTTTGTCCGCATATTGGCATGTCGAATCTATGTCAGCATATTGGCATATAAAATCTATGTCAGCATATGGGCATATATAAAATCTATGTCAGCATATTGGCTTATCAAATTTATGTCAGCATATTGGCATATAAAATCCATGTCAGCATATTGGCATATCAAATATATGTCAGCATATGGGCATATCAATCTATATCAGGCTTATCAGCATATTGGCATATCAAATTTATGTCAGCACATGGCATATCAAATCTATGCCAGCATATTCGTATATTAAATCTATGTCAGCATATCGGCGTATCATATCTATATTGGTGTATAAATTCTATGTCAGCATTTTGGCATATCAAATGTATGTCAGCCTATTGGCATACCATATCTATGCCAGCATACTGGCATATCAAATCTATGTCGGCCTATTGGCATATCATATCTTTGTCAGCATATTGGCATATATCTGTCAGCATATTGCCATACCAAATCTATGTCAGCATATTGGCATATCAAATCTATGTCAGCCTATTGGCATCTTTGTCAGCCTATTGGCATATATCTATGTCAGCATATTGCCATGCCAAATCTATGTCAGCATATTGGCATATCAAATCTATGTCAGCCTATTGGCATACCATATCTTTGTCAGCATATTAGCATATCAAATCTATGTCAGCATACTGGCATCTTTGTCAGCCTATTGGCATATCATATCTTTGTCAGCATATTAGCATATCAAATCTATGTCAGCATACTGGCATCTTTATCAGCCTATTGGCATATATCCATGTCAGCATATTGGCATATCAATCTCATGTCAGCAGATTGGCGTATCAAATATATGTCAGCAAATTGTCATACCATATCTTTGTCAGCATATTGGCATATCAAATCTATGTCAACATAATGGCATACCATATCTTTATCAGCATATTGGCATGTCAAATCTATGTCAGCATGTTGGCATACCATATCTTTATCAGCATATTGGCATGTCAAATCTATCAGCATTAAAGGTTCCCTAGCTCATTGATTATATGGTACTGTTGCTGACCCACACCATGGCCATGCTACAGCTTAACGGCCATACTGTAATTGTCTCATTGTTATATGGTACGGTTGACCCCTTCGCCATAAATCATGGTACAGCAACATACACCCCATAGGCTCCCTAGTTCATTGTGTATATGGTACTATTGCTGACATATGCCATTGACTATGGTACGGTGTAATTGCCACGTCATAGACCCCTTTAACTCGCTGTTTCTATGGTACTGTCGCCATAGTACAGCGTCATTCCCATGCATTAGGCCCCCTTAACTCATTGCCCAACTTACGCCATGGACCATGGTACAGCGTTATTGCTACACCATGGGCTCCCTAAGCCCATTGCTTATATGGTATGGTCGCTAACCATCATGGCCATGCATTGCATTTATAATCAATCAATCTTACAACATTAACGTCTTATAGTGTTGCTAGCTCGAAAGGGCTGATTGCACTCGTAGTTAACCGCAAGTGTCTCATGGTCGCTCTCTAGGTTGTACTCAATCAGTATACTCTGGTTCTATCATCGCTATGATTCCAATCAATGAATGCATATTGGTCAATCATCTCAACTCACAGTTTGCCCTCATTCTAATAAGGCATGGTTGCATACAATCTTTCGTTACCACATGACTTGTATCAGTCTTGTCTAGATTCTCACAGTCAATAAGCTCTAATGAGTCTTATATCAGGTCAAATGTCTCATGACAATCATAAGTCAGGATTATCAGGCACGTTCCAAGATCAGTTGGCATACGGATTAATCTCAAAGCTTAATGTCTCATGAATGGATTCTTACTTCTTAGTGCTCACTCAGTCAGCACAAACCACTTATGGCTGTCCAGGCAAGTGTTACATGGTCAGATCATCCTGAATGTCTGCCAATTTTTGGCATTGAATTATGTTCAGTCCACATGGTATCTTGATCAGTCATTATGGCATCACAGACATCATCATTCCAGTGTATCATTCCAGTATATCGTATACGGTCGAGGATCGGCCCATACAGGGGTCAAATTTCACCAGTACTACAACCCAAGTCACCCTTGTAAGCAGTATCGGTTATGCCTTGTGGTCAGGAGACACAAGCTTCTTTGGTCAGAACAGATTGATAATTTTGTAACCATCAGTTGCACATACATTACATAGTTTTTCACGGAGTTAGTTACGCTCATTCAAGATGGTTGTAGTGAATCATCAGCAACGACTCATTATAGCCAATAAGCACAAATGCTTCTCAGTCAATCAACACAATACATGACTCATCTCTCTCCTATTATTCACCATCAGTGACATGTTTATGACTTGCACAAAACAATTCAGGGTCACTCAGCGCAAATGACTCATGGACATTTAGCACAATGATTCATGGTCATTCAACATGCTCAACAAGTACCATGGTAAATCATCATAAGACATGGTCAACCCACATGTTTGCTTGTGTAGGCTTAATTTAGGCTGTATACAAAATCAAGGCCTATAGATCATTTTTGTGCTCAATAAGCGCTCCCATGTCAGTCACACTCATACCATGTCTCTGCCAATTATTGCATTGGATCCGGAATGTCTCTGCCCAAATGACTCATGGACACTAGCACAAGGTGTCATAGGCACTCAACTAGTACCATGGTCAATCATGTGCCTTCAGTAGTACAAGGGCCACAATTTGTGGTCAGTCAGCACACAATATCACCCATGCCATGCATTATTAGCTAGCATCACTAACTCAAATAATAATAGTTAATTATAATCAGTAGACTCATTACTCATGGTCAACCATCAGCAATGACTCATTTTTTGTAAGGACCGTTGATTCATGGCCAATCAGTGCACATGATGAATGTAACTCCTATAAGTACCATCAGTAGTTATCCATGGTTGGTCATGAATTATCCATACTCGGTCCACACATACGACTTGATGTCTATTAACCTAATCAACACTCATGGTCAATGGGTTACAGGCAGTTTGCGCAATCCAATGTCTTGGTGCCATGCATGTTATCCCACGTGCTGACAATACAATTGTCTCATTCTACTTATTTACTTGTGGCCAGTTCTCATGGTCAGTCACATTCTCACATGATCATCTTATTGCTTATGACCAATCATCTATGTGTCAGTCCACACAAACGACTTGATGTCTTTTAATGTAATCAACACTCATGGTCAATGTGTCACAGGCAGTTTGCACAATCCAATGTCTTGGTGCCATGCATGTTATCCCACGTGCTGGCAATACAATTGTCTCATTCTACATATTTACTTGTGGCCAGTTCTCATGGTCAGTCACATTCTCACATGATCAGCTTATGGCCAATCATCTATGTGTCACCCCGGTCAGCCCTATGGTCATTTAGCACACAGATTGTCAGCCATCCAATCTATCTATTGTCATTGATACAAGCCAATATGCTGGTCGTTCATTAAACATTAGTGACACTTGAACTTGATATTTATAGCTGAAATTATTTGGGTTAGTCTTTTGGCAAAACCATTTGTCTTCAATAAGCGCTCACATGTCAGTCAGGTTCATGGCATCCTTCACAATCAATGACTTGTGACTCTGCATCCATGCAATAAACCAACACTATTAGCAATGTTGTGCAACATTGGGTTTCAGTATAGTTGGCCAGCTATACCTACATGTATACAAAATCAAGGCCTATTCCTGTTCCCTGGATTCAATTTTGTTTCCTATGACACTATGTACTCGGTAGTAATTTCTTACAACTGTGGGCCAGAACTCTTGGGCTCTTATACCCTATTACCACATTTTGGGCCAATTTGGGCGATCGGGTCAGCGTTGGGTCCTTCTCTTAGGCCCCATCACGCTTCCACTTCAGTCTGGTCTTTGGGACAATCAGTCTGTCTGTCGCCATTACATTGTCTCAGCTGATCTGGACTGGGGGTTGGAGCAGCTACTTCCCCCGTTCCGGCAAATTGGTTTCCTTGTATGCTTGTCTCCCGCATGTAGTGGGGGAGAGTCCCTGCTTCGGGTGGATTGGTTTGAGCCCCCGTGGGCTTCACATTAGTGGTCCGTATTGGTGCAGTTCAATAAGTGGAGGTTAAGTTTTATTAACCAATTTTATTGAACAAACCAAGAGGTACAACTAACCTTACAGAGTATTATTAAAATAGGCCTTGTGTGTGACCCCCTCTGATAAGTGGTAGCATATAAAATACTGCCCTCGCTTGTTTGGGATCACATAGCAACTATCTTCATGGATGTGTGCATAGAGCCTCCCTGGGTCTCTTTCCCACCCACTGCCTCCCTATTGGTATTTGTCATCACTCAACCTCTCTATAGGCTTTCCCATCATTGCTCTATTCTTTCCTTGGGAAAGTAGCTGTATCTGACGATCGTTAACCATGAGGTCTTTCTCCTGGCACCATCACGCTTTCACGTAAGTGGGCGATCGGGTCAGTGTTGGGTCCTTCTCTTAGGCCCCATCACGCTTCCACTTCAGTCTGGTCTTTGGGACAATCAGTCTGTCTGTCGCCATTACATTGTCTCAGCTGATCTGGACTGGGGGTTGGAGCAGCTACTTCCCCCGTTCCGGCAAATTGGTTTCCTTGTATGCTTGTCTCCCGCATGTAGTGGGGGAGAGTCCCTGCTTCGGGTGGATTGGTTTGAGCCCCCGTGGGCTTCACATTAGTGGTCCGTATTGGTGCAGTTCAATAACGGTAATTAATGCTAACTAGCCCTGTAGAAATGGAAGGATCGCAACAAACAGCGGAACGTACAAAAAGAACTGTGCACATGTTTACCTAACTTATTGACCATGAAGTTCTACAATTTAGTGTAACTTGAAATATATGTCGACAGACAAAACGCTTTGTTTTTAGATGCCGTTTATTTCATCTGATTTGATCTAGTAAATCCTGATATATGAAGAAAAAAATCCATGTTGGGCCACTTTACAGTTTGAAATGAATATAAAAGTTTACTCGGAAGATACAAATCTTCCCCCAGTGTTTGAGTGGTCTTAGCAATTATGCAATCGTTTTTTGTATTGGGATTGAATAGGTTTAAATAATATAATGAGTGTCAGTGAAGCCAAACAGAACTGAATATTTTAGACCGAATGCCTCCATCCTCCCCAATGTTTCACTACGGATTTATGCCCATTGGAAGAACAAGTTAGTATTGGTTGGACGCTTATAATGCATTGTTTCTGTAAAATGGCACAACATCGAATTTAGGTAGCTTTAGTTAATGGTCATATCTCAGGAGTGACTAAACCAAATCAGATGAAATAAACGGCATCTGAAAGCCCAGCGTTCAGTCGTTCAATATGTATAATCAGATTACACTCTATTGTAGAAATTCATGGTCAATAAGTTGGGTAAACATATGCACATTTCTTTTTGGGACACCCTGTATTGTGTGTTCGTCAAATTCAACCAGTGGCCGCAATTATGAGAATCACGTGGGCGAACCTACCCCTATACATTGTGCTATAGGGTGTTCATTTAATGCTTAGCCATTATTGTTACAAATCGTCGCTGTTCTGACATACTGGCACATCACTTTACTTAACAACATTTGTCGTGCAGCTTCTCATGCTCTTTATTAGGGCGTGTTCACACTATAGCTAGTTTTCTCCACGACCCGGGTCGGACCCGGGTCGAACCCGGGTTGAAGTCTAGTGTGAACAGAAAAATAGGCTCAAAAAACCGACCCGGGTCGAAAATTACAACCCTGCGAAAGTGAAGGGTAGAACCCGGGTTCAACCCGGGTTCAACCCGGGTCGACTGTAGTGTGAACAGAAATCGCTGTTCGACCCGGGTTGCAAACCTGACTGCTAACCTCTGACCGTAGTTGTTTACGTCAGTTTTCAGCTTTGCTTCGCACGCTCTCGTCTGCCTTTGGTTCTGGTTGAAATCTTTATCAAATTTGTCAAAATGGCAAATAAATGGAGTCAAATTGAAACGGAAGCCATGATGGAACTCTGGGCGGATGAGACCGTGCAAACTAGTTTGAACTCAATGATCCACAATAAGGATATTTACGCCAATATATCACGCCAGATGGAGGCAATGGGTTTTCACCGTAACATTGAGCAACATTGAGCAATGTCAAAATAAAATCAAAGCACTCAAGAAAAATTTCACAGATACTGAAACACATAACAAAGTCTGGAACCCAAATCTTTCTTTGGATTTGCCAGTGTTTTAGAATATAGATTGCATGTTATGTTCTGCACCAGATATTTTTGTTTCAGACCGCGGCGTACAGAATACCTACATACGTATTTCATAAACTTTTTAGCTTAAAAATAGTTTGAGATAGGCCTAAAGCTTAAATATCCAGTTAAAAAAACCCAAAAAACCCCACGGCCAACACTTGCAACAAACAGAGTTTGACATACATAGCGCTCTAGTGTGAACAGAAAATGAATTATCGATCAATCCGGGTTCGACCCGGGTCCGACCCGGGTTGAGGGGAAAGCTATAGTGTGAACACGCCCTAAGATAGGTCAAATCCGGCATTATCTCGATCAGCCAACAACTGAAAGACTTATTCATGCTTTTGTGACTTGCCGACTCGATAACTGCAATAGTTTACTTTATGCCCTCCCTGATACGCAAATCTCAAAACTTCAACGGATTAAAAACTCAGCTGCTCGACTTGTTACTCTGTCTAAGATTCGTTGTCACATTTCCCCCGTCTTTCGTGACTTACATTGGTTACCGATCAGATCTCGCATTATCTACAAGATTCTTCTGATAACATTTAAATGTACTCGAGCTCTTGCTCGTATGTATCTGCAAGATCTTATTCAACAATATGAGCCCACTCGCAATCTTCGTTCTGGCTCAAAATATCTTCTTGCGCATGTTTCATCACCTTCTACTGCATATGGTCGCCGTTCTTTTCAAGATGCTTCTGCTGAACTTTGGAACAATTTACCATATCATGTTAAATCCGCCAAAACTCTTGAACAGTTCAAATCATTGCTAAAAACTTACCTATTTAATGTTAATGTTTAATTTATTTTTGTTTTGTCTTTTGTTACTCATGTTACTGTGTGTTTTTGTTTTTGTTTGTGATAGCGCATAGGGACTTAATTGTGTTATGCGCTCAATAAGTATGGTTTTATTATTATTATTATTATTATTTATTATTATTATTATTAATTCTGTTGTGATGTGCCGGTATGTCAGAACAGCGACGAAATGTTGTAAAGGCCTGACTAATGTTACTTCTGCCTTTAGAACTTGAAGACATGAAGGCTTTTCAAAACCTACATGCAACAAAATATATGTTTATTAACGGGCTCTGTGGTTTACTTTGCTAAATAAAACCTGACCTTGGATTCATTCCATTTACCAACTCGATTGGTTTAGATATTATTAATAATCAAGCTTTACCTAAGGAATGTGGCAGTTACAATTTTTAGATTGGTAGGCCTATCCGCAATTAGAGCATACCTTTATGACCATGTTGACTGTTCCAGAAGAAATAGTAGTAGCACGCAAATGCAAGCAGACAATACCAGAAGACAGTAGTAAATGTTACTCGTCTTCTTTGTCCCATCGTTGTGGTATGGCTACTTCTGTCATTCGTCATAAGAAATTCACAAATGATCCTATGTTCTGTGTGTGTCGTTCTTATACACTGATCATCATTTTCTGTAAAGCTAAATTTATTAAGAGAAAGGTCTTATGAGACAAATACAGATTAAGGGGGGACTTAAGGAAGTTTTTGATTTGATTTTTTGAATTTTGTGAGTGCTGTAATTATTGAACTATTAATCCAATGTATATAAAAGTATATATTTTAGGAAAGGAAATGGATCAGAGAATCCAAATTTGGCGTCAATTTTGACCAAAAAAGTAGATTTTTTGAGAAAATCACAAAATTCACTTTTTGACCCAAATTTGTTTGAACAAAGATAACAAAAAATAAATGGCCAAATCACTTCATAATGATGTTAAGACACTAATAGAGGGACGATTTTTTTTTTTAAAAACCTAATCTAATATTTTTGAATTTTTTTTTGTGATTTTCTCAAAAAATCAACATTTTCGGTCAAAATTGATGCCAAATTTGGATTCTCTGATCCATTTCCTTTCCAAAAATGTATACTTTTATATACATTTGAGTCATGGTTCAATAATTACAGCACTAACAAAATTCAACAAAAAACTTCCTTAAGTCCCCCCTTAAGGGCTCAACAGTCGGATATGGTACAGCTTGGTAACATATTACTAGTTTCAAGGATCATAATATCAAGTAAAAGAAGATTACATTGAGTTGTTATTCCAGATAATCCCATTGTCCTTATCATTATTACCTCAGATGACAATGGATGAGGCGTCACTCTTTTAGCCGTGAACCAAGTCTTAAAGGGAAGCGGTCATGGTGAGGATTCTAACGAAAATTGAACAACGCGCGGCGACTATTTGAATCTAAACAAGTTGGACATTGGCGCAGTCTGTAATTGTTCTACGTATGTTTACATGCAAGCGGTATTGTGTGCGACTCTACAACAATCTCTTAACCCAATGTGGGTGGCGCGCTTAATCAACCATCCTTCATTTGATTGAACGCATTTTCTATCGTATGATGTAAGTGATGTATTAGTTATGAGCTAAGGTTTAGCTGGTACAAAATCGTCGTCAGCGGTTTCTTTTCCTCACC
Organism: Ophiura sarsii; assembly: GCA_035610835.1. Classification (NCBI taxonomy): domain Eukaryota; kingdom Metazoa; phylum Echinodermata; class Ophiuroidea; order Amphilepidida; family Ophiuridae; genus Ophiura; species Ophiura sarsii. The sequence goes on along the minus strand of CM069456.1, from coordinate 42,975,998 downwards.
ATGTGCTATTCGTAACAATCTAACATCATATTTATAATAGTCATACAATCAACATGAATATTTTAACATGAATAATTACAGTTAAAAATGGTTGTGCCAATACCAAGTTTATTGATATTATACAGCGCAATATTTTTCCACGTCGATATCAGTTGCTATACGAGTGAGTTGGGATGCCAAAAGGGCTTAACAATTAGGTTCCTACCATTGAAAGTCCTCTCATTTTCCTATCATTGAAAGTCCTCTCCTTTTAATTCCATGCACGTAATCGAGCATCTTTTTTTTGCATTTTGCATTTTGTTATCCCAATTTCAAGAGAATTTCTCAAGCGGAGTGTCTGGGCTAAAAGTGATACCGAGAACCTTGATGTTATTTTCTGGGAAACTGTTCCCGTTGATATTACTTATACCATGGTGAAAGACCTGTTTTTCAGCTACCCTATCCAGATGCCGTCGCTTAAAGGTATATTATGTGATTTTTCCAGGGTACGCCCTCAACATCGAAAAAAAATTGAAAGCAGATTTTCTTGCAGATTTACATTTCTGATCATAAATCATGCATACATTCCAAGTTACAGGGCGATACGATTCTTAATTACTTCAAAATCATGGTTTTAGAGTGAAAATAAACTGTCGGAATCCCGACAGTTTATATTTTTCACTCTAAATTCACTCTAAAACCATGATTTTGAGGTAATTAGGAATCGTATCGCTCTGTAACTTGGAATGTATGTATGATTTATGATCGGAAATGTAAATCTGCAATAAAATCTACTTTCTAAAAAAAATCATGAATAGAGGGTGCTCTCTGGAAAAGATCACATACTATGCCTTTAAACCCTGATAATGTGTAAACCAGAAATGTTGGAAAACTCCCATATAATGGAGCAAGGAGATAATTCCCTTATTCTATTGTTGCATTTCGTCAGCCGTGCTTCGATAATTGCCTAATTCAATTTTTCTAGTTTTTAGAAAACAACAAAAATATGACAAGTGAGTTAGGCAAATATCGAAGCAGGCTGATGATATGTTTAATTTGCAGATTTTGTCCCCCGTATTTTTCAACACCTGATATGAAAATATCAGAGATTGCCATTTCGTAGTGTATTCGATCGTTTTACAGGAAATTTCAAACTAAATCCAGATACAATTTGCATAAAAACGAAGTTTGCGGATTTATATGATCATCATTACAAACCTCAATATTGTAGGCTACAGGTATCATTTTTTTTTTATTATTAAGGTGTCATCTTCGTGAATGATTTATACTGTTTAATTAAATTAATGTATTAATGTGTAATAAAATTAATTCTTACTTACAATGTGTTGATGAGTTCAAATGAACAAACAAGGATGTCCTCCAGCAGGGTTCTGGAAGATTTCGAAAATAGTATCGGCCGACTTTTTGAACTGCAAACCCGCAACAATAATATTGTTGTGGTCAATTTAGTGCTGTCAGTAAATGCATGTGCGGTGCGTCAAAAAAGATACGAATTTCACCTGATGATGTGAGCGGCGTTTTGTCTTATATCTCATTCTGGCGCGATCATTTTTTCTTGAATACGCGTTGCATTCGTTCCTGATAGTTTCCTGGAATCAATGGCAGTAAAACCAGAGGAGAAGTATTGACAACAACAATGGCGTTACAATTTATTCCACACAATGAATTATATTACATGTTTATGTTGAGATCTCCACCCAAATGCATAACTATAACCGAATCGGTCAACACGAGCCCCGGCAAAAACGTTCCACTCCACTCAAGGACCAATTTCAGTATTGACATTTTAATAATACATAATTTTTAAAGCAGGTATGCCATCGATTGAAAACGATCGATGTGGGGGACCATTATTATAATTATGCTCTTTCAATGTTTCGATACAAATCATTGTGCATTCCTTTGGGGGATGACAACAAATCTATTTGTGATAGTTGTAACTCCCCTGATTTACCAGATTTATATATTGGGGAGTTAAAATTAATTATTAAGCAGATCAACGGAAATAAATACTAGTAATTGCTTGCGTTGTATTTAACGGTTAAAGAACTTTTTCGAGACAAATCGATCCGCCCTTTGTATAATGACCACTGACTACCCCACTGGGCAAGTTCTACATTTTAAATGCAAAGCTAATATTAGCAGTAAGTTATTATCAAATACAACCATCACTGTATAATCAAACTCACAACGGTAACTTCTACATCACAAATACAAATTCCATTATTCGAATGGAAAGTGGGCGGTCTAAGAAAAGAGGCATGTTTGCTAGTTTAGTTGCAATAACACTTTCAACGCGGCTATTGGTTTTGCTATATACAAAACAGGATTTTCAAAAACCACTCGCAATTTTATCTCAAGGATTACTGAACCAATACTAGGCATGTTTGTAGTTATTTCATTGCATTTCTCATGGTGATTCCAAAATATATTATTAATGAATTTCAATACTTGTGACATTTTTTAAACATTTTGTAAAATTTTGGAATGTCGTCTGCAGACGCCTGCCGCGTGGACAGTTATCTGTGCCAAACAATATAAGCGTGCACATTGCTGTCCCTAGCTTCTAATCATGCTAAAAATTGTACTTGCCTCATGTTCATAATTTCCATCCTAAGTTGAACAATTATTATTTCTTTCATGTATTGTTTTTATTTCGTCTATTTCTGATGTAAATTTATCATTCATAAAGACAAAATAGATGTCATCCTCTTTATCTTTATTTTGTTATTGTTGTATTTTTGTTGCTTTATTTATATATTTATGAAATCGAAATTAATGGCATACTTATTGTAATAATAACTTATGAAATATATGGCATAGGCTCTACTCATTGCAACTAATGTGTAATTTATAAACACGTGGCCGTTGCCTGTGCGTGACGCGTCGTAAACAACTTGCTGTCGTCTGCATGACAAAATAATTAACTAGCGAGTACGCTTGCTTCGCTTGCGACCCGCTAGATGGTCAAGCATAGTCAGTGGTTCTCGGCTTGTTTGAGCTGCGAATAAAATAAATGTAATGAGTTGCACACACTTTCTCCATGCTTTCTTCTAGATATGAAGACCCCGGATAAAGACCTCACCAAATGTAACTAAGCCGTTGTAAAAGAACCTGTAACTTCGTTTGTGCACCACGCGCTTTGTATACACCAGGGCTGTCAACTCTCCCGCATTAGGCGGGTGTCTCCCGCATAGACACTCTTTCTCCCGCACTCCCGCATAGCATATATAAACTCCCGCCTCAAAAATAAGTCAAATAAAAAAGGGAAAGAAAAGAAAAGGGAAAGAAAAGAAAGGGAAAGAAAAGAAAAAGGAAAGAAAAGAAAAGGGAAAGAAGAGAGGAAAGGAAAACAGATGTCTATCGGTATATTGAAAAGGCCAAGTTGCACCCACTTATGAATGAGTAGGCCTACGTATGCAAGAACATTTATATTCGTGTGCTATGCGTGCATATGTCCAGAAATATCATTCTAAAAGCCCATTTCAAACCAAAATACACATTAATTATAGCCAGAACTGAGTATATAGGAAAAAAATTCGCGCGCTTCGCGCTCATGTTTTCCGGAAACAGGTAACCTGGAACTAAATTCATTCGGGTGGGGTTGGGATTATACTTATTCGGAGGAAATTAAGAGGTTTTTAGTAAAATTCTTTCGTCAAGCGGGGAAATCAAAAACCCAATTCGTCGAAAATAGTATGGAAAATCATGGTCGGAAAATAAATAAATAACGAACCTAAAGAGAGGGGTCATATATATAGCTTTTTGGGGAACCATTTTCATATTTCGTTCTAAAAACGCTTAGAAAAACCCAAAAGAACCGTTCAAATACGCAAAAATTTCTGCTCGCTACGCTCGCATCATATCACTTAACAGTTTCAGTTTTAATTAATCGGGATAATTTTTTCGCAATTCATTTTGGGGGTCAGGGTTCTGACCAAATATGTCTGATTGAGTCGTGGGCCAAAGAGGTTAGGAACCAATGATCTATACTACTTAAATCAAGAAAAAATCATCTTTTTGCACAACTTCCTTTTTCTCGCATAGCCTATAATGAAATAGCTGTCTAACTTAGATAAAAAGCCAATATTGATTGGAAATGATGGCATTTCAATAGAAAATCAGTCAAAAGTACACACCAAATTGCCCAAATGGGTTCGAGAATTGATTTTTATCTTCAAAATTATGAGGGCGGCACATCCCCCCTCAGACTCAGAATCCCCCTGTCCGCGTTAGTTACCGCGGAGGGCGGTGCTTTGCACCTCTTTGGTTACTCACAATAGTTACTCACTATTTCAGTTTTTTAACCTTGATTTCCCCCCCCCCCCCCCCCCCCTATACAAATAACCTGGCACCGCCCCTGGCTGTAGGCCTACCTTTTGGACTGTGCGATTTTTTTTGGACTGTGCGATTTTTTTGGACTGTGCGATTTTTTTGGACCGTGCGATTTTGTTTGACTCTCCCTCCCAGCGAATCCCAAAAGTTGACAGCCCTGGTATACACCTAGCACATAAAGTCCCTGACCAGGTGCTTTGAGGTTCGCTAATTCAAAATATACTAGCGGGCATCCGCGCTTCGCGCGGACCCGCTAGAAGATTTCACGGGGAGGTAAATAAACAAAGCGTAAGAAAATTTGATACAATATCAAGAACATGTCCTACATGTATACATAATCCAGATGGGCCCTAAATAATCCGAATATCACAGGTGCTTTTGATAATCCAGGTATACATGTGCCTTAAAGTAGGTAGGCCTACCTTTGTCTTTCTAGATACATATGTAGGCCTCCCATGTGACCTGAAATGGAGGTACCCGTTATCCCATTATATCCAGGGACCCCATCATAGGCCTAAGTCCTACCACTAATCCAGCTACCACAGGTGCCCTTAATGGCACCGGACACCACATCCAGGTACTGCAGTGTGCCGTTATATCGAGATACCCAGGTGCCCTTACTTTATCATTCAAGTAACTTGAATTAATCGCGGGTGTCGAAGATGGCGGGCAGTAATAGTCATATCACAATAGGCAGAGGACTGGTGAGTAATATCAAAGCGTTATAAATGTGCATTTGCCGGAAATTTGTAAAATTATATTGAACTATCTAATAAAGCCATGTTCCGAAAATTAGTATATAGATAATCGGTACAAAAAATCTGAGATATACATTAAATGAGCAAATTTCTTTTCCGCAGTTTGATACCTCATTCAACAAAATCGAATGGATACTTTTAAAGTTATGGCGATTTCAATGACCGCGCATGCAACAGAAAAGTTGCACTAGGTATAGGAATCATTGATTTGTGTGTGATTACTGTCATAACTGTGTGCTATATGAACGAGACAGATGAATGGGTCTGGAGTGGTAACCACAATGTGCGGGACAAAGGGTGTATCTGGCTGTGAAGAATACAAGTCTTAGCTGATTAGCTGTGAGTTTTTTCAGTGCGTAATCACACACAAATCAATGATTTCCTATACCTAGTGCAACTTTTCTGTTGCATGCGCGGTCATTGAAATCGCCATAACTTTAAAAGTATCCATTCGATTTTGTTGAATAAGGTATCAAACTGCGGAGAAGAAATTTGCTCATTCAATGTATATCTCAGATTTTTGGTACCGATTATTTAATTTGAATTAGCTAACCTCAAAGCACCTGGTCAGGGACTTTATGTGCTAGGTGTATATTCGTTGTTCACGCAGCACAGGTTTGCCGATTTTTACTGCAGATGATATAGGACTTGTTTAAAAACATGTCTTAGTCGTCATTAAAGAGATCAAAAGAAGAAGAAAAAAATTGTAAATTTTGATTTGTATTGTCGTGTAATAGGCCTACATGCGTATGTTATGTTTCTCAATAAACGCTTGAAAATGTTTACATGTTCACTACACTGAAATCCTGGACTGAAATACTTAAAATGTTAAGTGTACTGAGCTGCATAAAGTACAATACAATACCTTGTGGAAGTGGAAGGGGTTATTCTTTCATGTAATTGTGTATAAGGCCATGTGTTTTGAACTCACCACCCAAAAAGGGTGGTGGCGTTGCATTTTTGGTAACGAATCATCCATCTCTCTCTATTAACTCAACAACTAAATGTGGTAGAGCTATGGTTGAGGTGTCATGTGAAAGCCTATTAATTTAGCTACATTGTGTGAATAAATCAGGTATTTCTATAAATGTTTGACTGAGATATGATTGATTATGTTGTGAAAGTCAGGGGTGGTGGCGGTGGCGGTGGCGGTGGTGGCGGTGGCGGTGGCGGTGGTGGCGGTGGCGGTGGCGGTGGCGGTGGTGGCGGTGGCGGTGGCGTTGTGTACAATCTCTATTGGGAATATAGAAAATGTTCCCAATTCTACGTTCAAAGTACATTAACTTCTCATCTCTGTATGGTACAAACATGATTTTGCTCTCATTTTATAGATTGTTTTATCTATACAGGGTGTCTCAAAAAAAACCGTGCGCGTGTTTACTCAACTTATTGACCATGAACTCCTAGAATTTGGTGTAACAATTGTTTACATATTAATAGACCAATCACCTAGCTTTCATATGCCGTTTATTTCATCTAATTTGGTTTTGTCAATCCTGAGATATGATCAATTAACTAAAGCTACCTAAAATCGAAGTTGTGCCACTTTTACGGAAAGAATGCTTAAGATAAGCATTAAAACCCTCGTCCTCTTAAGGGAGGGTGATCGCCGATTGCGCTAGAACGCAAAAAACAGTGACCTAGGGCGTCTAGGTGATCGCTTTTACATTCCCTGCGCTCATTTTGACGAAAACAAATTGAGGCTGCCACCTTACCCGGGGGTAGGGTAAGCCGTCAAAGTCCGATAGTAGGGGGGTGGTTGCCACCTTACAATATTTTTTAAATCGCCATTTTGATTTTTTTTTTTTTTTTTTTTTTTTTTTTTGTATGTTCCTGAAATATTTTAGCATGGGCCTATGTTAGAAACACCATTTCCATCACTTATAAGCAAAAAACCGGGTGAAATTCCGATATTTAGAACTTTTTTGGCGAAGATTTCTATGATATTGCACTGTCCTGCGAATACGGCGGGATTTTGAGGTCAGCCATGTTTGGTGACGTCATTGTGACGTCATGCGTGGGATGTTTGTACTTGTTTTAGTATGTATGGATAGAGGGAACCTCTAGCTATATCATGGTACCCAAATAAGCATACTCTGCATTTCGGATTGGATTTTTTTTAGAGGGTGGTAACCCCGGGTGGTAACAACCCCCCTCTCCGGAGTAACCCTTTCTATTCATTGCAAACTGTAAAGTGGCACAACGTCGACTTTAGGTAGCTTTAGTTAATTGGTCATATCTCAAGATTGACAAAACCAAATCAGATGAAATAAACGGAATATGAAAGCTAACCGTTATGGCTATCAATATGTATACAATTGTTACACCAAATTCTATAAGTTCACGGTCAATAAGCTGGGTAAATACGTGCACGGTTTTTTTTGAGACACCCTGTATACTATAATAGTCTATCCATCTGAGACAGATCTTCCAACCACGTGACTCAGCCGTTCCATTGACTGGGAGAGGAGGCTATTTTCTGACAAAAATATCGATGGAATCAGTAGAGTGAAAAACGGCCACAATAAAAATAATTATGTTACCCACCTACTTTTATCATCATAACCCAAGTTGTGCCATGAGAGTCAGTTTAATTGACGTTGCAAAGACAGGAAGCTTTCCCTTCCCAATTTCTCCATTTCAAAAAATGCTTTCAATTTGGCAAGCACTGGCTGCATCTCATCTTTAATGGTCTTATTTGGTGCCATTTTAAGCTCTACTGTACTACAGGCCTCTATCAGAACAGGTACATGTAGAGTGATAGACCCCGATGAAGACAACCTTTCATTTCAGTCAGAAAATAAACTTTATTTAGTTTGTCAACGTTCAAATTGTATAATATTTGTTTGAATATGAAAATCATACCTTTCAATATTGATACCATATCATTGTAAGCGTATTTGTTTCTTTCTATACTTAACAAGGAAATCTGATTGATTCGGACATGCAGACAGAACATAGGGATACGGAGATTCATATCATTTTACAACCATTTTATCTTACTATAGGCCCGGCCAATCCGAGTGAAAATATACATTATTTACTGTTGGAAACATTACAAGATAGCAAATAAAAATTAAATGTGGCCTCCTACAATATGCTAAATGTTAAAAAGTCCATCACTTTCGATCTTTTCAGCTTTGTGATTCTATTCATAGGCCGAAATCACAGGTGACGATTTCAAAGCCTTTTGATTTCAGATAATGCGCAAATGGTTTGATATTTGTCTCTCTTTGAATAGTACACTAGACGTAGTATAGCTGCTATGTGCATGTGTGTGATGAGAATAATATGCATTGGAACAGTGTTGTGTGTGTTTGCATAAGGAAGCTTAGTTGTTTCAATTCACATTATAGATGAGGTTCAACCGGAGGTTGGAATAAAATGGGATCCTTCGACAACTAGCAAATATACGCCAGAAGACAGCACATCTTATTTGTACTCATCTCCCCTGCCCATCCGAGCACCAAAGATCGCTCTCAGATGGATAGACTATAATTTTCGGTCCCTCGCCTGATTAGATAGTTCAATAATAATTTTACACTCGCGTCCCTCTTCAACTGAAAAAGCGTGGTAATTGCGCCTCTAATAGACGAGCTAATTAGATAGTTCAATGCCAGTATTTTCCCGTTTTCAGACATGCGCAGAAAGGATCACAGATGATAATCCGAAATGTTAAATTTCTTTTACTCGGGTAGCTACTGTTCGGGCAAAAATTGTGGTTTTCGGAGTGAGTGATGACATATGATCTTCACCCAAAATATTTTCATTAGGGATATAGCTACATTTCTGTATATGCGGCCGTTTGTTATTCTTAAAGATCGCATGAGTACAAGCATTTATGCGTGACTATACGTCCGACAAATAAAATTATTTTACGACATTTTCTAAATGTAAATAAAAACTCTTACACAGATCTTAGAGTGACACTTTCGCATTAGTAACATAGATGAACGCGTAGTTTGCTAACGATAAAGAAACTGTGGCGGTACCATAACAACCGTTCCTATGTTGAAGCTGCGAGACCGCGTTTATCATGGCGCGCGCGATTCGGCGCACACGTAATGACGCATACAAAGTGTATACGCGTTTGTGGCGCAAACTGCACATTGTAACGTGGCAGGGTGAAAGCAGGCAGTCCGTACACTCTTAGAAAAAGAATGCTTCAGGCTTCAGGGGTTCTTGGCTGTCCCGTATGGAACCCTTTATATCACAAAAGGTTCCAAAACGAACCATTTTAAGGTTCAAAATGGGCAAAAGATGTGCAAACATTGGTCTTTAGAACCTCTAAAGGTTCTCTACAGAACCTTTTGGGGCCTTTAAAATCAAAGAACCTTTAAACCATATACGGGACATCCAAGCAGTGGCGTAGCTCGGGGGGGGGGGGGGGGGGAATGCCCCCCTGACCGAAAAAACCCCATTTGTGCCCCCACCCCCTCTAAAAATAAAAAAAGGGAAAATAAAACAAAATAGAGGGAAAAAATAATAAAAGACCGAGATTGCTTGCGGGAGCACTGATTATGTGTGGCTATCTTCAGCCCAAATAGTCAAATATAAGGCAAGATTGTACATGTAGTACATGTACTGTGCGATTTTTTTTGACAGTGCGAAATGTTTTGACCTCAACATGCGCTGACAGGAGGTAATAACTGGGGGTATTAAGAACACGTTGATGGAGTAGGCCTACTTGGATTAGGAACATGGGTATCTGTATTATTTAAGAGCACATTGGGCCTAGGCTCATGGTGTATTAAGGGTACCATGTCACATTTTATCAAGGGCACTTTAGTACCTGAATTATTTAGGGACATACTCTTGATATTTATATAAACATTTATAACGCTTTGATATTACTCACCTCTGCCTATTGTGATATGACTTTTACTGCCCGCTATCTTCGGCACCCGCGTTTAATTTACTTGACTATGATAAAGTAAGGGCACCTGGGTATCTCGAGATAACGGCACACTGCAGTCACTGTGGGCCTACCTTGATTATGTAGTATCCGGTGCATTATTAAGGGCACCTGGGTAACTGGATTAGGGGGGTAGGGCTTATGCTTATGGGGTCCCTGGATATAATGGGACAACGGGTACCTGCATTTCAGGTCTCATGGGAGGCCTACATAGGTATCTGGAAACACAATCGTAGGTCTACCTAGATTAAGGCACATGTATTATCAAAAGCACCTGCGCTATTCGGATTATTTAGGGCCCCGTCTAGATTATGTATACATGTAGGACATGTTCTTGATATTATTGTATCAAATTTTCTTACGCTTTGTTTACTTTTCCCCCGTGAAATCTTCTAGCGGGTCCAGCGCGAAGCGCTGGTGCCCGCTAGTATTCTATAAGTTTCTGTTTCAACAAACGTGTCAACTATTACGTAACAATTGTAATCACGAATCGATTGCATTGTCCTTGGCTTTTCCCTATTCACTACACAGTAAACTTGCCTTAATTCAGCGGTTTTACATACATAACTATAACAAAAGAAATATTTAACCGATGATAGCAAAATTATACATTTTTGGAAAGCTCTCAAATAGGAGAATTAAAAAATGCCCAGGAAAGGGAAGAAATATACTTGTAAACTCTAACAAATATGAAATTTAAACGTTTGTGCTCATTAACTTCTCGATAGTGTATTTCAACATGTTTACCATTTACAACTATTATGTTATGATGGGTAATTGCATGAGGAACTTAAATATGCACAGTAAAATTATGATTGGGATTGATATAAAAATATTATTGAGCTTAAAGGTAGATGACCCGATCACATTTTCGTAACACAGAATTATTTCAAACATACGGAGATTTTCATATTATATGAAAGCTCGTATTTTTCTCATCATCATACTGAAATTTGACGGCCTAAATCGGTATAATTACGGAGAAATCGATGAAATAACGTCGAATTACCACGAATGGTGGTAACCACCGATATAGTTTGTGTACTACTCAATGGGTACAGTTCACAGCATCTTGCGCGTCTAAAATAAGAACCATTAGAGCTATGCAACTCAAACTTTGGAACACGACTTTTTTAAGGATGGCCTTTCATGTAGAATAGAAAACTTCAAGTTGAAAATCGGAATGTGATCGGGTCCGACGGAAACTACTATGCTTCTGAAAAAGGTACACACACAAAAAAGGTATATTGTAAAATGTTACGGGGGCGACCCCCCCCCCCCCCCACCCCTCGCCCCCCCCCCCCACCCCCTCTGTATCCGCCACTGTATAATACACACAGATAGCATATGGGGAAACTTTCAACACATTATTATTCGAAAATCTATATACATAATTGTCCGATAGTCGTATGGAGGTTACAATTACAATCTAACTAAATGGTAATTTAAACTAAACTGAAACGGTAATTGAGGGATATTACATTTCTTGTTAACATTTATTTCCTGTTTTCTAGAGACATTTGATTAAGAGATAATATAAATAGCAAATTGAATGCATACTTTATGGATGACGTTACAGCTATTGTTCAGCTCAGCCCTCGAAATAACACGAATAAGGGGGCTGTCATTTTCTTCGGTAGGGGCGGTCCCAGGGGCGGGCGCCGGCGGCATAGTTTTTTACACAGGATATAGGGGGTCATGAAATTAATACCATTGTAATATGGGGAGGGGGGTCAAAACAAAATTATAATTATAGTACTGAAATAAGTACGTACGTATGTGCGTAAACCCAGAATTGCGTATAGGGCGCTTTCAAGAAATGACCGCGCGTTAATCGTGAAATCGTGCTGCACTTAAACAAATGTAATACCTGTCGCTGGCACTTAAGTTCGCGCATTTCATGCATCTGGACGCAGCTCCACGAAAAGACACGTTTGTGTGAAATAGCTTGAATTTCGTCCATACCATTTAGTATGACAGTAACTATAGATAGACCTGATAAGTCCAGATTTGTTTGTGAGGGGTCATAAAAATAATCCCCATCGAGTAGGGGGGGGGGGGGGGGGTCAACAATATTCGCCTTGTTTAGGGATCATAAAAAAATACGACGATAAATGACTTTTTTGGGACCTCCCCCTACCGAAGAAAGAGACCGTCCCTAAGGTCCAAGGGAAGGTGGGGGGGCAAGGCCATTTTGAATAGTAAATACCAAATGGCCTTCGATTCGGAAGGGCACCACGGCAATTTCAGTAAGTTTAAAAGGGCACCTAGGCAATTTCAAATATTTGAAGAGCACCAAGGCAGTTTTTACCAGAAGTAAAGTATGACATGAAAAAAAGCAAAATAAGTAGTACCAAAGAAAGAGACAATCATTATCGCATCCATATTAGTGTTAGACACTATTTAACTTTATTCCCGATTTGAACTTGCGAGCTGTTATAGGCCTAATGACTCGGGCGGACAGAATTAAAAATAAAAGAAGGACCGAGTTAGCCAACAGTGCAACGAAATGTTTGACAATAGACTCATTCTTTCGAAGGTAAGTGTCCACTTTCTACAATTAAAATAATAAAACGTTGATGAGTTACCACGTCTCTTTGTAACATGTACGTGTGGCGATAGCCAGTGGTTACTTACGTCACAGGCCTGCTAAAAGGCCCATTGCTTTACATGTACATGCGCAGAACTCTTATCCGCGGTTTAAAATTTAAAAATCTTGGTCAATAATTTCAAAACGGAAAGTGTTTATGTATAAAAACCCGATCCTAAAGAAGTGTCCTTAGATGATTTTTGTGCAATTTCGGCATTTTTAAACAAAAACTGATTTTGTTACGTTCACTAAAAATGTTGAGCAAGAATGGTGATTTTTGGGGTCTAATTTTTTTTTAAACTACATTTTTAGTGAAATTTGATACCAAAAATAGATTCTCTGACTCATTTCATACAAGAATGTATACTTTCATACACGGTATATCACATTAATAAAGTTACAGCGCTTGATAAATTTCATATTAAAAGGGTTGACACTACCCCGGACACTACATGTACCCCTAAATGTAATGTCAATGGGAACGACGAGACTCTGTGAACATGGTGAAGATGGTGAAGAACAGAAAATTAGTATATTCTCGGTGTAGAAATAGTAGATGATTAAAGACATTCATGGGTGTAGTGTAAACACCCTATTACCTGAGACGAATGTTCGTCTCTGCGATTACTGAATAAAGCTGTACTAGGCGGTCACCCGGGATTTGGCGGTTCGTGGGTTTAGCGGCTTGTGGATTTACCGGTTTGTGGGAGACATGGAGTTCATTTACCCAATTATGACTTCTGAATTCATAGGGACGGGAAAGATTCTGGCCCAGGTCGAGTTGGTTACTTAATATGGTTGTATATTGACATTGTTTGAAAATTTACAACTGTGAATCAATTTTATTCATATAAAAAGTTTGAGCACCGTACGACACTTCTAACAAAAAAGACCCCTGTGGGGCCCCCTGGGGCCCGGGGCCCCAAACAAACATTTTCAAAAATTTAGTTGGCCCAAGCCACACCCGCCCACCGAGTTTGAGCACCGTACGACACTTCTAACAAAAAAGACCCCTGTGGGGCCCCCTGGGGCCCGGGGCCCCAAACAAACATTTTCAAAAATTTAGTTGGCCCAAGCCACACCCGCCCACCGAGTTTGAGCACCGTACGACACTTCTAACAAAAAAGACCCCTGTGGGGCCCCCTGGGGCCCGGGGCCCCAAACAAACATTTTCAAAAATTTAGTTGGCCCAAGCCACACCCGCCCACCGAGTTTGAGCACCGTACGACTCTTCTAAACAAAAAAAGACCCCTGTGGGGCCCCCTGGGGCCCGGGGTCCCAAACAAACATTTTCAAAAATTTAGTTGGCCCAAGCCACACCCGCCCACCGAGTTTGAGCACCGTACGACTCTTCTAACAAAAAAGACCCCTGTGGGGCCCCCTGGGGCCCGGGGCCCCAAACAAACATTTTCAAAAAATTAGTTGGCCCAAGCCACACCCGCCCACCGAGTTTGAGCACCGTACGACTCTTCTAACAAAAAAGACCCCTGTGGGGCCCCCTGGGGCCCGGGGCCCCAAACAAACATTTTCAAAAAATTAGTTGGCCCAAGCCACACCCGCCCACCGAGTTTGAGCACCGTACGACACTTCTAACAAATAAGACCCCTGTGGGGCCCCTGGGGCCCGGGGCCCCAAACAAACATTTTCAAAAAATTAGTTGGCCCAAGCAACACCCGCCCACCGAGTTTGAGCACCGTACGACACTTCTAACAAAAAAGACCCCTATGGGGCCCCCTGTGGCCCGGGGCCCCAAACAAACATTTTCAAAAATTTAGTTGGCCCAAGCCACACCCGCCCACCGAGTTTAAGCACCATACGACTCTTCTAACAAAAAAAGACCCCTGTGGGGCCCCTGGGGCCCGGGGCCCCAAACAAAACTAAACTTGCTCTTGCGGGGACCGAGCCGCACCCACCCACCGAGTTTGAACGCCGCCCGACCCCGGGAAGGCCTCGAAAAAGCGCGCACAGACAAACAAACACACAGACAGAGAGTAGCGTATTATAATATAGACTAGGCGGTCACCCGGGATTTGGCGGTTCGTGGGTTTAGCGGCTTGTGGATTTACCGGTTTGTGGGAGACATGGAGTTCATTTACCCAATTATGACTAAGACCCCTGTGGGGCCCCCTGGGGCCCGGGCCCCAAACAAACATTTTCAAAAATTTAGTTGGCCCAAGCCACACCCGCCCACCGAGTTTGAGCACCGTACGACACTTCTAACAAAAAAAGACCCCTGTGGGGCCCCCTGGGGCCCGGGGCCCCAAACAAAACTAAACTTGCTCTTGCGGGGACCGAGCCGCACCCACCCAACGAGTCTGAACGCCGCCCGACCCCGGGAAGGCCACGAAAAAGCGCGCACAGACAAACAAACACACAGACAGAGAGTAGCGTATTATAATATAGATAATCATTTAATCCGTCAAAAGAGGATTTTGAGCTAGGTTAATTCCAGGCTGTCTTATAAGGGGGTGGACTCTCAGGTACAGCCTCCGTAAAACTGCCGTATCGTCTTCATTATTCATTTAATCTACATAAAAGTATACATTAAAGGGTTCAATAAAATCCAACCATGAACATAAAATTGACCATTTTGGAGAAATTATAAAAAACACGTTTTTGACCCATTTTAGGTTCTGCAAAAATACCTTAAAATATATGTTGTCAAATTTTGTCATACTAGTTTTATTATAATCCAAATAAAATTGCCTTGGAGGCGGGTTTTTTAATATCTTATTTATTTTTTGAATTATAGACCAAAAAGTGCCAACATATTTTTGGTCTATTATTAAAAAAAATGAATAAGATATTAAAAATTAAAAAAACGCCTCCATGGGAATTTTATTAGGATTATAATAAAACTAGTATGACACAATGTGACAAAATAGGAGAACGTCAGCCTGACGCAATGGCAGCCAATGGCAGTTGAATACTTTTAACTCAATTGCGATGAACGTCTAGTGTGAACGGAGCTTTACATCAAGGATAAAGTGAGAAAATAGAGGTCACATGATGAAATGGCGCATGCTGAGTACGTGTTGCTCTATAGGGACCTACTCATGCTTAATCTGAAGAGCAGGCGTTGGTGGCGGGCTTCTAGGGAGACAACTTTGTGTAATTATCATCATCATCCTTACAGCAACAGCATAGGCATCTACACAGACACTGGAAAGTTTTGACCGCACAGGCGCACCATCCACATATACAACACAGGCAACCAACTATTGCACAGAACGCTATGAGACAGGCTGCAGTTATCAAGAATATCACCCAGCCTCTGTAGAAAAATAGAGGAAAAATTGGTTTGATTTTAAATAGTGAGTAGATTTAGAAAATTAGTTGATCATTGGGATGAAATTCAAGATGTTTGCATCGTAAGTTTGTTTGACGTTTACAACAGCTTTGTGAAGAATATATTTCTTATACGGGAGAAAGAATTTATGACCAAGGACCAAGGACCAAGGACCAAGAGCCTATTGACATCAGAGCAACGGGCGTTACGGGCGTTACGGGTGATACGAAGCCTAGGGATTATATAGTGATGTGGTATAAGTACCGTTTTGTAGGGGTTAATAAAGCAACATGATTGGGGTGGTTAAGGGGAGACTGAAGATGAAAATGTGATTTTCTAAAGTACTAAACCCACATACTCCAAATTTGTTGTGATGAAGTGTCTGCCAAAAACTTTTCATTTTACGCAACAACAAAAAAGTCGTTTCGGACACCGTTGCCATGGCAACGGTGGCCATCTTGGATTTAAACAGCACAATTTGCGCGCAGCTTTTTACGATAACGGTTCGTTCAATTGTTTAAACATTTGATATATGGGTTGGCAGTAAGTGTATCTTGAATTACCCAGAGCGATCTTTTATTAAATTGCGAATTGGTTACGTAACGATACGATAAAAGTCGCATAATCCGGAATTTTTGCGAAAAAAAGTACGAAACGTCACATTTTTCAAGGTTAAATTTTTTTCTTCTTCAAATTTAGCTCTGGGTAATTCAAGATATAAATATAATTATCCCATGTACCAAGTTTCAGAACAATTGGATATACCGTTACCGAGAAAAGCTGCGCAAATCGCTTATAGCAGAAATCGCCATTTTAAGTTTAGAAACACTGAATATGTAAATTAAGCAGCAATTATGCAAATTAGATGCTCCAAAATCTTATTTTCATCTACAATAATAATTTTAGTAATTATAAACACAGTTTGCAATTTAAACAAATGTTAATTTAATGTGCAATTATTTTTTATTCTACAATTCCTTAAATATCGCCCCTTGAAAACAATACAATACAAAGGAAATACATTACATGTATTCGTATAGGAAAAGTTCAATTCGCATCACAATAAGCGTCACTTTGTTCCCTTTGAATAAGCACAGTTTTCGAACCAAATGTCCGATTTTTTTCAAATAAAAAGCAAATAAAAGCTAAAATCCTATAGATTTTTAAAATTTAGAAACACTAAAATGACCAAAATACCCAAATTTCACATATTCTCATCTTCAGTCTCCCCTTAATGAGGTAAGGTGGTATATGCCAAACAAGCCACGGGACCAAGGGTTAATGAAATAATGCGGTTTGAGAAGTAGGGGTTAATACATTAAGCCACGGGAAATTGACAATTTGTGGGACTCACTCTAACGCTTCTGATCCAGTACAACAGCTATCCTCGCCATCTTTTGTACAACAAACTACTTGATCTGAATCGTCCCCGTCCCTTGGGCATGATGGGAAATCCCAGTCTGGGTCACAGGTATTGGCATCCACAACTGAAATGTAACAGAATAAATACCACGAGTTAAAAAAGTACACAAAGTACAAGTATATGTTTCCAGAGAGTACCAAAGAAGTTTATATAGCACATTCGCAAATATCTTTCGCTCGCTGCCAGTGTATTTAAAATGCTGAATTGATATGTTCCAAATAATGTCTTTTATCCTAGTGCGCATGTATGACTAACTTGTATTCAAACCAGGTTTAAATGGATCTTAAATGGTGCAACCTATACCCGTACACACTACAGTGCAACTTACCAATACACCTTTTGTTTTCATTTGTTATACACCACTTCCCTTTGGTCCATCAAAGATGAAAATTAAACCAATTCAGTACTTTCTCCAAATACTTTTAAATAGCTCAAGTTCAAATGAATCATTTACTCTCCTTGTATGTTGTCATACTTTCTCTTATAGGGAATTGGTCTGTGAAACCACACACAGCCCATAATGTGTGTGCATGCACACATAATGGCATGTGTACTGCCAACGCGGTAGATTCAAATACACGTTCCCTGTGTGTTTTTCCCTGGTGCGTAATACAAATAAAGCTAAGAGGTATCACATTAAAGCGTAAGACATATAGAACAAAATGGTAAGAGCATTTTGTTATGATTTTGTTTTGGTTCTTAAATTGCACGTATTTAAACAATGAGTACGCATTGTATACATCCGTCAACAACCCATATTAAATGTATTAAATGTATGGTTATGTTCCAATTAACTATAGAATATTGATAGTAAACTATGCAAATTAATGAAATAAATAGATAAATACACACACAAAAGTGCCATTTTGCTCATCCACTCGGGATAAACTTAAAATATGGATTTCCTTATATTTGGTATGGTAGAAGGACTTATGGTATTACTTATTGAAATGCATTTTAAACATTCAAAACAAAATTTGTTGTCATGGCAGCGCCCATTTGTATTTTTTGTATTACAAATTATATAACGCATAAAAACAGTGATGAGGAGCTGCGAGGGAAATATTACCTTTTTATGGGATTTTTTCCCTACTCACGATCGCAGTTATTGATTTTTGTGTTTTTTATTACGCTGATGTTCGGACTAATTTTCCCGGAGTTTATCACACAAATTCGCCACTGACCTTTTTTTAGTTAGACCTAGCCGCCCTAGCCTGCCTAGGCCTAATCTTTTGTCTATCACAGTATTAGTCGAGCGGCGGCTCCCATAACCACTGTACTTAAAGGGGCACTAAGAGATATGTTGGAGGCTGCGCCCTCAATTATGATAAAAACTGAGATTAGTATATTTTTATAATTGTATTACATGTATGAACTTACACCTATAAGGATTAAGAAAAATCAGCCCTCTTTGTACAAGAAAACGTCGATTCAAAAATGCTCGTAGAGCCACAACGAGCATTTTACGTCCGACAGTATCCCCCTGCAGTACGCGTGATACACAACGCGAACCATATTTGCATAGAGGGCGTTTTTCAATAAATAGCGATGATATTGTTTTAATCAAGTTTTGCTGTGTTTTTGTTAAACAACAATAATGGCAATTTTTAATGTTCATCTTGAATTCTGAAGTAAAGTAAATTTTTAAACATTTAACATTTTCAACACCACTAAATGTCCCTTTAAGCGTGGCACCCCCTCTTGCTCACGATGTAAACGTAATACCAAAACAAGTTCATTGAATTTTATAATTATTATCAGGAATCACTATAGGGGTGTGAGATTTGTTGTAGTGTCATATTTTAAACGAAATAATTAGTCTCAACGGTTATCTTTTTAAATAATTTCGCTGAATATAGTACCAGGGAGGTGTTGATACCTCCCTGATAGTACATTGCTGTAATAATGTTGTCATCGATCCATTGACCACGGACAAATCATCGTATTTTCACGATGGCGTTGCCATCCACAATCAACGTCACTAACCTTAGCTGTACACAAAATCCCTTTTTATTTTGCGTCTAATGTATTTTGTATAGGGTCACGTTTCTGAAGTTGGGACCCTAAAAAGGGTGGATTTGTCACATTTTTTCGCTTATTTGCCATTCAAATGCTTATATTTTTCAAACCATACATCACAATTGAGTATATTTAGTCTCATTTGGAAGATCATTTACTGCTTTAATAGTATCTATAAGAAAAATGTATAAATCAAGTTGAGATTAATTACTATAACTCGTTAATTACAATTAGTCAGGGTGGAGGCGGGTGAGGATGTACGCGGGTGAGGATGCACACTATGTATTCCAATGGGATGGGCAACATTTTTTCGCTTATTTGCCATTCAAATGCTTATATTTTTCAAACCATACATCACAATTGAGTATGTTTAGTCTCATTTGGAAGATATTTTATTGCTTTAATAGTATCTATAAGAAAAATGTATAAATCAAGTTGAGATTAATTACTATAACTCGTTAATTACAATTAGTCAGGGTGGAGGCGGGTGAGGATGCATGCATGTGAGGATGCATGCTATGTATTTCCAATGGGATGTGCAAAATAAATGATTATTTTGTGTGATTAGTATCATTATTGTCATTACCAAACCTTAATTAGTGTTAATGACATCCCCAATTAATTAATATTACTAATTAATTACATACAACAAATACCATCTGAAAATGTATCAACGGCAGATTATTACCAATTTCAAATGGTAACTGGGGGAGGGCAATATCTCGGCAGTCTTTTAATGAAGTTAAACCTGATGTTGAATATTCCTTAATATTTTAGATACTCTTTGCTGATTATATTGATACTAATTACCTAGGAAGTGCTTATTTTATCCACCAAATCCGCACAGTAATATCACCTTTTAGTGTTTAGGATTAACATGTCCATCGCCGTCACCCTACTAGTATATCATTTTCAAATTGTTTAATATCCAATGCTGATTTCTATAGATCAACAGTTTTAACTATATATGTTAGCAAGATATCAGTGCAATTGATGTCAGGCATAACATTGTAATTAATTCATAATACAGAAATGGTTGTAAGTAATCAGCCGAATTTGTTTTCTTCATTTTTGGACACCCTGTATAATAAAATTTGAATGAATTTTACCTTTCTACCAGAAAGGTATGTTCATAAACTTCATTTAAGTGTTTCTTTTGAACAAACACCATTTATATACATTTTTGTCATACTGTCCAGAGAGAATATACAGTTTTTTTATGTGAAAATTGACACATTTTGATCACCCTGTATTTTCGTTTGACAATTAATTAACCCCTACAAATAATATATGACCGGAAGGGCCATGCCTTTGGCTTCTCAAATCTGGGGTTCAATATTTATATCAATGCACTATGTTTAAATTAGGAAGCATACAGTAAATTACATTTCATAGTAATATTCCTTTTGTTACACCCTATATATGTCCTAAGTCACCCTGTATACTGGAACAAACACTAGATATTCACAATCCTAGATATCTCAGCTTTCTAACAATGTATAATTTTGCACACTTTGGATTTATAATTTTTGAGTTATTAGGCTTAGAGCATTATCACATGTAATTTTTGTCAAATGTATGCATGTGACGCAATAGGGTCCCAACTTAATAAATGTGACCATAGGCCAATGTTGAAATGTTGCAATATACAACATTAAAAGGCCACAACCTTGCTAAAAATATTATAGTATATAATATACGTATATGTGCACTTTATTTGAGACAAACATATATTTGTAAGACCTTTTGATAAAAAAAATATGTGGAGAGGTTCTTCCTCGTATTTTCGTGTAATCACACTCCCGGATCCCCTCCTAATCCGAAAATAAGATTACTACTGCTGTATTACTTACTATCTGTGCCAGCTGTTATTAAATAGGTACATTAATATCACAATGGATATCACAATGAATATCATACAATGATCATAATGGTACTATGATCATTAGACTAACGTGCACTCCGTTTAAAGGACACGACGCATACCGTCTTTACTAGCGTGTAGGCCTATTCAGAATCAACGGTTGAACCAAAGAGACAAATCTAATTCATATCATGCCCGTACCAGCCACCATCATTGAAGTCATTGATTCTCATATTAACGGCCGTTTATATTGACAGATCTCCAAAAAACTACTCCGCCCATTTCCTTTGTAAGGATTTATGTCAATAAAACCAACGAGCGAAAAGTAAATACACCGAAATGACCCGGAACATGGTGAAGTGGTATAGCCATGGGTGAGGGATGTGCGTGTGTGTGTTGATTATAAAAGTTCTCATTAATGGGAAAGATTGGTTGTAACCAAAACAGGCAATATGTTCATTGTAGACTAACCAAATAAAGTCATTATCTAGTTTTTTTATCCTTTTTTTTTTTTTTTTTTTTTTTTAAAGAAGAAAACCGCATATTCCCTGCCCAAAAAAGTTAATTTGAAAAAATATCATGTTGATTAATGATTTTCTTTCCGAGATATCGACGATAATGTAAATTTTATTCCATAGAGCTGTGTATAAAAGCACATCTTCTCCACCCCACTGTCTTTTAATACAAGATTGTGCGACATTGGCGCTTTTCGGACACGTGCCATAGACATAAATGATTACTTTAAACGATTTAAAGTTTAACATGTATATTTATCGAAATGACCAAAATATGAGGGTCTAATTTTCGCTAGTAGGAACAAAATTCGGAGAAAAACTTTTTTTTCTAAATATCAAAAATATAATTTTAAACGTATTACACTCTAATGAGAACAAAAAAAGATTTTGAATGTAAGTTTTGCATACTTCCGTAAACCCCCTCTCCGAACGGCGCGGGGTCTAACATGATCTAAATAGTATTTAAAAAGATATTTTTGATTTTAAGACACGCGGAGTTGACACTAATGAACTTTACCAAACCTTTAAGGTTGAATTTAAGTTTTGCATACTTCCGTAAACTCCCCTCTCCGAACGGCGCGGGGTCTAACATGATCTAAATAGTATTTAAAAAGATATTTTTGATTTTAAGACACGCGGAGTTGACACTAATGAACTTTACCAAACCTGTAAGGTGAATTTAAGTTTTGCATACTTCCGTAAACCCCCCTCTCCGAACGGCGCGGGGTCTAACATGATCTAAATAGTATTTAAAAAGATATTTTTGATTTTAAGACACGCGGAGTTGACACTAATGAACTTTACCAAACCTGTAAGGTGAATTTAAGTTTTGCATACTTCCGTAAACCCCCCTCTCCGAACGGCGCGGGGTCTAACATGATCTAAATAGTATTTAAAAAGATATTTTTGATTTTAAGACACGCGGAGTTGACACTAATGAACTTTACCAAACCTGTAAGGTGAATTTAAGTTTTGCATACTTCCGTAAACCCCCCTCTCCGAACGGCGCGGGGTCTAACATGATCTAAATAGTATTTAAAAAGATATTTTTGATTGTAAAACACGCGGAGTTGACACTAATGAACTTTACCAAACCTTTAAGGTTGAATTTAAGTTTTGCATACTTCCGTAAACTCCCCTCTCCGAACGGCGCGGGGTCTAACATGATCTAAATAGTATTTAAAAAGACATTTTTGATTCTAAGACACGTGGAGTTGACACTAATGATCTTTACCAAATCGTTATGGTTGAATTTAAGTTTTGTAATCTTCCGTAACCCCCCCCCCCTCTTGATTCTAAGACACGTGGAGTTGATAGACACAATTTTTTAAAGAGATTTTGAATTCAAGTTATGTATACTTCAGCAAGCCCGCACCCTCTCCGTTCACCGCCGCGTGGAATTTACTGAAATAATCTTTTGAAAAGATTTTGAATTTAAGTTCTGCTAACTTCTGTACCCCCCCCCCCCTCCCCCCTCCCCCCCCCCCCCCCCCCCCCCCCCCCCCCCCCCCCCCCTTCCTGGTCTATTCGCCGCCGCCGCCACGTAGAGTTGACAGAAATAATATTTACAGAAGATTTTGAATTCAAGTTCTGCATACTTCCGCACCCGGCCCCTCCCCTCTCGCGTTCGCCGCCGCCGCCGCTTAACCTGGCACACAAATCCACGTCATCGATTCTGCTATAGTAATGGGCCGTATCGACTGCAGAGCCCACGGGAGGGATGTGCGTGTGTGTGTTGATTATAAAAGTTCTCCTTAATGGGAAAGATTGGTTGTAACCAAAACAGGCAATATGTTCATTGTAGACTAACCAAATAAAGTCATTATTCGCTCTATTCGCCGCCGCCGCGTGGAATTGACATAAATAATATGTTCAAAAGATTTTTAATTCAAGTTCTGCTTACTTCCATACCCTCCCGTAATTCAATTTCCGATTACTTCCACCCCCAGCCCCATTTCCACGCTCTATTCGCCGCCGCCGCGTGTAATTGACATAAATAATATGTATAATTCATAATTCAAAATTCAAAAACTTGAATTCAAAAGTCTTTTTTTTCTCATTAGAGCGTAATTCTTTCTAAATTATATTTTTGATATTTTAAAAAATAAGTTTTTCTCCGAATTTGTTCCTACAAGCGAAAATGAAACCCTTCCTTACCCCATGCCCGTACCAGCCACCATCATTGAAGTCATTGATTCTCATATTAACGGCCGTTTATATTGACAGATCTCCAAAAAACTACTCCGCCCATTTCCTTTGTAAGGATTTATGTCAATAAAACCAACGAGCGAAAAGTAAATACACCGAAATGACCCGGAACATGGTGAAGTGGTATAGCCATGATATATCAATCTAGGATTAGGCCGGTATAATGTGAGCAATTAATAGTAATATTGCCTTGCAGGTTAAATCATACGGAATAGCAAGTCATTTTCGTTTTTTATAAAAATCACACGCATAAATTGTTTATGAGAAGAACAAGGGCATGGTAACCGGTCGTAACGTCTCTAATAGAAAAAGTAAGAGAGCAGTTATTAATTCACAATAAAGATAACCTCTTATCTTGAATAAATTCTGTGGGTAATTCAACACCAGTAAATACATCAATATAATTACATAAATAACAAGAACCGTTTCAGATCATAGGGCATATATTAATTATGCATTTATATTAATGTTTAAAAATGAGTATAAGAAGATTGCATATACAGTAGGTCAACAATTATGTCATTCGAAATAAAATATTCAAACATGTATTATTATTGTTTTAATTACACAGACCTGTTGAACTGTCATCACAACGAATTCCATAACATGTTGAGTATTACACATTTTACACGTCAAAAATAATGTAGGGGTGAGTTTGTATGCTAATCTTTTTTAAAAGTCTAAAACACCAGCTGTATTAATTATGAAAAGAGGATTGCAAGGCTGCTATCTACCATCATGACCATAGATAGCTTGACTTATGTATACGTCTATTATTATGTAGGGCTAATTGTTTGTTTTATTTAACAGGCTTTGATGAGACGAAAGGTGATGTAAAGATGTACACTAATAAAAAGTCAGTACACGTACACTCTCATTTATCTGAGCAATATAATTTATAATATTATATAATTTATATATTTTACCTTTTTGAACATTGTTATGTCAGGAATTAATTTGACTGCCTTGTATTATTACATCAAGTATTCATTTGGGTTTATATATCTTTAATATATATTCAGAGGTATAGACCTTCCGGAATATTATCGCTACTCTGAGTTTCATGGACAATCCCATACGGTCATTTTGTCCAATCAACAGGCGAATAGATGCTTCTCTGATCGCAGATCTAGCACACATATGATAATGCGAATACACAATCAATGGTGTTTTTGATCAGCAATCAGAGCAGCATAATATTCCCGAAGTGGTCAGTACACATCAAAAGATAATCAGAGAGTGCTCAACTGAAAAAATCAAGAGCGTAATATAATTATTATTGACAACCATTTCTGGTTAGACTACGACATTTGAATAGAGTGCTCAATACCGTAAACGGTAGAGCGTATAAAAATTCAGAGGTATAGACCTTCCGGAATATTATCGCTACTCTGAGTTTCATGGACAATCCCATACGGTCATTTTGTCCAATCAACAGGCGAATAGATGCTTCTCTGATCGCAGATCTAGCACACATATGATAATGCGAATACACAATCAATGGTGTTTTTGATCAGCAATCAGAGCAGCATAATATTCCCGAAGTGGTCAGTACACATCAAAAGATAATCAGAGAGTGCTCAACTGAAAAAATCAGGAGCGTAATATAATTATTATTGACAACCATTTCTGGTTAGACTACGACATTTGAATAGAGTGCTCAATACCGTAAACGGTAGAGCGTATAAAAATTCAGAGGTATAGACCTTCCGGAATATTATCGCTACTCTGAGTTTCATGGACAATCCCATACGGTCATTTTGTCCAATCAACAGGCGAATAGATGCTTCTCTGATCGCAGATCTAGCACACATATGATAATGCGAATACACAATCAATGGTGTTTTTGATCAGCAATCAGAGCAGCATAATATTCCCGAAGTGGTCAGTACACATCAAAAGATAATCAGAGAGTGCTCAACTGAAAAAATCAGGAGCGTAATATAATTATTATTGATCTGCGATCAGAGAAGCATCTATTCGCCTGTTGATTGGACAAAATGACCGTATGGGATTGTCCATGAAACTCAGAGTAGCGATAATATTCCGGAAGGTCTATACCTCTGAATTTTTATACGCTCTACCGTTTACGGTATTGAGCACTCTATTCAAATGTCGTAGTCTAACCAGAAATGGTTGTCAATAATAATTATATTACGCTCCTGATTTTTTCAGTTGAGCACTCTCTGATTATCTTTTGATGTGTACTGACCACTTCGGGAATATTATGCTGCTCTGATTGCTGATCAAAAACACCATTGATTGTGTATTCGCATTATCATATGTGTGCTAGATCTGCGATCAGAGAAGCATCTATTCGCCTGTTGATTGGACAAAATGACCGTATGGGATTGTCCATGAAACTCAGAGTAGCGATAATATTCCGGAAGGTCTATACCTCTGAATTTTTATACGCTCTACCGTTTACGGTATTGAGCACTCTATTCAAATGTCGTAGTCTAACCAGAAATGGTTGTCAATAATAATTATCTTTAATATATATAATAAATAAACGATTTGTTTATATCAAGACGAACATTTAAAAGTGGTGTCATTTTTATTTAACGGGATGATTCAATTTTTAGATTAGGAGGTAGTGTGATTAATATTATGAAAATAATATGATGAACCCCTCCGCATATCTTTTTATCAAAAGGTCTTAAAACTATATGTATGGTCTCAAATATACTGTATGTATATTATATACGATAATTATTTTAGCTAGATTGTGGCCTTTTAATGTTGTTTATTGCAACATTTTAACATTGGCCTATACAAAATACATTAGACGCAAAATAAAAAGGGATTTTGTGTACAGCTAAGGTTAGTGACGTTGATTGTGGATAGCAACGCCACCATGAAAATACGTTGATTTTTCCGTATAGTCAATGGATCGATGACATATTACAGCAATGCACTATATTCAGCGAAATTATTTAAAAAAATAACCGGTTGAGATTAATTATTTCTTTTAAATATTGCACTACAACAAATTTCTTACCCCTAGTGATTCTTGATAATAATTATAAGATTCAATGAACTTGTTTTGGTTACTTTGACATCGTGAGCAAGAGGGGGTGCCACGCTAAACCAAACCAACTTTAGATAAAAAGTTAACCGAATTTCGAAATCCTCCATAGGGTGAGGAACATATTACTCTTACATCTAGACAATGGAGAATAAAGAATGGGGCGCCAAAACGTAACGCGAGTTACCGTGGAATCGCCCATGTCATCAAGCCTTTCATTGTAATGTAATGTCAATGGGAACCACAAGACACTGGTGACAGAAATAAGTGGTCATGTGATAAAAGTGAAGCATGCTGGTGTTGCTCCCCCAACAAATCTTCTTTGACACTACTGCGTCATCACTGCTTTTGCCTGTACGAAGCTCCAAAGGAGCCATGTCACTACCGCACTTCATGATTAGGCGGCCTTTTTCATAACAATGCTATATCATATACAAATGATACATGCTGACTGTTAATCATATGATATGACGTTAAATCGGATCTGTAAAGGCGATAATAGTTAAGTTATTAAAACTTACCATAAAAAGACGAAATTATACATAATGCGCAAACAAATAAATAAATGCATTTGAATTCAGCCATTGTCAAGATCGGTTCAGGATATTTGCTACAACAATAGCATAAAAACAATAACACTACAGACTATATACGTTTCCATTCATGTTTGTAAACCAGTTCAATGTACAAACTGTATTGCACTTGGTTATCATGTTATGGTGTGAACTGTTCAGACATTGGACTTTAGTCATAAACATTTTGCATTTAAGCCACGTGTACGGTGTAGGAAAACTGGTTCCCAAACATGTAAACATGGTGGGTATCAAGTTATTTTGACCACCATATTAAAACGTTTATGGCACGTAGTATTTTGCACAATGAAAGAGAAAAACCTGGTTTTCGGCGATAAACACTGTTTTCGATCGATAAACCTGTTTTTTGCGAAGAAAAAAATGGATTATCGAATTCGACAAGGAAGGTTTTTGATACGGCCAATAAATCTGGTTATTCAAAAGATTGCTTATCGAATTTGATGAACCAAGTTTTTGGAATCGAAAACAAGGTTTTAGATAAACCAGGTTGACCGATAAACCCTGATTTTTCGATCGAAAACATAGCTTTAGTCAAAAACATTGCTTAACGAATTTGACAAACAGGTTTCTCGAATTTGACAACCAGGTTTATCAAATTGAAAAACCAGGTTTATCTGTTCGAAAAGCTAAGTTTTTGATAAACCTTGTTTGTTTGTTTGTTTATATGTACTAAAACATGTTAATACCAAAATTATTATTATTAGTTCATTCATGTATTGTTTTTATTTCGTCTATTTCTGATGTTAATTTATCATTCATAAAGACAAAATAAATGTCATCCTCAGTGTGTCTTTATCTTTAATTTGTCATTGTTGTATTTTTGTTGCATAATAAAATCGAAATAAATGGCATATTTATTGTAATACTAATTGCAATTAATGTAAACTGCGCCAATAAAGTATCGAAACACTTACAAATGGTCAGATTTATCAGAACCTGAATTAGTATGCAAAAACATAATTAAATAATTCGATTCACAGTTATCTTCTGCGCATTTTGACACCTCTTTTGTTGCGCTATGATGTTGTTTGGCGGATTTATGGGCACTTGAGTGGCTTAAAGTCGAATTCTAAAGTTGCAAAAGCCCCCTATTCCAGCAACGAATAAGATCATCATTATTTTTGCCCGCCTTTTTTAAATGATGTGTATGTCGCGTGTTGGATAAATCGATTGCAATGAATATCAGCATTAATTTTCAATAACAAAACGAAGGGTCAGAGATGGGAGGCATAAATCAATAATTAATCAATCATTAATTGTCATGGTTAAGTAAACAGAACAAATTGGTGTCTTTTGTCTTAATTTTGTCTGTGTGTGATGCTTTGTGCAAGTTCCTTTCTGGAATTGGGGTGAATAGGAGCTTTTGCAACTTTAGAATTCGACTTTAAGCCACTCACGTGCCCATAAATCCGCCAAACAACATCATAGCGCAACAAAAGAGGTGTCAAAATGCGCAGAAGATAACTGTGAATCGAATTATTTAATTATTTGTTTGCATACTAATTCAGGTTCTGATAAATCTGACCATTTATAAGTGTTTCGATACTTTATTGGCGCAGTTTATAATTTCTAAACGCGTGTTGCCTGTGCGTGACGCGTCGTAAACAACTTGCTGTCGCCTGCATGAGGGAGTTGTAAAATAAGTATACTATTACTAGCGGGGTACGCAGCGTACCCGCTAGATGGTCAAGCATAACCAGTGATTCTCGGCCCGGGTTCTCGACTTGTTTGAGCTGCGAATGAAATAAATGTAATAAGTTGCACACACTTTCTCCCAGATATAAAGACCTCACCAAAAGTAACTAAGCCATTGTACATGAACCTGTAACTTCGAGTGTGCACCACGCGCTTTGTTTTGATTCGATGTTCACGCAGCACAGGTCTTACTGCAGGTGATACAAGGTGTATCAGAAAGAACTGTACCGAGGCAATATGATTTATTACGGTATGAATTCGATTGATATTGTTCAAAACGTTTTCACATTTATCTTGCACAAACGCCCAGCTTTCATAAGAATTTTAAATTTTGAAAATCGGACATTTCTGATGGAAAATACAGACTTTCTGGTAAAGATGGTAGATTTCAATTTTGGTCGAAATGATCAATTTAAAAATCTGTGAAAATACTAACCCTACCTGAGATATCCATCTGTCCATATAGGACAGGGTTTATTTTGGTCGCCATATCTCACCTTTTCACATCACTTGTATAACTACAGGGTGACCCAAAAAATGTTAACACTCCGGGCACAAAAGATATCTTAAAAAGACAGGAACACACGGGTCTAATCTTGATGTATTATGAAAGCTGAGTATATAAGCTTTCCTTTGCATTTTATTGCGTTCCAATTGGTTATTTAGAACGGGAGATATGCTTATGTAGCCTTGGGCCATTTTTTCATCGAAAAAGTGCCACGCCAGCTGGCACAGACAGACTTTACCGTGCACATTTGCGGCATTGAGGATGGTTAAAGTTAATCAAATCATACATGGAAAATTTTGAAAAAAGAAAAAAATAGAAAACAAAATTCTGTTAACCCTAACCTCCTAAGTCACATTTTGAAGAATTTTTTTTTCAACGACAAAAACGTGGACAAAAAGAGTGGCGCCGCCACCGAGGCTAAAACCCACAACCTATCGGTTGCCAGACGAACGCTCTACCCATACTCAGGCCAGTGTATTGTCCCGACTATGTAGCCTGGGGTCATGTTAACTTGGTCGGAGAACTTCGGAGTAAAGTTGTATTAAGTACCGACCGTGGGACAGCAGTGGTGGCACTACAGCGGAGCAAGAGGGGAAAATAGAGCATTTTGGCATAAAAAGGCAATTTTTTTACTAACATAGGTTAAAATAGACCAAATGTTGACAACTTAAGCATAAAACTGCTAAATTTTGCCCGCAAGCGCGCATTTTCATACCAAATTAGTTAGTATTAGACCGATACCACACAAAAAGGTGCGCGCTTCGATGAAATAATGGCCATCGCACTCGCAGGGGGCCTATGAGTAAATATCGAAAATAAACATAGCACACCGTACCAATTTTATGTTGTGCATTTCATTTCTATTTGATCCTGGATTCCAGATTCTTTCCTACACTGCAAATTTTTTAAGTGTTAGTACACTAACACCTTTTTGTCCCAAAAATACAAGGGCATACAACGCATGTATGTTATGTGTTGGTGTCACGAAAACAAGCGCTTGCAACGCGTAAAAACTAACACATAGTTGTCCCAAATAAACAAACACATACAACGCTTGCACATTCTAAGTGTTAGTACATTAACACTTACACATTAAAAGTGTTAGTATACTCGCACATAAGCACTAACACATAGTTGTCCCAAAAAAACAATCACATACAACGCATGCACATTTTAAGTGTTAGTACACTAACACTTATGCACTAACACATAGTTGTCCCAAAAAAACAATCGCATACAACGCATGCACATTTTAAGTGTTAATACACTAACACTTACACATTAAAAGTGTTAGTATACTCTCACATATACACTAACACATAGTTGTCCCAAAAAACCAATCGCATACAACGCATGCACATTTTAAGTGTTAGTACACTGACACTTACACATTAAAAGTGTTAGTATACTCTCACATATGCACTAACACATAGTATACTGTTACATAAACACTAACACGTCAAGTTGTTTTAATACGATATACTAAGCATCTACTTTCCGTGGTGTTATTTTAGATATTTTAGAAAACTATGTATTTGTATTTAAACACATAAGGCGCGTATTAATTAACGCTTATTTACAACAATCAGTTTAACCATTTGATGACACAATTGTTATTTGAAACAATCGGTTTAACTATTTGTCAACATACAGGTAGAACTTTGTTCAACGGATTAATCGTTACACTATTGCATGGACAATTAGGGTATAGGTCCTAAAGGCTTAGTTTAGACTGAAATGAAAACATTGTGTAAGTTAAGTTTTGCTAGTAATAGGCTTAAATGAAGTGGCAAATCATGTATTTTAACCAAATTAGTCGATTATACCCGCCCCACCGGTCACCCCACCCCACCTCCTGATCAAAGACTACTCTCTTAAATCAAAAGATTGAAAAGTCAATCTTTAAGATTGTGCTTAGGGAAGGATCTTAAAAGATTAAAAATTATCAATCTAATAAATTGAAATGACATTTTTAATATTTTAAGATCCTTCTCTATAAGTACAATCTTAAAGATTGACTGTCAATCTTTTGATTTAAAGGAATACTGAGAGATGTTTTAGATTTTAGATTAACTTCGATATTAAAGATAATCATCAACATAGCCCAAATCCAAAATTTCATTCAATTCCGACATCGCTTTCATGCTCAAATAAGCAAATAACGGCACTTCCGGGTTGAGATTTGCCGCGAATGTCCGCGAGTAAAACGACAGCATATCTTCCAAATTCTGCACTTATTCCGTCCGAGCCGTGGATGGAATATTTGAAACAACGTTTGTTGCACAAAGACGGCTGATTTCTCTTAATTCTTACAGGTCATGCAGGTGGAAGTTCATATATGTAATACAATTATAAAAATGTACAAATCCCAGATTTTATCATAAAATAATATGATTGAGGGCGCTGCCTCCAGCACATCACTTCATATTCCTTTAAGAGAGTAGGCCTGACCCCCTAGCCCATCCCCTTTTAGTGAAGACACACTGGCCGGTACGCCACTGTAATACCGTAAGGATAAACAAAATGACTATATATTTTAAACAGTCGGATATATTCGACTAAAAGTATCAACATCAGTCGGTAATTCGACTAAAAGTATCAACTACAGGTTGAATTGAAAACTGTTTCGTGGAAAGGTATAGGCATTTGTATTTCCAAACACATAAAGCGCGTGTTAATTAACTCATATTTAGCCTATACATACACACCCCTTCGAACCGTTTGATGAGAAAATGTTTACAGTAGGTTCAACTATTTGTAGAACTTTGTTAAACGGTTAAACCGTTGAATCGTTGCATGGAAAATTAGGCATCTGTATTCAAACACATAAAATCGCTTGTTAATTGACGCATATTTACAAACAATTAGTTGAACCGTCTGACGACAAAATGATTATTTTAAACAGTCGGTACAACTATTTGTCAACATACAGGTAGAACTTTGTTAAACGGTTTATCCGTTGCACTGTTGCGTGGAGAATTATGCATATGTATGTAAACACATAAAGCGCGTGTTAATTAACGCATATTTACACACAATCAGTTGAACCGTTTGATGACAAAATATTTATTTTAAACAATCGGTTCAACTAGTTGTCAACATACAGGTAGAAATGTTTTAAACGGTTTATCCGTTGAACTGTTGCATGGAAAACTAGGCATTTGTATTTAAACACATAAAGCGCGTGTTAATTAACGCATATCTACAAACAACCACATGAACCGTTTGATGACAAAATGGTTATTTTAAACAATCGGTTCAACTATTTGTCAACAATCAGGTATAATTTTTTTAAACGGTTTATCCGTTGCACTATTGCATGGACAATTAGGCGTTTGTATTCAAACACTTCAAGCGCGTGTTTATTAACGCATATTTAGAACCAATCAATTGAACTGATTGCTGTCATATATTAACTATTAGAAATTATACGGTTTATCCGTTTTGGATAATTCAATTTTGCAAACAAGCACATAAAACGGTGTTACTGATAGTTAACAAACACTATTTTAGAAACAATTGGTTAATACATTTGTATACAAATGCTTTAACCCGTTGAAATATGTAGAAGCATTTGTATACAAATGCTTTAACCCGTTGCACAATTTAGAGTGTAGTTTAAAAAAAATCATGACCGAAAAATCACTCCCAAATATCACTCTTTGAATTCTAACTTAAAAGTAAATAAGCTTACTGTTAGTCCAATTTTCTCTCTGCGTGACAACATATTAATTTTGAAAGTTATCCCTGGCCTGGTAGAGAGGTTTCATAATTTTCAGTATCTGCCGTTTTGATTTTTTTTTACGCCGAAGAAATGAAAGTTTGTTTTCATTCATCAACCACAGCGTAGCATCTACGGTTACGGTCATTCCGCGATCAGGAAATTTGTGGTATCAAAAAACGTATTTACCGCGATATCGTAACATGGTAAAAATAACACGCTGAGAACCGTGTGGAACAAAATATAATAATGATTATGCATTTCGTCATTCCATTTCAATAATTTCCGTCCACACGGTCACTACTCCGACCTTTAACAAGACTAATCGCTACTCCGACCTTACTCCGACAATGAAATTACCTCCGACCCAATTTACGCCCGTCTGAACCCAACCATTGATGATTTAATATGCTGCTTGCACATAATTCAAATCCTGGCTGACTGATATTAGTAAAGTGCTCAACAAAAGAAAGTCGTACACTTTGTTTAGGTCATTTAAAGTAACTCGCGATTATTTTTTTTAACAAACAAACTAGATAGACATTTGGATAAATCTTTTAGGCACATTTTGATACCAAACATAACACCTAACAACAAAGATAAACCATGATTAGCATCATTTATAGAAAATTAGTCACTTTTCAAAAGTCACATTTTCAATACACTACGCGGAAGAAAACACCAATTGTTAACAAGCACATAATGCCCTTTATGTTCGGAATCAAATATCCCGCTCACTAAGTGTACACCCAGCGCAAGGTAGTGTACACGGCTGCACTGTGTGATCGATTGCCCGCCGGTCAGGCTGGTTAATAACAATGTCACACACGGGTGAACCTCGCACACACACATTTTCCTCCCGTGTAGTAATTGAAAATGTGACTTTTGAAAAGTGACTAATTTTCTTTAAATGGCGCTAATCATGGTTTATCTTTGTTGCCAGGTGTTATATTTGGTATCAAAATGTGCCTAAAAGATTCATCCAAATGTCTATCTAGCCTGTTTGGTAAAAAAACAATCAAAAGTTACTTTAATTGACCTAAACAAAGTGTACGACTTTCTTTTGTTGAGCACTTTACACAAAGGGTGTTTCAGTGCAGTGTGTCTGAAGTTTTAGTCCTCCACGCCAATGTATGTGATATCTAGAAATGCTACTGTTTGTTGTGGCCAAAGGCAAAACACAAACATTTTAAGATGACCAATTAAGAGGATAAAATGGTGAGTGAATTTGTTAAAGTACTTTGTTTTGTCTGTAACCTTTTGTCCATATACCCTTCTGCAATTGTCCGATATTCGTATGGAGGTTACATAAGTTGTACTGGATTTTGAGTGTTTGGGTACTTCACGCATTTGAGATTGTTGTGAAATTAAGTACATTTACAGTATATACTTGATCTTTCACAAACTATTATTTGCAGCAACTGGTTTGATATAAAGTATAAAATAATATTAACATGGGCATGGGGGAGTATGCGCCTTATTAAATTACTTTTAAGTAAAACACTTCATATAGCCTATAATATATATACACACAAAATGCATAATATGGGGACACTTTTAACACATAGTCTTTATTTTCGAAAAACTACATAATTTATAGGTCAATAAATGCGTATGTGTTGTTTCGAGAGAAATTAGACAAATCAATGCACGCGCGCTGATGTTGATGTGTGAATAATGGCACGACCCCGAAGGGGGAGTGCTATTGTGAGCATATCAACATTTGCGCAAGTGCATTGATTTTTCTAATTTTTCGAGAAACAAAACATACGCATGCATTGACCTAATTCATACACGACACTATACAAATAAAAAATCACAATTTAAGCATAATTTTGATCTATGTAAAACGAATAAAAACACTTTAACAAGTTTGCTAACACCCGCAGTGAAAATCGGCGAACCCGCGAATCTTGAACAACGAATCAAAACAAAACGCGCACTGCGTGATTTGAACGGCGCACACGCGGAGTGCAGTGGACACTTTCAATGTACTCCGCGTATTTGTAATTCCTGCTTCCTGATTGGTTCAACACTACATAGAGTGTATGAATGTCCGATAGTCGTATGGAGGGTTACATACACAGAAATAAAACTAAATACTGAATTTTACTGAAACGGTAACATTTATTTCCTGTTCCTTGCGTATCAGCTAGAGACATTTGTTTAAACATATTAACAGTCAATGAGATAATATAAATAACAAATTGAATGCTTACTTTAGGGAGCAGTTCCATTTGTACGCGATAAAAATTGCGAGAATGTTCCGGGCCCCGATGAGTTTTTTTATCAGGCCCCGATGAGATTTTTAGCGCGTACAGTTGCGAGTAGCAAAGGATTATTTATCGAGTAGCGTATTACCGCTTGTTTAAATATAACGAAAGATAAGTGGTCGGTATGTAAATAGAGCTTCGGGTTATTTATTCTAGTTGTAAGGTACAAATTCAGCATTTCATGTTTTTAGAGATAATGTTATTGATTATGGATGTTTAACGTAAATTGTATTATCCTCGTGTATTTGCTAAACAATGTCCCGCTCTATTTGCTAAACATACCCCAGGGTATGGCAGAGGCCTCGTATCGGGCCCCGATGTCTATTTTATCGGGCCTGATGACTATTTTATCGCGTATCAACTTGAAAAACATCGGGTCCAAAACATATCAGGCCCCGATACAGTCGCGATAAATGTATCGCGTATAAATGGAACTGCTCCCTTATATGGATGACGTTACAGCTATAATTGTTCAGCCCAGCCCTCGAAGTAAGGGGGTTGGCATTTTCTTAGGTAGGGGCGGTCCAGGGGGGTGGGCGGTCATAGTTTTTTTACACAGAAATTGTAATTATAGTACTGAAAAAAGTACGTATGTGCGTAAACCCAGAAGTGCGTACCGGGCGCTTTCAAGAAATAACCGCGCGTTAATCGTGAAATCGTGCTGCACTTTAACAAGACTAGGCACGCCTAGTAGAGCTGGTCGGATATTTGAATGTTAAAAAATATTTTTGTATTGTAATATGGCAGAATATAATGAATATAAATTAGCCAAACGTCAGAATTTTATGACGTTTGCCTGATTAAATATTCATCACCGGCGTGGAGTGGTGTTGAATAGAGAACCCCTCAAAGGGGGGTGGGGGGTTGCCATACTCATCGGGCTAATTGCACGCCAAATTAGCCACCATTGGGCTAATTTCACGCCAAATCAGCCACCATAGGCAACATATGGAGCGTAAAGGCCGTGAGTCAGTGAGTCAGTCAGTAAGTCAGTCAGTGAGTCAGTCAGTGAGTCAGTCAGTCACGGATGCAACTTTTGGGTGACCGTGTATGACTATAATAAGCTGATAGTCGTGTACGACCAGCAAAAATGTAATACCTGTCACTGGCACTTAAGTTGGCGCATTTCATGCATCTGGACGCAGCTCTGCGAACAACAACAAAACACGTTTGTGTGAAATAGCTTAAAATGTCGGCCATACCATTATGACAGTAACTACACTCTCAGAACAAAGGTTAAAATCTTTAACCATGTTGGTTAAAATTTTAACCAACGGAAGGTTACCAGGTGAACCACACAATTGGTTGGTTAAAACTGTAACCAACAGCTGTTGGTTAAACTTTAACCTGTGGTTGGTTACAAATTTTAATCATTTGTTGGTTAATATGTTTTGACCAACAGTGGTTGGTTAAACTTTAACCTGTGGTTGGTTACAATTTTTAATCATTTGTTGGTTAATATGTTTTAACCAACAGTAGAAAAAATGTTGGTTAAACTTCTTTTTTCTTTTTTTTTGCTAAACTTTAACCCATACAACATTACAATATTGATGTTTCATTGGCCCGATCATTGAAATTTGAAACTAAGAAAAACGCAATTTTTACACAAAAAAAGAAGAAGAAAAAAAAATTCAAGGGGGGTGCGTTCGCACCCAACGCACCCCCCCCCCCCCCCCCCCCCATCTGACGGCCCTGCTATTACCTGAGACGAATGTTCGTCTCAGCGATTACTGAATAAAGCTGTATATCATTTAATCCGTCAATAGCGGATCTTGAGCTAGGTTAATTCCAGGCTGTATATTCAATCACTAGGCGATATTTGCCCTGCGATGCAGCCTTAAAACTAGTCCGCCGCAGATACGCGGGTTCATCGCAGGTTACGCTTGGACGCTGGTTTACCGCAGGTCGCCACATGGGATGGCAGCCGCGCCAGCGCCATGTGGCAAAATAGGAGAACGTCAGCCTGACGCAATGGCAGTTGAATACTTGATAAGGCCAAACAAAGAAGAAGGTCTGTCTCAGAAGCCCGCCCGCATTGGTATGTGAAATGAGCTACGGCGCGTAGATCTATGCGCTGGGGGCTAAAAAACTTTTTTGTATTATTTTTTGGGTTGTTTTTTTATTGTTTTTGATTTCTTTTTTGATTTTTAAAAAAAAGTTTAAAAAAAGTTCTCCGTAAGCTTGGATAAGCAACAACAACAAAAATTGCAACAAAAAAAAGAAAATCGCATACCTCATAGCCTATTTTCTAAAAAATAAAAAATAAATCGCACAGCACTTAGCTTTTTTGCACAATATTCCTGAGACAGACCTTCTTTGTTTGACCTAATGAACCGCAACGCACGGTAAATAACGTCTAGTGTGAACGGAGCTTTACATCAAGGATAAACCAGAAAATCACACGATGAAAATGGCACATGCTGAGTGTTGCTCTATAGAGACCTGCTCGTGCTAAATCTGAAGAGCAGACGTTGGTGGCGGGCTTCTAGAGACCCAACTTTATGTAATCATCATCATCATCCTTACAGCAACAACACAGACAACCAACTATTGCAAAGACGACTATGAGGCAGCCTGCAGCTATCAAGAATATCACCCAGCCTCTGTACAGGAATAGAGAGGAAATCGTTTGATTTTGATTAATTGGAGAGTAGATTTAGAAATCTAAGTTGTATTCTAAACAAAAAATGTACCTTAATGATGGCCAGATTAGTGTAAATATGTCAGTGGCGTATCCAAAGGGGGCACCTCGTTCCTTGACTATCGTTCGATTGAATTGCTCCCATTCGGAAAGTGATTTTGGTCCATTTCTATCCTATTTGAACGTCATTCGGGGGAATCGAAACCAATAATTAGTAAAAACAACAACATTTTTTAGACGATACGTGCATGTTTTCAAGGGACAGATAATCGGCCACAATGATGTCAAGTCATTCGGATGAATGTAGGTCCTGTCCCCACACCTGAAAAATCCTGAACACGCCACTAGACTGGGTCCCCCGCGTCCCTCTATATGGCCGCCATCTTTAAAAATTGCGGACCAAATAAAATTATAGGGACTGGGAAAATAGTACGTCCAAAAAGGGGAGTTTTCACGTGGAATACCACGTGAACTTTGCATATGAATATGCATACCAATACCGAGCATGCGCATTTGTACACAGCAACAACAGAAGTAACACCCGATTGGTCTAATTCCAAGGCAGTGCATCGAACGATCGCACGCTGCACCACGGGGAGCCATGATCGTGCGCCCTATCGCGTCACGCGGTGTACAAAGCCGCACTACCGGCGCACTGTGGCGTGATGTTGCGTGAATAAGCTCATATTTATTCACGAGTTTATCAGCGCACACTTTTGGAACTGTATTATCCAGTCTTCACATTTGAGCACCCTCGCAGGGGTCGTGTGGAAAAGTGGGAAGACAGGGTGATCGAGTATAGACACGCCACTGTCTAAGATGCGATGTAATTTCTTAGAATAGAGAGCCCAGGCCCTGTCGCGTATTTTTTCGTAACTTCCTTACGCGGTCGAACTGGTGTTCACCGGGAAAAATACCATATTAGCCTCCTCAGACAAGTGACACGCCATTGCGCTATATGATAGTCAAAATGAGGATCAGCCGATTCCGGAGCGTGTGCCAGGAGCATTTCTTGCCGACATGTTGTCATAAAAATCAACATGTTGCTTGTATATTTGTGTATTCAGGGTTCTCGGCTCATTGTACATTGCGAAAGTTGCTTTCGGAAAGTCATCCCCCCTCAACAACAAAAAACGCATCTCACATCTTGGTTTTCAGACCACCGTACCGGGGGGGAAATATATATCTTTTGTTGCCTTTAACCCGGTGAAGCGCAGACAACGTGCGTCTTTTCCTAATATAAATACTTATACTAAGTGAAAATACACGTATGAGCAAGGAGTTATTATACGTAGTAAATTATATACCGCATACATAGATTCCTGTCATTTGATAGGTTAAAAGTGAGGCCGGGATAATCAAGCTATGCCTTTAATTTCAATATGACGTCATGAAAAATAATTATGCCCGGGCATAGTCTTTTTAATGACATCACACCCCATGGTTCACGAGTCAAGCGATACGCAAACCGCGGCCCGTTTTAAACACCCGAATCTCCCGGGCCCCGATTGACTAAACGTATAATAAGACGTATAATAAGTATAATTATTTACGCGGTGCTTGACAGCTGACCTTTGACTTTTCGCGTTTATTCGTCTGTCTGCTGCGTGAAGTTTTGTTTACCATTTTACATGATCAGTTTTCGTGCTGTTGTACCGTTTTAAGAAATGACTAAAAAGCAAATAACTCTGGTTGCGCTTGTTGACGAAGAAGATATCAAAGAAATCATGGACTCAGCTAGCCTAAATGCAATACCGGTATGTCAAGTAAAATACGCTGTGAGAATCGCTACCTCTAGCAGTTTAGCGGTAAGAATTACACAGTGACAAACCTTCGAAATTCGGAAATCGATATTTTTGTCCGATTCTACTTTTTCCTAGGCAACAGAACAGAGAATGGTTTGGTCTCGTGTACCTTCATTTCATGGAACTTTGGTTGGCCTAAGGTGAATTAGTCTATAGGAAATGTTCTTTTTACCAATCAAATTACCACAATCTATTTGGTATAAATCAATCTGCTTTCATTCGGGTCACAGTTCAAATTATAGGTCCGCGAGCCGCGGTGATCTCGAAACCAGACTATACCCCTCAGCTGACGCCTCGGGGCAAAGTCTGGTTTTTGAGATCACCTTGTGCCTATAATTTGAACCATGCCCCTCATTGCAGTCAATATTTGTATACTATAGTTATACTATAATGACTCCTTGGTATGAGTAGCTGCCACATACAAAATACTTTCGGCGACTCAAAAAGCTTTTAAGTTTTAGGATGAAATAATTTCAGGTTGTAATATTAGGCCTATAATATGATATTTGGAATTTTTGAATGGGTTATCGGATATGCGTAAAACCAATATAATATGAAATATTTTGAAAATTACCTAAAAAAATTACCAAAAATATTTCCCGATAGCGTATTGACGCCCGACCGATCGACTATGTGACCTGAGAGGTTCGTTTGACCGTAGAACTAGAAGTGGGTTTTATTACGTCACCTAAACATGCTAAAAGGCAGGTTTCGCGGGCCAATGTGCCCACCGATCTGAGGCAACAGCAGACAGGAGACAACATTATATATAGTCTGCTATTGAAAGCCCAACAAAGTGTCACTAATTTGAGGAACTCACTCTAAAGTTTCTGATCCTAAAGCTTCTGATCCCGT
Source organism: Ophiura sarsii (assembly GCA_035610835.1). NCBI lineage: Eukaryota > Metazoa > Echinodermata > Ophiuroidea > Amphilepidida > Ophiuridae > Ophiura > Ophiura sarsii. The sequence goes on along the minus strand of CM069456.1, from coordinate 42,934,963 downwards.
ACAACAGCTATCCTCGCCATCTTTCTTACAGCAAACTACTTTATCTGAATCGTCACTGTCTCTGGGGCATGATAGGAAATCCCAGGCTATATCACAGGTCTCGGCATCTTTAGCTGAAATTTATCAGAATAAATACCACGGGTTCAAACAGGGTTAACACCATTTAAAACTGATATAGATTCGATTAAACCTGGTTTTGATCTTTTAAGTTTTTAGTCATACATGAATACAGTGAATGACATCATTATTTGGACCATCTCAATTCAGTATTTTAATAGATTGAGGTAAACGTATCACGGAAAACGTACATAAGGTATATGCATACCTTTCCAGATAGTACCAAAGCATTTGTTTAAAGTGGTTCTATTGGCCGTGTCATCAAATACGGTATGTTTGATATGACGATTCTGGAACTGAAACTTTTATTTCAATCGGGCATTTGGTTGCCGAGATATGTTAGGTCAAAGAAGCATGAAACCAACGTCCTTGGCCACAACTTTCTCTTTCTTTTCTTTATTTTGATCAATTCCAGTTGCAAGGTAATTTCCTAAGTATGAGTACTTATGTGTGCATAACATTATGCAAAGTAAAGTTTGTGGACAGATGAGATGAGATGAGGATGTGACTTGGTACATGGGTAGTACACTTGGTGAGCTTAAAACGTACGTTGGTTTTGGCTAATTTTCATTTGCATAATTAATTAGGCCGTAGGTCCTAATTTATAATAATATATTTGATAAATATATATATACTTATTAATGTTCTTTGACAATGATAGTGACATTTGATGTAAATGCTCCCAATGAGTCTTCAAAAATTGGCAAAATTTTAAACACGATTTTCTCAAAATACTGTTTTTGTGATATGTCATTATTTCTAAACAGCGACGATATGCTATGACTTTAAATCGGAAAACGTAATTATAAGATCTGCAAAGGCGACAATAGTAAAGTTATTACAATTACAAAAGGCGACAATAGTAAAGTTATTACAATTACAAAAGGCGACAATAGTAAAGTTATTGCAATTTTTTTCAGCCAGGTCCGTAATGAACCATTATATACCCTGCCCAAGTTCGTTACAGCGTCAAACGATCTTTACAGATCAGTGACCGCACTACTGTGCATTAGACTTTTGTAGTCTGTAGTAGACAAGGGGCAGTCTCTACGTTATTCCATTGGTCTAAAGGCAGTCCTTTGGAGGTTCTATTAGAACCAAATTTATATATAGTAGGCCGGTGGCAACCTACGTGTTCAGTGGAAGCGGCAATCCATCTGAACGGCTCTTTTCAGAGCCACCAATTCTTTCACAAGTAGGAAAGGGCACCTACTCTCAAATCATCGGGCAAGGGGCAGCCCAAATGATGATAACAAGAGAATTGGCAATCTCTATGTTTTGTTTAATATTATAATAATTTGGTCCTGAAGAAGTCAGAGCTAATCCTGACGAAAGCTTGACAGATTAAAACTCGTCCGACGGCGAACCCGTTAAACTTTTAACTTATATTATTACAACTTACCGTAAAAAGACGAAATTATAGATAATGTGCAAAACAGTAAATAAATGCATTTGAATTCAGCCATTGTCAAGATCGGTTGAGGATATTTGCTACAACAATAGCATGAAAACAATAACACTACAGCCTCTATACGTTTCCATTCGTGTTTGTAAACCTGTTTGTAAAATACTTTACAAACTATATTGAACTTGGTTTAATAGCGTGAAATGTTCAGACATTGGACTTTAGACGTAGGCCTAAACATTTTGCATTTAAGCCAAGTGTAGGAAAGCTGGTTCCCAAACATGTAATCTCCCATCAAGTTATTTTGACCACCATATTAAAACGTTTATGGCATTTAGTATTTTGCACAATGAAAGAGAAAAAACCTGGTTTTCGGCGATAACAAAAAAAATCGATCGATAAACCTTGGTTTTGAAGAAAAAAAATGGATTATCGAAATACATAATGAAGGCTTTTGATACGGCCAATAAATCTGGTTATTCAAAAACATTGCTTATCGAATTTGATGAACCAAGTTTTTGGAATTAAAATAAAAGTTTATCGATTCGAACGCAAGGTTTTAGATAAACTAGATTGACCGATTAACCTGATTTTTCGATCGAAAACCTAGCTTAAGTCAAAAACCTTGCTTAACGAATTTGATCGAATTAAAAAAACAGGTTTATCGGTTCGAAAAGCAAAGTGTTTGATAAACCTTGTTTATTTGTACTAAAACATTTGTATACCAATAAAACACATTCCTAGAGAAGTGTTTTTCGATAATTTTGGTGCAATTTCGGCACATTTTACCGTAAACTGATTTTGAGCACAAAAAAAAGTGTGGGTGTTTTTTTGGTTAATTTTCTTTTTGAAAAAAAAGAAAAAAGTAGTGAAATCTGATACAAAAAAATGGATTCTCCGACAAATATCGTTTCCAAATGTATACTTATATACGCAAACACAGTTAATATTGCAAAAGTGACAGCCCCCTTAATAATTGAATCTTGTTGATAATTCCAAAAGATGTATGAATGAGGAACGCTTTTGCGTTCGCCCGAAGAATAGAGTTGGTTTGTCTCGTCGGCTTATTTACCGGGTTCGAGTGATATCATTTCACCGTCCAATGGAAATTCTTCAATGGTGTACACGTCATCACCAACAGAAAACTCATCAGCGTAATTTCCTTTCAGCTGCTTCAGAACCACCCTGGTCCGGGGTGGTATAGTGATGACATGCTCAACTGTCTTCCCTTCTTCGTAAGTGCTGGAGTCAGTGGTCTAATGGTAGCAAAAACCATATTAGATAATTTGAGTTACTCGAAAAAAGAAGATTTTAAGGTCTTCCCACGATTCATAGCGTGAACGCCAGCCAACTAAGCTTTTTTCACACAATGCATTTGTCGAGCTCCCAAGTTTTAGAAATAAGAAAAAGGAACACTGATACCTAATTTATTCATTGATGTAAACTAGAACCTAAGACTAAGAGCTCCAACGATGAACGCGCTACACTCTCAGAACAAAGGTTAAAATCGTTAACCATGTTGGTTAAAATGTTAACCAACGGGAGGTTACCATGTGAACCACACAATTGGTTGGTTAAAACCCTAACCAACAGCGGTTGGTTAAACTTTAACCTGTGGTTGGTTACAATTTCTAATCATTTGTTGGTTAATATGTTTTAACCAACAGTGGTTGGTTAAAAATGTTGGTTAAACTTTTATTTATTTTTGCTAAACTTTAACCCAGACAACATTACAATATTGGCCCAATATTGGCTTTCAATATTGGCGCCAACCCGTGGCCAGGACCAACTTTGGCAAAGGGTAAGCCCAGAACAAGGGACAGAACAAGCCACAGGACAAGGCACAGGACAAGGCACAAGATCCTAGCCAAAAGGCCGAGAAGCGATAACTTATAATAGCGGCCGCAATTTTTAGACCACGTCAGAATTTGTAACCGAGGTGGTATAGTGATGACATGCTCAATGCGTCTTTCCTGCTTCATAAGTGCTGGAGTCAGTACCCCCGTGCTAAGGGTATCAAAATCGCAAATTTCAGAGAATAAGTGTGTCTTTTTCAACCTGAATCCACGCTAAGGGTTGCTTTTAGACCGATCATTCTAAAAATAATCCTTGTTAAGGGTAGTTTTTGAGAGTGGATTCTCACGGATGATTAGGCCTACAACTTGTATACATTAGTGTCCCCCCCCCCCCCCCCCCGCACGCGCACGATGTCTGCATGTAGGCAAGTTGCTCTGATTAGGCCTACAAAGATTATTCAAACTGTTCATTGTCTTGACATTTTGAAATCCTTACAAACCTCTGGAGGCCTATAGGCTGTAGAAACTGGCTCGTAAAAAATATAAAATGTACACTAGAATGCTCCATAGAAGAAAAGAATAATACTTAGACGCCCCCCCCCCCCCCCCCCGAAAATCTTCCAAAATCTTTTACTATGAGACGACTTCTGGACAGCAAATCGACGATATGGTGACAAAACATTTATATAATCATCAACGGTCGAGACATTAGAGCCACAGGGTGTATAATGTTACAAATCCAATTTCATGATTTAAAAATGTGATTTATTGCATGCTTTTCACCTCATCTCTGCTTTGCACCAATGCTCACAAAAGTAGAACATTACACTGGATTATACGTTACTGCTCAGAATGTTCTAACTTATTCGGGTTATAAAGACTCACAAAATCACCCAAAATGTATAAATATGAAAAAAAATTCCAACTCGCTCGCTCGCCATTACTAATTTCACACAATAAAAAGAAGGGCATGAAGGGGCATCATAAAATTATTGGCCGTTCAGATAGGGCACAAACAAAATTCCAAAGGTAAAGACAGCCCCTTAAGTATGTGACAAGTTGATTTTTTTCGGGGAGGGGGGGTGTGTAAAAAGCTACTGGTTAGCAGGGGGGGTCATGTAATTTTCAGTTTCGGCTGTAGGGGTGGTTAGGTAATTTTAACATACGAGTCTCGAATTTGTCCCAACCCGCCCTCCACCATAAATAATGAACGGTCCCTTATGGCGCTTGTGTTAAGTGCCCGGTTCCGTTCCATGCATGGGGGAACATGCATTGACTGTTGTATTGACTGCTATTGACATGTTATAACTGACTGGTTTGGTTTAGTGTATGGTGTATTATAATGGACACCCCCTTCGCATGCGCGCACACCGACGGGCAACCGGGCCCCCAACTCAACACAAAAGTTGGTAACCATGACTGTTCTAAGATTCGCGGAAAAGGGCTGGGTATATTTTCAATTGTCAGCGCTGACAGCAAAATCATGAAAATAGGGGGTATTTCAGGAATTGGTCTCCGCGAAATTCGAAAAAGGGGTATTTTACGAAGAGGAAAAAACAAAAAACATTACAGTATGGATTTAATTATTTGATTAGAACATGGTAACAACCAAAATACACCATTTGGAGTACACCAGTTTATAACACAGGACCATAACGCCTGTTACTGTTGGGAGCAACAAGTTTTTATCTATAATGTATGTATAGTGTCTTTGAAAAGGGGTGTTTGAAATGATAGTCATTGAAAACAAAAAAGGGGGTATTTTTCACCCCAATTTTGTCTTGTTTGGCAGGAAATTCGCACACACATCTGCATGCAAGCTTTTGTTTGCTTGGCTGCCGCATGCCGTAACGTTACAGGTGACATATACTAGAGTACTAAGATTACTAGAAATGATATCGGTCGAAATCAGTGTACTAAGGCCATGAGTGACCGATTCCAGTTATAAGATGTGCGTGCATTCTTTTAGTACTTCCGACAGAATGAATTCATATTCAGAGACAAAATACACTTGACACACAGACATTTATATTTTACTTACTGTCCATGTTTTGTCTATGGATGAAGAGGCACTTGCAGAGAATGCTAAAAAAGCCCCGCCAATTTCAATGGTGGTCGAGGATGTAAGGGTCTCACTCGTTTCATGCGTTTGTGTAACTCCGATTGTTGTTGAGTATTTAGCGAGCTGTTCAGTGGCTCCTAGGTTTGTATTTGCGTAGATTTGACTGCAAAAATATTAAACAAAACAAAGCAATTTTTATTGGTCCATGGTGTGATTTGGTCCATATATGATATGATCTGGTCCATATATGGTGTGGTGTGGTCAATGATGTATAGTTTGACGTTGCATGTATAGAATATAGTGCACTTGCAATAAACAATCATGTAGTGTTCCTTTGTACGTAATGGATTCTACATAGTGTTCACGGGTTCTATTCTTTATAAAATTCTTGGTAGTGGGTCATTACTCGTTATAATCCACATGCAACAGGTACCTGAAGATTTCATTCTTGTAAACACTTTGGAAATATCGCGTTATCGGAAAACTGTAAACTTCACGTGTGAAGGAGGCTTTCTGGACCAATTATCACACATTCAGACGATATACCTTGAAACTCACTTTAATACGTTTAGTAAATCTTCTTCTTCTTGCATATCATGTCACAATCATAATCTTGGCAGGCGTTAGTTACAAGTAAACTATTTATGTTACGTTACGGTAAAAGACGATATCCACTCGTTACTGGACGCATCCATCTTATCTTGTGTAGCTTACTTTTCCCATCATGCATTACTTCAAACAGGGGGAGCGGGACCCGACTCGGTAAATGAGTCAACACTTAGAAAAATCCTAAGAAATGATTTTGAACATTACAAATCATGTAATTCATCATTACTCGAAATAAATGCAGGGATGAAGTAGATGATGAAAGTTACTTATTCAGCAGATTCGGTACTCCACATTGCACGACGAAGCGGATCCGCACACTCGCATCTACAGGGTGTCCCAGAATTATTTATACCAAGAAAGGTGTATATATCGAGGGTTGAGCGCAAGGGCGTCCCCAGAGGGGGGGGTGTGGGGGGGTGTCACACCCCCCCATTCATCAAATCTGTCGGCAAAATAATGGGGCTGTGGGCAAAAAAAAGGAAGGAGGAAGAAAAGGGAGAAAGAAAGAAAGGGAAGAGAAAGGAAAAGGGAAAGAAAAAAGAAAGAAGGGAGAAAAAAAAGAAGGGAAGAAAGAAAGAAAGGAAAAGGAAAGAGGAAAGAAAGGAAAGAGGAAAGAAAGAAAGGAAAAGGGAAAGAAGGGGAGAAAGCCCTATAACAGATATCGTATGCGCAAATGATAATGTTGTGTCGGCAATCGGCATATATGTTATGTTAACACAAATCAAAAATGAACAAAGGCAATGTAGGCATATAAATTTGTAGGCACTGTGTGAACGAGCCCATTTGTATGAGATTTTATGTCGGCGCACATGAACAGCCTATAGGCCCAAATAGTGTTTTGCTTATTGTCAAGACACCTAGCAAAAAATTGTGTCGGATTAGTATAGGCTAGGCCTAACGGGCAATGTGTGGGACCATTGCTCTTTAATTATACTAACTAGGCCTTTATCATTGTCGTTGTCAATGCAAACCCAAGTCAATAATGTCGCCAATGGCCAATCATGTTGGCACATAGGTTACGAGATATTAAATAATTCGCCTATACTTATGATGTAGGCCAATTGCTCTCATTGTACTGATTGTAGACTCTGCAAGCCCACTATCAGTCTATCGCAAAAGTAAGTCCAACTCCAACGATTAGGTGTCATTGCAATGTAAGAGCTTAGACTCTGTCTTAACTTCGACTTGAACAATGCAAATTATCATTATAATTAAGACAATAAGCACAACTCGTTATTTGCGCGAGACCAGAATTTGTGTGTGCACCAGGGGCACAATCGATATCTCACGCAGTGGCGTAACCAGCGGGGGGGGGGGGGGGGGGGGGGGGGCAGCCCACACTTGGAACCCTTGCGCCCCCCACTTTACCCCCAAATGAAGAAAAAAATTGCGCGCTACGCGCGCATGTCTTCCCAAAATGCAATATTCTATGGTACAAGCTTGTTTAGAGCCGAAATGTAGCTCAATCGTGCAAAAAGTAGGTGTAAAGTCGAAAATTTTCGCATTTCTTGACACTGGAATGGAGCCCACCCATTAGGAGCCCCCCATTTTAAGTTAGTGCCCCTTCTTGCCCTCCAATGAAAAAAAAGTCTAGTTACGCCACTTATCTCACGTAATGGTATAGGTCTATATGTCGAGTATTCCATGACCATTTTAGTATCAGAAGGCTTCAACCAGTTTTCAATGACCATTTTAATTCAAAAACTGAAAAATTGGGCGCTCTGCGCGCATATTTTCTACAGGCTTTAATATTATAATGGCCCTCAAACCATACGATTTGGATTTGGACTTGATATATATGTAACTATGCAATATCAAACCGTCAAAAACGTCATACTTGACCATTTAAGTGTTAGAAATGCCAATTTTTGCGCGCTTCGCGCGTATTAGTATCAATGTTTCATTATTTAAGCTTTAACAAGACAGTTTTCCATGACCATTTTAGTTCAAAAACTGAAAAATTTTGGGCGCTTAGCGCGCATATTTTCTGCAGGTTTAAACATTAAAATGGCCCTCAAACCACAACAAATATTCTAAATGTGGAGTAATTCTGTTATACCCTTCACAGGGGTATGAATTTCGGCGAGCGAAGCGAGCAAATTTTTTTTTAGTGTCGGCACAAATGGCTTTGTCGGCAATTGATGACCTTTACACCCCCCCCCCCCCAATGAAAAGGGTCTGGGGACGCCCTTGGTTGAGCGCCAGAAGGCCGTAACTCAATTTTTGGGCAAATTGATATCTTGGTACAAAAATAATCCATATAACCTAGATTTTCAGAACCATAAAGAGATAACTCATAAACCGCACTTAATTTGACTATATCTGAGTGAATAATTGATTTATTCTTGTTAAATCCTCATCACTCGGTGAGTGAGTGACATGAGAATTGGATAAATCACTCTCTATAGAGTGATTTTCCACTCTTTTAGAGTGAAACTAATTTCACTTCTGTGCTAGAGTGATTTGTTCACTCTTTTACATTTAGAGAGTAGTATACCGGCTAGTGAATATATCCAATTTTTATTTTATATTATTTTAGAATGTTCAGAAATATTTTTAAGGATGTAGGCCTACCCTTCCCCGATCTAAACTGCATTTCTGAATTCCTCAAGCTTTTCAAAAATGTATACTTCGCTAAGGTTGAAAACCTTTTCTGTTATAGTCATTTTTATAAACCCGGTAAATTGAGGCTGATTATTCATGTTGACTGTGTAGCGAAGCTGAGGATCATGGCCTTATCCATAATTATAGTTGACAAGTCTGTTGAACCACAACCACATACTACTAAATATCTTTTAAAATGGGATTTGTAACCCCGTTTGTAACATCAGGGATGACGACGAGTTATTTTAAAAAGAACAAAGCGTGGGATTATCCCAATTAAGCCGCCTGCTTCAGGCGGCACCACTTCCGGCATCATCTAATGGTCCTCCCACTTCTGTATGAGCTATACCAATGCCACTTTTCAGGCAGATGGCATATTAATAGAGCTTTAAAATGATACCAAATTGCATGGGATTTAAAAGTACACAAAATCTAGGAAAATTACGGCAATTCTGTAAAAATCAAAATATGGGCCATGACTCAAATTTAATATCAGGGGAAACATTGTGGCAGAGACCAAGACAAGACAGACAGAATTCCGATGATCAGTGGTGTTATCTGATCCATCAATAATTGATTTCCTTGATTTCGGAAAACCTGGCAAAGGTGACAACGTGAAGCGAGAAGCGAGACTGGTTTATCCTTTGTGTAAGAGCGTGTTTCTACTGAACCATCAATTCGGGGTAATTCGCAGTTCTGCAAAAAAATACACGGTGACGGTCCCAGCAGTCGGTTAAAAATGCCAATGAAAGTGACATAAAAATAAGATAAAAGCCCAAACATAGAGAACAACATCAAAATATAAATTAAAGAAAAATAATGATATCTGGAGGTCTGATGGGCACCAAGAGAACCTACACAACAAACTTAGGAACTAAATCTACCAGGAGTTGCCTGTTGTCACCTGTTATGGCGTGGCCGTATCACCAGCCCAGCTGGCTACATGCTTTACAGGACCATCCACCATCTCCCCAACCAAGCATTAACCTACACTTAACCCATGACCACCATGCTATTATAATCAGTCGGATGTTGAAAGGACTTGAATGAAGGGTGTCATGAAAGAGTATGAAGGCTATGACAAGTTAAGAGTTTGAGAGAAGACTTGCTATACTAGTTCTTACACTTCTCCGTCGGTAGGGTTTGGAGCATGAACTCTAAAGTAGGCTTCGTTCCCGTGCTCAAATCCTAAAGTAGCATCATAATGTCCGCCTCCATGTCCGCTACCTCCCCAATTGTCTGTTATCATAATGTACCCATCACTCTCGAAACGTACTGGAACAAACTTGCACTTATCCAGGCTATCTGACTCGCACATGATCTTCCAGTGAAAACGATTCTGAAAAGAACAGTGTTAAACAAACTCAACCACCGTTTGTGGCAGGCCCAATGTCCAGTAGCTCGAAAAACCAAGTTTATCGATTGAAAATCCAATTTTTCTCGAAAAACCTGGTTCATCAATTGAAAAACCAAGTTTTTCGACAGTTCGGCGAAAAAAACTTGGTTTTTCAAATGAAAAACCAAGATAATCGATTTGAAAAACCAAGATTTTCAGTTGGCTGGAGAAAATCTTGGTTTTTCGATCAAAAAACCAAATTTATCAAATTGATACGTCAATAATTCGAAAAAACCAAGTTTTTCGTTGGACATTATACTTTGATAAACTTGGTTTTTCAATCGAAAAACCAAGATTTTCTCCAGCCAACTGAAAATCTTGGTTTTCAAATCGACAATCTTGGTTTTTCAAATGATAAACTAAATTGTTCACCTAGGTTTCAATTGAGAAACCAAGTTTTTCTAATTATTTTACATTCCGCGTTGAAAAACCAAGTTTTTCACCTAGGCGTCGAAAAACTTAAAGTTTTTCAATTGACAAACCAAGTTCTTCTCATTATTTTACGTTCCGCGTTGAAAAACCAAGTTTTTCACATAGGCGTCGAAAAACTTGTTTTTTGAATTAAAAACACAAAGTTTATCTAAGTGTAATGTCCAATAATTTGAAAAACTTGGTTTTCGATCGAAAAACTTGGTTAATCATTTTGAAAAACTTTTTTATTTACCTTTTATGTCACCATAAATCGGGATTTTATTTTAGAAATGTGTGAAGAAAAAAAATTCGACAGTTTTTCGGCAAAAAACCGGTTGATTTTACATGATTTGAGAAATTTAATTTTTAATTTTTTTTTAACAAAACGGTGTTTTTTTCCCATCGATAGAGTCTTTTTATGATACCTGATGTACCTAAAATTACCCATTTTTGAAACACATATTTCTGTTTAAAGCCTAAAAGACTTATTTGTGGACGGAAATCGTTGACAACTATAGTAAAGTTCTTCCAGCCACCTTACGCCTCTACTCACATCGTCCTCGGTGTAAACTGAATGTTCCAATTTGACTGTGTATTTATCTTGTTTATCCCCCGCGGGAAACCCAGCGGTCAGGTAATAATCTCGAGAAGCAAGACACTCTAGGCATAAGTATTGATCACCTGCACATAATGTTGTCTGAAATGTCAAAATCAGAATAAGTAAAATAGATAAATAATATGTATAAAAAATCAGTATATAGTCCTTCCGATCCGGAAAAGGTGTCGTTACTCTGAGTTTCATGTCAAATAGGCAATCGCCAAGACTCAGATATGTCGTATGACGATTGCCTAATATAGGCATGTAATCAGAGTAACGCGACTCCTTTTCCGGGACGTCTTTACTAATCTCTGCCGTTTTGGCTTCGAGCACTCTATAAGATAGTCTAAACATGAAATCTTGTCGATACATGTATTCATGAATTAATGTTGATAAATAATATGTATATAAATATATTCATACCATATATGTATATAGAAACCATATGCAAATCTAAGAACAAAGAAATGCTATTTCACTCCCTTACATTCACTGAGATCTAATAAAACCACGGAGCTATTACTGTGAGGTTATCACTTGCAAATCTAATTTGATTTGATACGAAATTTTCCTATTCACCAAACAAGATTGAGTCTTTTAAACTTTTACCGACTAAGAGGCAAACCTTTTTACCCTAAATATGCCGTCAATAATTTTTAAATTTAATTTATACTTATAAATCAACAAAAAAGGCTTATTCTTAGGGCGTGTTCACACTATTTCTATCCGGACAGGAGTTCATCCGGATTCTATCCGGATTGATAAACACGTTCATACAACAACGATCGATCGGATTGAAACTTGAACTTTTCCAGGTTTCAAAATTGTAATCCGGAACAATTTTACCACAAATTCCTGTTCATACTAGGCTTTTTATCCGGATAAACCCGCGTTTTATCCGGTAAGTGAGGAAAACTTGCTCTAATATGAAAACGCCCTTAGCATACCTGAAATTGAACCACTGGTTGGTAGTAGGTATCTCTCTCCGCCAGTTCATCGACAAAAAGGTACAGTGAGCCCTCTTTATCAGTGTAGTCATTTTTCCACAACCATCGCCCTCGTTCCAACAGAGACTCCGCATGGATAACTCTGTCTTTGAGTCGTTCCTTCATATCCGTCCATGCTTGCACTGAGACGAACACAGCACAGGACATGAAGGCAAGTAGCACAATATTTCTCGACATCTTTGCGGAAATTTGCTCGATAGATAGATACCTTATCTGGACTGTAAAACAAATTATTTAAATGTTCAAATAGACTAGTATTTAACTATACGGGGATACATTTGGCATGTTGGGTAAACTTTTACTTTTAGGCATAGGCCTACACATTATATTTGAAATTACCGTGAGAAATTAGGACTGCAGGGCCGAACCGTAACCCTTTCTTTCGGCAGTCAGTAAAATGTTACTGGTTTAAATAAGAAATATTTAACAACATTTGGATTTGTTTATGATATACTGATCTCAGACGGTTCTCGTACAGAAACAACTCGGGAAACAAATTTTTGGGTGCGGACCGCAGTATGACATCATCACTCATAGAAAAAAGGGTTCTAAGTAGACTGGGTCCCCGCGTCCCTCTATATGGCCGCCATCTTTAAAAATGGCGGGCCAAAAATAGGGACTGGGAAATTAGTACGTCCAAAAAGTGTGCTGTTTTGTCGTGGAATTCCACGACAACTTTGCATATATGAATATGCATACCTGTACCGAGCATGCACATTTGTACACAGCAACAACAGAAATACCACCCGATTGGTCCAAGCAGTGAATCGAACGATCATCACGCTGCGCCACGGGGAGGCAAATCGTGCGCCCTATCGCGTCACTTGGTGCACGCGGCGCCGCATGAAACTATCGGCGCACTGTGGCGTGACTGGTGCGTGAATAGCTCATGTATATTCTGCAGTTTATCAGCGCACACTTTTGGAACTGTATTGTTTCCAGTCTTCACATTTGAGCACCCTCGCAGGGGCCGTGTGTAAAACAGGAAAGACATGAGGATCCAGTATAAGAAAATAGTACGTCCAAAAAGTGTGCGGTTCATTACTCGTGGAATTCTACGAGTATTTACCATATATGAATATGCATACCAATACCGAGCATGCGCATTTGTACACAGCAACAACAGAAATACCACCCGCTTGGTCCAATTCAAAGGCGCAGTGCATCGAACGATCGACACGCTGCGCCACGGGGAGGAAAATCGTGTTCCCTACCGCGTCACGCGGTGAACAACGCCGCGTTTAACTACCGGCGCACTGTGGCGTGATGGTGTGTGAAAAGCTAATGTTTATTCATCAGTTTATCAGCGCACACTTTTGGAACTGTATTTTGTCCAATCTTCACATTTGAGCACCCCTCGGGGGCCGTGTGTAAAATAGGGAAGACATGAGGGTCGAGTCTAAGCCTCTCAGGGCCGTGTAGAATAGGGAAGACATGAAGGATCGAGTCTAGGCTCCAATTAGAACCTAAAACGGTTCTTGAACATTCCTGTATATCATGTATGTGGAACATTTAATGGTTCCATATAGTTTGATCAGTTCCAGATTTGCAAAGCCTCCTTACAGCAGCGAATGAATACAAAAGGACACGGGCACGCATGAAGACAACAATCGCACTGTGAATCCGCGTGCGTGTGACTAAAACAGCCATAATCGATACACTCTTTTAGTAGTGTCGAACCAATCAGAAGACAAGAAACTAAAGTTCGCGAAGTGCATTGAAAGTGTTTAATGCACTCCGCGTGTGTGCGCCGTTCAATGCACGCATCACTCGCTTTGTTTTGATTCGTTGTTCAGGATCACGGGTTCGCCGATTTTCACTGGGGTGTTAGCAAACTTGTTAACATGATTTCAATCGTTTTAACATATATCAAAATTATGCTCAAATTGTGAATTTGTATTTGTATAGTGTCGTGTATGAATCAGGTCAATACATGAGCGTATGTTTTGTTTCTCGAAAAATAAGAAAAATCAATGCACTTGCGCAAATGTTGATATGCTCACATTGCACCCCCCCCCCCTGTGGGTTCGTGCCATTATTCACACATCAACATCAGCGCGCGTGCATTGATTTGTCTAATTTATCTCGAAGCAACACATACGCATGTATTAACCGATAAGAAATTAACCAAATGAGTCTAGGTAGAACCTGAAAAGAAATAACCTTTTTGGGTTCCCTTTAAATGTATAGAACCTTTCGCCGAGGGTTTACATACAGCACAACCTAGAACCCTTTCTCTAAGAGTGATTATTTATTGTAAAAGGAAGGTGATTTATAATATCGAGAATCACAAACGCGCATGAAACAATTGCAGAACCGCCGGTAAAAAGGGAAATCAAACTCAAAATAATAATATAAATAAAGCAGAAAAATCAACTTTGAATTGCGTGAGTGGCGTTAACCTTCGCTCTCAACATTTCTGATCAGAGCAAACATATAACTTCCAAACGGGAAATTGAATTTGGCGTTAGTTTTCGTGTCACAATTTGTGTACCGTTCACGACAAAACCATTTGTGTAGAAATCACAAATACTACATGCTTACCTGAGACAAGAGTACAAGATAGCCTCCAATGGGATGTGAAAGGTGTGGTTTTCAAGAGTAAAAGAGAAAAAACAAATCTCGTCTCTTTCAGTCATGGCCGATTATGACCCAAATTATAGGGGCCCCGCAAATACCAACAACTGAACATGCAGATAGCGCTGCAGGTCTAATGTCCAAAATCACTGAACATCGGTCGGTACATGTCATGCAATGCTTGGTTTTTCTTTGAATCAATACAAAATAGACAGTTCAAAGTTTGTTTTTTATCATTTTTTTTAGATAATAGTGATATGTAGAAATTCAAATATGTTTTCTAAATTGTAGGACTAAGATAGTTAGGAAATGTGTATTTATATTAATTACCAGAGAGTGATTTCACAACCATTTAATGGTACTTCATGATATTATAGCGTGTTTTCAGGGGATGGGGCCAGGGGCTAATCGCGAAGCGAGCCGACCCCTACTACCATGGGTTTAAGAAAACGACGAAATTAGGGTATTCCTAGATATATATGGAGGCAGCCATGTCTATTTGTAGTAGTCTATGTCACATTCATAAAATACATGTATGATGCTGCTTATTTCATGTCAGGTTCGCTACACGGAGGCCCGAGTCATAGATGATTATTGATTTTTCTGTGATTAACTAAACAATCTCGACGCCCGTTGGTTTTTATTGAAATGAATCCTTATAATAGTCAACAATTTACAATGAAAGTGGGAGGAGTAGTTTTTTTAATGGGTTGGGAGCATTTTGATCCTAATGCTCCCAAAACGATGACCCAGGTTTCCGTGGACCGGTCCTGGCATGTCTGCAGTCAATACGAGCGTTGGCCCTCGTGAAGAGTGAGATTTGTCAAACTCCTTTATTATATACTTAACAATGTTGACCATATCTCAGTATTGTAGCCTATTCGGGATTCTTTTTTAGAGAATAAAATATGATATTGGTGCTTTTCAGTTAAGGGGGTCTATGTTAGTCAGATAATATGGATTGTTATTATTTTGGTTCAATAATTTCAATGCAAAAAAGGTTTCGCGCAAAATCAAAAGTTAAAAATTGACATCATGAAATAAGTTTTGAAAGAGCAATAAGAACATCAATTATCAGTAATGACAATTCTGTGTGCTTGGCATAATAAAAAGAGGTTTTTGTTTCATTTCAATTTTGGAATAGCTGGCAGTATGTAGTTTTGATTGCAATTAGAACTTCTTTTGACTTGTCTTTGACCAGGCAAGCCAGGGATACACTTAGTTGTAGACATGGAATTAAACATCCAAAGCAGGGTCGGAATTAGATTAATCTGAAAAATCAGGCTAAATATAATGTAGGCCAATGCATCCTTTAGGCCTATAACCTTTTTTTCCGCACCGAGTTATGACACTGTGAAAATAAGCTATATGTATTTGTCCTCCAACTTTGACCAACCTAAAGAGCAATTTCATCTTTAAAAAATGAAATGATTAAAATTGGTGCCTTCCATTTATTTTATTTTTCATCTTTATAAATGGAATCATCTTGGGCATGGGTTATCCCTAATAATGTGTTAATAATATTTACCGAGATCATAGAGAATTCAGATTTCAAATTTTTCCAGTGTTTCTAGAATACAAATCAGTGTTTCAAATGTGGAAATATTTCCATTTTTTTTTCTTCTTCAAATTTAGATTTTCTACTTTTTGTTTTATGTGTACATTTATTTATTCATTCATTTTGGTCCTATTACCCGACCTACCTAAATGTTATGTTTTACCAAATAATTCATCATGTGCAAAATTGACAGTTTCTAACAAAGGGGGCGCACCACCAAATAAACGCTTCGTGAAATTTGAGTATTGACAGTCATGTTCACGGTGCTATTGTGGCGATTTCTGCCAAACTTGAGATAATTATATAGTGTTTGATATCAAACTCAAGCATTTGGCTTCAATTTTTTGAAAATGTAACCCAAATATGGCAAACCTTATTGAACATTTCTGGCTGGGCCACTCTGTAAATTATACGCGGCGCATTTTCAGACGTGTTTAGAGTCACTGATTTTCTTGGTCCTATTTTGAAATATTCTGCAGTACTTGAGCGACACTGTTTGCTCTCAAAATAAGGGAAATTATCTCAACTCTCTAAATCACCGGTCAAACGTAGTCCTATCCCTTGACTTTTCCTGCTACAGCGACAAATAGCGCCGCAACCCTATTTTCAATGATACACTTCACTCATATTTGGGTATCGCCTGTCGTGTACATCCGCGTGCATATTTTAGCTTACCGTTTTCAGAATAATATGATGTGTTGGTTATATAATCTTGACATATATTTCAATCATATTGCCGAATATCGTGCAATTGCAAGCCTATCTTCTTATCAAAATCGTGACTTCAATGTTAAAACTTCTTTAACCGAATTGCGTTATTACATAAATACAGAGTGATTTGGTGGTGCACCCCCACAAATTTTAATATAAATATGAATGAAATGTTCAGTGGTTCAAAATCGAGTAACGATGCGGCATGAAACTGCCAGTAACTGGTAATATGCGCCGAGCTGCTTATATATATTATATAGCTATATGCAGCGATGGAGTTGACCAGGGGTTGACTAGGATTTGTGGACTTAGAATATGTCTAACCATAGACGGTTACCGTCTATGTTCTAACCCACCATTCATAAAAAGAAATGAATCAGTTGAAAAAGTGGTCCTAGTGTGAATCTAACCATGGCCCTCTGCATTGTAAAGCGTGTAAGTCAACAACTAGACTAGCGAGGGTAAACTGGCCAAAACATGATTTTAATTGCTCTTATTATTACGGAATAAAGCTATACTACTGTTATGATCAGTACATACAATAGTATTAATATAGCTGCGGGTATTTCCATTACTGCATATATAATGTATATATAATGTATATAATCATGCACGGAGCAATGATACTATCTCCTCGTTATAACAGGTAAATATGTGTGTCAGGAACAAACAAAAACACCCCTCTTCCTGCGTGTTACATGGGGACCTCTCCCCCTCTAGCCAGTGTCCACTGCGTCCCCAATCGGTTCTTACGCGTTTGCTTGGCGCTTTGATAAGAAGAACACCATTTTTTCAGCGCAACGCAAGCGCAAGGCCTGATCGCCGTATGTACGTGTGACTTGAGGCATCACACGGATATGAATTCTACGTGAAAAGTTTACATCAGTGAATTCAAATACATGTACGACGTACATGTAACATTTTCTGTGGTTGCTATTGTGTGTTTGTTTTCATTTTGGCCTTAATTAAATAATAAATAAATCTATTGAAATCGTGCTATAACTATAAGCTTTTCTTTACGGTCATTGCCATGTAGGCCCTTCATCAATAGTCGTTACATGATCACAAACTAATCTCACGTTAATCCGATTAATTTTAGTTTTTTACTTTTTTTCTTAACGCTCCTTTAAAATGCTTCTCCTCCTAGACGCTTTGACTGATTTAAACCAGATTTTGTCAAAACATTCCTTATACCCCTGTCACACATACGGCGATCAGGCCTTGCGCTCCTCTCGTTGCGCTGAAAAAAGGATCAAAACGCCATGCAAAACGCATTAAGGTCACCGAGAACCGATTGGGAACGCAGTGGACACCATCTAGAGCGGTGTAGGGTTCCCATGATCGCCCATGAGCGCCATACAAAGCGCCGCGCTTGTTTACGCTCTGCTGCGATCAAGCCAGCGCTTGTATTGCGCATATAAGTCGCTGTCTGCGTTGCTACACCTTCTCAACACGTTTTCATAACGTTCTCTGCGTCAGCGCGGAGAGTACAGAGCGAGTGCACGAAGGGTATAAATTCAAACATTGAAATAGTAGAAATTATACAGTCCTCAAAATAAGTAACTGCTTATAGGTTATAGATATAGTCTTAACTCCAACACTATAGCTCCTACGTAAACATATAAAATTATGAAGTAGGCCTAGTAAAGAAAATACTCCTCTTTAATTCGAGAGATATTGTTCACGACTGTCGGTTAATGATTAAGAACGCAACATTGTGAAGGATTGAACAAAGTGCAGTTTACACTTGGGATTTGAACACGCGGGACAGTGAGACAGGTATGTGTATGGGCTGCATTGATCAATTGAAGCATCCCAAACCCTCATCTTATTACTATCGACCCATGAGTTGTCGCTACCAGTTAATCAATAATCTGCATGTTGCTACATGTAGTCCGAGGCTGCGTGTAGGCGAACAAAATGTTAAAATGAAAAACGGACTTTGTTTTGGCTTTTTAGGCAAATAATAAAACGTGAAGATTGAATGAATATTAACATATTCATGAATATTAACATATACATTCAATCTTCAGGTGTGTGTAATATCACAAATTAAAGGAAAGAAATGTCCAAACCACTTTATAATTGAATACTTTTACGTCGGAGCTATTATTGTTGAAGTTTTGTTGAAGTTGTGTTGGAGTTGAGACATATTAATGTATTACCTGGTCAGTTACTTATTTTGAGGACCGTATGCTCCTTGTAGTAGCTCTACGGAAGGAATAACAATGACCCATGTTTAAAGCGCTAATCACATTGATTGTTATGTAAATCCTATTTAGAGAGTATTATCCTAGCTTAGCGTAATGCGATAATGCCACTTTTGTAGCCATGGAAGAGTGTCAATTGGCGGGAATTTTGAACAGGTGTATTAATAACATTGTTGAATCTGAATATATTAAAATGATAGGGTCATTCAATAAGTTCTACCCCATACCTCATAACTTTGCTATTGTATAAGCCAGTTGTATGAAATATTCCACAATTGTAGTTTTGAATCTCAGCTACAAATTCATAGTAGATTGGTCTGAGTACTGGTTGTACTTTTCTGGAGATGCAGTACAAACCAAATGTCCAAGTAGTGTGACGGAAACGATTAAAAAACAGCCAAATGTTTCATAAGAGCTACTTTTGGCCAATTCTAATCGGTAGATTATAACCGTTCTTAATCACAGATATCTCTTGAACAGACTATAAACAATAACATTAATTAATTGTTATGAGTCAAAGCAGGTTAAAATGTGTATATAATAGTATGGGGAATGTCCTCTTAAGGCAGAACCAGACCAGGACAGCCATTAGTTTTAACCCTACCACAGAGAACCGCTGCAAAAAAAATCATATTTGCTCTTCACTATGGCTTGACTTGGCTTGACTTGTAACAACGAAAAATTGACTTAATAGCTGTATTCCAGTTTGCTAAAGGCGTAGCAATACATTCGAGTTGATATTATACTATTTGCAAGCCTACAAAGGTTAATATTGCCTACAATCTGATTTATACATGATAATACAATATTATATTCAGAAAAAAGAAGAAGAAAAAAACCACATATTTATCTTTAGGATAATTTTTCGTGTCTGTTGTCCAACATCTCTCTCTGGTTTTGATCGCATCATTATAAAAGTGAGAGAGATACCAATTATCATTTACTATAAATGTGTAGCTATGATTATACTCATGACAAAAGTCATGAAGCAGCTGCCATTCATATTAACGATGTTATGAATGAGGAGGTATAACTCATTGAATGACCCTCGTTTTATTAATGAAGTTTGGATATTCAATTTGTCAAAGCAGGTTAATATTATTCAAATCATTGCCCCAAGTACAATACCAAACACCTGTTAAACTAATAATCCAGGTAAATGGACTCCATCCATGCATGTCTTTGTCTAAAGGATTCTCATTATGTGCTTGGAGTTTGACGAGTGAACAACTACAGGATGACAGGACATGACAGCGCTCTGAAAGCGCCAGTGTACTACGCTTGTTTTGAGCATGCATAAAACAAGCGTAGTACACTGGCGCTTAAGGGCGACCATGGGGACGCTCTCACGACCCTCTCACGTCCCAGTCAGTTCCCACTGCGTCACCAAGGGGTTCGTAGAGATCTTGATGCGTTTAGCTTGGAGTTTTTATAATTTTTAAGCGAAATCTAAGCGCCGGCCTGATCGCAGCAGAATGTGAAAGGGTTTTAGCGACCTTGACTTAAAAATGGACAATTTTGGACAGTTTTCCGCGCTCTCACTGCGTATTATACATATTTTTGAGCGCAGTTCAGTCGCTGGTCTGATCGCCGTATGTGTGACAGGGCCATTAGGAGTATTGTACAAAACTTGTTCTTGTGAAAATGTCTTAAAAGTTCACCGATCAGCAGTGTGACAGGCACAGAAGGATCCATATTAGCAGCAATTTCGGGGGTCTTGTTATCTATAAACAAGTATGTTTCCATACATACCTGGAGTGTACTTAATACTCAAGTGATCGGTAAACTTTTGATTTTGATTAAACATCTTCTAATTCTTCCCATTCAATGTTAAATATATTATTGATAGCACGTTTAATTGAATTGTCCCAATGAGGATTCAATAAAGCTCTACCAGACTTCGCAGAATCAATGACCGGTAAAACAGCAATCAATTTAACGTCACAAACATCGTTCGCATTGAACTTGCAAGGAAATACGCTGTTTTCCATGCCGCACTACTAAGTCCAACTAGGCTCAATAGCTACGTATAAGATCAACGTCATTAACCGGTGAAACCGCAATCAATTTAACGTCACAAATGTCGTTCGCGTTGATTCGCAAGGAAATAAGCTGTTTTCCCTCCCGAACTACTAGGCCTAACTAGGCTCAATAGCTACGTATAAGATCAACGTCATTAACCGGTGAAACCGCAATCAATTTTACGCCACATATTATGTCGTTCGCATTGAATTCGCAAGGTAATACGCTGTTATCCATGCCGGACTACTAGGCCTAACTAGGCTAAATAGCATAACATGTGCCCATAATTGCTTTTTGGGATAATTTTAATTATTTAATAAAATGTATGAAACTATAACTATTATTTCAGAGTGGATTATTCAACTTGTGATAACTTCAACACATAGTACTGTATGACTACTTTTGTCATCTGATAATTGATTGACAATTTAAAAAGTCGGCATGACAAATTATTTTGTATGCATGATCAATTATTGTGTTTGCATGACAAAATTATTTTTTATGCATGACAAATTAATTTTCTTGCATGACTAATTATTAGAGAATTTCGTCATACTAGACCATTTTGCATGACTAATTATAATAAGTCAATCAATGCATGCATGAAAAATTGTATGATAAGTTATAATTTGTCATACTAGACCATTTACATGACAATTTTTTTTTTGTCAATTGACACAATAACATTTTCAGTGATTGAGATGCTGTAATAGTTTTCGAACATCCTTGGACTTAAAAACTATTTTGTCAAATGATTTGGTTGTTAAAGGATGGGACCTGGTCTTCAGTACCTTGGAGTGTATATTTTTCTACTAATGTCTGACAAAAAGCTTCTGCCTTGTCCCTCGCTGTAATATGGGTGATATTTTGATGTTCAATCACTGGGATCTCGGAATGAGTTGTTCTTCTGGACAGGGTGTTGATGATTCTCATCATTGCGTAGGTGTTGTCTCAGTTTAGTGTTGTAGCTTCTCCTGGTTTGCTTCTCCGCTTGGTTGTAGGAATGTCTAGCTTCAGCAAACTTTGCCTTGCTGGCTTCAGTTTGGTCTTTTTTGGCTTTCTTAAAGAGACGACGCTTCTTCCAAGATTCTCTACGGCATTTGTCGTTGAACCAAACCTTTTCTCCAGTCCTTTGTAACCGTTTTACTAGTTATGAACAAGTCCATATCATCGCAGATGAAATCAATGACATTCGAGCAAGCAGTGTCAGGATCTTTCTTCTGGAATACACTTGACCAGTTTGTGGAAGCAAGGTGACCTCTCATTCCCCAGTAATCAGCCTTGTCATATCTCCAGACTTTCCTCCTGTGTGGTTTGTCCCAGTATACTGGCACGTCTAAGAACACTAACACAAGTACCTAGTCTAGCAGAAGTGGTTGAAGTTGCTGCCAGGTCAGTCATGACAAGGTCCAAGATTTGATCCAATCGAGTGGGTTCTTTGACGATCAGTTGTAATGGAGTTCGCATGGACGATTGCATTTCCCAAAAAATACAGAGCCCAAACTCCCCAAAATGTTTCTTTTTATCACACTATTAACATTATAACATTAACGTTATATGCTCTGCGCCACAAGCTCTCGCAAACGAAAACAAATTATTAATAAGGGCAAAATTATTGATTTTGAGCCCAAGATTTGTTTTGAACATGCTATTTATATTTACCCTTAGGCTTTAATCATGTTAATTAGTATATGACGGATATGAAGTGTGATGTATGCATCAATAAATGTTATGTGGCTGTACAATGTATACCAAAAAAATAATACATTTGTGTTTTCATTTAAATAGAATTAATAAATCTATTTAAATTGTGCGATAAGCTTTAATATATATAACGACGGACATTGTCAAAATACAGTGTACTTAGAGGATTGTAAAATAATTTCTCACTGTTAATCCGATAATGTTTGGCTTGTTTTTAGACTTTGAACACCTAAATTCTAATTAGGCCTAATTAGTATAAGTGATCATGTCGGCAGAGTTGAATTTGAAAACTACATCTGTATGCAACAGAAAATCAACCAGAATTTGTGTTCCGAGATTCTTTTCATCTTTACTCATCATTATTATTTTAGCTAATTAGCGATTCAGAATCCAAATACAAAAAAAATAATACATTTGTGTTTTCATTTTGGCAAGTTGAATTCCAACATTTAAATAAATTAATGAATCTATTTAAATTGTGCGATTTTTTATAAGCTTTATAACGACGGACATTGTCAAAATACAATATACTTAGAGGATTGTAAAATAATCTCACGGTTAATCCGATAATGTTTGGCTTGTTTTTAGACTTTGAACTCCTAAATCGTAATTAGGCCTAATTAGCATAAGTGATCATGTCAGCAGAGTTGAATTTGAAAACTACTACTACTACTGTACATCTGCATGCAGCAGAAAAGCAACCAGAATTTTTGTTCCTAGATTCTTTTCGTTTTCACTCATCATTATAATTATCGCTAATTAGGGATTCAGAATCGGCATCATTTTATGCAATTCGACTAGACAAATCAGAATGCTGTATGTGGCCATACCATATGCCGATCCGGATGTCGATATCGCTATAGCAACTATTCAAAAAGGTCGTAGTGTTATATTGGTGTATGAAACCTATTTTATGGACAGACAATCGTGGACTTTAGTTGATGGAAACCAACATTTGGTGCGTCACCAAGGTATAGAGATTTATCAAAACTGACGGAATGGTATCACGGTGAGTATGAAATAATCATGAAGAAGGTTTATATTTAAAACCCAGTCACATCTCGGGGATGAAGGTTGGCTAAATCATTTCATATCTGGTCCACACATCAAATATGATAAACCATCTCATATGACGGTGATAATTCTTTCATCGGCGGGTCCCAGTGTTTTATGATCAAAATACCCTATATTTGCCAATTTCGACCGTTTTAGCCTATACGTACTTGTAAACGGGTATAGCAATCCAGTAAAGCAATCGCATTTAGGAGCAGATGATAGCGCTACGGTTTTAAATGCGAACTTGACATGCGAACTGTATACTTGACATCAAAAACTGGATGAGTGTAAATAAATTGAAACTTAGGGCGTGTTCTCACTGTGCGAATGTGGACTCATACCTAGGTGCGAGTCTACATGCATAACAGTGATGTTGCGTTCTCATTTAGAGAATAATGACTGCGTAACAACTGTTTTCGTGAATTTGTTTTAAAATCAGAGGTTTTTGTTCTGGTCTGAGGAATTGTCCCGAGGGGCGCAGCCCCCGAGGGACAATTCCGAATGACTAGAACAAAACCCGAGGATTTCAAAACAAATTCACGAAAAAAGTTGTTAAGCAGTCATTATTCTCATTCATTACTGAAAAAGATGAATATTTTATCCAAATCGTTGATTTGTACCGATATAATCTTGCTAATAATTAATTAGTTTTCTGTTTATTTTGTCCACCCCTTCTTAGTTATTGAAACAGTCCAAGTCATGTCATCCCCTCATTAACATTTTTATCATTCAACCAATCAGAAATAAGCTTTAATCGTGTGTCCTCATAACTCATTGAATATTCAGTTTAGGGGCGTGAGGCGTTAATTTGATTGGTCGGTCAGTGAGCAAAACAATGGAACACTTTGGCGCAGTACTTTCGGGCAATTATTAGTAACCTGCGCTCGGCGTACGCGTTCTCATCTAACGATTAATTTGATTGGAACGCACTTGGCACGCAGCTATCGCGATTATTCATGAAGTAATGAATGTAGGATAAAATACATCAAAATACCGATGTGGTTTCGAGTCCACTTACCCGGATGTTACTTGTTTACAAGTTTAAGCGAGTGCGCCGTGCGTACTTACTGCGTAAATACCACGCGTGCATGACATTTGACACTAACATCTCATTTTCAAAATGAATTTTACAATTTTGATTAAGTTTTTGCAGGCGGTCCAGTTGCCCCACACCCCTTCGGACTACTTACCCCCAACAAATGACGTAGCACTTTGTCGAGATGAAACATTATTAAAACACGCCTGTGTCGTAATACATTTTACGCCAAAATGTTTTAAAACATACCACCATTTGTCATAATAATCAATAACTCCAATACATTTCAGAAAAAAAGGCAAAACTGCATTTTTGTTTTTAGCCATTACACAGATTTCTGTAGCCAGTGAGTATCTTTGAATTCGCAAATATTACGGCGTTCGGGTCCTACAAGTAGACGAGTGTCTTTAGATAAAAAAAGAAATGGTGTACTTTGTTATTTGCAAATTCATAAACTAATAACTCTACCAAATGAATACCCGTGATAATGATTTAAGTTGAAACATTCTTTAAATGATAATATTGATCGGAAATCCAAACCACCAATGTCTCAAATTAGCAATATGCGCCATTTTACGGTCATTTCAACCACAACCTATGGTTTTAATCATATTTCGGAAAGTCCCTAAGCACACTACAATATAGCACCCATCAAATGCAATATGCACTTTATCTTAAGACGACTGTACTGCATGTATATATTTACTGTTGCATATCTGTCAATCATATAAAGTACATTAAACATGATCTAAACCCATTTTCATATATCGCCCATACTATCTGTGAATTTTCAATCAGTCACTCAAGGAGTTAGCTTCAAAGATATGGAGAAATTCACATGTGTAAAATACCCTAAAGTTCCAAATGTTTTGGATTGTAGAAGGTAAAGATATATGTCAAGTATCAACAAAAGTCGTATTGTTCAAAAGAAAGCAGTATGCCCATACAATTACAAAATCCTTCATTTCGGACCACTTGCCCCACGGTCCAGTTGCCCATATTCCCCTACTTATTGTAGGGGTGTACAGACTGTAACAAAAAAGTTATACAATCGCATAAAATATAAACCAATGTTAAAATCATGCAATGTCAAAATCCTTTACACTCTGTGTTAAGTTCCGTTTTGGCTACCAGAATCATTTTATTTGGTCTTTTTAACTACTTGCGTTTAAAATGTATGACTAATCTACTAAGTCGTCTAGAAATCGGGTTGGGCCACTTTCACAATATCATACAATCTTGCTTGTATAAATTAAATGGTTAGGGTATCATGCAAGGAACATTAAAGAGAACAATATTATTCTTTTTCAAATAGTTTTATTTCATTTGAATAAATAAATTCATAAAATAAATAAATCATATTTGTAAAGACCTAACCTTCTTTGTAATACTATTAACCACTTGAAATGAACCATTGTTGTCTAACAAGAGCGCTCTACTGATATGTTCCTGTTTCGATTCCATTCATATTCATCCCAATGGTTTTACCATTGATTAAACCAAAGTGGCCCAGGTGATTTCATGAATACTTTAGACAATTGATCATATCTCTGCTTGCCGACCATCGATTGTCA
This sequence comes from Ophiura sarsii, assembly GCA_035610835.1. Lineage (NCBI taxonomy): Eukaryota > Metazoa > Echinodermata > Ophiuroidea > Amphilepidida > Ophiuridae > Ophiura > Ophiura sarsii. The sequence continues at coordinate 42,908,510 of CM069456.1, read as the reverse complement.
TGAAACAAAGCTTATTCGAAAGCTAACAAAATTACCCTTGCAAGCCATTAAAACTCGAAACAGAAATTAAACGATATATATTTTTTATATTTTTTTCAAAACTGTATAACTTTTTTTGTTACAGCCTGTATGTACTTGCGGCACGTGACTAAGCGCAATAGGAGCTTTACATAGCACAAGTTCGTGTTATTTACGAGGGTCATTCAATAAGTTCTACCTCCTACCTCATAACTTTGCTATTATACAAGCCAGTCGTATGAAATATACTACAATTAAAGCTTTGAATTTCAGCTACAAAATCATAGTAGATTGGTCTGAATACTCATCGTACTTTTCTGGATATGCAGTAAAAAACGAACTTCCATTTAGTGCGACGGAAACGGGTAAAAAAACAGCCAAATGTCTCCTAAGTGCTATTCATTTGGCCAATTCTAAGAGGCAAACTGTACCTATCGGTCAATTACATGCCCTCTAATTAGCCAGACCCAGACCAGGACAGCCATCAATTTTAACCCTTCCCTAAAGAACCGCTGCAAAAGTCATATTTCTTTTTATATGAACTAAGAGATCTTCATTATACAGGCCTAAATGGATATTTCAAGTCTCTCGAAGATGTTATTTCTATCACTGACTTCCTGATTAACTACAGCGTGTCCCAAAAAACTGGGTTCAAAAGTGTGCGAGCTTATAACGAAATAAGCAGGAAATATGGATATTTTATATTTAAGGATATTAAATAAATCATACCTGACCTTAATTGGGTAAATTCGGAGACCAATCCAATGTTAACTTTTTGAAATACTAAGATTTGAATAGAGCATGGTCAGAACCCATTTGTCCCGATTTAAGGAATAAATCATCCATGCGATGCATGAAACTGTGCGCTACATGCAGTATTCCTGGCATGGGGTTTATTCACCGAAAGAACTTGACAATAACTCGGACTAAAACAAAGAACATTTTGTTTTAATGTTATGTAAAAAATGAACTTGTTTTATTGCAATATGACCCAGATCATTTTGTTTACTGCCGAAGTCTTTGTAAAGAATGAATGCAAGGCAAAAACGTTATTGACACAACAATGCGCAATTGCAACACATGGTGGTGTTCCTTGAAAAGTGGAACAAATGGGTTCTGACCACGCTCCATTAAAATCTTTGTATTTCAAAAAGTTTATATTGGATTGGCCACATAGTTTAACCAATTAGGATCAGGTATATATTGTTTAATATCCTTAAATTTTACTATCCATGTTTCCTACATTTTTAGTTATAAGCTCGCAAACTTTTGAACCCAGTTTTTTGGGACACGCTGTATTATAAATGTTGCATAATAAGGAAAACTGATAAAGTTACTATCATGTTAAGATTTAACATTCGAGGCATCACTTTGGCTTGACTTGTAACAACGAACATTTGACTGAATATCAGTATTCCAGTATGCTAAAGGCGTGTCTATAATACATTCGAGTTGATATTATACTATTTGCAAGCTACAAAGGTTAACATTGCCTACAATCTGATTTATACATGATAGTATAGCATTATATTCAGAAATCATCCATTGTTTTCTATTTTTAGTATTTAAATCGGGCGGTAATACCTAATCATACAATACGGAGAGAAAACCAAAAAACATGTATTTATCTTTGGGGTAATTTTCCGTGTCCGTTGTCCAAAATCTATCCCTGGCTTTGGTCGCATCATGACAAAAGTGAAATAGGTATTAATAAGCATTTACAATAAATGTGTAGCTATGATTCAGAGCTATACTCATGACAAATGTCATGAGGCTGACATTTATATTAGCGATGTTAGCGAGTGAGGAGGTAGAACTTATTGAATGACAATCGTAGTATGATAATAGGGGAGAGCGGGGACATCACATGAAATATTGATATCGTATTGGCTACATTCGACCACAATTTCAGTACCCTGTGCCCTATTGAGAAGGAATGAGTAAAGGACAAAGACAGGTGTCAAAAATGGTGAACTTGCCCCGACCTCGGGGAAAGTTCGTCCATAGGCCGGGGCAAGTTCGCCATGGGCTCATAATTAGGCTTTATAAAGCATTATGTATTAAATAGATATACACATTTGTTACGCAATTAATGTGATTTTCTTCAAAAATAACATTTAGGGAGTCCAACATTTAAGGGTGTGGTCATTTTTGCGGAATATACTCGTTTAGATCATGGAATAGTTTCATCAGGAATTTAGAAGAACATTGATAAAAAAAATGTAAGAAATTTCCAAATAGGATCCACAATCCACTGAGAGAGACAACAGATCAGTTGTCGAAACCCGTATGGAAATAAGTAAGTTTCCTATTTGGAATTTTCTTACGAAAATGTTATCAATACTCGTTTAGAATTTTAAAATTATAATAAATACCACACAAAATCATTTTATTTCAGACTATCCGAGAAACAGCGAGTTTTGCTGTATGTACTCGTCGCGTGTACACTGTTACTCTTCATGTGTCATTTATCTTTGCGCTCGACTAATATATTAACGAGGCCGCGATACGCCCAGGCCCGCCCAAAGTCTAGCAAAGTTGTTCATCCAACGTCCAGTAAGGTCCGTCAAATACAAGACCAAACGAGAAACATAACGGATGCCGATAGAAGGTAAATTGATGTTAGGCCAGGGGCGGGGAAATCATGTTCCCAATACCGATCCATAATTTACGAAAATGTGTGAAAGCCGAAAACAATTAATGATTGTTGTCTTTGCTTCAAAAATGGTTTTAACATTTATAATTCTTTAAGAAAGAATATTGTTCAAATATCTAAGAATTTCCAAACGAAATTTGAAAACTTGGTCAAACAAATTCAAAACATTAAATAGAATTTCTATAAATTTCTAAACATTTTAAACATTTTTCTTTTTCTTTACAAAATGTTGGAAAATGTTTTTTTTTTAATATCTAATTCAAAAACATATGAGTCGGTCGACCTCTTGCACAGGATTTCAGTGGCGGATCCAGGATTAAAATTTACGGGGGGCTGACCAATACCTTTTTTTTTTAATTGTACCAAAATATAATCGTCAAAGGTCCTCAAATTTTTTTGCCGTCAGATTGTGAAATTCTGCTAAGTGGGGTGTAGAGATGGATGTGGTCATCCCAAAACCAGCAAAAAAAATCGCATGGTAGAACTCGCAAATGTATCGACGGAACCTACCTATGTGTCTAAAAAGGTACAGTTGTACACAACAAAAAAAGGTATTTTGTCAAATTTTACGGGGGCGCCCGCCTACTCCGCCCCCCCCCTGTATCCACCACTGGATTTATGCAACATGGTTGTTTTTAATGTGGAAACACCCATTATGCTGTAAGTAAGACAAGTAATTCCTTTTATGCTTTTTGCTTATATCTGTTGTATTATAGGTTGCTGAAATCAAACAATACTACAAATAGAAACTACAACAGGTGTATTCATACATCCGAACGGAATCTAGTCTACCTGAAGGTACACAAAGCAGCAAGTTCAACAATGAATCAAATTCTCTTGCGATATGGTATCACCAGAAATAAAACACTCGCCTTACCTAAAAAAGAGCATTTCTTCGATTTCAAAAAACTGTTTCAACGCGATATGGTGTTCGATAAGCCAAGTCGTATATCAGAGCTGTTAATTAACCATGCTCGTTACAACAGACCGGAGATGAATGCCGTCGTTGAGAATGCGCTGTATGTGGCTAGCCTTAGACGTCCAGTGTCGCAGTTCGAATCCTGTTTTGGATACTTCAAAATCACTCAACAAATCACTAAAGATGAATACCCGACAGAGAAATCGATGGATCTTTTTTTGTCAAATCCGAAGAAGCATCTAACGAAGATAAAATACGGCGATTTCGCTATGTGGAACGGTCAAATATTTGACCTCGGATTGGACCGAACTTCTTTTGAAAATAACGCTGCTATAAAAGAGAAAATTCAACATCTAGATAAGGAGTTTGACTTAATATTGATTACTGATCACTTTGATGAGTCGCTCATCTTGTTAAAAAACTTGCTATGTTTAGATTTTGAAGATATCATGTACCTTCCGGCTAATGTTCGTAGTAACACATACAAAACTGACATTTCTCCCAAACTTTCGAAGAAAATCTTAGCCTGGAACACAGCAGATGTCATGCTTTATGAACACTTCAATAACACATTATGGGATAAGATCAACGCTCAAGGTCCACAATTCTGGGACGATTTAAAAACGTTCCAGAAATTGAAACAGGAGACTATAGACCGGTGCGTCAATTATACAAATTCCGATGTTGAAAAACGACTTTGGACACTTAGATTAAACAAAAACGCGCCACATTTTTGCAGAGATTTAACGAGAAGTTCTGTTAGGTATGTTAACGATTTACGCGTACGTTTGAAGACTGCTGCCAAGAATGAGCGTTCTAATCTTACTATAAATCTGGAAAGTGTGTGTGGGGTGGGGGTGTGTGTGTTTCTTATCTTTATTTTTTTATTATTTGTAGGGGGTTTATGTGGTTTCAGAGGTACCGAGGGTTAATAACGTAATGCGGTTTGAGAGGTAGGGGTTAATAAAATAACCACGGTAAATGGTTTAGGATGGTTATGATTAGGCCTATAAATCAATCTGGTGTGTGTGTGAGGGGGGGGGGGGTTGTAGGGGATGTATGTAGTTTCAGAGGTAGGTAATGCAATGCGGCATAGCCATCTAGCGGGGACGCGAGCGTAGCGTGGACCCGAGCGTAGCGAGGGTACGCCGCTAGTAATATAATATAATAATAATCTGGATTTATATAGCGCCTTTTCCAAATGATTCAAGCACTGTAATTTCGCTGCCTCATCAGAATCAGATCGCATCAACTAGGGTGCTGCCAATTCAGGCGCAAACCTATCCGCACTTAGATTGTAACATCCAAATTACATTGGGTGAAGGAAGATTTTTGATAATAGCCGAAACAACTGATCACCGATTTTTGACAGGTGTATGACACCCCTAAAAAGAGTCAAAGAAATTTGGCAAAGAAGAAAATCCCCCACGCAGTCTGTTAGGCTCCGCGTGAAGCACTACTGAGGGAAGTTGTAGGGAGGGTATTTTCAAGATTCCCTCCTTCCAAACGGCGTTGGGTTCTAAGCTTACTTAAATTACTCTGGGGTCGCCATTGTTTTAAGTAAACATATATATACGAGAGTCGGTCAATATAAATGGGGTGACAGGTGACGCCATACCAAGCATTTGGGCGGCAGTTGCCATTGTTCTCTGCCAGGCAGTATGCGCGCGCATCCTGTTTTGTTTAGGACCCATGCTTTTAAAACTCGCGCCAAAGCATCATAGGGGGCAATAAGGAATAGTGAACAGTGTTGTTGACATATGCTGTTCCCTCAAACATGTTTGTTTGTTTGTTTGTTTGTTTGTTTGTTTACACGGTCGGTCCGTACAGACACACGCTTGGGTCCTGAAGGGACCAGACTCAAGCAAATTGCTCGGGCCAGGTAAAAAGCCTATATAAGCATGCTGGTTGAATTATTATTAAAAACAACCACTCCCAACAAATAAAGATAACAATTTTGCTGTCAGCCTTCAGACATGAGAAAAGAATAGTCTTGATCCAATCTCATGTATCGACAGCCCAGTCCCTTCGACCGTTGCCTTTGGTGATAAACATTGCTATCCCCCCATCTATACGTAATGAAAGTGATCTTGGTATGGGATGCATGAGTGATTCTATTGAGGGATAGTGTGACAATACAAGTAAAAAACCTTTGTCTTTTAAATAATACACTTAGATTTTAAATACCTTTGGTTATGTCACGTCATTATCATATACACAATATGTTTCAACCACTGACTGAAATCATAGATCGTCAATAGAGGGGATGATTATCTCCCGGACTATCTCTGTTCAATTTTGTGAGGAGCTGATCTATATGTCTGTTTCGCACACACCTGGAACGTGTTTCCACTGGGGCACTGCAAAGTAAACGCTAAGATTAAACGCTAAGATTAACCGGGAAGTTTTTGGATCCCCCTGTTTCTACTCGCGAAAAGTTACCCCTAAGTGTATCGATCCTAGTCGATGGGCTACGACATTTGACCTTTTGTAATACCAAACAATGCCGCCCCACCTGAAAAAGATTGCCTTACAATGTGTATAATCCAGCGTGACACGGTTCACGGCACATAACGGTAAGATTAATCGGCTTTCTGTTTCCATTGGGAAACTTGCCGTTTCTTACCGGTTCCAAACCTGGTTTGTGAAGGTTTTTGGGATTACCCAAAATACTTAACGGTATCTGGCTGTTTCCACTTGGCAAACTTACCGGTAATTAACGGTATCCTCCCAAGTAGAAACACGCTCCTGTATGACTAGCATGTTTGAAAAGCCCGGTAAACAGAATGGGTATTGATAGTCTATTGCGGCAACAGTATATACACTAGCAACCAAAAGTATTAGGACACTTGGTTATGGTGTCAAAATCATCCGATATATTTAATTTGGAGTGTAATATTTCACTACGAGTTGAACATTAATAAATTCATGTTTCCTACAACATCTGCTAATTCAATTCCATGCAATTGAAGAAAACATGTTCCTTAAAATCGTGATACGTGTCTCTATTTTAAATAGAAGTTGTCAAAAAACATAACATATTTGGTATCATATTAAAGACAATTTATCCAGATACCGAATAAAAAAGGATTTTAATACTTTTTTTTGATAACTTCACTGTTGCTAAATATGTGGCTTTAAAAAGCCACATATTTAGCAACAGTGAAGTTATCAATCTAAACGTCGAGTGAGTCAAGGGTGGGGCCGGTGGATGTGGCGCCGGTGGATGTGGCGTCCATAGCTTTATACATAAAATTGGGGGAAAATAGAAAGATTTGAAGGCTTGTTTTGTGAGATCTATAAAAAGCAAAAAAGAAAAGCAAAAGAGTTGTCAAATGTTGATATTGTGTGCTGTAAAGTGCAAATTTTAATTTTAACCCTGTATGTTTCAAAATTTCAAAACGAGTGGTTTGCTCTTCTGAGCTATCTTTTGCTTTGGTTTGTATTTGTTTTTAATTAATCAAGTCAAAACAAAAACAAAACTCACAATATCCAACAAAAACATGCTCAAATCCATTACTTTGGATTTAATTTTGATCACCCTGTATCTATTTAGCCTAGACAGATGGTGAGTATTGTTTCGTCGGTCTCATCACATACAGATCTATTCGACGCAACACGCTTTTCGAGAAAATCGAGATTGAAAATCCTGTCGTCAGATTTGGATTCAAACTTGCTTATTTCTTAACCAATATTCCTAGATAGGATATATACATGAAGAGGACCCTTGGTACTTTCTATTTATGTCATTTTTGTGTGCTAATCTTTTGAATAACATTGATTAAAATGGTACCAAACTTACAGCTCTGTATGTGAAAATATTGTTTTTCATTATTCTCGTATAGAACGCATATAGATCTCTATGGAATAGATCTGTATGTGAAACGCGTAGAATTTGCGATGTTCAAATAGCTCATGGAATAGATCTGTATGTGAAACGCGTAGAATTTGCGATGTTCAAATAGCGTGATGTGTCGTCCACGTTATATGCTATTCTATATGGAATAGCGCTATATGTGAAACGCTGAAATATATAAAACCGCAAATACACCAAATTCAAGGACTTATATCTCATTAATTAAACAGAATTGAGGTCTGTAACTTGGGTTATTGAAAGAGCACGATACAATATTACTAAAAACCGATTTTCTCAAAAATTCATAATCTCTCGAATAGATCAGTATGTGATGAGACCGACGGTTTGTATTATTTATACAGCACCAATATTGGTGTAACAAAACCAAGTTGTTTGTTGTTGTTTATTGTCATGCTCTTCATGCAATATGCTAATTACTATACAATGGCTAATTATAATTTTTGGCTTTTTATTGTTCCACCCTATATATTTTAACACACCCTGTATAATTTGGTTTGAAAATATAACCATATAATCCCTGATCTATAGGCTTTTCAAAAAATGTATACTTGAAATTTCTATAGGGTTCCTTTTAGAACCAAAAAAGGTTCTAAAAGGGTTCTTTAGCCAAGAAAATGGTTCCTCAAGCTTCAAGAACCTTTTGGGAAACAATTATGGAGAACCCTCAATGGTTCTTGGTAAAACGGTAAAAAATGTTTTTAGCCAAGAAGAAATGATTTTTAACAGTTGAAAAGGATTAAATTTGTTTACATTTCTCTTGAATTTGCATATTACATAAAAACAAAAAAGTAAATATACCTTTAGGTCTTATTTAAAATTTGAAAGTTCTTCAAAGAACCATTCTAAGGTTCTTTTTAGAACCTTTTAGGCCAAAAGGTGCTCCCCGCGGGACAAAAAAGGGTTCTTAAACGAACCATTTTTTCTAAGAGTGTAGCTTCAAACAAAATACCCACTTAAATACAGGGTAAAAATACGGGGTAAAAAAATTACAGAGTAAAACAAGTGTACTCAAAATGAAATAATTATTAAAAATATTTGTTATCAAAATATGAAGGCAACTACACTCTCAGCAAAAATGGTTCGGAAAGGGTTCTTTGAGTAAGCTCGGGGTTCGATGTAGAACCTTATGCACTCAAGAAGGATACAAATGGTTCCAAATCCAGAATGAAAGGTTCTTCCTGAGTCAGTGGTTCCTTATAGAACCCTAAAATACGAAAAAAGGGTTCCATGAAAAGCCGTGAGAGTTCTTTATAATGACTTGCACTTCAGAACTATTTGACACACGGGTCCCAGCCAACATCGATCGTGGGGCCATGGGACCCTTAATATTTTTGTTAACACTTTGACCTGTATACGGGCCAAAGTGGACAAAATATTAAGGGACTCATGAGGGCCCACTGTGGGCCCACGGTCGATGTTGGCTGGGGTGTGCATCGGCTTCTTAAAAATTAACACCATGGAAAGTAGATTTCGTAAGGATCTATATATCCATTTTATTAACATGATTAATTCAAGACGTCACTCACTTTAGTGATTGTTCACAAACCAGATACATGCATTATATTAATGAAGTAAATTAGAAAAGTATGCAAACAGCAAAATAAAATGGTGCTTGAAACAATCTATTTCTAAAAATGTCTGAATCCTATGGTTTTTTTGTTCTTTAAAGAACCTTTTAAGAGGGTTCTTTAACCCTGAAGAACCCTCAGGGTTCCATATATAGGACAAAACTGAAGAACCTTTTTTGGTTCTTTAAAGAACCTTTTAAGAGGGTTCTTTAACCCTAAAGAACCCTCAGGGCTCCATATAGAGGACAACACTGAAGAACCTTTTTGGTTCTTTAAAAAACCTTTCAAGAGGGTTCTTCAATGAAATGGTCCTTGGGAAAAACCCATGAGGGTTCCATTTGGAAGACAACGTGAGGAACCATTTATGGTTCTAAGTTGAACCTTTCTTGCTGAGAATGTACCAGTATCGAACGATACTGGCAACTTTTTATGTTCCAGTATTGAACAATTATACTGGTATACCAGTATCTGGACCTAAAGTACACTTTTTCCCAAATTAAAAAGAAATCTCTTTCATAAATATGAACAATATGTTACACAAGTAAGTATGTACACAGGCACTCCTAGGTAACAGCTCACACTATTTATTTACCCATACTTTCCATGAATGTATATGCAATTTGTGAGACTTAAAGGAGGTGTCCAGAAAGCACAGCATTGTCCATTTATACATGTTAGAAAAGTAATTATCGAGCCTTAATCACGTTATTACATTGAACAAAACATTATACTACACCTAAAAACAAATAAAAACTGTTATCTCTCAACATACCATTTAAAAATGTGCGGTAATTTAAGGCCCCGGTATCAATGACGTCACGGTTATTGGTGCTCAAATTTGCACAGGTGCATTGTATAACTATGATTTTATTGATTTCTAAAAAATTGCATGTTGAGAGATGGCAGTGTATATTCGTTTTTATGATAAATATGATGTTTTGTTCAATATAAATACGCGATTTAGGCTCGACAATTACTTTTCTAACATATAATTCGCAATGTTGTGCTTGCTGCTGGACACCCCCTTTAAAGTATTACAACAAGAAAGTAAATTATTTAAAAATGAAATACAATCAGTAAAGATCAGCCCATGCTTAAAGGGACACAATGTCATGTTGAATTGTTTTAATTTTAATTAATTTACTTCAGAATTGAAGATGAACATTAAAAATTGCCATTATTGTTGTTTCTACGAAGAAAAACCCCAGCAAAACTTGATTAAAACAATGTTTCAAATATGTTGGAATACCACCCTTAACCATGTAAAATGCTGGTTGCGGATCTACCAGCATTTTTGAATCAACGCTTTGTTGTACAAAAGAGGGCTGATTTTTCTTAATCCTTATAGGTGTAGGTTTATACATGTAATACAATTATAAAAATATATAAATCCCAATTTTTATCATATATTTTTGTAATTGAGGGTGCTGCCTCCACCACATCTCTTAATACCCCTTTAATATTGTTTGCTCATTTACCCCCATCCCACTCAGTAAGCGCCCTTGTCTAATCCGTTTCTAACCCCATCCCTCGCTACGCTACTGAAATTTAATTTTCAGTAAAGTTTTCACATTTATTCTGCTCACTTTTTATGTTATATAATTTTATTTATTTTATAAACATTTTGAACTCGATCGTTTAATAATGAACGTTGATGCACCGATAGTCTGACAATAGAAAATAGTTAACGCTTTCCACGCGACCGGCGTCTGCAGACAACATTTCCAAAAGTTCACAAATTGATTTAAAAATGTCAGAATTATTTAATTTCATCACCACATTTAAAATCACCATGAAAGATGCATTAAAATAAGTACAAACATGCGTAGTATTGGTTCAGTAATTCTTGAGATAAGACTTTGAAAGTTGGGAAAGGTTTCTGAAAAATCGGTTTTGTATAGCCTATGGTAAAACTACAAGCCGCGTGGAAAGTGTTAAAATGAATAATAAATAATTTAACTGCTTATCTTTGTGTTGCTTTTCATGCTTATTGCATGATATATTGTTTGACTGAACTGCCATCAGCTACCATCAACTTCTCAAACGAAGTAAAGCACAATCCAAGCGGATTCCACAGATCATTGGCGACACGACCAAGTAACTTCCCACGTGGACTGAACCGACAAACCGCACAAGTCCCCTTTTCATTCCCAGAGTGCAATGCGATGTAAATGTCATCAGTGACGTCACAGCATAGCCCCATTGCCCTGTAGCGAATCCCCGCGATGACAGTATCCATGGTAAATATTGGCGTGCCTCTGGAGTCAATCGCGTGCACTTTACCCGTTCCAACATCGCTCATAAAAATATCACCTTTCGTATTTACCGCCAAAAAGTTCGGCTTGGCGAAGATTTTGATTCGCCGAATTAATGTACCATCCGCCATGTGCAGGGTCAGCATCAAAGCTGTTTTGTCGCCGAGTAGAACCCGATCTCTAGTATCCAGCGCGATGCATGATGGTCGTGCGTTTTGTGCGTTAGTTCCAAACTTACGTTTAAACCTACCGTGACTAGTGTAAACCTTGACTGCTTTAGTTCCATCAACCACGAAGTATTCTCCACGTGAATTTGCCACAATACCGCAAGGTCGTCGTGCACACAGCCTAGTATTACTGTGACAATCTGGATTGTCAAATGTGAATTTATAGTGACCAACTACATCAAAAATTGCAACCGACCCGCTGATATCATCAGTGATGGCAAAGTCCCCATTTGGATTTGCCGCCACGGAAGAAGCAGATTTAACAACGACGCTGGATGTTTGCTCATGAGCAGCAGTAACGTTAAATGTTTTGTGGAGAGTCCATCTCTCTTTCACGGTATCCTCAAGGCGTCCCAAGGTAGGGTTTTCTTCACAGGCTTTCTTCATAAACATCACATATTCTGATATCGATATTGGGCGAGACTGTCGCCCCGCATTTCCACCACTTGTCTCGCTGATCTGTTTTTCACACAATTCGTGCAACACGCGTCCTAAAAGACCATGCACAGAAAGCAGTTGTTCTTCATTCTCTCGAGTTGGGTCGCTTAAATGGACCAATGCGGTGAAAGATTGCCGCGATCTCGTTAAAGTTTCGGATACTGTATTGCCACGTGTTTGTTCTACGTGTGCAAATGCAGTTGTTGCTATCCCCGCTCCTGCATTGCGGGGATATTCCGTGCGACCTATGTTGTCTTCTTGTTTCACTTCGATATCTGATTTGTCATCGATATCTGAATGGTCGATATTTTCAGTCAACTCCACAATGTCTTCAAGTAAATTTCGTCTCTCAAGTTCCCTATCCAGCTTCATGATTGGCGTTACGGAAGACACGTCCGTCTCTACCTTTTCAATCCATGAAGGAACTTTTTGTTCGCCATCTTCGCTAGTCATACTCTGATGATGATGTCCTGAATCATCAGAGTCCTCGTATCCCCCGTCACAACCGTGTAAACAATCTTCAAAAAGCATTCGATATACCAGTTCGCCACACCTGTTCATTGCTTCCCGGCGTCTCGTTTTACTGCGTCTGTGGACAGGTTGGATGTCACATCGTCCACACTCCGTTGGATGACCTGTCTCAAATTGACCACCGCCACCACTGGCGTTTCGCCTGGGATATGTGTCAGAAGCCACTGTCTTCCTCTCTACACCAGATGGCCTACCAAATTTACATCTGTTTAATTCTTCCATCGTCACAACGTTGTGCCGTCTCATTGTGTCCTCTTTTTGGTGACTTTCAGTGCACTTCTTGCACAGAAATGTTTGACAGTCAACACACTTGGCAAACACTTCAGATCCTGCTTGGTCATTGCGATTGCACCTTCGCGTCGTTATTTCGTCGGTGACCATATTATGTTTGTTTAACACCGCTTCTTGCACAAGTCCATTCATGGACGTATTACTCTTTAATTTAGAAATTCCTCCTTTTGGTATTCTAGTCTTTTGGAAACACGTTGGGCATTTGATACTCCTACTGGATGTAGGAGTGGCAATTCGCAGGCACTCTTCACAGATAGAATGTCGACAATCCAGTAACTTTGGACGCCGATATCTTTGTAAGCACACCTGGCATTCCATATACTCCCAACCGATCGTTGTGAGGTTCGCTTTTCCTCGGTGCTCTTTTGTAGGCATGATTGGTCTGTAAACAATGGTAAATCCGTGTCACGGCAATGGTGAATCGTGTTGATTAACCGCACAATGATGACAGGTCTTACTTCCGTTGACTCTAACCTTATAGTATTTCATAAACATGATAAACACGGGCATGCGTATTTTACTCGTGATATATTTTCCACTATACAGATATGATCTCATTCGGTGATTGCATATTACTTTTAGATGTGTCCAGACATTAGTACTTTTTCAGGGCATCAAGTTCACTGGTTGTTCAAGGATAGAAATCCACCAATCAGGATTAATGACTGGCTTTCGAGAATCGGGTTAAAGTACTTCCAATTGGCCTTATCACTGAACTTGTTATCATGAATAGTTCCGGTCCTCAAACTACTGGCTGGGTTAATAACACATGGGCGATTCCACTGTAACTCGCGCGTTGCGTTTTGGCGCGCCATTATGTATTCTCCATTCTCTTAGCTGTAATAGTAATATGTTCCTCACCCTATCTTCAACACGCTTAGAAGATACCGATTTAGCCTTCGTAACATTATTTTTAACTGATTATTTTAATGGTGCAGCCGAATTCAAAGGAATATTCAACCATTGTCTATACGAAATAGCAATGACGAACATACACGCTTTATTTTCTGAAAAATGAATATACGCTTTCGTCGCTTTATTCCGTTATATTTTGATTTCTAGATATTGTGATTTCTATCCAAATCAGATGAGAACAAAGTACCCCGAATATCGTTCCAATGGAAACAAACAGGGCTCCGAAAAGAACAATTTTGTGAAGACTTGAATATAGAAATAACGACATTTACTGACGCTGTACGTTTTGATGTTTCGGTGGCGGCGGGACATCCGACTGACCCTCTTCAGTATTGGCGAAGCAATAGTAAGTTAGTGTTTCTTATCGACAAACTCCAAACAAGATTTGAAACCGTGTCCTTCGCCGTATTCATGGCGTGGATATCCATTCAAAAGTATGTTGTCAATTGTAACCCGTAGTGTTGTAACCAACTTGATAATACTAGGCTTTCACATTGGGTGAACGTGAGGGGACTGATTATGCTTCAGTTGAATCACAGATAGTTGAATGTATATAGTTGAGTATGCCATCAAATTAACAGATAACTACGTCATATGTACAAACGTTAAACTGTATAATCAAGTGATCTTCCGGGTCCATCCACGAATGGTCTAGGTATCAAAATAGCTCACTCCTCCAACGTTATCAGCAATCACTGCATTACGGATATTATTAAGTCACCAATATAGAGGTTATTATCAGTGTCATAAGGTTATTATCAGTGTCATAAGATACTCCTCTGGGAAAGTATACTTTATTTACCCATTTCATCCCTATAGTCACCTATAGCATGTATAGGGGAGTATAGGGAGTATAGGAAGTTGTAGATAACCCAGAGATAACCATAATAACATTCAGGAAAGCCCAATGATAATGCTGTAGCAGCAAATAGTTGGTGTTGTTGAATTCAAGTTCAAATCCGGGACATTGACCTAATCAACAATAGGTTTTAGCTATTTTATCATAACGTATTATGATCAAACGAATACACACGCCGGTTTAGTGTTTAATGTTGTGTTTAGGAATTAATCGGAAAGCTTGATTAGTTTAGTTTGGTGTCACCGTTTACACTATCGTGTTCATCATCAATTAATAAAGGGATGAGTCAATTGGAAGTAGTTTTACAGGGAGAAAACCACCGGATACCACTTCAACCTAAAAATGACTTCATACTAAAATGCTAAAAATATCACTATTACGTTCCCGGGTAAACAGCTACTCACTAGCATTATTTATTTCAAAGTTCGGTCGCATTAACATTTATCACATGCAACTTGTTTATGATTGAAATGTTCTTAATTTATATTAATCATTCTTATATAGTGGGTGTGGTTTTGGATGTCAGCAAGCAATTTTTATGGGTTTTGGCTGATTTTCAGCGGTACGCACTATATGTTATGAGACAATGGTGTATAGTTTGGGCGGGGCTTAATTCATTCGAATAATGATACCTTCAGTGCGTATGATCATCGCGTTAGCGTGCCCTACACAAAGTCCCCGGCGTATGCGTTGCCATGTGCGCGTGTGCTAAAGAATGCGATTAATTCGAAGTAGGAAATTGGTAAACAGCTCGCTGGATTTTATAAAGGGGGGAATTGCTGTTGTTTGATTAAAATAAATTTAACAAACTGCGTTATTTGATGATAAAAGATCAAAATAGCCAATAAACTAAATAAAATGCGGCGACCATACACGACTCCAAATATGGTACAGCCTATACATTATAAGACCATCGTATATAGCAAAACAACTAAGAACTATATTTTATTCTCCAAATAATTAAATTTGGGTAGAGTATACTTGAACAATGATTGGGGTAGAAATTCAATTCGATTCAAAGTGTAACACAAGTAAGACAATATAGTCGCGCATCATGCAATATCACATTTTGTTTATAAATTATCGGGAGCGGTGTACTTAAGGTTCCAGATTCTGAGTGCAGGCCTAATACATGTACGAGGGTCATTCTATAAGTTCTACCTCCTACCTCATAACTTTGTTATTATATAAGCCAGTCTTATTTAATATTACACAATTGTAGCCTTAGAATCTCAGCTACAAATCGATAGTCAATTAATCCGAGAAATCGTTGTACTTTTCTGTATATGGTCACCAGTCACTAATACTAATAGGTATATCAATTAAGGTGGGCCGTTTCAAAAATCCTTAAAATCGTGATACGTGTCTCTATTTTAAATAGAAGTTGTCCAAAAAAAACATAACATTTTTGGTATCATATTAAATTTTAAAAAAAGCTTTAAGCCACATGTTTAGCAACAGTGAAGTTATCAATCTAAACGTCGAGTGAGTCAAGAGTGGGGCCGGTGGATGTGGCGCCCATAGGTTTCTACACAAAATAGCGGGAAACTAGAACTTTTGAAATTGATGCCATTTTAAAAGTATACATAGGAAAGTTTTCAAACTTCTTATATGTGTTAATGACATGTGCCTGCTACTATAAATAATAATATTGAATTGTTATCTAGATATTCTCTACTAGAATATTATGTTCAATTCAGGGAGTGTTTTAATGTAAAATATATACAATTTTATTCATTTTATTGATTAAACAATGGCCAGATCGCAATCTCTCTATTTAATTTGTGTGACTCTTCGGTCCTTATCTACCCTGGGTAGTAAAAAATGTAACTAAAAAAGCCATAAGTGTTTCTTCACAGAATTGTTCATAGATTAATGAAAAATTTGCTATTTAGACCTATTTTGGACCACCCTGTAATTAAAATAAAATGAACTTTAACGATATTCATGTAGTTCATTTTGATAACCATTTTCTTTTAAATTAAATAGTCCATGCTAATTTAATTTCATAGAATATTATATACAAACCTTCATTTTATGCATTATTTCATCATAATTTTAGACACCCTGTACTTTTCCTGTGTACATTTTGGGCAAGCGATTCTTAGCAAATTTGGTAGCACCTTCTGCGGTTGTTCTGATTTTGATGACTATCTTAAGCTAAACCCTAATTGTACAAAATATCAAAATATTTTGTGAGGAGCAAAAACGATCAACTTTTTTATGTTCCACCCTATGGTGGTGGTTGGTTCGGTCCTGTCATGACTGACAGCTCGTGACCTTACAGATACTACGCCACAAATAACGAAGGAGTAACAATCACGGAGCGGGTGTCCAGTAATCAACTTTATTTGGTCAATCCAACGGGAACGAGGTCTGCCTCTCTTGCGCTTCCCTTCAATCATGCCTTGCATGATCATCTTCTCTAGGTTATTACCCTTGCGACGTGAGATATGGCCGAAGTAGCTCAGCATTTGGGTGTTGATAGCATGAAGAAGTCGTTTAGACACCCCTATTTCTTCAATAATACTGGCATTGGTCCTTCTCATTGTCCATACGATACGAAGCATACGCCTCCAACACCACATCTCGAAAGCAGCTATTCTGTTTTTGTCAGCTTTGGTTAGGGTCCACGTCTCACACGCATACATGGCTATTGGAAATACAAGGGCTTGGACAAGCCTGGTTTTTGTTGCTCTGGTTATTCCTCTGTCAGCCCAGATCTTACTTAGGTTGATCATTGCTGATCTAGCCATTGCTAAACCCTATACAAATTTTAAACACCCTGTATAATTTGATTCTTTTTTGCAAAAATGAAAAACCTTGAATCATAAGCTTTCCAACAATAAATAGTTTGTGGGTCATTAAGTATGTAAAACCTTCAGTTTTGTCCCGTTCAATCAGAATTAATGCATTTCTCAACATTATTAGAAGTGAAACATTTTTTTGGACCAGTTTATGACTTCTGACCATATTATGCAGTGAAAACCAAACCACCATTTAGTGTGACGGAAACGGATGAAAAACAGCAACATATCGTCGAAGTGATATTAATTTAGCCTATGTGAAGAGATAAAACGTACCTATCAGTCAATTATAACCGTTCTAAATGTCAGATATCTCTTGAACAGACTATAAATAATAATGGTGACTGATTTCTGAGAAAACAATATGCCCTTTGATTAGCCATAACCAGATCGGGGCAACCATTAACTTAACCCCTCCCTTAGAGAACCCTGCAAAAGTCATATTTGATGTTCATAGGAACTAAGAGATCTTCAATATAGGCTAAAGGAGGGATTATAAGTCTCTCGAAGAGATAATTGTCTATAATTGCCTACCTGATTGTCTATTCTGAAGGTTGTACATAAGGAAAACTCAAAAGTTGTGACATGTAGGTGACTATTATGTTAAAGATTTCACATACGAGGCATCACTTTAGCTTAACTTGTAACACTGAAAATTTGCCCGATTAGCAGTATTCCAGTATGCCAAAGGCATATCAATACAATCGAGTTGATATTACACAATGTGTAAGCCCACATGCGTTAATATTGCTTACAATCTCTTGTATTTACGTGATAATACTGTAATATATTCTGATACCATTTATTGATTTCCAGTTTAAATGTTTAAATCATGCTTTTATATTTAACCAAACACTACGGAACCCCCCCCCCCCCCCCCCCCCCCCCCCCCCCCCCCCCCCCTTAAAACAAAAAAACAAAAACAAAAACAAAAACATGTATTTATTTTTAAGGTAATTTTCCGTTTCCGTTGTCAAAAATCCCTCTCTGGCTTTGACCGCATCGTAACAAAAGTGAAACAGGTATCAATTATGATTTACCATAAATGTGTAGCTATGATTACGAGCTATAATCATGACAAATGTCATAAGGCTGACATTCATATTAGCGATGTTATGAGTGAGGAGGTAGAACTTATTGAAAGACCCTCATAGAAACACTGGTACAATTTAGGCATCCACATAATGTAGATCGGTCTTGTAGACAGACACGCTTACTCCCACACCAGTTGTTATGAAAATGCATCCCGCAATGCAGATAGTTATAAATATTGTAAGTCCCTATATGTTTCCGCTAAAGAAGTCAGATATTGAACTTGAAATGAACCATAATATGAACCAATCGTTGAGGAACTGCGAAATTCATTATTATCAGTGATAAATTAGGCAACTTACTCAACTACCTATTAACACTAGTTCATGGCCGTGTCTTTTGATTAGTTTAACCGCAAATTGCCCAGAAGGTTTAAGTATTCAGCATGGTAAATAAATATTTGTAAAAACTGCTGATAAAGGCGACGAAAAAAACATGTTCTTCGGACAAACGATCCTCTCAGGTAGGGTCGGTCGGTCGAGGGTTTTTTCTACAAAATGTTCTTAACACATTTTCGTAAATTTTCAACAACAAAATAATTGTAAATAAAAATGTCAAGAAAAAAAATCGACATTCTTCCAAAAATTGCATTTTTTTCAGGTCCGTAGAACAGGGTATTTTCTACTCATGAATACTCTACTCTACCTTTATTTATTTTTATTGTTTTGTTTTGGGTTTTTTTGTTTGTTTTTTCATCTGCTATGACAAATCAAATATACAGGAAATATATGATTACAAATCAGTTACATAATGAGTGTGGATAACTATTTGAGTAACATCAATTAGTAGACTATATATCGCATGCCAAACTATGGTTAGTATGCATAAATACAGGATAACTACTAAAACATACACCAAATTACAAAATATAAATGCAATGTTAACATTTGAAACCGCAGCTACTATCGTCCATGCTCTTATAACTTCTCGTATTGACAATGGCAATTCTCTTCTTTTTGGCATCACTGATCACTTACTTCACAAACTACAACTCGCTTAAAATGCAGCTGCTCGCATTCTCACTAATTATTATCACTCCAATTTTGAAAGATCTCCACTGGCTTCCTGTTCGCTAAAGGATTCATTTCAAACTTCTTCTTTTAACTTGGAAAGCTTTGCATGGCACTTCACCAACTTATATTGCTAATCTTCTTGTTCCATATCATCCAAAACGTACTCTCCGGTCATCTGATAAACTTTTACTTGTTGTTCCACGGACTACTTCTTCATTTGGAGATCGCGCATTTTCGGTTGCTGCACCAACTCTCTGGAACTCACTACCTTATAATTTAAGATGCTGTGATTCACTTGACTCTTTTAAGAACTTGTTGAAAACGAGATTATTTGACTCAGTTTATAATTGGTTTCTTTGTATTATATACATGTACATGTATATGCAAATCATCCTTGTTTATGTATTTTTCATGTTAATTTGTATTTTTGTTTTGTTGCGCCTCGGAATAGTTTTACCTAGATTGACGGCCATTATAAATGCCATTATTATTATTATTATTATAATTATACAAAAAGCATGTGGCTTTGTATAGAGGGTATTCTTTAGCGATGTATGTTTTTCAGTGTTATCATGGTTATGGTACTTAGTGATATCATGTTGGATATTTTGAAATGACGGTTTTGAACCATTGCACCTATTTCTGTATAAAGCAAATTTCGAGATCAACATGATGTTATTAAGACCAGGATGTTTACTATTGGGGAATTCGCCAAAGAGAATGTCATTATCGCACAGCGAAACCTTAATTTTAAATTTGAATAGTATCCATTTCTCGAGCTTTCTCCAAATGGTATTAGTAATAAAACACATACAGAATATATGATAAATTTTTCCTGGATCTGATTACAAAAAGAACATCGATCGTCGCTGGAAATCTTTATCATCTTAAGGAATTAGTTTGTGCTAAGGATACGCTGAGTTATACATGTTATACGAAACTGAAACCATCTTAGCTTGATATCCCCAGTACATTTAAATTGCGCGTTGCAGCCTATCGTGCAGTTACAGTCCATGTAAATTGCCTCGCAACCTTTTGCAGTTAAAACTAGATTAAATAGTGTTAAACCAGTTTTAAAACTTGTGCCAGAAAAAAACGGCACGACTTCGAGTATCATAAATTTATTTTGAGACAGCATCTTAACACTGCCCTTGTGGAAAATAGGAATGATATGTAGAGAAAATAATTGTATATTCAGAAAAAGTATATTCTCTGCTTGATGATCATCTGAATTTCATACTTATATGTATTATTTTAAAGATAAATTTATCGATATTAAAGCCTTGTTGCAAGAAAAAAACTCTTGATAAATTTTGTGTGTAGCAATTTTCGGGAGAGATATATTCTTATTTAAATAACACCTTTTGTACTTCATGGTTACAGTCAATAAGTTCCCAATAGAATATCAATTATCACCTATCGAACGCCCGGAGTCCATGCACACAGTCGAGCTCAGTCGGGCGTAAATTTTAGAAAATGGAAGTTTTTATTTTCGATAGCGATATATTTGGGCCCTTTCGTAGTCATTTACATATTACTTTGACCGCTAAATGTCCTTCGTCTAATCGGATTCCCTTTTGACATACTTATAAATGAGGGTCTTGGCAAGACTTTAAAAAGAGTTCCAGGTCTATAGAACAAGCCGTTTGTAAACTACGCCCTCATGAATATAGCGGCCTTCATATTGATCGTGAGAGTCAATTTTGCCATTGGCTATACATGAACACAAATTGGCCCGCTATTCCTTACATCTGTGTACAAAAATAGAGCACCGCTACTGTTCCGGCCAACTTTTGTTTTAAAAAATTGGATATAGGAAGAAAAGTAAATACTCCCAGAGATGGCAAGGGTTCTGGTGAATTTGAGTAAATAGTTTGGCTACGAAAATAACTTGCAACCCTCGTACCTCTAGTACATAGCGTTTAGGAGAGGTCACGCACCAATTATGAGCTCCCTGTGTGTGCAGTATAGTAAAACGGACAATAACTGCACGATAAGTTAGTTTTCCATTTGTTATCATCGATGTACTGAAGTTTTTGCGACCATTTTATCTTGGCTTTATTATTGAAATTGGGAAAAAGGGTTTTATGGATGGTCACGCGTTATGAACTCGCCTCCCAATAGGGTGGTGCCGTTACATTTGTTAAGCTGTCATTTTCCTCAAATGTTTTTAAAACCACAAAAGCTATCTCAACAAATTTGGTATCATTTTAAAGCCCTGATAACAGGCTATCTGCCTGCCAAATGGCATTGGTATAGCTAATACAGAAAAGGAGATACAGCTGTTTGATGTTTGGGGACCAGGGGTGGTGCTGGAAGGGGTGCCGCTGGAAGGGGTGCCGCCTGTACAAACTCAATGGGGATAATCCCATGTTTTGTTCTTTTTACAGGGTGTATCAAAAAAATTAGGACACTTTTTGATGATGGTTTAAATCCTTGTTAAATCACTGAAGCATGACCAATTTTTATTTTATTGTAAAGAACAACTGATAAAGATAAAATCCTGAAAAGATGAGAAAAATCCATTATTAATTAAGGAAATTGTGACCTATTAGGCAAGGCAATCTATTTTGTAGTATGTACAATGGTCATTCACACAGTAACAGTAGATTAACATGAACGTGTACACTATTAATGCCAATTCTACTTCTTATCATGCTAATGGACCATCTACAGTGGGTTCGAGAACTGTTTTAATTTGCACAGAATATGCATGCATCTGATTTGTGGATTAGGCCTATTTAGCCAGTATTGATTTGTGCCAGAATAATGGATTACCAAACTAATCTTTGCTATTGACTGATAGATTATTTTCTATGTTTATAATTATTGAAACGTATTGAAACGTAAACCATGTTATTTACTGGTCTATACACGTAAATCCCATTGTACAAATCAGTAAATGACATGGTTTACGCAAATTATGCTAGTGTTCTTATTTTTCATCGGATTGATCTCATATCTTCAGGATATCATAATAATTAGTTGGGCTTTACATTGAGACTAAATTGGTCATGGTCCAATGATTATAACAAGTATTACACTGTCATGAAAAAGTGTCCTAATTTTTTTGATACACCCTGTATAATAACTAGTCATCCCCTAATGTAACAAACAAAATGTTGGTCCCATTTCAAAGGATATTTAGTAGTCTTTAAGTATGTGGTTCAACAGACTTGTCAACTATTATTAACAACTAATTAATTATGGATATAAGACAATGATCATCAGCTTTCTTCCTATTCGCTACACAGTCAACATGAATAATCAGCCTCAATTTACCGGATTTATAAAAATGACTAGAAAATTATTTAGAAAAAGATTTCAACCTATGATAGCAAAAGTATACATTTTTGGAAAGCTTGTAACTAGAGGAATTCAGAAATGCAGTTTATATCAGGGAAGGGTTCATCCTTAAACAAATATTTCTGAAAATTCTAAAAATTTATAAATAAAAATTGGAGATATTCACTAGCCGGTATAATTACCATACCGACGTAGTAACTTTGACAATTATATATCATCTAATAGGTAATTTCATGAGGAATTCAAATATGTAAAAAAAATAATGATAAGGTTAGGTATAAAAAATATATGGATCTCAAATTAAAAATTAAAAAACTCTGATATTTTCCGAATATTTCCGATCATACCATTTTAGTTCTTGGTCGTACTGTAATTTTAATGGCATATTTGGTTTCCTCGTGCAATTTCCCTTCAGAAAATGTATACTTTTACTACCCCAGGGGGGTATACAAGCAAATATAAATGTGTAAAGTTAAAATCATGTCGCGAAAGCCAAAATCCGTGTGTAACGCGAAAGGAGGCGAGCTTAAAACACATGACCAGATACGCCTACAGCCCTTTTTGTCTTTCAATAGAATATCAATGTTTATAGAAATAAATGGGTTGGCAATCGGCTTAACATTAGCAAACAATGACACATTTCTAAAACTCTCAATAATAGCAAGTGTGAGCCCATGGTACCAGGGAGCTTATATAATGGGAGACGTCACTCCTCCGACAAAATTTCGCCTACTAAAACCAAATTCACGGGTGAAGGTTTTGTAGGGGTCGCACTATCATGTCGTAGCAAACCAGACGACCTATAAAGACGCGTGGTTGATTTTATCGGCTCAAAACATGATTTGTGGCACAAAAATAGTACATCAATGGTAACAAAAAGCTGATTGTGATTTAGAGTAGAACTGTTCTTTGATGATGGCAGAAATTTAGTTCTTATATGACACGAAACATTCAGAATTTGTTATTTGAAATTAATTTACGTAGAACAAAATACGAATTTTAAATTGTGGATGGCATCGTCTGGCAGTGACAGAGGAGGGGCCGGCGTTATTTGCATTTTATGAATATTGTAATCAGATCAGTTGGGAATGACGCCGGATCGCGACGATCACATCGTGTGAGATCATGAATAGTCATCATTCACAACGAATGATTGACAGTTTACGCTGTAACTTCCGGGTGAAGGATTGAAAGAGTGCGCTATACTGAACCAGTGGCACCGGCCCGACTGAACCAAATCTCAACAATGGGAAGATAAGAGAGACATACACCTGATGGTACTCAAGAAATGTGGTTCTTAGATCAACATAGTTTCTCCTAAGTGCATCCAAAGTGGAGAATCCTCCCTCTGCATCCATGAGATCATTAATATTATAGAGAATGCCATTTTTAACCCAACTGAAAAAACCCACATTTCCACCAATATTAATCTAAGGATTGTTCCTGATACCTACGTAGGTCGGTCTCAAAATGAATGCTAGCAAGACCAAGTTTATGTCATATAACCAGAGCCAGAAGGGATCCATACAGACAAATGATGGCAACAAGCTGGATGAAGTTCAAGATTTTAATTATCTTGGTGCCTCGGGATGGAGAGTACGGCAAAAGACATTAAGCAACGCAAAGCAGCAGCATGGAGAGCATGTAGCCAAATGAGCAAAGTATGGAAGTCAACTCTATCTCGGAAATTCAAACTTCGCCTGTTTGCCTCAACGGTGGAGTCAGTTCTGCTATATGGATGCGAAGCTTGGACCATTACTCCCAAGTTACAGAAAGAGCTAGATGGCTGCTACACCAGAATGCTGCGAGCAGTACTCAATGTCAACTGGAAACAACATATACCAAACACCCAACTGTATGGTGACCTCCCCAAAATAAGCCAGAAGATCAGGTTTGCTGGCCACTGTTACAGAAGTGAGGAGCCAGTATCCAAACTGGTGCACTGGATCCCCAAACATGGCAAAAGAAAGCCGGGACGACCTGCTCTGACATTTATCGACCTACTCAAGCAAGATACTGGACTGGAGGCGAGTAACATAAAGACAGCAATGAACGACAGTGTGGAGAGCCATCGTAGATCGGGGACACGACCCGAATTAAGCAAGTAAGCCTACGTAGAACTTCGCTGCGGTCGTTTATAGCTTCATGTGTTGCTGAAACGAATTCCAGGCAAAAAGAACTTCCTTCCAAAAAGTATTGCTCATCTTGTTCATAGAACTAGTCCACCTACAGGTACCGCAGATAAAGTTAACCATGTCCTTCAGCTGTGAGAAATACAGAAACAGGGTAACAGCTTTATTGGAATTACCAGCCCTGAGAAGATGCCTAATCCATGATATTTTCAGAGCATTGAAAAATATACCAACTTGGATCATTTTTGTGCCACCTTCATCATATCACCACACATCTGGTCTCTGCCAATCCTATCCGTCTTGCCTTTCCATATAAAATTGAAAAACATATTGTTAAGCTCATGTATCCAGTTGCAATCTTGATTGGGATGGCCAGAACCAGATGACTGAATCTCGAGATAAAGAGGGACTTAACGACTGTTATTCTACCCAGAACTGTCATGTATCTCTTCGACCATTGTTTCATCGACTTGCGACAATCTTCCAACAATACTTGAGTAGTTTATGCTGGCATCTCATGCAGATCAAGACTGAAATCAACACCGAGCATGGAGAATCTATTCCTGACCCAGTTAAGATGACTACTAGTACTTAAAGGCTGCTACTTCCGCTTAGAGCCTATTCAAACAGCATTTGTCTGTTTTTGCTATTGATACGTAACCCAGACATTACCGCAAATTGATCAAGAACATATAATGTTTCTACACATGCTACAAGCGACCTCTCACTACCGTCAAGAATAAATGTGGTATCATCGGCGTATTGTGTGATTTCAACCTCATCGGTTATCAATAACAATGCCCTTCATATCATGGTTGTTTCTTGCCATCGTCGCAAAAGAACTTCAGCGCATAGCAAAAAGGGTAAGGCGAGAGGGGATCGCCTTAACGGCAACCCCGGTTGACAAAGAATCTATCCGACATATTGCCATTAATAAGCAGGCTAGATTCAGCCTTGTTATACATGTTATAGAAGAGTCTAATCCATTTCTGAATTGAAGTACCAAAGCCATGATGCTTAAGAATTTTGACAATGAAACATGAGAGACAATATCAAAAGCCTTCTCAAAGTCTATAAGAAGCAGCATCCCAGGTATTGATTTCTCTTCAGCGTGAAGGATGATATCATAAATAATTCTTATGTCTTCACCAATAAAACGACCGCCATAAAACCATTTTGATCATCCTAGTAGGTCAACTACTTATGTACATGTATCTTATCCATACGACTTCAGTATTCAAAACCCTAAATCTTGAGTCAATGTCTGTCTCATTATAGCCAATAGAAGTGTTTGGTTCGATATCAGCAGGGCCGATGTCATTGACATCGACTATATCAGTGTATATTTTTGCTTCCTAATTTCTTTTAGAATATCCGTTTTATACAGGGTGTCTCGAAAAATATTTCAGTGATCGCAAAAATAAGTGTATGCACATAATTATAATAAATGTTATAGGAAAGTTAATTGCACTCAGTTTCTTACAGTTTTGGTGAAAAGTACGTCGTAACTGGTACGCAACTAATTACCAGAACACTTCATTACACGTCCACCTCTAAAATCTCTTTATTTTAGGCTAAGTAAAAGTAAGTAAAACATTACTTCCATGACTATCATGCGGGCTACTATGACTACTTTCTCGTCCTTATTTTTCAGAAAACTAAGAATGTGAGCATTTTTTTTATAATCAATGAGAACGTGCCATACTAGCATGCTATTCAGGTGATTGTTTGTGGAACTTAAAAAGGATGAGGCCTTTTTTATGGTTGTTGAGCTTGATTAATAACATAAAACCTGCAAAACATAACAACATGTTGTTTTGGAGACTTGGGCTCAAGCACATCTGTACAATTTTACATTTGTTACAAATAATGTTCCCACCAACAACGTTATGGATGATATCTTTTTTAAATTTACAAAAATAAAAAGTAAATGAATAGCTGATAAACAAGACATCTATTTCCCTTGGCCTAATCTGTTGATGATCTTATACAAGTGCGTCTCTGGCATTTCCACGAAACAAAAACCAGCATGCAGAAATAATTGATACATAGCCGACCTAGACCTTGTCGCCGTCGCGCAATGATCTTGCATGTCACTCAATCATCTATTGGTTGATGATATCATTCGGGGATTTCTTAGAATACAGTTATTTGTTTTTCCCTTTGTAGTACTGTTTCATGTCCATCTCGTTGATCAATGAAATGAAAGCTATAGTATTACCCATGATTGAATACCTGATAAATGATCAACAAAAATTCCACGGCAAGGCGGAAATAATTGAATACTGTTATTTACCGGACACATATCCATCGGCTCGAAGATCTGTAGATTTGTATTGCCATGTCTTTGTCAATCTTATAAATGGTAATTTATGCACATCAAAGAGCCGTGACTATATAATGTGAAAAACTTATAACAAGGAATTCATATAGCCAACAGAGCCGGAGAGGGAAAGAAAGACAAGAGACCGTATCGTAAAAAAAACAAAAGACGGACGATCCTGACTTCTAGAAAGCTTGGTTTATCAAGTATATTGAACGCATCAATCAAACTATTAATACCGATGCATAACGTCAACATGTCTGACAACGCCACAATGTTGTCGTCGTCGTCAAACGATGTTAACATCACGTTGTACCTCAGTTTCACAGTGTTTCTATTTAGCGTCGGTATCATCGGAAACATCCTCATCATCTTGGCCATCATACTAAATCAAAATCTACAGGAGATCGGCTGTGCATTCACTTTCAATCTAGCCGTGTCGGACCTCGGTGTGCTGATACTCTCTGACTTATTCATCATCATCGGCATCGCTACAGATGGTAAAGTATTCCTTGATAATCCTACATTCTGTAAGGTTGCATCTTACTTCTGCTTAGCACTCTGCGTAGTATCGATCTGGAACATTGCCATCGGCAGCATTCACACTTACGTGCGTATCTGCCATCGTCTAAAATACCACAAGATCTTCAAACGCAACTCCTGGCTGGTGGCTTGCATCTTGAACTGGATGATCGGGATCGTGTTGCTGTTTCCTACCATGGTGGGTTGGGGCAGTCACCGTTACGATAAGAGCCTTCGGTATTGCATATTTGATTACAAATATTCAGCGAGTTACACTTTTAATCTGGTCATATGGGGCGTTGGGTTACCGCTCTGTTTGGCGAACTACTCGTTTATAAGAATCGCATACGACGTGGTGTCCTCGCGTAAACGACTCCGACGTATTCGAATCGGTGTTGTCGAGCTACAACCCGGCGGAGTCGAGCAGATTAACCAGGATAGTGACGAACTAAAAGTAAGGAATCCCAAACTGTTTGCCCGCGTTAGCGCTAACGACTTCCGCCTTCTTCGATCATTTCTCTTTGTGTGCGTGTATCTTGGAAGCGCTTGGATGTTCCTTATTGTCATCTGGATATACGGTGGGGCACAAAGTTGGACCCCAAAACAGTTAGCATTCGCCATGACAGCTGCACATTCTCACTGCAGCGTCAATGGCATCTTATACGCGGTTACCAACAAACATTTCCGCGCTGCCTTTGGTAAAATATTACGATGTGCAATGAAGTAGCGGGAAAGAATAAAAATTCTCTTATAAACTTTTAAATAAACATCAACGTGTTTGGACACGGTAAATATAAATTCGTCGTGGACAAGCAAGACGTCGTGTAAGAACCTAATTACACCGTATACCTGTCAACATGGTCAAGCATTTTTTTCTGGTGAACAGCTGAGAAAGGGAACATGCAAATGTGCCCTAATCTGCTAATAAGAGCAGGGATCTCTGCATGTATGTGCAGAACTTTTAGATAGTTATTATCAACATCCCTTCACAAACATATATATAAACGTATAAACAAGATCTCTGACCAAACTAAATAAATGTGGTTCTTTATACTGTTTCAGTTGGGACTGGTTTCGTATATTGTATATAGGCCTACATGGGTTTGAAACTCAAACCAATCAAATGCAGGTCACTATCAATTTGCTGTCAGCAAACAGGGTCGACTTTTTCTTTTTGGATCTCGGTGTGCTGATTATCTCCGATCTATTCATCATCATCGGCATCGATATACAGATTGTAAAGTATTCCTTGATAATCTTATATTCTGTAAGGTTGCATCTTATTTCTGCTTAGCACTCTGTGTGGTATCCATCTGGAACATTGCCATCGGCAGCATCCACACTTACGTCCGTATCTGCCATCGTCTAAAATACCACAAGATCTTCAAACGCTACTCCCGTGGCTGGTGGCTTGCATCTTGAACTGGATGATCGGGATCGTGTTGCTGTTTCCTACCAATACCATGGTTGGTTGGGGCAGTCACCGTTACGATAAGAGTCTTCGGTATTGCATATTTGATTACAAATATTCAGCGAGTAACACTTTTAATCTGGTCATATGGGCGGGCATATGGGTGTTGGGTTACCGCTCTGTTTGGCGAACTACTCGTTTATAGAATCGCATACGGCGTACGACGTGGTGTCCTCGCGTAAACGACTCCGACGTATTCGATTCGGTGTTGTCGAGCTACAACCCAGCGGATTTACATTCCGAAACCACTGCACCTTATGTTGGGTCATTTGGTGTATTTACTTTTCGCCCGTTGGTTTTATTGACATAACAATATACAAAGGAAGTGGGCGGAGTAGTTTTTCTGATATGTGTCACCTTTTGCGATCCAAAAAAGGGAGAATCAATTACTTCACTTAAGGTAGCCTGGTTACGACATGTAAGCAGATTAACCAGTATAGTTGCGAACTAAAGTAAAAGTAACGAATCCAAAACTGCTTGCCTCCTGTGTAATACATTGCGGTATACAAAATCATACTCCCCCGCATACTCCATGGATTTCTTGCCAAAAATGACCCTTTAGGGCGACACATCCCCGTGTATACCTTGGCGTTATAGTCGATTCGCAGACATTGGCCGATTTACCATTTCAGTCAGAGGTAACAGAAGCAAAAGAGGGGGAGGCACTCGATATTAATCGTAATTTTTTTATGCAAGGTTAATACCGTGTCGTCATGTGCATGTACTTCTGTGATGCAATCACCACTATGTAGCTAGTGACAGAGAACTTGCGGCTGGATTATCTTCATAATTTTGCTTGCAAACAGTTGTTGTCAATTGCCCACGTATTTAAAGAAATGTATTGTTATTCAGATAAATTGATTCAGGTGGTCTTATAGCCAGAAATACTAAAAGTGACGTTTATAATCCGTATCTTGGTTGATATAACTGTTTTCCATTTAATTAGGACAAATGGTTTTATGATGATTGAATTATTTCGGTTTTTTTCTCGCAAATAAATACATAGAACTGTTATAGTTTCCTTTATTCCATGTGCATAATAAAAATGGAAAATAATTAAAAGTATCTACTAAATTATGAATAGGTAAAATGACATACATAATATTTTTCAATCGAAACCTGTATACGATTGATGATGGTCGATTTGTTTTTATTGTGGTGACCGCTTCCAAAGGGATAACACATTTCAAGCTGTTGGATTAAGTATTTAGTTGTCGTGATTGTAAAGCTACATGATCAGCCCTATTCATAAATCCACACTATCAAGAATAGCATTTGATTATGGAGCGCAAATAATAATATCTATAAAAGTACCGCTGTTTCATCATTGGTCAAAATCGGTTCCTCTAACGCCCAATGGACGAGGTCCAACATCGAATCCGATACGCCAGAGTTTATGAATATACTATAGTACGAGCGCCCCGGTCCCGTGGCTTTGCTGCATCCAGATTTCAAGACATTATCCAATACAAACAAAGAAGTTTTGTGCGGAGATAACGATTGTATAAACCGGCCTGATGGCCACTATTTGACACACAGCACACATAACCGGTTCAACAAAAGAAAGTATACCACTTTGTTTATGTCATTTTGAGTAACATTCAATTTTTTTTTTGACCAAACAGGCTAGATAGGCATTTAGATGAATCTTTTAGGCATAATTTGATACCAAATTTGCCCCCTAACAACAAAGATAAACCATGATTAGCACCATTTAAAGAAAAAATTCCTATTTTCAAAAGTCTCATTTCCAATACACAGCACGAGAAGAAAGGACCAATTGGTGTCGGGGTGGGGTATGTGTATAGCCAGGATTTATGGGGCTATCGATCGCATAGTGCAAAATGCGTTGGGTCGAACGACATTGTGTGTGTAACAATTTTTAACAAATTTGGTATCAAATTATGCCTAAAAGATTCATCTAAATGCCTATCTAGCCTGTTTGGTCAGACCAAAACAAAATTGAATGTTACTCAAAATGACATAAACAAAGTGGTATACCTTCTTTTGTTGAACCCTTTATCATCATCGTTTCCCCCATAAAGCCGCTCAAACTGATAATAGCGACAATAGCACAAAAGAGCACTGGTGTGCACGATAGTGCGAGCAGTAAGTCAATCGTATTAGGAGCATAATAATCGCGCTATTTTACGCGATAGCGTCAATCGATAGCGATAGTAGCACAGAAGATCACGGGCGTATGTGATAGTGCGAGCAGTAAAGCGATAGCGACAATAGCAAAGTAGAGCACAGGCGTGTGCGATAGTGCGAGCATTATAGCAATCGCATTAAGATCTTTTGCGCTATTTTACGCGATAGCGACAATCAATAGCGTCAGTAGCACAGAAGAGCACGGGCGTATGTGATAGTGCGAGCAGTAAGGCGATAGCGACAATAGCAAAGTAGAACACAGGCGTGTGCGATAGTGCGAGCATTCACTTGCTATACAATAGCACAAAAGAGCACAGGTGTGTGCGATCGCGCGATTGTGTGCATCTTTCTGCTGCAATTGCACAATAGCACCTTCACATGTGCTATTCGCGCTATTGTGCGATGTTCCTTTCAACAATGTTCGTAGTGCGCTATTCGCGCTATTGTGCGAATGATACGTCATTCATCTATGATACATGCTAAGGATGTGCTATTCGCGCTATTGTGCGATGTTCCGTTAAACAATAGTAGTGAGCATTTAGTGTGTTTCTCGCGCTATTTTGCGTTATTCGCGCTATTGTGCGGTGTTCCTTTCAACACTAAGTTAGTATTGCGCTAATCGCGCTATTGTGCGAATGATTATTATACTTCATTCATCTATGAGACATGCCAAGGATGCGCTATTCGCGCTATTGTGCGATGTTCCTTTCAACAATGTTAGTAGTGTGCTATTCGCGCTATTGTGCGAATGATCATTATACTTCATTCATCTATGATATATGCCAAGGATGTGCTATTCGCGCTATTGTGCGATGTTCCTTTCAACAATGTTAGTCTCAGGAAATAAACTAATTTTGTCCGAACCTGATAAGCATTTTAAGTGACAATGACATTCTGTGGACATTACTACTCAATGGGTACAATTCACAGCATCTTGTGCGTCTAAAATAAGAACCATTAGAGCTATGCAACTCAAACTTTGGAACACGACTTTTTTAAGGATGACCTTACATGTAGAATAGAAAATTTCAACAAAATTATGATAAAGGGCGGTCGAAGATGCCCGTGGCCCAAAGATGCCGAATGGTGGGGCGTTCTTTAAAAGCGCTGCGGTCGTAGGTGCAGTGGACCCTGTTTTTGTGCGTAACCGCCCAGAGCGGAGCAAGTTATATAGAGCCCCGCAGGGTTCCGGAAGATACACTAATCGAAGTCACAATGAATGCTATCTTCATCAGTAAATGACACACCGGTGCATTTGCAAGTTTTGTGATTTTATAATGGTTTAAATGTGTTGTTGTGTCAAAAACAGGCGTCCAACAAAATTATGATAAAAGAGCGGTCGAAGATGCCCGTGGCCCAAATATGCCCGTGACCCAAAGATGCCCAATGGTGGGGCGTTCTTTAAAAGCGGTCCTAGGTGCAGTGGACCCTGTTGTGCGTAACCGCCCTGAGCGGAGCATGTTTATATAGAGCCCCGCAGGGTTCCGGAAGATACACTAATCGAAGTCACAATGAATGCCATCTTCATCAGTAGATGACATTCTGTGGACATACTATTCATCAAATCTTGAAAATGTCCGACTTCCCCATCCGTTCACGCTTTTTTGGAGTTAATCAGACGGTGGTGGACATGTCAGACATTTACTTGGTGAATTTCAAGATGTCACTAACACAACGTTTGATAGTATCAAGTGACAGGTTTGGCATACTAGTAAGCGGTCCTAGGTGCAGTGGACCCTGTTGTGCGTAACCGCCCAGAGCGGAGCATGTTTATATAGAGCCCCGCAGGGTTCCGGAAGATACACTAATCGAAGTCACAATGAATGCCATCTTCATCAGTAGATGACATTCTGTGGACATACTATTCATCAAATCTTGAAAATGTCCGACTTCCCCATCCGTTCACGCTTTTTGGAGTTAATCAGACGGTGGTGGACATGTCAGACATTTACTTGGTGAATTTCAAGATGTTACTAACACACCGTTTGATAGTATCCAGTTACAGGTTTGGCATAATAGATTATGGGTCGTTCTTTAAACGCCCCAATCACTCAACTGTACTCAACATGCTCAATGGGTACAGTTCACAGCATCTTGTGCGTCTAAAATAAGAACCATTAGAGCTATGCAACTCAAACTTTGGAACACGACTTTTTTATTGTTTTTCAAAATCGGGGGAAGTTTAAATTTTGACCCCATATGCAAAGGTCAACGACCTTTTTACATTTTACCCGATAACTCGTTAACCAAACATCGGAAGTATAGCAAACTATACTTTTTTGGAATTCTTGTGCTCAGACGAACAATTTGCTATACCTTTTAGTTTAATTAAAAGCGGTCCTAGGTGCAGTGGACCCTGTTGTGCGTAACCGCCCAGAGCGGAGCAAGTTATATAGAGCCCCGCAGTGTTCCGGAAGATACACTAATCGAAGTCACAATTAATGCTATCTTCATCAGTAAATGGCACGCCGGTGCATTTGCAAGTTTTGTGATTTTATAATGGTTTAAATGTGTTGTTGTGTCAAAAATAAGCGTCCATTGATAATGGTTTAAATATGTTGTGTTAAAAATAAGCGCCCAACAAAATTATGAGAGAGGTCGAAGATGCCCGTGGCCTAAATATGCCCGTGGCCCAAAGATGCCCAATGGTGGGGCGTTCTTTAAAAGCGGTCCTAGGTGCAGTGGACACATCGTTTGATAGTATTAAGTGACAGGTTTGGCATAATAGATTATGGGTCGTTCTTTAAACGCCCCAATCAAACTATGAGCCCTCTAAAATGCATGGTGGTAACCACCGATACAGTTTGTGTACTACTCAATGGGTACAGTTCACAGCATCTTGTGCGTCTAAAATAAGAACCATTAGATAGAGCTATGCAACTCAAACTTTGGAACACGACTTTTTTAAGGATGACCTTTCATGTAGAATAGAAAATGTCAACAAAATTATGATAAAAGAGCGGTCGAAGATGCCCGTGGCCCAAAGATGCCCAATGGTGGGGCGTTCTTTAAAAGCGGTCCTAGGTGCAGTGGACCTTGTTGTGCGTAACCGCCTAGAGCGGAGCAAGTTATATAGAGCCCCGCAGGGTTCCGGAAGATACACTAATCGAAGTCACAATGAATGCGCACCGTCGACGTTTTCTTGTACAAAGAGAGCTGATTTTTCTTTATCCTTATAGGTGTAAGTTCATACATTTAATACAATTATAAAAATAAACTAATCTCAGTTTTTATCATAATTGAGGGCGCCTCCAACACATCTCTTAGTGTCCCTTTAACAATGACAACTCTTCCTGTTGAATCAAGCATTTTACTTTTCATGTTATAATGCGTCGCGTTAGGGTAATTTCAGCTCGAAATTGAAGGATATTTAGGTATGCTATCTTCAGTAGATAGCAGCTGGAGACGTAACGCATCAAATACGCGACTTACAACGCGTCCGTTGGCGCTTTTTAGAGTACGTTATATACACACACAAACGACGCATGCCGACATACGGGCTGCTATCTTTTCCAAATAGCATTTATAAGTTGCTATCTTCTTAAGATAGCAATTAACGGGTTACTATCTTCTGTAGATAGCATCTAACATTTGCTATCTTCAGAAGATAATTTAGTATACGCTTGCGCTTAGCAACGGAACGGCGTCCATGCCTAAGATATGATTGGAAAACGGGCTATACACCGATGGTTTGAACGAAAAGCTCAGGGTTAAGCTTAGGACTAGTCCCTAGCGTTAGGGTAAGGTTAGGTTAGTGTTATGGTTAGGACTAAGAATAACTTTGGCTTCGGACTAGGATGAGGCTGAGGACCAGGATAACGGGGTAAAGGGTGGGACGTGTGTCGGGGCAAGGGTTTCTCAATACGAACTGGGAGGGGAGGCCAGGGAAAGGAGTTGGTGTGTGTGGGGTGTGTGTGTGGGGGGGGGGGGGCGGGTAGGGGCAACAACGGGGTTAAATTGAGCAGGGATGGATTTCAGGGCATGTTATAGAAACGATTACACATGTTGTTTGAATAAAAGTAAGGAATGAGAATGACCAAAGTTAGCATTGTTTGGTCATTAATCATGTTAATGCACTATAGGCCTACAGATATATAGGCTACGGCTGATTTGTGAACTCTTGGACTCATTTTTAAGTTTTCTACTCTTTCGTGAAATTGGTATAAATCGAAAAGTCTTTGACCAATATCTTCAAAATAGGTTTAATATTATGTGTGCTTTATGATTAATCAAAAATAACAAAACCAGGTTTGCAAATAAACAAATCTATTTATGTTCTAAGGTAGCACACCACTAAATACTCTTCACTAAACCCGGGAAACCCGTTCCCAACTTTTACTATGATACGATACATTTCCCCCCACTAGGCCTATATCTCTGGTAATCTTTCGAATCTGCATGTGGGGGTTTGAGTATCAAGTGAAAGGTTGGGCATAATAGATTATGGGTCGTTCTTTAAAATCCCCATCCAAACTATTGAGCCCTCTAAAATGCATTCAAATTGTTGATATCCAATCCCACAATGCATCAAATGATAGGTCGTTCTTTGAAATCCCCTTGTAAAGTGACACCGCCCATTCAAATTATTTAATATTGCATTGTGGGACTGAGTTTCAGTATCAAGTGACAGGTTTGGCATAATAGATTATGGGTCGTTCTTTAAAAGCCCCATCCAAACTATTGAGCCCTCTAAAATGCATGATAGGTCGTTCTTTAAAAGTCCCGTCAAAAAACCCATCCAAACTAAACTGTTAATATCCTATCCCGCAATCCAAATGACACCGCACATTGTTCAAATTATTTAATATTGCATTGTGGGACTGAATTTCAGTATCAAGTGACAGGTTTGGCATAATATATTATGGGTCGTTGTTTAAAAGCCCCATCCAAACTATTGAGCCCTCTAAAATGCATCAAGCTCAATTTAGAATAAAATCTTTCCAATTTGAATTATGATGCAAAGTTACCTGATTGGCCAGTTCCACTACCCATAACAAGCTTATAAAAAACCTTTTCATGGTTTTAAGCGCAATGAAGTTACATCGTCCTCCTAAATATGCACCACATTAGGGCCTACAACATTTAGTTTTCTAGTTACATTTGTTGCAATGTTTAACCAATCACAGGCCTTGAGTGCTTACTATGGCAACCAGATCAATTTAACACACATGTTTTGAAACCTTGCGACTACCTACATTTGGTGACAATCTTTACCAGGGAACGCCCTCAATCCTCGAAGAATAATTTGGATACAGACTCTTTTCCAAATTTACATTTCTCAGCAAAAATCATAAATACATTCTAAGTTACAAAGCAATACGATTCCTAATTATTTCAATATCATGGTTTTAGAGTAAAAATAAAGCTTTATGTTAACCGCGACAATTTCTACATTCACACTCGAATCATGATTGTGAGTTGTGACGTAATTAGGAATCGCACTACACTGTAAGCAGTATATATCTATGGTTTTAAATCAGAACCATATAGACGACACGTTTCCTAAGTCTCAAAGATTAATGAAGTTCAACAAACATTCGCACAATAGCGCAAACAGCGCACTACCAACATTGTTGAGAGGAACATCGTACAATAGCGCGAATAGCACATCCTTGTCAGGTCTCAAAGATGAATGAAGTTTAATAATCATTCGGAAGATGAATGAAGTGTAATAATCATTCGCACAATAGCGCGAATAACGCACTACTAACATTGTTAAAAGGAACATCGCATAATATACTAAGATGAATGAACTATAATAATCATTCGCACAATAGCGCGAAAAGCGCACTACTTAAATTGTTGAATGGAACATCGCACAATAGCGCGAATAGCACATCATTGTCAGTCTCAAAGATGAATGATGTTTAATAATCATTCGCACAATAGCGCGAACAGCGCTCCCCATAAATAAGGAACATCACACAATAGCGCGAATAGAACATGAGATGGATGAAATACAATAATCATTCGCACAATAGCCCGAATAGCGCATTACTAGCATTGTTGAAAGGTACATCGCACAATAGCGCGAATAGCGCACTACTAACATTGTTGAAAGGAGCACGCACAATAGCGCGAATAGCACATCAGATGGATGAAATATTATAATCATTCGCACAATAGCGCGAATAGCGCACTACTAAAATTGTTGGAAGGAACAGCGCACAATAGCGCGAATAGCACATAAGATGAATGAAATATAATAATCATTCGCATAATAGCGCGAACAGCGCACTACTCACAGATGACGTGATAATTGTCGAGATGACGAGATAATTTACAGATGACGTGATTATTGACTACATAATTGCGAGATAATTTACAGATGACGTGTTTATTGACTAGATAATTGCGAGATAATTTACAGTTGACGTGTTAATTGACTAGATAATTGTGAGATAATTTACAGATGACGTGATAATTGACGAGATGACGAGATAATTTACAGATGACGTGATAATTGATTACATAATTGCGAGATCATTTACAAATGACGTGATAATTGACTACCTAATTGCGAGATCATTTACAGATGACGTGATTATTGTCTACATAATTAGTTGTCGAGATGACGAGATAATTTACAGATGACGTGATAATTGACTAAATAATTGCGAGATAATTTACAGATGGCGTGATTATTGACTACATAATTGCGAGATAATTTACAGATGACGTGTTTATTGACTAAATAATTGCGAGATAATTTACAGATGACGTGATAATTGACTACATAATTGCGAGATAATTTACAGATGACGTGATAATTGACTACATAATTGCGAGATAATTTACAGATGACGTGATTATTGACTACATAATTGCGAGATAATTTACAGATGACGTGATAATTGACTACATAATTGCGAGACAATTTACAGATGACGTGATTATTGACTACATACTTGCGAGATAATTTACAGATGACGTGTTTATTGACTAGATAGTTGCGAGATAATTTACAGATGACGAGATAATTGACTACATAATTGCGAGATAATTTACAGATGACGTGATTATTGACTACATAATTGCGAGATAATTTACAGATGACGTGTTTATTGACTAGATAATTGCGAGATAATTTACAGATGACGTGATAATTGACGAGATGACGATTTTTTTTCGAGATAATAGTTTTGCCAATACCGCGCTTTCGTCGCCCAATTGGGCTACTTTTGATTTTGACTAGTGTGCCGCGTGTTGAAAAGCTGTGCTGTGGTTTGCTAACAATTGGGCTACCTTCAACTCGGAGTTATTCCGGGCTGTTCCTATCAAAGTAAATTGCTTCCTTCATTCGATGCCAAGTCTATCAGAATAAGTTGCTGTCTATGCTATCTTCAGTAGTTAGCAAGTAATCACAGTGAGTTGCTTTCTTCAGTAGATAGCAAGTCTATCAGAGTAAGTTGCTATTTTCAGTAGACACCAAGTATATCAGAGTAAGTTGCTATTTTCAGTAGATAAGATAGCAAGTCTATCAGAGTAAGTTGCTATCTTCAGTAGATAGCAAGTTTATCAGAGTAAATTGCTTTCTTCAGTAGATAGCAAGTGTATCAGAGTAAATTGCTATCGTCAGTAGATAGCAAGAATATCAGAATAAGTTGCTATCTATGCTATCGTCAGTAGATAGCAAGAATATCAGAATAAGTTGCTATCTATGCTATCTTCAGTAGATAGCAAGTATATCAGAGTAAGTTGCTATTTTCAGTAGATAGCAAATCTATCAGAGTAAATTGCCATCTTCAGTGATAGAAATTCTATCAGAATAAGTTGCTATCTATGCTATATTCAGTAGATAGCAAGTCTATCAGAGTACGTTACTATCATTAGTAGATAGCAAGTATATCAGAGTAAGTTGCCAAGTCTATCAGAATAAGTTGCTTACTCTGATAGACTTGGTGTCTACTGAAAATAGCAACTTACTCTGATAGACTTGCTATCACTAAAGATAGCAATTTACTCTGATAGATTTGCTATCTACTGAAGATAGCGACTTACTCTAATAGACTTGGTGTCTACTGAAGATAGCAACTTACTCTATTAGATAGCAATGGTTAATTAAACCTGAGACTAATTAGTCTCAGATTAAACATGATGATGGCGAGTTATTGAAATACTTTTAAAGCAATATTGGTAGGCTTCGGCATATACTATAATAAACCTGCTTTTATCAGGATGTTCACAATTTTATCGAAATGTCTTTGATAAACATTTGAAATTGACCTTGAAGTATTAATTCATAGGAATGATAAACAACATTCTTTATTATTCGAAGAATCGAATATAATTCCAGTTCTGTAAAATTTTACGAAATAAAACTGTAATATCTTTCATTACGATAATTTGATTAAATCTCAGTTCCCGACCGACATAGTTTTTGCCGCGTGGCACCTATTCTTCAAATTTATCTAATTCATTGATAAATGTTTCTGTTGTTAGATGCTTCATATTTTAGACTTTCCCGTTTGAATTTGGAGGTACTATTCTGTTGGTATTAAAATAACTGGGTGAACAATTAAAAACAACTGGGTGAACCCTCATTAATCAAGTTTGACACAGTGGGACTATTGGCCATGTAGTAGGCGTACAAGTAAAATGTTCCATTCGTGCCCTCGCGGGCACTCATGGAACAACTTATGTATGTATACCTATACATTACTCCATTGGTGCACCAATGGAGTAAACAAATAGCCAAAGAAAGAATGATGGAGGCAACTAAGCTGCTTCCTTTGTTCCGTCCAAGGACGACCGATGATGATGATGGTAGGTTCTTTGGGAGATGCCTTGCAGCCTTGGTTGGTAAGTTTTGGTAGGTTGTTTGGCAGGTACCTTGGTTGGTGGCTACTTTGATAGGTTGGTTGGTTGGTTAGTTGGATGGTTGGTTGGTTGGATGGTTGGTTGGTTGGATGGTTGGTTTGTTACCGGTGGTTTGTTGCTTAGTTCCTTGGTAGGTTCTTTGGGAAGTCTCTTGGTTGTAATGTTATTTGGTAGGTTGTTTGGCAGGTGCCCTGGTTTGTATGTTCTTTGATAGGTTTGTTAGGTAGGTGCCTTGGTTAGTGCCTACTTTGATAGGTTGGTTGGTTGATTGATTGGTTGGTTTGTTGGTTGGTTGGTTAGTTGATTGTTCCAATGGTAGGTTCTATCTATGTAGG
Organism: Ophiura sarsii; assembly: GCA_035610835.1. NCBI lineage: Eukaryota > Metazoa > Echinodermata > Ophiuroidea > Amphilepidida > Ophiuridae > Ophiura > Ophiura sarsii. The sequence continues at coordinate 42,867,984 of CM069456.1, read as the reverse complement.
TGCCTCGGTTGGTGGTTGCTTTGATAGGTTGGTTATTTTGATTGGTAGGTTAATTGGTTGGTTGGTTCCTTGGTAGGTTCTTGGTGTTTTTTGGGAGGTTCTTTGACAGGTTTATTGGTTCCTTGGTAGGTTCTTTGGGAGGTACCTTGGTTGATAGGTTGTTTGGCAGGTGTCTAGGTTGGTGGCTAGGTTGGTTGGTTGGTTTGGATGGTTGGTTGATTGGATAGTTGGTTGGTTTTATAGGTTGATTGGTTCCTTGGTAGGTTGTTTGGGAAGTGCCTTGTTGGTATGTTCTTTAGTATAGTTGTTTTGCACGTGCATTGGTTGGTGGTTGCTTGGATTGGTTGTTTGGTTGGATTGGTTGGTTGGTTGATTGGTTGTTTGGTAGGTTTGATAGGTTAGTTTGTTGATTGGTTCATTGGTAAGTTCTTTAGGAGGTGCCTTGGTTGTTATGTTCTTCAGTAGGTTGCTTGGCAGGTGCTTTAGTTGGTTGTTGCTTGAATATGTTGGTTTGGGTTGGGTTGGTTTGGTTTGGTTGGTTGGTTGATTGATTGGTTGGTTTGTTGGTTGGTTGGTTAGTTGATTGTTCCAATGGTAGGTTATATCTATATAGGTGCCTCGGTTGGTGGTTGCTTTGATAGGTTGGTTATTTTGATTGGTAGGTTAATTGGTTGGTTGGTTCCTTGGTTCCAACCAAACAACCTATCAGAGTAGCCAACAACCAAGGCACTTGCCAAAGGACCTACCAAAGAAACTACCAAAGAACCAAACAAGAACCTACAAAGGAACCAGAGACCGACCAACCAACCAATCTACGAAACAAGCTAACCAACCTATCAAAGAAATCACCAACCGAGGCACCTAGATAGAAGCTCCCATGAAAAACAATCAACCAACCAACCTATAAAACCAATCAACCAATCAACCTACCAAACCAGCCAATCAACCTATCAAAGCAACCACCAACCAAGGCACCTGCCAAAGAACCTACCAAACAACCTACCCAGGAACTGACCACGAATCTACAAAGACAGCAATCAACCAACCAATCTATCAAACCGACCAACCAACCAACCCATCAACATACCAAACAAACCAAACAACCTATCAAACCAACCACCAACAAAGGCACCTGCCAAAAAACCTACCAAAGAACCTACCACGGAACCAACCAAGAATCAACCAAGACATCAATCAACCTACCAAGAACAAAAAAAACTAACAAACCTATCAAACCAACCAACCTACCGATCAACCTACCAAACAACAATCGTCTCTGTTGGTATAGGCCTACCTTGCTTTTACTCTTTGCCGTTGAATCAGGTCAAACTGATTTAATACTGGTGAATAGTAGGCCTACATTGTTCAGAGATAGTAAAACACAAAAACGCAAACAATACATTTTTGCTCATAAATGGCCTTCAATTATGCCGAAAATATTTTGTCACCCCCCCCCCCCCCCTCCTCATTTCGAAAGCTTACTATTAAGTAGGCCTACTTAGCCTAGGTGTCAAACCACAACAAAATGCCGTGATATATATATATATTTTTGAACACATTTATTGCCTTTGGCTGGTCTGCTGCAAGTCTGTATTTTACATGTTCTACCCTTTCGGTAAATTACACACCTTTCTCCATTCTAGACCCCTTTCTCTATTTTCTCCGTTCTAAACCCTTGATACCTGCCAACAACCTACCAAAGAACATAACAACTAAGGCACCTTCCAAAGATTCTACCAAGGGACCAATCAACATACCAATCTATCAAACTATCCAATCAATCAACCAACCAACCAACCAACCATCAAACTAGCCACAAACAAAGGCACCTGCCAAAGAAACCTATCAAACCAACCAACCAACCAACCAACCAACCAATCTTTCAAAGCAACCTCCAACCAAGGCACCTAACCAGGAACCAACCAAGAACCTATACCAAGGAATTAATCAGCCAACAAACCTATTAAACCAACTAAACAACCAACCTATCCAAGCAACCACCAATCAAGGCACATGCCAAACAACCTACTGAGAACATACCAACCAAGGCACCTCCTAAACCAACCAACCAACCAACTAACCAATCAACCAGCCAACCACCCAATCTATCAAAGTAGCCACCAAACACGGCACCTGCCAAACAACCTACCGAAGAACTTACCAACCAAGGCACCTCCAAAAGAACCTACAAAGGAACCAATCAACAAAACAACCTATCAAACCAACAAACCAATCAACCTGCCAAACCAACCAATCAACCTATAAAAACAACCTCCAACCAAGGCACCTGCCAATGAACCTACCAAGGAACCAACCAAGAACCTACCAAGGAACTAATCAACCATCAAGCCTATCAAACCTACTAAACAACCAACCTATTCAAGCAACCACCAACCAAGGCACATGCCAAACAACCTACTAAAGAACATACCAACCAAGGCACCTTCCCAAGAACCTACCAAGGAACATATCAACAAACCAACCTATCATACCAACCAACTAATTAACGAATCAACCAACCAACAAAACCAGCCAACCAATCTATCAAAGTGGCCACCTACCATGGCACCTGGCAAACAACCTACCAAAGAACATATCAACCAAGGCACCTCCCAAAGAACCTACCAAGGAAACAATCAACAAACAAACCTATCAAACCAACAATTCAACCAACCAACAATCAACCTACTAAACCAACCAATCAACCTATCAAAGCAACCTCCAATCAAGGCACCTCCCAAATAACCTACCAAGGAACCAACCAAGAACCTACCGAGGAACTAATCGACTAACACACCTATTAAACCAACTAAACAACCAACCTATCCAAGCAACCATCATCCAAGGTACCTGCTAAACAACCTACTAAAGATCATACCAACCAAGGCACCTCCCAAAGAACCTACCAAGGAATCAATCATCAAACCAACCTATAAAACCAACCAACCAACTAACCAATCAACCAACCAACTAACCACACTAACCGACCAACTTATCAAAGTAGCCACCAACCAAAGCACTTGCCAAACAGCCTACCAAAGAACATACCAACCAAGGCACCTCCCATAGAACCTACCAAGGAACAAATCAACAAACCACCGTTAACAAACCAACCTATCAAACCAACCAACCAAACCAACCCAACCCAACCCAACCCAAACCAACCAACCAACTTATCTAAGCAACCACCAAGGCACCTGCCAAGCAACCTTCTAAAGAACATAACAACCAAGGCACCTCCTAAGGTTTCACACCACCGAATACATCTCCCATCGGTTTACACGTGAAATGCACAATTTTAAAATGGATATTTCTCGACGTTATAGGAAACTGGTATCTTGAAATTTGGTTTCAATTTAAAGATGAAAGCCATGACTACTAACTCAACAACTCATGGGTAACCGGCATTTTTTTGAGCTAGAGCCTTTTCAAAAAGTACGAGTTGGGTTTTCCTGGTCACACGCAATTGTTGATTTAGATGATGGCGTCAGCTACCGGAAATGACCTGAACACAGATGTCTCTGTTAAAATATTAAAAATCATCATTGCATCAATTTTTTTGGATCTGAAGAACGGTGATGTGTCTGTCAAATATCACACTATATTAATTTCGCCATAACATGTAATAAATACCCTAATTTTAAACTGTAATTTAGAATAGGTCTCCCGTTTCGGCATAGAAACGGGCCGGTTTTGGAATATTGCCTCAAAGGGGGCAGGACCAGACGTGATTTAGTGGTGTGAAACCCTAAAGAACTTACTAATGAACCAATCAAATCAACAAACTAACCTATCAAACCTACCAAACAACCAATTAATCAATCAACCAATCCAACCAAACAACCTATCAGAGTAGCCAACAACCAAGGCACTTGCCTAAGAACTTACCAAAGAAACTACCAAAGAACCAAACAAGAACCTACAAAGGAACCAGAGACCGACCAACCAACCAACCAACCTACGAAACAAGCTAACCAACCTATCAAAGAAATCCCCAGCCGAGGCACCTGATAGAACCTCCAATGGAAAAAATCAACCAACCAACCAACCTGTAAAACCAATCAACCTACCAAACCAGTCAATCAACCTATCAAAGCAATCACCTACCCAGGAACTGACCACGAATATACAAAGACAGCAATCAACCAACCAATCTATCAAACCAACCAACCAAGTAGAAGGTGCGGGATTGGCTTTTTAGCGCTTTAGCGCGGGGAGTTAGCATCTGTGTTAATTAGCGAAATTAGCGCTAAAAACACTATTATCGCTAAATTTGCAAGTAAGTGCTAAAAACGCTATTATACGATATCAAATAAGTTTTCAAAAAAATGAGGGATGCCATCGCGCAATTAGCGCTAATAGCGCTAATAGCATCGCTGGTGTTAAAAACGCTATTATCGCTAATTTGTTAGGTAAGTGCTAAAAACGCTATTATGCATTATTTTTTCACTAAAGCAAATCATAATTATACAGGGTGTCTCTAAAAAGGTTGTGTTAACGGAGCATGTTTATATAGAGCCCCGCAGGGTCCGGAGGATACACGATCACACCAGAGTGCTAATCAAGTGCAATTAGCGTTATTAGCGCAAGACCGCTAATCAAGTGCAATTAGCGCTATTAGCGCTAATTGCGCCACTCCTAGACTTGGTTCATCTTCAGAAATTGCACTTTAGCGATAACAACGCTAATCAAGTGCAATTAGCGCTATTAGCGCTATTAGCGCTAATTGCGCGACTCCTAGACTTGGTTCATCTTCAGAAATTGCACTTTAGCGCTTACAACGCTAGGAACACGGGATATCGCGCTAATTGCGCTAATTGCGGCAGAGTGCTAACCAAGTGCAATTAGCGTTATTAGCGCAAGACCGCTAATCAAGTGCAATTAGCGCTATTAGCGCTAATTGCGCTACTCCTAGACTTGGTTCATCTTTAGAAATTGCACTTTAGCGATTACAACGCTAATCAAGTGCAATTAGCGCTAATAGCGCGACTCCTAGACTTGGTTCATCTTCAGAAATTGCACTCTAGCGCTTACAACGCTAGGAACACGGGATATCGCGCTAATTGCGCTAATTGCGGCAGAGTGCTAACCAAGTGCAACTTTAGCGTTATTAGCGCAAGACCGCTAATCAAGTGCAATTAGCGCTATTAGCGCTAATTGCGCGACTCCTAGACTTGGTTCATCTTCAGAAATTGCACTTTAGCGATTATAACGCTAGGAACACGGAATAGGCCTATCGCGCTAATTGTGCTAAAAACTAATGTGTTTTTAGCGCATTAGCGCACATTTGTACTAGCACTGCAATTAGCGCTAATTTACATTGATCTTACACGCTAATTTGGTGCAATTAGCGACATTTGCAAAATTGCGCTAATAAGCCAATATCGCACCTTCCTCAAACCAACCAACCCATCAACATACCAAACAAACCAAACAACCTACCAAACCAACTACCAACAAAGGCACCTGCCAAAACACCTACCAAAGAACCTACCACGGAACCAACCAAGAATCAACCAAGACACCAATCAACCTACCAAGAAACAAAAAACTAACAAACCTATCAAACCAACCAACCTACCGATCAACCTACCAATCAACAATCGTCTCTGTTGGTATAGGCCTACCTTGCTTTTACTCTTTGCCGTTAAATCAGGTCAAACTGATTTAATACTGGTGAATAGTAGGCCCCCTATATTGTCAAAGATAGTACACACAAAAACGCAAACAATACATTTTTTGCCAAAATATGGCCTTCAATTATGCCGAAATTATTTTTGTCACCCCCCCCCCCCCCCCCCACCACCCTCCTCCTCATTCGAAAGCTTACTATTTAAGTAGGCCTACTTAGCCTAGGTGTTAAACCACAACAAAATGCCGTGATATTTATATTGAACACATTGCCTTTGGCTGGTCTAGGCCTACTGCAAGTCTGTATTTTACATGTTTTACCTCTTTCGGTAAATTACACACCTTTCTCCATTCTAGACCCCTTTCTCTCAAATATACATTTCTCCGTTCTAAACCCCTTGCTTTAAAATAGGCCTACACACCTTTCTCCAATCGTCCCCTTTCTCTAAATTACACACCTTTCTCCATCCATGACACCTTTTTCAAAATACACACCTTTCTCCACTCAATATAGACCCCTTTCTCTAACACACCTTTCTCCATACACCCATCTCTTGTTTTTTATTTTTACCTCCCCATAGATTTGACCCCTTTGGCCGCCCATAAATCTGGGACAATTTTGACTTTTGACCTGCAGCTGCCGTCTGCTACCGCTGTACGACTAATAACAAAATGGCAAACTTTGGAGAGGGGCGTGTGTATCTTGGCTTTGATTTTAGCACACAACAGGTATGCGAGATTGGTATATATAAGCTATTTATTGCTAGTTGACCAGATAATGTTTTTGTTATAGAATGCTGGCAGTGTCTCGCTCATGAAATGACAATCAATCATAATCATGAGCGTGCTGCTCTGGACTGGAGGGGCAAAGCTGCAAAATTTTGCACTGATTTTGTTGTTGTAACTTTAATAATGCACATGTCAGTTGTATGACCAGGGATGGGAGAGCATATAATGGGAGAGGAAATTTGAATCATACACCAAATACTCATACATAAAATCGAGATGGTTCAACGTCGTAGGCTGACATCGTGCCACTAGACTTTTATAATAATGCCGAAATCATGACTGGCAGCTGGCAAAGCCAAAGGCTTAAAGCCTTTCAAAGCAGCGCAGCTAAACCATTTTACCATGTAAACTATGCTGGCCGACCTAAAATTGGACACGCTTCAAGTTCAACTTCGTAGACAAGCCGCAAGACTGGAACTTACTTTGTGAACCACTATTGCAACACTAGGGAGTCCGGCACTTTTTGCATTTTTTCACCAAAACCCAACAAGTTTGGTATCATTGGAAAGAGGATCAAAAAAGAAATTCAACAGTGCTTGTTTCACCTCTGTAGCTTGTAGTATGGCGGAGTTATGTTAATTTAACCTTCGGCCGACACCCGTTTTCATTCTGTCAAAATCATGCCGTAAAAGGTTGAGGAAATAGGCCTAGGCGACGATTTGCCGTCGCGAAACACTTATTATTAAAAAATTGGTTTAAATTTGAAATTGGAGATGCATTAGAAAGGCAATTTTAAGTTTACATACCGTGTTTTCTCTATTTAACGCCCCCCTCTAATAAACGCCCCCCCTACTATTTTTAGACAATTTTTGATGATTTTAGCCCTTTTTTGACGAAAAAAAAAAAAAAAAAGGGAGGAAAAAGAAGAAAAGAAAGCAAAAATTATTGAAGAAAGAGGAGAAAAGAAAAGAAAGGGAATAAAAGAAGAAAAAGAGAAAAGAATGAATAAAGGAAGAACAAAAGGAGAAAAAGAATGAATAAAGGAAGAAAAAAGGAGAAAAGAATGAATAGGCCTAAAGGAAGAAAAAAGGAAAAAAAGAACATGAAAAGGAAGAAATTAGAAAGAGAATTAAAAAAAGAAAAAGGAAAGGAAAGGAATACACACAAAAAATAAGATAAAGAAAGAAAAGGATGGAATAAAGTAAGGAAGAAAAGAAAAAGGTGAAAGAAACAGGAAAGAGAATGAAAAAAAGGGAACCTTGGCTTGGGATTAAATTTGAAATAATTAAGAAAAATAAAAACAAGTTTTGAAGGAAAAACAATAAACAAGGAAAGAAAATTATAATAAGCAACAAAAGACAAATGATAACATACTTGTAATAATGTGGAAAAATCATGGAAATGTTTGAATTCCATCTTAGTTTACACAAAAATGTTGATTCAAACTACTGTAGAAAGTCTAGAATGCTGACATTAACAAATTTCAATTTATACACCAACACGCCCAATTGGGCGAAATTTATTTATTATTTCTTTTGTCTGCATCACGCTTCGACGGTAAATACACGTAATGCTGCGCCACAAAAAAAAAAGTTGCCAATTTTGTCGCCCAATATTAGCGCACGGCGTAAACAAACATTACTAAGGTTGATATTTTAATTTTTCGTGATTATCGCAACCCCATTTTGGCAATATTTATGGAAGCACCATGGTCTAAAAAAAAAATGTGCGCTTCTTGGCGATATTTCCAAGTGAGAAAAAAAATAAACACAGACACTCAAAATTGCATAAGCTTTCATTTAATAAACTGTCAAAATACTGTTATGACCTGTAAATGCATCATTTTGAAGATTTTTCACGCGCAAAACTAACACTAAGTTGACGTTTTTCAAGGCCATCACAAATCAGCAAAAAAATGAACATTTACTTACTCAAATTCAGTCAAGTTTGGTATCGATGAAAAGATACGAATTTTCTCTACAAAACTGGTGTCATTACCCATAATTCCTTGCATATCCTGTATAGCACGCCCCCTCATTTGAAGCAGACCATTCCGTAGCAGAAGACAAAATGGAGTCGCAATCGGCAGCATAAAAATACGCTCCTCAAATACGCCGACAAGAAACTTAAATTTTCAACACTTTAATGGTTTCTTTTGTGACTTTTCATATTCTTTTTGAAATATTTGATGTTTTTTCTTCTGGAAAAGTGATTTCTCAACTTATTTTGACAAGGTAAATATAAAGAAATTGTGACTTTTTCAGAGGTACTTTTCCCATGAAAACAGATACGTTTTCGGAAATCGCCATTCTGCCGGACTCCCTAGCAACACACGATATTCATACACAATTCAATAGGGATGAGAGTATACACTCCACCTATTTCTATCACAAAAATAATTATATGGTTGGTACCGTTGTGCCCATCACTACTATAATCAAAACAAAGAATTCTCGATCAAATCGTATACGATTCCTCAGTGTCCCAGCGTCTGGGGCATACTGTGCGTGAGCGCGTCAATCGCGACGGCAAGGGCGCAGTAAAACCGGAAGGTGTGACGTTCTTGTAAACAAAAGGTAATTGACCAATCGCGGCCCTAATCAACAAGACCCCCACGCTGCGTGATTGGACAATTATGTAAGTAGGCCTACGCCAGCCCGAACGCGTTGTGGCATGGTTGTCAAGGGCTCATCACACTGCGTTCAGAATTCGGATGACGCTGGCGTGACTGAAATAAATGTTTTGATCGAGAATTCTTTGTTTTGATTATAGTACTAAAACTTTTTTACAATAGACAACACTTTTGCTTGATGCTGAGTGGATGTCTCGGACACACCCCTCACACACCCCTTGTATTTAATTGGCTACAAGTTAGTACCTATGACATCATTTTGGCTAGTGAGCTCCCCCAGATATAGTGCTGGGAGATATCAAGCCTCCCAACACCAAAATCACCAACTGCCCTTCATCTCTTCAACAAACATCATAATTTGCTTAATTCAAACAGGAAATCAAACTTAAACCTTTCCCCAGCAGATTTTTATTCCATTGGAACAATTATTTTGTGTTTCAAACATGAAAAATAGTGAATTTATTACGCATTTCGTCTTGGTGGCCATGTTTGCCCACTTTATCAGTGGGCGAATTTGGACACCTGCTAGGATTGAGTTAGATTCAAGCAACCAACCACCTAACTAAGAACAACAACCTGTCGCATCTAGTAGCAGGCTATACCTTCTTATAGTTATAGCCTAGGCAGGCCTAATTAAGCGTTGCAGAGTATAACTTCAAAGTCAAAAGCCTCATGTTAGTCTCGATATCAATCTATGATTTGGGTATCGGCTAAAGCCTAAAGGCATAATGACGTTGAAGGGAACCATACAATGTAGGGCCTAGACGAAATTATAGTCACCTGGAAAATCCTCCGTTTTTATGTCCCTATCACCTTTTTTTGAGACTCAAAGTTGTTTTTGAATGTTCACAATTTTTTCATGGCATTGCTATGAAAGTAAGAGCTAGCAAAAGTGTTCAGAAAAGTCGCATTGGAATTTTTTTTATATATAGGTCTAGGAGTATGACTAGCAAGTAAAACAGGGGTAAAACACAAAATCACCTTTGTCCTCTTTGTCGGCCATCTCAGGGGTAGAATTTCGCCGCGAATCGTCAGCGTGAATCCAGGTGGATTCGCGCAAAAAAAACCCCAACTTTTTTTCTTCTTTTTTTAAGTCCAAAATGACTGGTATTTGACCCTTAGTCAACAAACATGCCAAATTTGGAAGTTGTGCAAGCTTAAGTTATAGCCTTCGTCTTGATATTATTTGCATTAATTTCGCAATAATCCATGGATTCTCAAAAATTGCGAGAATCCAGATTCTCGCAAAATCCTTCCGCGAGAATCAATTTGGATTCTCGCGGCTGATAACGAAATTCTAACCCTGCATCTTGAAAAACAAACAAACACATGGTCAATTTTGGTAATTTTGTTTTTCTGTTTGATGAAATTTGAATATGTTCTAATATTTTAACATATCTGAAAATGAACCCGATGTCATCAGGTATATTTTTTGCTAGAAGCCGGCACGTTGGAATTGAATGATTTTATACTTCAAATTTTTAAAAGGGTTCTCTAGTCCGAAAGGGTTTCACTGTTCTTTAATCCGAATAAGAACAAATATTTTATAATTCAAAATTTGAAATAGCATTCTTTGCAGTGCGCCCTCTAGAGATCAGGGGAAAGCTCCTTTTGGAAACATTGCCTCGTTTATAAAGAAGCTATATAAGAATTGAATCAGAAAGTGTTAGCATTAAAGGTAGATGTTCCGATTTTCAACTTGAAGTTTTCTATTCTACATGAAAGGTCATCCTTAAAAAAGTCGTGTTCCAAAGTTTGAGTTGCATAGCTCTAATGGTTCTTATTTTAGACGCACAAGATGCTGTGAACGGTACCCATTGAGTAGTACACAAATTATATCGGTGGTTACCACCATTCGCGGTAATTCGACGTTATTTCATCGATTTCTCCGTAATTATACCGATTTAGGCCGTCAAATTTCAGTATGATGATGAGAAAAATACGAGCTTTCATATGATATGAAAATCTCCGTATGTTTGAAATATTTTTGTGTTACGAAAATGTGATCGGGTCATCTCCCTTTAAGTGAAATAGAATAATTTGTCGGATTAGAGGACCTTTTTACCCATTCGGACTAAAGAACAGGCTATAAGATTCGGACTACCAAACCCGTTTAAAGATTCAGACTAGAGAACCTTTTTTTAAAATTCAGATTAAAGAATCTTAGGCCTATTAAATATTCGGACTAAAGAACCTTTTAAAAGTATTCCGATTACCGAACCTTTTTCAATAATCGGATTATAGAACATGATCATAGTATTCGGACTAAAGAACCGTTTATCATGTTCGGATTATAGAACCTTTTTCATTTTCGTACTATAGAACCTTGGTACTATAGAACCTTTTTTCCCGGACAATAGAACCGTCAACGGTCAGATTTAGAACCGTCGGACTATCAATATGTCATCGTGAGTAGGGCCTAGTAAAATATAATGTTCCTTATTTGTTGTACACATGATCACGTACCCTGTGACGCACCCCAAGTGACTGACATTGACGCACCCATTCATCAATATTGTGTGGATCAAAGGCTGCACATGACGTACCTGCGTCAAGAATGTGGGGGTAAATGACGCACCTCTCCTGGGGGTCGGACAGTGCGTCATAATTGATGTGCATTACTACATCCACTTCTTTTTAATTAATTTAAATTAATCGGATTACATTGTTGTTTTAAAATTATATCTCTTCAGTTCATCACAAATGTGTAGCCTATTTTTCAATATGTTTGTTCCTCTTTTTTTGCAGATAAAATCATTAGCCATCAGTGATTCATTGGAGATAGTACACAATTCATCAGTACAATTTGATACGGACCTTCCACACTACAGGTAAACTGTTCTGTTCAAATTTAAACACAAAAAAGTCAAAAAGAATTTGTACAGGAATGAATATTTGTTTAAAAATAGACCAAACAAATTTGACAAACCAATGAGACCCATTCAAAGAGCAATTGATTCCGCTCAAATGACAAAATAATTCATTGAAATCGATCAATTATATCAGGAGCTATGCCTGTTTTTAATAAAAGAACCCCTTTTAATTAGCTGTAAACGGAACGCTTAATTCTCTTGATATCTACCCACTCTAAGTGGGCAACAAAATGTACACACGGTCATTCATATTCGAATAAGATTAAAGCCCAGGAGTTTCAAACACAGGTGGGAATGGTGCCTAAAATAAATAATCAGTGACTACAATCAGACTTTAACCTTTCTTTTTTACGGATTCTATGGTTTTGCGTTATGAGGAATAAAACAATTACTTCCTGATATGCTAATGATGAGTTTTAAACATTTTCTTTACTTTGTTCTGTTTTACGTATCGGTGGACAGCTAAAAATATGGGTTCTTTTAGTAAAATAGCTATAACTCTGGATAGGAATGATCGATTTCAGTCTTTTTCTTTCTTCAGATGATCGGAAGAATATTCTCGTCAAAATATCGCTTGAGTTTTAGTCAGGTCAATTTTCTTTTTCTTTCTCAGGCAAAAATATTCAAATCCGTACAACTTCCTTTAAATCTACTCACCCTGTATTTTAACACAATCAATCTATCAGTCAGATGAAATACATTCCTCTGATGATGAAAATGTAATTCGAGGGACCAAGGGTGCAAGCATGAAAATTATATCCTCTCATTTTTAGGCCCTTCACAATTGATTTTGAGTTTCCTTCCTGTGGCTGCCCTGTCGAAAACTGAGAATTACAAAATATTTTATTATTTTATTTTTATTTAGGGTTTTCACCTTGAAAATGGCTTTCAATAAACGTCAATCCCATGATCCGGGCGCTACTTTTGAAAAAAGTAGCTTTCGGTAAAAAACCCTGTTATCTTGAGCCTTGGAAGGGCCTCAGGTGAAGGGGTGCCAATTGAAGAAGAGTATTGGGATATATGTAAAATATTGTCCATACTTGTTTAGGCTGCTTTTTGAAAATCCTTGGACATGCCTGATACCCAAAGAAGATTTCTTGAGCAAACCCAGCATGCTTCACTTTCATCACATGACCATTGATATCTGTAACCAGTGTCTACTGGAGACATGACATAACATTACAAAGAAAGACTTAATAATGTTGTTAAACGAGGGTCTTTATGAAAATCCTGCTGCAAGTAGTACAATTGATATGACTTCAATCCTCTCTTGTTTTTTTCTTAAAGACCCTTTGTTGAATAAATATTTTAGTTGGGATTAAACTTTTTCATATTTAAGGCCATATTTGCCTATGTGCCATGTATATTTCCTTGACTTTCCAGTGGAAAGTCAAGACGACCTCCAGCTGTTACTATTTTAACACATGTTTGGCTGCTTGGTTGGGAGGAAAGCCCCATTGCCAGTGTAGTGTTGCCCGAGTGTTGCTATTGCTAAGCATGCTGGACTGTGCAAGAAATCTTCTTTGCCTGATACCCCTCTTTAAAGTTTCCTTCTAAATTGCATAATTTGCCCAAAGTTCCACACATTTTCAAGGCATTATTCAAGGATAAATTATAATTTTGATAGTTGCCATTTCGATTTAGGTTGCCAGAATACAACCTCTAAGGCCACGAAAAAAATAAACTCTGTTCTACGGGCAAACAGACCTCTCAGGTTGGGAGGTCGGGTCCGTCGGACAGGCTTTTAAAATAAAATCCTTCTCCCCCTCCTTCAAATTAAACGTAGCAAATTAATTAAATCTCGAAAAATATCGCCATCATTTCACATGGCAAAAATATTATCAGGGGTAGAATTTCGGCGCGAATCGATTCGCGTGAAGATTCGCGTAAAATCACTACCGCGTGAATCCAGGTGGATTCGCGTAAAAAACCCAAAAAAACTTTTTTCTTCTTTTTTAAAGTCCAAAACAGGACCTTAGATGACTGGTATTTGACCCTTAGTCAACAAACATGCCGAATTTGGAAGTTGTGCAAGCTTATAGCCTTATTCTTGATATTATTTTCATTTATTTCGCAATAATCCATGGATTCTCAAAATTGGCGAGAATCCAGGAGCTCACGAAATTATTCCGCGAGAATCTAAATGGACTCGCGCACTGCAGCACAAATTTCTAGGCCTGATTATTTGGGTCGGTATTCATATTTGGACGTGAAATTTTTGTTCACCGATTTCCAAAACGTGGGTCGGCCAGGCACGTAGAACAGGGTTTCTTTTCTTCGTGGACTAATACATGTTCTATTCATACAGGACACATGGTGGATGCCACATCCAGGATGACAAGCTGACGATAACATCACCTACTATCATGTGGGTTGAGGCACTAGATCTCTTGCTGGATAAGATGAAGTCTCAAGGATTTGACTTCTCAAAAGTAGCAGCGTTATCAGGCACAGGACAGGTATGGCAGGCCATATAATACAAAAACAATTGATTCAGAAGAAATGAGAGATCCGGAAAAATGATAGATTTTGCCCTTAGGCCGAACACAAAATCGGTTTGTCTCAAAGCTTGTGCGCTTTGGTTTTGAAATGCCAAAAATACCGCGTCTGAAATGCAGGAATTTTTTTTCCCTACACATTTTTATTTTGAATTTTTATTAAAAATATCGGCAGATTTTCCTTTTCTCAAACTTTTACATGACTCAGTTCTTCAAAAAATGCTGCAAAATTGTTCTTTACACAACTACATCACAATATTGATTTCAAATAGAAAAAAACAATATCAGAAAGTGTCAACGGTTGCAAGAGTAAAAATTGCCACACAAATAAAAAAAAATAAAAAAATGGAAGACAAAAAAACGCGCGCGTCGCCGATTTTGAAGCCTTCGCAAGCTTGAGACAAACTTTTTTTTTTTTGCCTTATCGTATTGCATTTTTGACATGCTTTTACTTTCCTATCACACCATTTTGGGTGCTTGATATCAAGTTGTGGGGAATAACTGATATTGGAACTTGAAGCATTGATACATATTGTTTCACAATACAATGACACTTTGAGGCTGTCAAGAAAACATACCATTAAAAATAAAAAATATAATTGTTCATTCCATCCTTGCCCCCCCCCCCCCCCAGAAAATAAATAAAACGAAACAATCATACAAGCCATACTTTTACCCCAAAGCTCTGAAACTGAAAGCTGTTTTGCAGTATGGTGTGCATCATGCTTATCAGCCATTTGGAGACAATCGAAGTACTTCATGCTAGTCAACCCAGAAAACTATGTCTATAAAACATTTTCATATTGTACTTTTTTGTTTCCATTCAGCAACATGGAAGTGTATATTGGAAGACTGGGTCTGCAAGTGTTTTACACGGTTTACAATCAGATCTGCCATTACATAAACAACTCAAGGTAATTTAAATAACTTAAGTGGAATGTGACAGACCGGCCCGTTTGTAGCCTCTACCTCCATCCCAAAGGCCTACAATATGCTCCAAAAATAGATTTTTTTCTGAACAATTTCCTAGTAAATCATACCCCTTCTCCTTCATTACTTGTCCTTTTCAATTTATTCAGAACAAGAAACAAGGGCTGTCGTCGAGATCTTTTTTTCATATCTACATGTTGCTATTTTACGATACCGATATGATGTTGACATTTTATGAACCAAATCAAATACTTTTAAAAGTATCCTGCCGATCGTCTAGGCAAAAGGTCCATGGTAATAAGCTATCACTGCAGTATCGACAATAGTGCTATGTCAATGTGCACAAGTTCGGAGTAATTCTGTTATACCCTTCACAGAGGTATTCATAGTGCATGATTTTTAAGAACGACGCATACTACTGATGTTGGTGTGTAGGGTATAACAGAATTATGCCACAAGTTCAAACCATTTAGTATCAATATAAATATGATAATTAATTTGATGACTTTCAACATTTTCTACGTATTTTATTACAAAAATCAACATGAACAAAATGTCATGGTTAGCGTGAAATGATTCTCTTTTAAAATATTAAAATGATTACGATAACCTTGTCCTTTCTAGAAAGTAATATCGTAAATTCCTAAAAAAAAACCTGGTACAAACAGCCCCACCAAAGGCCTTTATAACCTATATTATATCGATATTAGAAGCATGTAGACTGATATTGTTAAACGACTGAGGATTGAGACTTAGCAGAAGCAACAAAGAATTGAGGGAAGAATGAAGCAATCTTAAAAACAAGATGGCAACTAACAAAAGTGGCGATCGCGATTGATTCAAGATCGTTAAATCCTGCAATGTTCAGATGAAATGAGGAAGCTTGTTTTAACGGCAAATTTAGTGGTTTCGAATTTTAATAGGGGTTGCTTTTAACAAATAATTTGGCTTAAAGATAGCAATACGAATTAAAGGTGTATGTTCCGATCACTTTTTTTGGGCTGTGATTTTTTTTTCACATCAAGATATTTTGATATCAGAAGAATACCCATATTTTTTTCATTATGTCTGTAAAATATAAGGGGCCAGAAACGTTCCATTTAGAAATTATAGGCTAAAATGTGGTGAATTATTGCCAAAGGTGGTTAACCACCAGCCAGTTTGTGTACTACTCAATGGGCATCATAATTGTGACCTTGTGATTCTAAAATAAGAACTATTGCAGTTATGCAACTCAAACTTTGGAATGTGACATATTTTAAGGATGACCTTCCATGTGAAACAGAAAACATGAAGTTGAAAATCGGGCCAGCAATCGGAACAATGTGATAACTATTACAAACAGAGTGATGTCATAATAAGAAACAAGAGTCCTTCTTTAAACTAACTATTTATTGATAATCACCTATCTTTCCAGGATTGTTTCAGTGTCAAAGACTCTCCTATATGGATGGATTCCAGCACAACTCAACAATGTCAACGATTAGAACAAAAACTTGGGGGTGCTCAGAGAGTTGCCAATATCACGGGTTCAAGAGCGTATGAGGTAAGAGTTGTAAACTGAATGCTATGCTCCCATTTATTTAGGCCAAACAAAGACGGTCTGTCTCAGAAACATTTTGCAAATAAGCTAAGTGCTGTGCGATTTATTTTTTTAATTAATTTTTTTAGAAAATAGGCTATGAGGTATGCAATTTTTTTTTTTTTGCTATATTTTTTTCTTTTTCTAATCCAAGCTTACAAAGAACTTTTTTTAACCTTTTTTTTAAAACTCAAAACAAACAAAAAATCAAAAAAAAAGTCAAAAAAAAAATCCAACAAAATCAACAACAAAAAAAGGTGTTTTTTTTTTAGCCCTCAGTGCATAGATGATCGACCTACGCGCCGTAGCTCATTTCACATACCAATGCGGGTGTTCTTCTGAGACAGACCATCTTCTTTGTTTGGCCTTAAAGGTACATTTTTTTGTTCTGCTTGAAACCAGATTTTCCAGCAGATTTTCCTTTGGTTTTCTAACAAATGATTATGATTGTTAATGTTCCAAAATAATGCTTTAGGGATTAACTTCTGTTAGATTTAATAGAAATGATATACAATAAAATACCAGTTTTGATGTAGGTACATTGGTAGTGTTTTTTAAACATGTTTGGATGACAAATTAGGGCGTGTTCACACTATAGCTTTTTCCTCAACCCGGGTCGGACCCGGGTCGAACCCGGGTTGATCGATATTTCATTTTCTGTTCACACTAGCGCTATGTATGTGTTGAAATTGAAACCCATTGCCTCCATCTGGCGTGATATATTGGCGTAAATATCCTTGTTGTGGATCATTGAATTCAAACTACTTTGCACGGTCTCATCCGCCCAGAGTTCCATCATGGCTTCTGTTTCAATTTGACTCCATTTATTTGCCATTTTGACAAATTTGATAAAGATTTCAACCAGAACCAGAAGCAGACGAGAGCGTGCGAAGCAAAGCTGAAAACTGACGTAAACAACTACGGTCAGAGGTTAGCAGTCAGGTTAGCTACTTCCGGCAACCCGGGTCGAACAGCGATTTCTGTTCACACTACAGTCGACCCGGGTAGAACCCGGGTTGAACCCGGGTTCTACCCTTCACTTTCGCAGGGTTGTAATTTTCGACCCGGGTCGGTTTTTTTAGCCTATTTTTCTGTTCACACTAGACTTCAACCCGGGTTCGACCCGGGTCCGACCCGGGTCGTGGAGAAAACTAGCTATAGTGTGAACATGCCCTTAGTGAAATACGTTAATGTTTTAGGCAAAATGCTTACTGTTGCTGTCAAACAACAGGATTAAAAGAGACACACACACAAGACGATTGTGTGAAGCGACCTTCTGGTATGGAAGCAAATTACGGAATGAACAAAGACTGAATTGAAAACCCAAGGAAAACTGGTAACCAGATCTTGGATGCATGACGGGCAAACAAAGCCAAAAAACGTGGCTGAATTAGCCTAAATATTGGTTGGCTAATAACTAAGAGTTAAGTGGTTAGGGGCCGGCCATATTATATCCAAGGAAAAAACATATTGGCAACCCTAGTGCATGGAGACAATTGGAGCAACTCTGAATTATTATAGACAAGCTAAATAATTCTGTATTTAATTCATTTATGAAATTAATGAAGCCAATTACAATGGTCACCAATAAAGCTATCTTTCATAATGCACTACTCATACTCCCTGATCACCTGGTACAAGAAAATACTAGGCCAGGGATTCTCCACTGGTGGCACACATGCCAAATGTGGCACTTGGAGCAATGGTGGTTGGTGCTTGGACTCCTTCAAAATATAAAGAAATACATAAGAAAATGAGTGCATTTGACACTTCATCATATATTTCGGCGCTGTTCTGACATAACGACACACATCACAACAGAATTAAGTAAAGTGATGTGTCGAACAGCTACGATTTGATCTCATAATTGTGGCACTCAGTTAAATAATGTTGAGAACCCCTGTACTAGGCAGAGGTTAGATAAAATAAAATACATTCACATACATCACTTTTATTTAAAAGACAAAGTAAGTTTTTAAAGATAGTATAATTAATGTGATTGGTTTGTTTGATTTTCAGCGTTTCACTGGTAACCAAATTGCTAAATTGCATGATAAGGACCATGTTGCCTACAACTCTAGCGAGGTGAGATCTCATTAGAAATTTAAATTTATCAATTAAAAATCTAAATAAAACAAGACTTCTGTGAACTGTTTCATCAAATTTCAACTTCTTTTATTGTCTATGGACAGATCAATGTCTGTGGTGTATAGGGGTATAGGGCCTACATGTCAGCGTTCTTTTGATAACATATTGACTTTAAAGCAGTTTGATATTAAGTCACTTATCATCATATTGTGTGTAGTCTCTGCAATCGTTGTTGTTGATACAACCAACCTACATAAAGTTGTGGCATATTCTATAGTATAATCACTTCCAAATTGGCGACGCCTTATTATAGCAGTGAATTAATACAGAAGAACATGGGCACACATGAAGGCAACAAGTGCACTGTGCATATGTGTAACCAAAATCGTGTGTGCGGCTATAATCACGCGTGTACGATTGGATTACTTTTTCGCGTGGAGAGATCGCGTCATTACGCATTGGCTGATGAAAGTTAACATTGCTTCAACATGTGCGTCGATATTCATCTACGTCAGGTTGAATGAAGTAAAGTTACAATGTGCCCATCAGACCTTCTTGACCAGGGGCTGGGGGACCCTGAATAAATAATTATTATACTTATAGTGTAGATATGTGAAATATGCAGTGAGTATAATTGCATCAGGTCTGCCTATATCTGATTTATATTTTTTATTTAATTTCCTATCCTTCGCTATCTTATTTAGAGAATTTCATTAGTCAGCAGTTTTGCAGCCACTTTATTTTGGGGAGACTACGCACCTATTGATTATAGTGATGGTATGTCATACATAGACTAATGGTTTGATTATGAAGATTCTTTTTGGTGTTACCTATCAGTAAGGTATCACAAATTAGCGTAGTCGTAAGTCTTTCTTCTTAAAAACCGTGTCCCCATTTTGAGAACAATTAATTAAAAGTAATTGTTTTACATAAAATCTGACTATACAGAGATTCAAGACCACGGCTTATGAACATTACTTATAAAATTGCACAACAAGTTTTTCTCATCAAACTCGCACCCCATTTTTTCTTCAAATTTGCACATCAAATGCTTAAATTCGCAGAGTAACATCCCCGAACTTGTGTTTAAATTTGCCATTTTCTAACATGTAAACCACATAATGACAAAATCTTGTTTTTCAAATGTCAAAAGTAGACATTTTAACTTCACAAATAGTATTAATCCCCGCATACTATTTTGTATATTGTAGGTTCTGGTATGAATTTACTCGACATCAACAGCAAAGAGTGGTGCCAAGAAGCCTTAGATGCGAGTGCACCAGAATTGAAGGGTAAACTGGGACAACCTGAGCCATCTCATAAAACATTGGTAGGTTACAATCTTGGAGCAGGTGTTTTCACTGTGTTGGCATTAAAGCGACCATATCGGTATACTCTTGTTTTATTATTCGCATGTTCACACAATACGGAAAAATACCTATGATTTGGCATGTCATATCACATGAGGCCGCAAATATTTCTGGTTATGTTATATGCAGATCATTTATTTTTCGGCGTGGATTATACCTTTTCGCTGTCTATTTCGGCCTCAGAATGTAACAGAAATCGAGTCACTTGCGTTTAAGTCATCCACCATTTTATTTGTTTATTATTTACGTCTCATATTTTAAGCAACTCTTCCACAGACACAAAGCAATCGCTTTACACAGTTAACTAGTAACGCGGTCCTGGGAATGCGGTTAATCGACGATATGGAATATATCGTGTGGTTTGACTTTCTTGTTTACACGATATGGATCAGATTTCATACGTGTTAACCAATGAGATTGAAGTATTTACACTTACTAAACAATAATGAATAATATCACCTTGCAGTCACTATCAATTAAAACATATTTCATATTGTTTATTAAATAGTTTCATCAGGAATCTAATTAAGCATTGTAAAAACAAATTCTTGTGTAAAAAACCCAAGGAAAAACATGATATTTTCCTAACAGGTTTTGATGATCCGATCTATCATCTTCCTCAGTGGGTTGTCCTTGATTCAGGGCCAGATTTGTTGATGGGATTGGATGATGTTTGATAACATCATCAGATTTTGATGATGACGTCAAGACACAAGACCACCAACATAACGGATAGATGTTGCTTTAAGCAATCAATTAGATGTTGCTTTAAGCAATTTGATTGAGTATTGATTTAGATTTAGATTTAGATAAGACAAGCTATCTGGATAGTGGATGCGCAGAAAAACCAATGGTGACCAACGATAACATCTAATGAATAATCTTTGCAATAGGTTGATCCGGAAGAAGATGACGTCATCATCAAAATCTGATGACGTTATTAAACATCATCCAACTATATCGTATTTAGTCATACAAAGCATGTGCTAGTGTCATTGGATTGAGCAATGTCAGGCTCCAGAGTCAACTTACTCTGCAATTGTGTTGGAGTTCTATGGCTCTCTAATTTCATTTTTTGTTAATATTTTGAAGTCCTCTTTAAGGGCCATCCGTGCATTTAAGTAAAAATTGGCTGAATAATGACATAAAGGAGAATATGCAGTGGCCATGGATAGAACCAGGGTCACCCAGCACTTATAAAACTCGCCCATTGCTTGTGTGTTGGATTTCGATCACGACATGAGCATGCGCAGATGCGATTTTTGTGTGAGTGGTCTGTGATTTTGTCAATATTATATTTTTACTGTGATTTTTCGATCTGCATTAAATGCAAAAAGAAACAACGCCCCCGGCTGGCCTCGAACCACCAACCTTTCGGTTAACAGCCGAACACGTTTACCAATTGCGCCACGGAGGCGGTTACTTACTAGGCTGTTTTGGTTTGTCATGTTCACCCGTACACTTCCCCGTACACTCCCTTGCAAAGCCGGGCATCGTTTTTTCTCAAATGTTGCCTGCATATTGTAGTTGCTGTCTACTTAAATACATGTGCTGTCAGTTGAACTTGGAACCAACGTTTAATTTGAACTGTCTATTTTCAATAAAAAAATACTCCAATACGGGAAAAAATTCACAAAAGCTCACAGACAACAAATAAGCACATCATTTTACTCGACCTAGAATTTCAACCCTACAATTTTGGCGTTACGAAAATATCGATGATGTGAGTGACGTCATTTAATGAGCGGCGCCCTTCACGAATTAGCTCATTAGCATAATTTATGTCCGTGAAATGTATAAAGCTGTTAGATAAGTGCCCAGCTCAGAACAATACTTTGTGGATACATATATTTCATCATTTTTGGGCACAGCCACTTTGGCCTTAAGAATAATCCATTTCAAAGGGCACCAAGGCCATGTTCTGGGGCACCAAGGCCAAACCAAGATTTGAATCAAAGGCACCAAGGCCATTTCATGTTTACGTTATTTATACCATAATTTTACATGTAAACCTCACAAGGACTTACTTTACAGCACGAGAAGTGACAGTCTTTTTGTGACTGTCTTTTTAGTTCGTCAATTAACATATTTTAATACCATAAATGCAAATCTGGGAAACCGGCGTGATGAGCCTTTCTCCTCCCTACTCATCTGAACGTGGAGGGGTCTGTGAACCCCATTGACAGTCAATCAACTCTTGAATACCATGTGCTGAGGCTAAGGGAACTTTGCCATCTAGACAACAACACAGGCCAAAGGTTGATGACCTCCAGGCAGAGGTGCATGGGTGTGCAAGCACAGGAGATGTTAGACTCTCAATCCAATTGGAAAAAAAAAGAAGAAAAAATCATTTTTCAAAGTTATTTATTTAAAGTTATTCATTTCTTTAAATTTGTTTATTTTGGGTTTCCCAAGTTCCATCAAACTAGGGAAACCCTAAATCTAGTCGTCTCGTCTCGTTTGAGCCGTGGGGCCTCAGGCGGTGCTGCTATTCATATAGGAAATTATACCAAACACCAATCATTTTCGCAACAAATAATTCATATTTTCAATGCAGATTTCATCTTAATTTTTAACTTTTGGATTTGCTAAACCCACACATATTATTCAGAATATCAATCTACTTAAACATGCAGACATTTTTGGGTTAAATTACCTATAATTATGTATTAGTGATTTGTTTGCCCGCGTGCGATGGGGCAATGGCGTAGAATTCAATGTTGTTTACATGATGTGTGTTCCTATATAGCTACATTTGCTATGCCTTTTTATGGCATGTTTACGTGCTAAAATGGCCTCGGAAATGGTCGTGATAGGAATGAAATACATTTTTAATCATAGAGTAAAACATGTTAGTTGTATTTGGATTAATTTGATCCAAAGTTAAGTATATATGGGAACCCCGGCCGGGAGCCAAAAGGGCACACGGCCACTGTTAAAAACAGGGCACGGCCATTATGGCTGTGATTTTTTTACTTAGCCAAGGGCATCGCGGCCAGATGCAAGGGCACGGTGGCGATGGCCGTCATGTAATTTGAGCCCTGCTTCACAATAGTGGAACTCATGAATATTTCTTTCATCAAGGTTGTATCCATTTGCCTGGTTGAACAGCTTGGTTAGCTAGTTTAAGAAAAAGAAGAAGGCAAGAGGGCAGTCCTCCAGCAGATGTAATACAACTGTGCTTAGAAAATTAGGGTCTAATTATGATTGATAGGTCTCTGCATGCTTAATAATGGAGGCATTTTGGCATTCGTGCAAACAATTTTGTAAAGGCTTAATGGGGCCTGTGGACCTTCAGATATAGCCTCCATAAACTGCCGTAACTTCTTCATTATTCATTTAATCTAAATAAAAGTATACATTTTTTTGCAGAAAAGGGTTCAATGAATCCAACCATGATCATGAAATTTACCATTTTGGAGAAATTGATAAAAAACACGTTTTTGACCCATTTTAGGTTCTGTAAAGATAACTCAAAATATATTTTGTCAAATTTTGTCATACTAGTTTTATTATATTCCTAATACAATTCCCTAGGAATCATATTTTTTTGTTTTTTGAAAATTGTTATTATTTTTTGAATTATCGACCAAAAAGTGTGAACATGTGATTTTTGACCTCCAAAATCATGAAAATCACATTTTTGGCACTTTTTGGTCAATAATTCAAAAAATGATAACGATTTCAAAACAAAACAAAAAGGTCCTAGGGAATTTGTATTATGGAGGAGGCTATACCTGAAGGTGCACGGCTCCCTTAAGGCTTAAGGATAACACTTGTAAATTGAATATCTCATATATATGACTCTATTTGTGTTTTATACCAGGGTCCTGTATCATCTTATTTTGTGGATAGATATGGTTTTTCACCAGAATGCAGAGTAGTGTCTTTCACAGGAGATAATCCTGGTAAGTGCAAACGATTGTTATGCCCTACTTTTTTGGGGTTCATTCATATTGTGTTGTCCAGACTGCATTATGAACCAAAATGGGGGCATTTATAGACTCAGTTGAGTTGATTAATTTCCTCTCGGTGTCAAAACAGTACAAAAGATTATATACCCTTTAGTCATGGTCCATGTGTTAGGCCAACTGTCACCTTGATATGGATTGAGGTCATTTGTAAGATTATAACCTTCTTATACACCAAAATGTCAAGAAATGTCTTTCAAAGGAAATCTAGGTGAGAACAACATGTTTTGGTGCTGTTCAAGATGTGTTGACCCATCTGCACCATGAATGAACACTGATGATGTCATTTATCAACTCCCTATCAAATTAGTACACTATTAGAAAAAGGAGTCCGCAACAAGATAAAAGAACACAACACACACAGAAAGACATTTCGCATTTGACTTTTCAGACTTGCAAGTTGTTACTGGAAACAATTTTTTTGTTGCCTAATCACATCTCAAACAAGCCGAGAACTGCTGGTTTGGTTGACCATCTAGCGGGTCGCGAGCGAAGCAAGCGTTACCCGCTAGTATTTATCAATATGCGTAATTGTTTGTAATTTATCTTTTTGTAGGTTCATTAGCTGGTATGAGGCTACAAGGAGGTGATATAGTGGTAAGTCTTATAAACTTCTCAGACAAATTCTCAACAACCAATTGTTATGATATTTTGTGATATACTGTAAAACCACTTAATTTTGCGAGGGATTTAATTTTGTGAATTAAAGGAGGGTGCAAAAATAGCAGTTATTTAAAATTCATGTAATAAAGTATCTTCAAAATTACAGTGTTTTACAATATTCATCCAGGATGCAGGATACGAGCATACCTTGTACCCATGCTAGTTTCTAAAGCAATTACTAGCAATATAGTACCAAAGGTCTCATTCTGATTTCGTCAGAGATACTGGGCAGTCAATCAACATTCTTCAATCAAATAATTATTTGTGTTTCTTTTAAGAAACGCAAATAATTAAAAATAAAACAGATCAGTCTTACTCCATTTAAACACCCATGCTAGTTTCTAAAGCAATTACTAGCAAAGTACCAAAGGTCTAATTCTGATTTTGTCAGAGATATTGAGTAGTCATTCACCATTCTTCGATCCAATAATTGTTTGTGTTTCTTAAAGGAAGTGTCCCGCAAGCATAACAGTGTGCATTATATGTTAGAACAATAACTATCGAGCCCAACTTTTGTAATTATATAGAACAAAACACCACACATATGACAGAAACAAATAAAAACCGCAATCTCTCAACATGCACTTTTTAAAATTCCCGGCGAACTAAAGTCCCAGTGTCGATGATGTCATAGTTATACAATGCACATGCGCAAATTTGAGCACCGATACCCATGACGTCATCGACACCGGGACTTTCGATCGCCGCGAATTTTAAAAATTGCATGTTGAGTAATGGGAGTTTTTATTCATTTTTGTGACTAGTATGGTGTTTTGTTCAATATAATTACGTAATTTCGGCTCGATAATTATTTGTCTAACAAGTAATGCTCAATGTTGTGCTTGCGGGACCCTTCCTTTAACAGATCAGTCATTACTCCATTTCAATTGAAGTAGGAATGTTAAAACAGTACTAAAGGTAGCTTATATCAAGTGTGTGCCTCTGGCATGCTGTTGTGTATATATACTTGTGGGATCTGCAATGACAATCATTGGTTGGTACAAAAATATTATCTGTTACTTGGTAATGCTCTAAAATCATGTTCTCACTTTAGGTTGTATAGAGTACAGTTTAGTCCAATTGGTGAGAAATATGCGTTTTTATCTTGTTGTGCGCCCCCAAAAAAATCAATACATTCACACATGATTTTGAAAAACACACATGTCATGCATGTGATATACAGCGTCACCGTCACACATAAAAAGCACTGTTCACCTGTTGAAATCATCCCCTCCAATGTTCCACTCTTATCAATTCGCTGCTGTAAGAAGGCCTACCAATTTGGAACTGATTATAAAGTATACTATAGGTACGTATACATCTACGAATGTTTAATCACAGGTATTCATTCCACACAATTCTGCATTTGTGTTTCTTTACAGATCAGTCTTGGTACCAGTGACACTCTGTTCCTATGGCTTCAGACACCTCAACCAGCATTAGAAGGACATATATTTGTGAATCCCGTGGACCCTATGGCATACATGGCCCTTCTATGGTAAGATCATATCAGTATTATTTATCTACATAGTTAAGAATGGTTGTTTACTGATATGCATTAAGTTGACCATATGTGTGAATGCCAAATAAGGTCAAAGTGAGTGGCATAGTCGTTTTCAATGACTTGTGCTAACATACATAAGCAGATGTGGCATCTGATTGGGCCAGACCTTGACATGCATTAACCCTAACCCTACTACACCACACGACAACAACACAGAAACAATGTTTTTATAACCCGGCGTGCAAGTTTTTGGGCTACAAAATGGACCCAGGTAATATAACGGGCTCTGGTGCTCATGGTGACCTTTCTGGTGAATTTTGGGGGTCGGAAAAAAAATCTGTTGCCGTGTGGTGTAGTAGGGTTAGGGTTAAGTAATGAATTAAGGATACATTCTAAGAAAAATCAGTATCAAAAATATGAAAAGCATACTCTATAACAATATAAAACGTTAACATTGTATGAAAATACTAGCGATGTGTCAATATGATTATCTATTCTATAGACGTTATTCGTAATTGGCGATTTCAGGCTAAAGAGTTACGTCACTTGTGAAGTAATTTACCACGATTGGCCTCGCTTTCGTTATGATTAGTGACGTCACATCGAGTATGTCTCCTTCTTCAGCCTGAAATCGCCAATTATGAATAACGTTTATAGGACAAAGTGAATATGAAGAAAGGATAATAAACTTAGAAGATATAGAAACATTAATACTATGATAATTAACAAAATAGAAAATAAAAATAAGGTAACCATTAATCAATTGATCATAATTAATTCTTCAACAGTTTCAAGAATGGTTCGCTGACCAGAGAGGGTGTACGTGACAGATGTGCAGAGGGTTCCTGGGAGAAATTTGATAAACTTCTAGTATCTACACCTAAAGGAAATAATGGCAATATAGGTGAGTTAGGGCCTTTATATTGGCACGATATGTAGAATCAATTCTTTTATTGATATGTTTTAAACAGATGATTTGGCGATTCAAATTTTACAGTAATCGTGATATTTTGATTAATCAATTAAGATCCAAAAAGTATGTAGATGTGATATTGGCCAATATTCTACTCATAAACACCATCAAAATGATACAGGATGAACTTTATGGAAAAGATGGATATATTCCCCAAATCTGCCCCACTAGCCTTAGACTTATGACATCTAAATGTTAAATGTCTTTATTATTATTATATTATTATTAGTGCTGTTATCGATACAAAATTCTATGCCGCCCCCTGGTGGCAATTCGGAATTCCATGGGAGACGATCGCGCATGCGTATAGCCAGATTGCGATCGACTTTTAGCAGTACAAGTCAGACTCTAGAATTCGTGCAATAGAAAATTAATAAATTTGGGTTTATTCGCTGAATAAACTTACTAAACCTAATGCCAGTATGGCTAAAGGTGACAAAGAATGCAAGGGTGTTGATGATACCCCCAAAGACAAGAAGGGTAAGGGTAAACCCGATGGTAATCCCGCTGGAAAATTACCAAATAAAACTGCCAATGGCGGTAATGCTAGTAAAGACCAAGTAAAGCGTGGTCCTATACCGAGCGCTGCTGGTGCTCCGCCAAAGAGCGATAATTTGCGGGCTGAAGTGTCAGCTTTAGCTCAAAGTATGGAAAAACTTGTTAAGGAGGTTGTTAGCCTCAAGCAGGGTCAACCACCCCCGGTCCCAGTTGACCAGTACCCTCCAGTTGAAGGGGACTATTTTTACCCCACGCAATATTATGATGAACCCTATGGGTATCATGAGGCAGCGACGGACTACCAACATTATTTTGGTGAATCGGTCGAGGGCAGTGCCCCGGATGTGGATCGCGACCCTGACCCGGCTGAGGTCATGGACATTAGCGAGGATGTAAACAAGACGGTCTCGGAATCCGGGAATGATGATATCGTGAGCAAATTCGACAAGTTTTTGGAGGATTTAAATGTGAAAGATAAAGTAGAATTTGGCCCAAATGTAGAGCCAGGTTTGGCAAAAGGTGTGAACAAGATGTTTGCAAAAGGGATGGAGATGGAAACATTTAAACAGATGACGGAGCAAATAAAAAGACCAGCAAATTGCGATGCAGTTACACCAGTGAAGGTTGATAGTATAGTATGGAACTTACTAAAGCAACCTACAAGAAAATTTGACGAGCGTCTTCAAGTAGTGCAAAACGCCATGAGCAAATGTGCTTGTAATATGACCAGCATGGTCAATAAAATGCAGAGTGAGTTATCCACGTCTGCTGTAGACCAGGCTCAATCTGATAAGATAGAGGAACTGACAAGACTCTCTATGCAGAGCCTGGCCCTGCTAGGGCATGGGTACCACACATTGTGCCTTCGCAGACGTGAGCTGCAGAAGCCTGAAGTAGCATGGAAATATGCAAACCTGTTCTCTCCGAACATTGAACACAATGAATGGTTATATAGTGGCAATGATAACGTGGAAAAGATGGTAAAGGACATTGGCACGTCAAGTCAGGTAGCGAGTCGTTTACGTACAGGTCATGATGCAGGGTTTCCTGCAGCTAATGCTAGGAAGGCGAGGTGGTTACTACTCAGCACCATACCAACAGCAGAGTAACTTTGGTCCGATGCGGAGGGGTTTCACCCGTCCACGAGGTGGCAGATTTGCTAGCCCATACCCTAGAGGTAGAGGACAATTCATGAGAGCACGTGGTGCTGGCAGAGGAAGGAGAGGCTCAGATAACAGAGGTGAGGTGAGCTTTAAGCTTAAACAAGTGAATAGAATAGTAAAGAGGCAAATGTGACAGTGATTGAACACGAACCGTTCCAAGCAGGTAGAATAAAAGATTTTGTCCAGAATTGGCAGAAAATTACATCAGATGAAGAGATATTGCAAACAGTGGTTGGTTGCAAAATTGAATTTTCCAAAGCACCTCCGGTGCAAACATATAGACCAAAATCCTGTTTCAATTCTAAAGAGAAAGATACAGTAAACAAGGAAATTGAGAAATTGCTAGAAAAGCAAGTTATTGAAGTGGCATCACCTGAGAGCGGTGAATATCTGTCCACTATCTTTCTTGTACCAAAGAAAAATGGTTCATTTAGACTGATTCTGAATTTGAAAAGGTTCAATGAAAGTGTGGAGTATTTCCATTTTAAAATGGAAACATTCGATATGGCAATCAAGCTTTTGTCAAGGAATTGTTATATGGCATCCATTGATTTGAGGGATGCTTATTATGGAGTGCCAGAAAATATCTCAGATTTGTTTGGGGTGATAAGATCTTCCAATTTACCTGCTTGCCAAATGGTCTGTCATGTGCACCGCGTATGTACACAAAATTAATGAAACCAGTGTATGCTACCTTGAGAAAAGCTGGAATATCCATTTCTGGATTTTTGGATGATCTGTTAATTGTTGCCAATTCTGCAGATAAATTAAAGTCATCAGTGCAGGAAGTAATACAGACATTACAAGACTTAGGTTTTGTAATAAATTATGAGAAATCAATTCTCTCACCATGCACAAGTTTGAAACATCTTGGTTTTATTATTGATTCGAGTTCAATGACTGTTTCACTGCCACATGATAAAGTTGATACTGTTCAAGATTTATGTAACAAATTAGTACTCAAAACTCAAGATACTATTAGAAATGTAGCCAAGGTGATTGGTAGGTACCATTGTAGCATGTTTCCCATCGGTACGTGTTGGACAATTACATTACAGGCAGTTAGAGTTACAAAAGGATGTATCATTAAAATACAGCAAAGGAAATTTTGATGCTATGATGCTGATAACCGAATCTATGAGAGATGATCTTGTTTGGTGGATAAATAACATTGATTCTCAAAGTAAACCAATAGTAGAAAGTTCCCCAGATATAAGCATAACTTCTGATGCCTCGTTAGAAGGTTGGGGAGGTACATGTGGTGATGAAAAGACTGGTGGAAGATGGGATACACATGAGAAAGAAAAGCATATAAACTTTTTGGAGTTGTTGGGTTTATTTTTTGTTCTCAAATCATATGTAAATGACATCAAAGGGAAACATGTGCATTGTTTGTTAGACAATACCACAGCCATAGCTTACATTAATCACATGGGTGGAAAACAATCAGAATTAAATAGCCTAGCAAAAGAGATTTGGAATTGGGCTCTGACCAACAATACAGGGTGTATCAAAAAAAACGCAACACTTTTTGGCGCGAGCTCTCCGATTACGGCAAATCACAAATCACTCTGAACTTTATTTATTCTGTTAGGTGTACTTATTCGCTATCACATAGTCAAATTACAGCGATATCGATTATTGATTCGCTGAGATATCAACGATACACGTAGACAAGTGCAAAACACGTTTTACATCGTTTATCCTGTATGCCTGATTTTCATGTCGGGTGAATATTAGCAAGACACTTTATTAACTCTTGTACTTAAATAATTGGAATCAAACTCATCATTCTGAGAAGAAAATGTCATGTTAAAGGTATCAAATTATTGTCTGGCTATTACAGTATCATATCAATATTAATTAAATCTGGCAATAAATTAGTTGATAGTTAATGACACAACTTGAAAATCCAGATTACAAAGTCTGTTTGCAAATCCTCTCTCTTTTTCTCTCGTTACAGTCATAAATAAAACAGTATGGCACATTATTCAAAAGATAAACAAATGGAATAGTCCAGTGAAAGTAGGAATTGTTTTGTATGAACCAGTCATTGTTAGTCTGTTGTGAATGGGACATTATTATGGTGCTGCTCGACCCTCAAAATGCTGTCCTTGTTTTAAGATGCATCGATTATGAACTTTAATTTATGAAAGAACATACCATAGACATGTGGCGATCATAGCAATCGGTGGTTCAGAACTTAAAAAGGGTGATTGACGTATTCAAATGGTCGAATGATTATCAGATTACACGATTCAATGATTTTATGTACCACCATACTCAAACAAAGGAAATTAAGATAAACCATTCCAGACATTAAGGTTACATAGTTATTAAACTGTTAACCCATAACACTAATCGGACAGGAAAATCCAAGTTTTTAGAACGAACGATGTAAAACGTGTTTTGCACTTCTCTACTTATACCTTTAATATCTCAGCGAATAAATAATCGATATCGTTGTAATTTGACTATGTGGTAGCCAATAAGTAGACCTAACAGAATATATAAGTTTTAGAGTGATTTGTCTTTTACTGTGACCGTACAGCTCTCGACAAAAAGTGTTGCGTTCTTTTTGATACACGCTGTATATGGTTGACAGCCGGGCATATACCAGGCATACAAAACAATGAAGCTGATTTTGAAAGTAGGCATTTTAATGACAGAAGTGAATGGTCATTGAACAAACAAGTATTTGATAATTTGCAGGACATATTTGGCAAACATGATATTGATCTCTTTGCAGCAAGATTAAATGCAAAATGTGATAAATATGTTTCATGGCAACGAGATCCAAAAGCACAATTTGTGGATGCATTTTCCCAATCATGGGCTGATTCTTATGCATATATTTTTCCTCCTTTCAGCTTGATTGGACGGGTCTTACAGAAGTTGAGAAAGGAAGGGGGCCGAGCAACAGTGATAGTACCTTACTGGCCGACTCAGCCATGGTTTACGACGTTTGCGGACATGTTAATAGACAATTATCCAGTGATACTTCTGCCTCGGATAGACAATCTGTTAGTGTTGGAGTACAACAACAATCTACACCCTCTGAGGAAGAGACTCAGATTGATAGCAGGACAGTTATCAGCCGTGCATACAGAAAGTCCAAATTATCTGAACGAGCAACCAGTATTATGCTCAATGCATGGAAAGATGGAACTCATAAACAATATTCAGTGTATATTAGAAAGTGGACCAAGTTATGTGAGCAGAGGGAAGTTGATTGTGTTGCACCAAATGTTGCTATAGTTATAGAATTTCTTACGTTTTTACTTGATCAAGGTTTAGGCTACAGTGCTCTCTCTCAATTCATAGTATGGGAGGGTCATATCACAATAGGCTCACACCCATGGGTGATTAAGTTTGTGAAGGCAGTCTTCAATATGAGGCCCCCAGTGCCTAGGTATTCTGATACATGGGATGTTTCTACACTTTTAAGCTGTTTAAGATCATTATCTCCCGTAGCTGAGTTATCTCTGAAGATGTTAACACTCAAGTTAGTATCTTTAGTGGCTTTGCATGTAGCTGCTAGAGCGCACACACTGACGTGTTTGGATCTGAACAAGATGACCAAGTCAAAGTCTAAGTATTGTTTCAGTGTAGGGGCGTCAGATCTAAAACAAAGCAGGCCAGGTTACATTCCACCATTGGTCGAGCTGAAATCCTATCCGGTAGACAGGAAATTATGTGTTTACAAAGTTTTAGAAACATACATAGAGTGTACAAAACATATCAGAAAGGATGAGTCAAGGCTGTTCATCAGTTATATGAAGCCACACAAGAAAGTTACATCCTCAACAATATTAGTACATGGATTAAGACCGCTATGGCAATGGCTGGAGTGGATGTTTCTGTATACAAGCCACATAGTATCAGATCTGCCACCACATCAAAAGCATTGGCAGTTGGTGCTAACATTTCACAGATTTTGAAAACAGCTTGTTGGTCAAATGCAGGTACATTTGCCAAATTTTATAATAAGAAAATCAATGTAGAGCCTTCCATGGGGGAAAGAGTTCTAATGCAAAAGTAAGCAAGGCATTTTGCCATAAAGGGGCTAAGCAGTTCTAAAATTTGTTGTGCTATAAAAGCACTTTACAGTTCAGGTGTTTTTGTTCATGAGACAAATATTGAAGAATCTTGGATTCTATTATTGTGATTCAGTACAAAGATGAACAATGTCAAAGTCAATTTGTTCAAAGGTTAATGACTATATTATGTACACAATGACATAAATGGATAATGTGTTTATAATATTTTTTGCTGATAGTAGAAAATAAAGTGCATTTTCAAGAATTATGGATAAAGACAGAAAAATGTTAATAATTTATTGTGGTTCGCTCCTTAAATTAAGACGGTACAGGTTTTTAATTATAAACTTATATGAGTTTAAATTGTTAAGGGATATGGAACAGATCCAGTGGCTTTGAAATCCCATGGAATTCCGAATTGCCACCAGGGGGCGGCATAGAATTCGGAAATTAAACGAGACTTACCTGGAAGGTGAAGTTTGATTGTAGTTCTATGCTGCACCCTGTGGCAATTTTAGGAATTACATCCACGCCCACCCACCCATTTTAGAGGGCGATTAAAATTAACAAAGGATTGTTTTATATAGATAACATTTTTTAATCTAATCTGGATCTCTTCCATATTTTGTTAAAGTCTGGCTATACGCATGCGCGATCGTCTCCCATGTAATTCCTAAAATTGCCACAGGGTGCAGCATAGAACTACAATCAAACTTCACCTTCCAGGTAAGTCTCATTTAATTTCCGAATTTTGTATCGATATGTCGTCAAAGAAAACTTTGACATGTCGATATATTATCGATAAAATAACTTTTTGGTTTCCGAATTCTGCAACTATCGTCACAAATCAAAAACGTCAGATAAAACCTGATCAGATCGGGAATGGGAGAAATATTCCTATCAATGATGTACCCCACCAATAAATAACTTTGAAAATTGGCCGAAAAAGTCATTTAAAAACGTTAAACGAAGACTAAAATGAACAAATTCCGAATTAGCTGGCCGATATGGTCGCCAGCTTTTAATTGAAGAAATCATCTTTTACGCATGCGTGTGACATTGTGCTTCAGATTTATTCGATTTCCCTTCGGCCTTTTCCGAAACCCGATACGAATGACGTATTGCTACGGAAATCATCCTTACGCATGCGTGTGACGATTTGTCCAATCACAAATTTTACTTCGGGGTTTTATAAATTTTATAAATTTATTTAATTTTCCGGAACCGGTCCGAGTGACGTAATGCCAATAACATGTGCTCGCAACTCATCTCGAAAGGCACAGTTCCACAGATGTGGATTAGGCCCCTGATTGACCATTGCGCTCTATGAAAAACGTGGTTGTTTATTTATTAAATACAATACGAGTGGCATTCCCCGATGGCGTTGTTATTCAGTATGAATTATTTTGTTACTTGCGGGATTTGTCAGGCTTTCACCGAGGGAATGATGCACGGTACGGCCATGCACGCGTCAATATACATTGTATCACAATTTGTAATGAATTGTAAGTGAATGGGAATGTGCTGGAAACTTAAAAAGCATGTAAAACCCAATTAAAATTCATATCGTTTCTTTCCAATATACGAAAATATGTATCGACATGTCGTATCGTATGGAAAATATTGTGACAAGCGACACTTCCGACAATCGATAACAACACTAACTAGATCTAGTTCTGGTCTAAGACCAGGGCACCTTGATTTTAATGAGAAAATGATCCATAGTGACCTCTTCTTGACCATTGACCTGGTTATGATGATTGACTTTTATTCTTGCCTGATTGAACCAAACAAGGTAAAACAGGTCCGATCTAATTCGGAGCATGTTTTGCAAATCGGAACATGTATAGG
Organism: Ophiura sarsii; assembly: GCA_035610835.1. NCBI lineage: Eukaryota > Metazoa > Echinodermata > Ophiuroidea > Amphilepidida > Ophiuridae > Ophiura > Ophiura sarsii. The sequence continues at coordinate 42,832,988 of CM069456.1, read as the reverse complement.
TCAATGACCCCTAGTGACCCCATACGACATGTTAATTTTAATCGCTTAAGACCCTATGTGTACATAGATCCAAGAAATCTTTTGACCAATTCTGATAATCATGGGTCATTTCCTCTCGAAAAAATAGCATTTTTAGTGCGAGGATTGAAAATTTACATTTTGACCCCTAGTGACCCCAAATATTTTTTGATTTTAAAAACCGAACTATTATATATTAGTACGGTCAAAAGGAATATGTTGACAAATTCTGACGATCCTAGGTCATTTCACTAAATTGCAAACGCGTTTGAAGTGAAAATCACGTTTTGACCCCTTATGACCCCTGTGTGACCTTTGACCCCAAATTGTGAAGACCCTATATGTAGGTCAGGTAGGGGGTCCTACTGACCAAATCTGGTGATTGTAGCATGTACACTGTAGAAAAAATAGCATTTTAAGTGCAAGGAGTGAAAATTGACCTTTTGACCCCTAGTGACCTATGTTGACCTTTGACCCCGTAAAAATGATTGACTTTTTTTCTTGTCTTATCAATGCCTACAAAATGAAACATGACCGGTCAAAATCGGAGCATGTCTTACATTTTACCCTTTGTTTAGGTCAATGACCCCTAGTGACCCCATCTGACATGTCACTTTTAATCGCTGAAGACCCTATATGTACATGGATACAATGAATCTTTTGACCAATTCTGACAATCATAGGTCATTTCCTTCCGAAAAAATAGCATTTTCAGTGCGAGGAGTAAAAATTTACATTTTGACCCCTAGTGACCCCAAATGATTTTTAATTTAAAAAACCGTTCTTTTGTATATGCGTACGGTCAAAAGGAATATGTGGACCAATTTTGACAATCCTAGGTCATTTCACTAAATTGGAAATGCGTTTTAAGTGAAAATCACATTTTGACCACTAGTGACCTTTGTGTGACCTTTGACCCCTAACTTTGAAGACCCTATATGTAAGTCAGGTAGGGGGTCCTACTGACCAAGTTTGGTGATTGTAGCATGTAAACTGTAGAAAAAATAGCATTTTTTAGATGGGTTTGATAGAAAGAAAGAAGAAACTAGACAGGACTTGTGCTTCGAGAAGCACGAATATTGGTTTTGTTAATTAATTACAATAGGTCAATGACCCTTAGTGACCCTAGAAGCATTTTTTAATTAAGAAATTGTTTTATTTTCAATTAAACTTGTTAATAACTTACATAAAATACAATGCGTGACCAATCATAGAACATAAAAAGACTTAGATTACAAACGTGTTATTGTATACAATTTTAAAATAAATCCAGTTGTTCCTGACTATTTATTTATTAACCTCTACACTGTAGATAGGTGTAATGAGTGTTTATTAGCCACGAGACTGTATACGGTAGTTGCAGTTGTTGTTCATAATCGTCAGACTGTCCGTGGATATAGTGATTGTTAGTTAGTCACCAGATGTACATTGAAAATCTGACAAGCGGTCATTGACCCCTTGTGACCCCATATGACATGTTAATTTTAATAGCTGTTTACGTGAAATAACTGAATATTCACATTTTGACCTCTAGTGACCCCTTGTTGACCTTTGACCTAATTGTACTGATGGACATATTTTCTTGGCTCATCAAACCAAACAAGATAAAACAAGTCCGGTCCAAATCGGACAATGTCTTAACTTTTACGCCTGTAAAGTTCAATGACCCCTAGTGACCCCATATGACATGTGAATTTTAATAGCAGGAGACCCTATGTGCACATGGTCATAAGGAATCATTTGACTAATTGTGGCGATTGTAACATGTAAACTGTAGGAGGAGTAGCGTTTTTAAGGATATTCACATTTTGACCTCTAGTGACCCCTTGTTGACCTTTGAACTAATTCAAATGGTTGACTCTTTTTCTTGGCTCATCATACCAAACAAGATGTTAAAGTTCAGTCAAAATCGGACAATGTCTTAACTTTTATGCCTGTAAAGTTCAATGACCCCTAGTGACCCCATATGACATGTGAATTTTAATAGCAGGAGACCCTATATGCACATGGTCATAAGGAATCATTTGACTAATTGTGGCGATTGTAACATGTAAACTGTAGGAGGAGTAGCGTTTTTAAGGATATTCACATTTTGACCTCTAGTGACCCCTTGTTGACCTTTGACCTAATTCAAATGATTGACTTATTTTCTTGGCTCATCAAACCAAACAAGATGTCAAAGTTTGGTCCAAATCGGACAATGTCTTAACTTTTATGCCTGTAAAGTTCAATGACCCCTAGTGACCCCATATGACATGTGAATTTTAATCGCAGGAGACCCTATATGCACATGGTCATAAGGAATCATTTGACTAATTGTGGCGATTGTAACATGTAAACTGTAGGAGGAGTAGCGTTTTTAAGGATATTCACGTTATGACCTCTAGTGACCCCTTGTTGACCTTTGACCTAATTCAAATGATTGACTTATTTTCTTGGCTCATCAAATCAAACAAGATGTCAAAGTTTAGTCCAAATCGGACAATGTCTTAACTTTTATGCCTGTAAAGTTCAATGACCCCTAGTGACCCCATATGACATGTGAATTTTAATCGCAGGAGACCCTATATGCACATGGTCATAAGGAACCATTTGACCAATTGTGGCGATTGTGACATGTAAACTGTAGGAGAAGTAGTGTTTTTAAGGATATTCACGTTTTGACCTCTAGTGACCCCTTGTTGACCTTTGACCTAATTCAAATGATTGACTTATTTTCTTGGCTCATCAAATCAAACAAGATGTCAAAGTTTGGTCCAAATCGGACAATGTCTTAACTTTTATGCCTGTAAAGTTCAATGACCCCTAGTGACCCCATATGACATGTGAATTTTAATCGCAGGAGACCCTATATGCACATGGTCATAAGGAACCATTTGACCAATTGTGGCGATTGTGACATGTAAACTGTAGGAGTAGCATGCGTTGGAAGAAAGAAGAAAGAAAATGAGGATAACAGTATATTGGTTTGCTGCGCAAAACCAATATAAGAAAATGAGGATAACAGTATATTGGTTTGCTGCGCAAAACCAATATAAAAAGACACACAGGGTAAAATGTAAGACTTGCTCCGATTTTGACCGGTGATGGCTCATTTTGTAGGCATTGATGAGACAAGAAAAAAAGTCAATCATTTTTTTGGGGTCAAAGGTCAAGAAAAGGTCACTAGGGGTCCTAATGTAGTAAACATTTACATTTTGACCCCTAGTGACCCCTTCTTGACCTTTGACCTGGTCAATATGATTGACTTATTTTCTTGGCTCATCAAACCAAACAAGATGTCAAAGTTTGGTCCAAATCGGACAATGTCTTAACTTTTATGCCTGTAAAGTTCAATGACCCCTAGTGACCCCATATGACATGTGAATTTTAATAGCAGGAGACCCTATATGCACATGGTCATAAGGAATCATTTGACTAATTGTGGCGATTGTAACATGTAAACTGTAGGAGGAGTAGCGTTTTTAAGGATATTCACATTTTGACCTCTAGTGACCCCTTGTTGACCTTTGACCTAATTCAAATGATTGACTTATTTTCTTGGCTCATCAAACCAAACAAGATGTCAAAGTTTGGTCCAAATCGGACAATGTCTTAACTTTTATGCCTGTAAAGTTCAATGACCCCTAGTGACCCCATATGACATGTGAATTTTAATCGCAGGAGACCCTATATGCACATGGTCATAAGGAATCATTTGACCAAGTATGGTGATTGTAACATGTAAACTGTAGGAGAAGTAGCGTTTTTAAGGATATTCACGTTTTGACCTCTAGTGACCCCTTGTTGACCTTTGACCTAATTCAAATGATTGACTTATTTTCTTGGCTCATCAAATCAAACAAGATGTCAAAGTTTGGTCTAAATCGGACAATGTCTTAACTTTTATGCCTGTAAAGTTCAATGACCCCTAGTGACCCCATATGACATGTGAATTTTAATCGCAGGAGACCCTATATGCACATGGTCATAAGGAACCATTTGACCAATTGTGGCGATTGTGACATGTAAACTGTAGGATAAGTAGCATGCGTTGGAAGAAAGAAGAAAGAAGAAAGAAAATGAGGATAACAGTATATTGGTTTGCTGCGCAAAACCAATATAAGAAGAAAGAAACGGCAGAGATAGAACTAGACAGGACTTGTGCTTCGAGAAGCACGAATATTGGTTTTGTTAATTAATTACAATAGGTCAATGACCCTTAGTGACCCTAGAAGCATTTTTTAATTAAGAAATTGTTTTATTTTCAATTAAACTTGTTAATAACTTACATAAAATACAATGCGTGACCAATCATAGAACATAAAAAGACTTAGATTACAAACGTGTTATTGTGCACAATTTTAAAATAAATCCAGTTGTTCCTGACTATTTATTTATTAACCTCTACACTGTACATGTAGATAGGTGTAATGAGTGTTTATTAGCCACGAGACTGTATACGGTAGTTGCAGTTGTTGTTCATAATCGTCAGACTGTCCGTGGATATAGTGATTGTTAGTTAGTCACCAGATGTACATTGAAAATCTGACAAGCGGTCATTGACCCCTTGTGACCCCATATGACATGTTAATTTTAATAGCTGTTTACGTGAAATAACTGAATATTCACATTTTGACCTCTAGTGACCCCTTGTTGACCTTTGACCTAATTGTACTGATGGACATATTTTCTTGGCTCATCAAACCAAACAAGATAAAACAAGTCCGGTCCAAATCGGACAATGTCTTAACTTTTACGCCTGTAAAGTTCAATGACCCCTAGTGACCCCATATGACATGTGAATTTTAATAGCAGGAGACCCTATGTGCACATGGTCATAAGGAATCATTTGACTAATTGTGGCGATTGTAACATGTAAACTGTAGGAGGAGTAGCGTTTTTAAGGATATTCACATTTTGACCTCTAGTGACCCCTTGTTGACCTTTGAACTAATTCAAATGGTTGACTTATTTTCTTGGCTCATCAAACCAAACAAGATGTTAAAGTTCAGTCAAAATCGGACAATGTCTTAACTTTTATGCCTGTAAAGTTCAATGACCCCTAGTGACCCCATATGACATGTGAATTTTAATAGCAGGAGACCCTATATGCACATGGTCATAAGGAATCATTTGACTAATTGTGGCGATTGTAACATGTAAACTGTAGGAGGAGTAGCGTTTTTAAGGATATTCACATTTTGACCTCTAGTGACCCCTTGTTGACCTTTGACCTAATTCAAATGATTGACTTATTTTCTTGGCTCATCAAACCAAACAAGATGTCAAAGTTTAGTCCAAATCGGACAATGTCTTAACTTTTATGCCTGTAAAGTTCAATGACCCCTAGTGACCCCATATGACATGTGAATTTTAATAGCAGGAGACCCTATATGCACATGGTCATAAGGAATCATTTGACTAATTGTGGCGATTGTAACATGTAAACTGTAGGAGGAGTAGCGTTTTTAAGGATATTCACATTTTGACCTCTAGTGACCCCTTGTTGACCTTTGACCTAATTCAAATGATTGACTTATTTTCTTGGCTCATCAAACCAAACAAGATGTCAAAGTTTGGTCTAAGTCGGACAATGTCTTAACTTTTATGCCTGTAAAGTTCAATGACCCCTAGTGACCCCATATGACATGTGAATTTTAATAGCAGGAGACCCTATATGCACATGGTCATAAGGAATCATTTGACTAATTGTGGCGATTGTAACATGTAAACTGTAGGAGGAGTAGCATTTTTAAGGATATTCACGTTTTGACCTCTAGTGACCCCTTGTTGACCTTCGACCTAATTCAAATGATTGATTTATTTTCTTGGCTCATCAAATCAAACAAGATGTCAAAGTTTGGTCCAAATCGGACAATGTCTTAACTTTTATGCCTGTCAAGTTCAATGACCCCTAGTGACCCCATATGACATGTGAATTTTAATAGCAGGAGACCCTATATGCACATGGTCATAAGGAATCATTTGACTAATTGTGGCGATTGTAACATGTAAACTGTAGGAGGAGTAGCGTTTTTAAGGATATTCACATTTTGACCTCTAGTGACCCCTTGTTGACCTTTGAACTAATTCAAATGGTTGACTTATTTTCTTGGCTCATCAAACCAAACAAGATGTCAAAGTTCAGTCAAAATCGGACAATGTCTTAACTTTTATGCCTGTAAAGTTCAATGACCCCTAGTGACCCCATATGACATGTGAATTTTAATAGCAGGAGACCCTATATGCACATGGTCATAAGGAATCATTTGACTAATTGTGGCGATTGTAACATGTAAACTGTAGGAGGAGTAGCGTTTTTAAGGATATTCACATTTTGACCTCTAGTGACCCCTTGTTGACCTTTGACCTAATTCAAATGATTGACTTATTTTCTTGGCTAATCAAACCAAACAAGATGTCAAAGTTTGGTCCAAATCGGACAATGTCTTAACTTTTATGCCTGTAAAGTTCAATGACCCCTAGTGACCCCATATGACATGTGCATTTTAATAGCAGGAGACCCTATATGCACATGGTCATAAGGAATCATTTGACTAATTGTGGCGATTGTAACATGTAAACTGTAGGAGGAGTAGCGTTTTTAAGGATATTCACATTTTGACCTCTAGTGACCCCTTGTTGACCTTTGACCTAATTCAAATGATTGACTTATTTTCTTGACTCATCAAACCAAACAAGATGTCAAAGTATAGTCCTAATCGGACAATGTCTTAACTTTTATGCCTGTCAAGTTCAATGACCCCTAGTGACCCCATATGACATGTGAATTTTAATAGCAGGAGACCCTATATGCACATGGTCATAAGGAATCATTTGACTAATTGTGGCGATTGTAACATGTAAACTGTAGGAGGAGTAGCGTTTTTAAGGATATTCACATTTTGACCTCTAGTGACCCCTTGTTGACCTTTGAACTAATTCAAATGGTTGACTTATTTTCTTGGCTCATCAAACCAAACAAGATGTCAAAGTTCAGTCAAAATCGGACAATGTCTTAACTTTTATGCCTGTAAAGTTCAATGACCCCTAGTGACCCCATATGACATGTGAATTTTAATAGCAGGAGACCCTATATGCACATGGTCATAAGGAATCATTTGACTAATTGTGGCGATTGTAACATGTAAACTGTAGGAGGAGTAGCGTTTTTAAGGATATTCACATTTTGACCTCTAGTGACCCCTTGTTGACCTTTGACCTAATTCAAATGATTGACTTATTTTCTTGGCTAATCAAACCAAACAAGATGTCAAAGTTTGGTCCAAATCAGACAATGTCTTAACTTTTATGCCTGTAAAGTTCAATGACCCCTAGTGACCCCATATGACATGTGCATTTTAATAGCAGGAGACCCTATATGCACATGGTCATAAGGAATCATTTGACTAATTGTGGCGATTGTAACATGTAAACTGTAGGAGGAGTAGCGTTTTTAAGGATATTCACATTTTGACCTCTAGTGACCCCTTGTTGACCTTTGACCTAATTCAAATGATTGACTTATTTTCTTGGCTCATCAAACCAAACAAGATGTCAAAGTATAGTCCTAATCGGACAATGTCTTAACTTTTATGCCTGTCAAGTTCAATGACCCCTAGTGACCCCATATGACATGTGAATTTTAATAGCAGGAGACCCTATATGCACATGGTCATAAGGAATCATTTGACTAATTGTGGCGATTGTAACATGTAAACTGTAGGAGGAGTAGCGTTTTTAAGGATATTCACATTTTGACCTCTAGTGACCCCTTGTTGACCTTTGACCTAATTCAAATGATTGACTTATTTTCTTGGCTCATCAAACCAAACAAGATGTTAAAGTTTGGTACAAATCGGACAATGTCTTAACTTTTATGCCTGTAAAGTTCAATGACCCCTAGTGACCCCATATGACATGTGAATTTTAATCGCAGGAGACCCTATATGCACATGGTCATAAGGAACCATTTGACCAATTGTGGCGATTGTGACATGTAAACTGTAGGAGAAGTAGCATGCGTTGGAAGAAAGAAAGAAAGAAGAAAGAAAATGAGGATAACAGTATATTGGTTTCAAAAAACCAATATAAGAAGAAAGAAAATGAGGATAACAGTATATTGGTTTGCTGCGCAAAACCAATATAAAGAAACAGGACGAATACAGTATATTAGTCGTTTCTCGACTAATATAATGAGGATAACAGTATATTGGTTTTCAAAACCAATATAAAAATGAGGATAACAATATATTGGCTTGCTGCGCAAAGCCAATATAAATAACTAAATAATAACATTTCAGAGGAAAAATAGTTTTTCAGAAAGAAAGAAAGAAGGGTGAAATAAAAAAGAAATTAGACCGTGAAATGGAAATTAGAGAAGAGAAGATAGGAAGAATGAAAGTCTGAGGCTGAAGAAAGACTATTGGGATTTCTTATTTGTATGCTAGATTGTTACATTTTATTACAGTACTATTTTATATCCATTTAAGTATGTTCACTTCTAAAACTTTGTTGCAAGTTTACTTTATTTTTTTCTTGTTTGAAGTACCAGTAGTTGTAAATATTTCTCTATGGACAATATTGGAGGGGGTGTAGGGGGGGGGGGGGGGGGGGGGGGGGGGGGGGGGGTGGGGGGGGGGGGGGGGTTCACCCTACCTAAAACTTGAAAGTGTTATCATGTAAGCATTTGACTTGAAAGTATTATAATGCAAGTTCATAGTGTTCATAAACATCAAATTCAAACCAGAAATATGGTCTAAATTATTAATTTTTTTACAGTATATTCAATTTTAATTATGATGTAATTTTGATGTAATTATTAATAAAATATACATATTTTGTATTGTTCAAGAGAACATCATACATGTACTTGAACTTTGAAAAATATAAGTAAAAAGGTATATTTATGCTTCTGTTTTTAAGCTGGGATTCACATTTTTTCATTGAAAATATTGGAAAATTAACAATTGACCAGCCCCCCTACTCGGTGTGTGTGTATGTCCCGGGGTGTAGGCCTATGTAACCTTCAAAACGTTTGTCATTTATATCACATTATACCTATGGGCTAGTGAATGTCACATGCTGCATGAGTATGTTTGGAACATGTGTTAAATCATGATGCCTGCATTGTGGTTAAAATTGGTCATGTGAATGGATTTTTTTTAAATTTTAAATAAAATCTTTGCTAGTGTATGATTTGCATTAATTTCAATATAAAACATTCTGAATATTATTACTTTAAAATAAATGAATTATCATTTCACTGAAATTAATGAATTTTAGGATTTGCAGTCCAAAAATACATGATATATGCAAACTTGCAACCTCTCAACCCAAGCAACTACAATAACTCATTGGACTAAGCAGTCAGGACATCTAAACAGCAGTATCTACATTAAACAGTTGATTGTCGCGGTTCAAACCTCGCTGAAGCCATTAGGTCTAATAATTAATGTGTAATAAAGAATACAGAATCATACGTAGAGTAAGAAGGTAACATAAGATATAAAGGGGTTAAAGATAGAAAGAGGAAAAAAATGGAGGAGAGAGAGAAATGGGAAAAACAAACTAAATTTAATCACAAAACGTTTAGATCTTCTTGATAGGTGGTTCCATAAGATGTTCAGAAAATAGGGAGGCCACTTTGGAAGCCTTTCCCGTACAATTTTAACCGTAACAGTGAAAGAACAATAAATTTAAAATATAAGTAAGTCCTACATAGGGGAGAGTGGGGTAATGGCGAACGGCTATCTTTAGAGGCCTGTATTTACAGGGTAAAGAAGACTTTTACCGAGATAAAGTTATGACCACAAAGTACTAGTGAATCTCTAACTAGTCACACGTTTTTATTACTAGATCATCTATAGTTATGAAGTTATAGCCAATATAAGAAAATGGCATCGTTCGGGGTTACCCCATGCGTCGGGGGTAATCCCGATCACTGTTTCACTATTGCGTTGTTGAATTTGGGTATCTTGTATTCCCAAGCTGGAAAAATAATTCCTGTGATATGACATCATTTCACATTTTGACCTCTAGTGACCCCTTGTTGACCTTTGACCTAATTCAAATGATTGACTTATTTTCTTGGCTCATCAAATCAAACAAGATGTCAAAGTTTGGTCCAAATCGGACAATGCCTGTAAAGTTCAATGACCCCTAGTGACCCCATATGACATGTGAATTTTAATCGCAGGAGACCCTATATGCACATGGTCATAAGGAATCATTTGACCAAGTATGGTGATTGTAACATGTAAACTGTAGGAGAAGTAGCGTTTTTAAGGATATTCACGTTTTGACCTCTAGTGACCCCTTGTTGACCTTTGACCTAATTCAAATGATTGACTTATTTTCTTGGCTCATCAAATCAAACAAGATGTCAAAGTTTGGTCCAAATCGGACAATGTCTTAACTTTTATGCCTGTAAAGTTCAATGACCCCTAGTGACCCCATATGACATGTGAATTTTAATCGCAGGAGACCCTATATGCACATGGTCATAAGGAACCATTTGACCAATTGTGGCGATTGTGACATGTAAACTGTAGGAGAAGTAGCATGCGTTGGAAGAAGAAGAAAGAAGAAAGAAGAAAGAAAGAAAATGAGGATAACAGTATATTGGTTTGCTGCGCAAAACCAATATAATACCTCGATTTTTTGAAAAAATCAAGGTAATTATTATTATCAAAGATAACCATTTAAATATCACATTCACTATTTCTGATGCGATAATGTATTGGAAAAGTATTGGAAATGTATGGCCGTACTGGGATGTGCCAAAATCATGGGTTTCATTTCAGCTCTGTGATATATCACTGATACCTTATTTTGATATTATTCTATATCAATCTTGGTCAATTTTGGTGTATCAATTGTTCATTTTTCAGAAATGTTGTCAATTTTGTGTAAGAAAATAGGCCAGTATTACTTATTGATGACACATAAGTGCAACAATTTCACAAATTGACAAAATAAGACACATCTGTGCAACAATTTCACAAATTGCCAAAATACTGATAACAAATTGGTATAGCTATATTGGTCTACTTGTTTTTCCAATGGCACACCTACCATAATCAAACTTGAGCTACTGCCCTGGTTCTGGCATCTGTTCCCTGTATGACTGACAATTTAATTAGCATTGATATATTGGAAATGTATAAATCAACTCATGATTTATTTTTAGCAATTGGAGGACATGTCTAACCCAGCCATCCCAATGAAACATATGATAATAATAAATTAAAATTTGACATTTCCGCTTCATATCATCTTTTCCTTTGTCATTTGCATTTGTTAGGTATCTATTTTGATGTACAAGAGATAACCCCATCAGCTGTTGGTGTACACAGGATCAATGCTGACAATGAACCACAGGATAACTTCACACCAGCAACAGAGGTAATACTTAGATATTGGTTCAAATCACAGCACTTAGGCGATGAAAAAAGAAAAACGGACCTTAAAGGTCGGGTCGGTCAGTCAACATTTTTAAAAATCTGTAAACATTTTACCGTTTTTTTAAAAGCAAAATGAAAAAATTAGGGTCGGTATTTATTTATTTTAAAAAAATGAGTTAGTCAGGCCCGTTAAACAGGGTTTCTTTTTTTTTCATCGCCTTTAGTAGCTGTTTTGGTGTACTCCATTTTAAATAACCAGCAGCTGGTGAATGCTGATGATGTCAAGAACATTTTATCTTGAAGCCAACGTCTTAAAGAAATATTTATTTACTACAAATAGAATACAAAATACTAATTTTTCATACTCTACAGCTGTTGCAAAAGTATGTTCATCATAAAATTGGGGTTTCCAAAAGGTCAAATTAATTTCATGCAAGAAATATTCTACTGATTTTTAAAATCCATTGTGCTATCAAAAATGTGTTTATTAATATTATTAATAGTTATACTATAGTTTGTAATCACAATCTTTTAGAATTGTTTCACAATGTGCATGCCTGCCAAAATATAACATAACAGAGTCATCACCATCATCTTCCTATACTGTGCAGAAACCTCTGTTATGAGTATATTCGCACAAGTGTTGAGGTGCATTCAGGTTGGAGTAGACAAAAACTCTATTGGCATAAAAAATATATATATACAATTAAAAATATTGGTGCGGAGCGATGACTAGGTGAACTGGACATCGCAGACCCTGGTCTTGGAGACATCTAGTGATGGAGAGTCCACGACTTGCTGAGGCAGTAGATTCCACAGACGGATGGTGTCAGGAAAATATGAACCTTTGGAATGGGGAAATTTCTTGTTGTTGCCTCTTGTCATTCTGTTGACTGGGGTAAGTTGATCATCAGGGATGGCTATGAGCTTGTTGGTAATACGGTGCATCATGGTAACTTTGGCGGCTGCTCTTCGTTGTTGGAGAGAGTTCCATCCTAGGTCATTGAGCATTTTGGTGACGCCAGTATTTTCACGTGAGAAGTTGTTCATGACATACCGTGCTGCACTACGCTGGGTGGTTTCAACTTTGGCGATGCCTTCCTGGCATTACTTGTTGGGTATCACACATGTTATGTTTTGTCCCAGGGATTTTGAATTTGACTATCCAACTTTAATAGTTTGTGTCCATTTCAGGTCCGTGCCATACTGGAGGGACAGTTCCTTGCTAAGAGATTACATGCAGAGAATCTAGGTTTCTCTATTGGTGAGTATATTCTGTGTCACCTCAAGCAAGTTATTGTCTGATGCAACACATGTTCCATTGATTGCATCATGGTATCACATGCATAAAGCCCTATAGATGCTTATTGCATACTAGTCAGTCGGAGGTCGTGGCGATCTTAGGTCGCTCGAGTGGACTATGTAATAAGAATCGCTCACAGCAACTCGATAGATTGAGGCGACCAGTCTCACACAAGTTGGATTGAAGTCAACTGCAGCGATCCACTCCTAGCAACCTGTCCAAACTTTTGGAAATTTGTGTGAGGTCGCCTCTGACTTGATTGTATTCGATTGAACATCAAAGTACGTAAATTACATGACGTAAATTACGTCTGCAGGAGCGACCCTGATTGCAAAGCGACCTTAGTAATGTTATCAGCATCACTCATACGAGGCATTATTTATCGTGCTTTGCATTACATTGCATTATTGCTGCAGGCTGATGCATCACATTGATGCTGTTCTCCTAGTTTGCCATACGCATATTTCAAAACATAACTTCAAAATTATTTTAGCTTTCTTTTGGATCTTGCAAAACTTTTAAATACTAATTAATATTCTCACATTTGGTTTCAGGTCCTGATTGTCGCGTCCTTGCAACAGGAGGAGCATCATCAAATAGCGGTATACTACAAGTGATGGCTGATGTGTTTAATGCTAAGGTGTATGTACTGGATGTCGCTAATTCAGCTTGTTTGGGATGTGCATACAGAGCAAAACATAGTAAGTGGTTTATAATCCATTTGCTTTTTTTTTGCTTTTTTATTAAATTTTTTCCAAATATATCATGGAAAATACAGCGATATCTTTTTTTAGGAGCGAAAAGGGAATTATCCAAATTGGGCTCAAGTAGCCAGTCCATTCTTTCACAATTCAGTAATATTCCGTCAGTCAATTTCTTTTTGGGGTGTGAATTTGACTACATGAATCAGGGTTTTGTTATTTTACAAAGACTGCACTGAGATACCTGAATGTATTATTAAAGTGAAAACATGTCAATGTGCTCGAATGGCCCTCACAGAGCCCCAACCTCAACCCCATTTAGCATATTTTGGATGAACTTGAGCATCAATGACAAGACGAACCACCCTAAAACAAGCAATAGCTGAAGGACATCCTTCAGCACACTGGAATGGTATTGGGTAAAACATTGTGCTAAGCTGGTAGATAGTACACCTAGAAAAATGATGGCTGTCATTCAAGCCAAATGTGGTCTAACAAAAACTAGCTAGTGGCTACTATTCTCCAGAGAATCAGGATAACCATAGTGTACAAATATTTTTGGGCAAGGAAAATGATATAACACACCCTTAAACTTCAAGGACAAACAGAACTGTATACATTTGGTGTGCATTGAATAACAGTGTCACCTAGTGTAAATATATCAATTGATATTAATATTCATGTCTCTCATTATTTGAATGTATTAAACAATTTTAGAGTGTACAAATAATATTTGGGGTCACCACTGTAAAAAATAAAATGAAGTAATTCCCCCGACGCCCCCTTTTATTTCTCCCCCTTTTTTTCATGGTCATGGCGCTTTGATCTTTTTGGAAAAGCGCCTTTTAAATATTGTTTATGTATGTATATGTAGGTGATAATTGTTTGTGAACACTGACTGAAATAATAATGTATCATGTTTATTTTTAAGAGATGGGGCCTATATACTTACTTTGTGTATTTAATACAATTTGTTCAGGTCTTCTTGGAGTCGATAAAGTGCCATTTGGTGAGGTTGTCAAATCTGCCCCAGAATATAAACTAGCTGCTACACCCAGTGAGGATGCATCCAAGGTAAGTTGGGGTTACATGACTATACTCCAAAGAAGATTTTAAAGATACCACCACAATGCATTGCGTTTTTGCAATTCTGGTCTCCAATTTGTCTCGGTTCCCATAGACATACGCATACAATCATGGCTTTGTAGCGCGTTCATCGTTGGAGCTCTTAGATTCTAGTTTACATCAATGATTAATATAGTTATCAGTGTTCCTTTTTATCCCCCTGGTTTGTAAAACCAGAAGGGGATTTTGTCATCATGTAATGTGCGTCTGTATGTGTGTGTGTAGGGGTGTGTGTGCGTGTGTGCCTTTTGGTTAGCCTTTTTTCCAAATGCTGTATCTTTTGAAAGACTGGACGGATTGACGTCAAACCTTCAGTGATAGGTAATTAATTAGAGGTGCAAAGGTCATCTGAGGTCAAAGGTCATCCAGAGGTCAAATCGTAAAAGTTGCCCAATTGACTTAAAACATGCAGAAAAGAAATATGAACACCAGGTGAACATGTGAGGTCAAAGGTCATCCAGAGGTCAAATCGTAAAAGTGGCCCAATTGACTTAAAACTTGCAGAAAAGAAATATGAACACCAGGTGAACATGTCTCAAATTAATTAGAGGTCATCCGAGGTCAAAGGTCATCCAGGGGTCAAATCGTAAAAGTTGCCCAAATAGGTTCAAACTTGGAGAAAAGAAACATGAACACCGAGTGAAATGTCTAAAATTAATTAGAGGTCATCCGAGGTCAACCAAGGTCTAAGGTCAACAAGGGGTTAAATCGTGCAATTGCCCGATTGACGTCAAACTTGGAGAAATGAAACACGAACACCGGAGGAACATGACCCCTATGTGACCTTTGACCTCATTTAGGTCATTAGAGGTCATCCAAGGTCAAAGGTCAACAAGGGGTTAACTCGTGCAATGAACACCGGGGGACCATGTCAAAAAATAATTAGAGATCATCCGAGGTAAATGCCCAATTTGTTTGTGATTTGTTCAGTTTTTGAATTGTATTAAGGTTAATCAAATTGCTTTTCACTTCATAATTTCCATGAATTAATTAATGTTCTCATGCTTTTTAACTCTACCTAATTGCACTTGAACCCAACATTGCCTCACCCAAGCATCATACAGAGTACACAAATTGGAATCAGTGGCCGATTCTACACATTACATATTCAAATATGACCACCAAACTTCCTTTCAAGATGTCCTTCCATTTTCTGATTAAAGGGGTATTCTATACTCCCTTAAAGGTAAACCGCCCAGCCAGGGGGATTCGCAAGTCATGACTTGCAGTATAGTTATCAGTGTTCCTTTTTCTTATTTCTAGTTTACATCAATGAATAATATAGTTATCAGTGTTCCTTTTTCGTTCGCGCAGTGCATTGTGAGGTGAAATTTACCCCCTCAATACACATCTCCACTTTACACAATTTTGCATAAAAATGTTTTTAATGATTTTTTCTCTTTTTTCAGATCTACACCAGCCTACTGCAAAGATACAAAATGCTGGAGGAGAAAATTACCAAATCATGAGACTATTTTACCCTGGAAATATCTTATCAAGATATATCGCTATATTGACTGAACTGAACTATTGACTCCTATGCCCAAAGACAATCACATATTCTATTGGTGTGATATAAAGCGATACAAAGCGAAACCATGTATCACTAATGACCGCGAATGTCATCATCAATTTCCAACGCAATATAACATATCCCAGAATGCCAAGCAGGATAGCAGGACAAACTGAAGTGTCACCAGGTAGCATTATTACTAACCCTGTTGAGTTGTTAAGACAGTGCCAATGCATGATGGGACTGCTAACAAATAACCAAATAATCATGTTATGGTGTAGGTGTGTGACTTCATTTACAAAAATTGTAAAAAGTGAAGAATAATTGTATACAATAGCTTCGGATTGGCGACCCTGTAACAATTGGCGACCCTGTAACGATTATTAATTTAATTAGCTATGATGGCTGGGAAAAAACACTGTTCTATGGGCTTAACCAATCCAGAATATGTGTTTTTTTTCTTATTTGTTTTTAAATTTGTGGATTGGGTTGATTTTTAAAATCATATGGTATTTCACAACTCATAGCAAACCATTACTAATGTTAGACATGTCACATAAGCATTTCATACAAATATATTATATTGAAATAATATTGCAAACAGTGTGTTTTCTCTCTCAAATCAGTGGCCTGTATTCAGAAAGATTTTGTGACCCACTACAACAAAACCCACCGTAAGTCATCATAACACTTATGGAAATACAGCTCAATAAAGAAACGTTGATTTTCATGGACAACATTTTGAGCAATTATGACAAGTGTAGTGATACATCATTTTAAAGCTTATAATTTCAGCATTTTAACATCAACCAATCAAACAAATTATTTGTCTTGATCACTTATGGCGATTGTGTTGTAGTGGGTCATATTTAGTCCTGGCTTTATAAGCCCTACTCAAAGCCTTTTATATTTAATGATGGAACAAGAAAGAAAACACCTCAATTGAAAGTCATCCGCTTTGACGCTTTTCATGTTTTTGTGCAATAGAGTACACAAATTTGAAGTCTTTGTCACACGGTAAGACTGTAAGTCTCAGACTCAAAAGTCTCAGACTCAAAACTTAAGTCAGGACTTCAACAAAGTTTTGTCTTGATTTTTTAAATTTTGTGGGTGCTGTAATTATAAAATCCATATAAAAGTATACATTTCTGGAAAGTCAAAGAATCCAAATTTTGCGTCAATTTTGACAACAAATGTTGATTTTTTTTGAGAAAAACACAAAATTCACTTCTTTTACCCAATTAGTTTTGAACAAAGCTTACAAAAATAATTTTGAGTAAGAAATATCCAAATCACTTGATTAGGATGCAAAGACGCTTACTTAGGGACGATTTTGTTTGTTTGTAACATGTTCTAATATTTTTTGAAATTTTGACCAAAAACTGCCAACAAACTTTTTTTGCATTTTGAAGTCAAAATTAAAATTAAAAAAAGATTGGGTTTAAAAAAAAAAGATAGTCCATAAGTTAGTGTCTTTACATCATAATCAAGCGATTTTAGCATTTTTCACTCAACATTATTTCTGTCAGCTTTGTTCAAAAATGTGGGTCAAAAAAGTGATTTGATGCCAAATTTGAATTTTCTGATCCATTTCCTTTCTTACAATGTTTACTTTTATATACATTTCAGTCATAATTTCAGCACTCAAAAAAAGAAAAGAAAGTTACTTCCTTGAGTCCCCCTTAAGTTAAACTGCTACCATGTAAACTGCATGCATGTTCCACTGTGTATATAACACATATTACACTGCTGCCAGGGTTCGGTTTAGCCATTTTTGCTGGCAAAAACCTATTTATCACATCCCTTAGAGAGGAATTATTTTCAAGACGCCCTCGTTTGACTTGCGTGTTGCTTTACTTTAAAAAAAAAGTGATTCTAAGCGGATTCGAACCAGCAGCAGCACAGCAATCTTTGCATTCATAGACAGCGCTCTTATCGATTGAGCTACGGAGGGAACTGCCAGAGTAGCGCAAGATTATAATCTATAGGTATTACATTCTCAAAATCGATTACTGGTGTCACTATAATAGACGATTTAGTTAGCCGATTTTAACGATCTATACACAAAATTGCTGAGAAATCGACGAAGCTCAACGCAAGGTACTACATGAAAATTAAATCTGATGAAGACAAATTAGGAAAGTTTAAGCAGCTGCTGTATTTCTTCTGATGAGCAATTCTCCACGAAAATGTTTTTGCGTTGAAGTTCAGTATTTTCTTCATCCAATGCGTCAATGATCTAAGATCTATCATTGGTGAATTCTCTAATTTAATGTCACCTTTCATTGTTTCAACACCTGTAGCGACCTATGTTTATAACATGTAGGCCTGTGGTCGTATAATTGTCATCCATGAAAAGCGCCACCAGGCTCAACACAGCTAAACTTTTTTGTGATAAAAAAATCAACAGAGGGCGGTTGCTATTATGTCCCAAATTTCAAATTTCTAAGGGATGTGTTATGCCAGGTTTTTGCACAAAAAATAGGGGCTATCTTCTATTTAATACAGGTAAAACCTTGCTTTGTGCATACCAACCTTGGCTTTCACAACTAATCAGAGAGCAAGAAACCAAAAATTCACAGATTGTATTGAAAATGTCGATTTGATCTGTTGGTGTATGGTACAATTCCACTTGTATATCTATCTATTGTAGTCATTTAAGATTAGTTCAAACAAAGCTAAATGGAATGGACAACGTTATACATCATAATTTATACTGCCATTCATGAATTAGCTCTATACTTGGGTATGTCTTGTACTCAAAAAATGAGACAAATCAAAGTATGTGTGCTCAGGCCTAGAAATTTGTGCTGCAGTGCGAGAGTCCATTTAGATTTTCGCGGGATAATTTCGCGAGAATCATGGAATCTCGCAAATTTTGAGAATCCATGGATTATTGCGAAAATTAATGAAAATAATATCAAGAATAAGGCTATAGCTTGCACAACTTCCAAATTCGGCATGTTTGTTGACTAAGGGTCAAATACCAGTCATCTAAGGTCCTGTTTTGGATTCATGCGGGAGTGATTTTACGCGCCGAAATTCTACCCCTGGTGCTGATGTTGATACACTTACAAGGACATTCCTCCTAGGTTAGGATCCTTTGTCTTTTATAAGCTCAATCTAAATGTGCCGTTTAGATTAGTGCAATATGAGTTTAGTTGCACAATCAGTAAAAATTTGGTGTTAGAGTTAGGCAAAAAAAAAAAAGTTGTTTGTTTGTCCACGTCCGACCGACCGTGTACCTAGGTGCCGACCGTATTACTTTTTATTTTCGACAATTTTTTTAAAACAAATTTTTGAGCAATTTGAATGGCCAAACGGACCGTTTTATTCCTTATTTCATATGATATCGTCAATCTGGTATTTGCAACACCATCCCCAATTCGCAATTCCGTGTAACATGATGTTTACTGCATGAACTTGGCACCCGCGGCCCGCGGGGACTATTAAAAGGACTAAATGAAAATCAGTGATCGCACGTGCAAGTGATGTCATTTTTATACTAAAAACGCAGTGTGAGAAAATATGAAAAATCTAGTTACGGTTAATATTTGTTCCCAAAATGTTGCTCAACGGTATGAATATTAATTTCAACATAGTATATAACAATTGTTGGGGTAATTAGTACGGGGAAATAGGTTTAGCAATACTTTCACGTATATATTTCTAGCAAAACTTCAACACAACGTTATTTCACATTGTGTAACATTCAGTCACAATGGCGGCGTTCTACGGTATCTGCGCGCAATGCAACAAAAATAATATTTGATCGAGTTTGTAGTGTTGCAACCAATGCGACAGTATTGGAACTTTAAATTGACAATCTGCCCCAGCAGGAGAAAGAGATCAAAATCAGCAGTGTGAAGAGTAAAGCAACTAAAATGTCGCAAACTTATGAAAAGTGAGGTGTTTTGGTGTGTGTTTGGACTTTAATTCACAGTATACATGCCAAATTTATATTCCCAAATACAATATCCGTATTAAAAAATATTTTTAAAAAAAATCAAAAAATCTGACCTACCGACCCTACCTTTTGAGGCCCCTCTATGGACAAATAAACACCTCTTTTTTTTGGCCTTATCGTAGGGTAAGGATTTCATTAAGGTATTATACGGAATAAAGCCTACAATCCCTGAATAAAGTTTTCATGCTATAGTTTGATCAGTTCCAAATTAGCGAAGCCTCTTTACAGCAGCGAATGAATACAGAAGGACGCAGGCGTGCGTGATGGCAACAAGTGCACTGTGTATCATATGCGTGACGCGTTCGTACAGCAAAATCCGCAGGCGTGTGGTCATAATCGTGCCTGTAAGCTTGGATTACTTTTGCGCGCGGAGAGATAAAAAACAAATCTTTCGCGCCAATTTAGAACTGATTAAACTATAGGCAACTTATATTGTAATTGAAGGTAGAACCTGAAATGCTAACTTATAGTATCTACTTGCAAAAATAGAAGCATGATTGATTGCGCCATGAGCAAGGATTCTGAAGTCTACATGAGCAAGTTGAGCAATTGGTTTGATTGATAGATATGTGGTTGCTTTATTTGATAATGTGATTTTAATTTGATTTATTGTAACGGGACCGAGCACAAAAATGAAGGAATTTCCATATGACACCTCCTTTTATGCTCTCAGATGTACGCAGGTAAACAAGTTTGATTGGTGCGCGCAAGTAAGTCACCGTATTTGGATAACCAAAACTTAAAGTATCATTTTGTGGGAAAGGGCTGGCAGTGAGTCCTTACGGTTGGGTGTAACAGAAGTTGACAAATCCGGGGATGGCAGCCACTGCAACTGACATGGGCTTGATATACTGGGCTGGGTAGCTGCTTTGGCCTTTCCCATCTGCTTCATCCCTTACAATGGGTTTGCTTGCCTTGTTAGGCTTTACTGTTTGTTGGGTGGTTTGGTTACAGCAGGTAGGGTCACCGCTGTTCATCCTGGGAATTTAAGTTGTGCGCACAGCACTATGCGTAGCGCGCCCTTTGACCTTATTAGAAATGGCGGGTGATCATGCAAATGTTCCATTTAAATACTTATCATAAAACACAAAAATATATTTATATTGTGTATAAGTCTATGTAATGAGCTTTCAAATCGCTAATTTAAAAGCAAGCAAAATGAACATTGTTCCATTCTTCTTGTAGTCCTGCAATAAGTGTTTGTCTATTGACAGGTGGATTGTCTCTTCTTGATACACATCGTCCAAGCTCATCCCAGGCTACCATCAGGAACTTGATTGGAACCATGAGAAGGAGATGCACAGCTTGCCTGCAAGCTGGAGGTGGACATACCCGTTATTAATTACTTCATTGTTTGTTTGGATATGAGTTTGTTTTGACTCTATGAAATGTTTTTAACTTTATGTTGCTGAAATTGTTTGCTGTGACCTGTGATGCAAGACGTTGTCTGAGTCAGTGCAGATTTCTCTTGTGTCATTGAAGCAAACAATTGGTTATTGACTCCCATTTGAAGCAATACATTGCAGTAATATTGTATCCAAATTTGGTGCATTTTCATGCACAGAATTTTATTTGGTGATCTGTTAAAATTGTATAAGTTTCTTTTTTGGCTCAGTGTATTATCTGACATAAATGAGCTTAATAATTTTCTTAAAAATAAATTGATATCTTTGCAATATACCGTTTTTAGTTTTCGTAGTTCCATCCATGACCATCCATCCATGACCATCCCATCGTAGCTTTCAAGGCCAGCTCATGACCAAATCAAATCAAATCTCCACTTATTTGGGAGATCGAGTGGTCAATATCTTTGTTTCTTCCACGGAATGTTCGCTCACTCGCATCTTCGCTACCAACTCGTGGGTGGACTGTTTTACAAATGGACAGTTTCTGAAAATTGACATAATCATAACATGAATAAAATTAAGTTAAATTTAAGGTGGTCCTTTTTTACAATGTACTTGCCCAGTGGCAGCACCAGCATCAAAACAATTTTGGGCAATCTTGTTCTCTTTTTTCTCTCTTTTTTCTTCTTCTTTTAGGGAGGGGGGGGGGGGGGGGGGGGGGGGGAGGGGGATAAGAACCCTCCTGTGGATGCAACCACTATGTTGAAAATTAGTATGATTAAACAGCTATATGTAATCATATTCCAAGAATGAGGATGGTTAATGCATGAGGGGGGGGGGGGGGGGGGGGTGAATACCCCAACTTTAATTTGATATTTTTGATTAATATTTCAGTTTCATGTAAAAACCTTCAATTTCCTATCATTTTCATATACACAAAATTGAAGGAAACACTTTTGTCAACACCAGGGCCTATTCTTATACCGGCCCTCCTATTGGTAGCTGTATCAAGGTAGATTGGGTTGCCTGCATAATATCCTTTACAACCTTCGTGGCTACCTTTCCCTGCTTATTATGGTCAATATCTCTAATTGACAACAAGTTTAACGATAAGGTGTCGCAGGCTGCATTTATTTTCCTTGCTTTCTCTGCTTGAATCAATGTTTGTCTGTAGTTATCGTATGACCGTTTCTGTGATTTCTTTGGCCTCCCACCTTTTGATTGACTCCTGCATTGGAATTGAAGAAAAAATAACACAACATAAATTTTTAAATTGTTTAAGATATATTTAATTAACCATTTTTTAGTATAAATTTACCATTGACTTTTCATTGAAATGGAAACAAACCTATATATAGGGTGGTGCGTTTAAACATGGCCTATGGGATAGCACATAAACAATAATAAACAATAATAACCTTCAAAACACAATACTTTCATGTAAATTTCAGTTAAAATGTGAACATTAACTTACCTGCTTATGAACTATCCCTACCCTGGTTCTCAATGACCTTCTTTTTTGCCGGCCAAATTGTAAACAAAATTCATGTCCCTTTAAAATCAACGCATTGACGTTACTTCCGGTATCACAATTCACTTAAATAGCTGCAAAATCCGAAAACAATAACCAATTTCCACCATTCAAAGTGCTACATGCAGGCTGACATCTTGGCTATGCAAAAAAGTCATTGCCCTGACTTTGCTGCCCTCAGGTGTAATGCCAGAGGCTGTTAACCACGCTTCCAGCTAGGCCATACCTTAAAAATCAAACAAGACTGAAGCTACTTCCGGTATCACAATTCACTTAAATAGCTACAAAATCCGAAAACAATAACCAATTTCCACCATTCAAAGTGCTACATGCAGGCTGACATCTCGGCTATGCAACAAAGTTGTTGCCCTGACTCTGCTGCCCGCAGGTGTAATGCCAGAGGCGGTTAACCGTGATTCCAGCTAGGCCATGTTTAAACGCACCACCCTATATAATTGACATGTCTGGCACCGGCCTTCTTCTGTGTGTGGTTTCCAAGTAATTTGGTGTCATATACTGCCCTTTCCTTTGTATATGGCTGCATCACAGCTTTTACAAAGCTTTATAGGATGAATATCACTGTCATCATGGTGTACATTAATCCCAAAGGTTGACTGGATTGATTCAGATTTTGTTTGCACAGAACACGACCATCCACCTTTTAATGAGGAAGATAAACGATGACCACATACTCTGCATATTGACCCTGAACGCAATGTAGCTCACATCCTTTTTTATTCAAATCTAAATGGGCAGTGTGATTTAGGCAATGTCTTGTTTGCTGCCCGTTCAGTGGTGTGGGGTTGCCCCAATACTCAAGTCGTGCCCGGTTGAGATTGGCACTTTCGGTTGAGATTGGCATGTAAATCTCAAAATAAGTAAAAATAGATAATTTCCTTACCATGCTTACCGGTGCCTGGGTCACCTGCCACTGGCCATGCTGGTTGTTGTTATACTCTGGGTTATTATACTGGGGAAAATTTCAGAAGTGGAAAGCTAAATAATAATTGAAACAGGGGTGTCTTAAGAAAAAAGAAAGAAAAAAACCAAGCTAGCTGCTTAGCATTTATCGGCACAAATGATGTTCCTCAACGTGCGTAGGTCTATTTTCCCGATTAATTGTCATCTGTACTGTATTGAGGTTATGTTTTTGTGAAGATTTTTCACTCCTTATAATCTAGCCCATTATTCATTTAAAAAGGTTGCCAACCCCTGAATCAGAGCTTACAAATTAGCTCTAAATGTAACTTGTTTATAATTTATACTATGAAAACTACAGTTGGATCCATATTGATAACACTCTTTTAGTTTTAAATGGGTATATGGCACATATGTAAACAAGACATCCCTACTTTCTCGTAGAAATGATGATATGGTTGAATTTGTCTCTGATATTTTCTTGATTTAATGAAATAAAAACAGGTTTCCAATATCGTTATGTTGAAAAACAGGTTCCCAATCAGCGAATGGAAGATTTTAAATAAATGGTTATCATGTTTTGAAGGGAGGAGGCCCAAAATCCAGAACTTAATTAATCAAAGCCTTTGGCGCTGAATACTAGTGAAATATAATTCAATAAAACATATTATCATAATAATATTTGTCTCAACTTATTAATAAATTCGTTCTGATACTCGAGATTCCGTCAAGAACTAGAGAGGCAAACACAGGTTCCAAACTGTTGGCTGTCATTTCCTTGATCTTGTCAAATACATCTGTTAGCCACCCTGGATCTGCAGACATGTTTGAACACCAGTCTCGTAGAGTACGCTCAGTTGGCAAACTAAAGTGGTTTTGAAGGAACCCAATAAAATAGATGTTACAAAGAGAGGATAAGTTATACAATTACCAGTAACCAGTTACCAGTAAATTTATCGTATCGCGACCGAGAGTTTTACATTTCTTTACAACACCATTTAATCTTATTATAAGTATCAATGATCCCATCAAACTTAATTCAATCATTTATATTTCTAAAGTCACAATGGTCCCATCAAACCAAATTCAATCATATTTCTGAAGTAACAATAGTCCCATCAAACAAAATTTAAAGTAAGTAGTCCCATCAATAAAAATTCAATTATATTTCTAAAGTAACAATGGTCCCTCCCATCAAACCAAATTCAATCATATTTTCTAAAGTAAGTTGATTTTTAGTTTCCCGTCATCCGCCCGTGCTTCATTTTCATGCCTGCGTTTGAATTAATTACTATAATATTTGTCTCAACTTATTAATGAATTCGTTCTGATACTCATTCCGTCAAGAACTAGAGAGGCAAACACAGGTTCCGAGCTGTTGGCTGTCATTTCCTTGATCTTGTCTAATACATCTGTTAGCCACCCTGGATCTGCAGACACGTTTGAACACCAGTCTTGTAGAGTACGCTCATTTGGCAAACTAAAGTGGTTTCGAAGGAACCTAATAAAATAAATGTTACAAATAGAGGATAAGGTACCAGTTACCAGTTAATTCATCAAATCACGACTGAGGCCGTGTCTATTATGACTTAATTCATCTCAGGATGCAGTTTTACATTTCTTTACAACAACATTTAATCTTATCATAAGTATCAATGATCCCATAACTAAATTCATTTATATTTATATTTCTAAAGTCACAATGGTCCCATCAAACCAAATTCAATCATATTTCTAAAGTAACAATGATCCCTCCCATCAAACCAAATTCAATCATATTTTCTAAAGTAAGGCCCCGCAAAGTTGATTTTTAGTTTCCCGTCACCCGCCCGTGCTTCATTTTCTTGCCCGCGTTTGAATTAATTACTGAAATTTTGGAGAGAAAAAATACTGTTTTTGCAATAAAAAACGTCAGAATTTATGCATTTTGTGTAATGAATATGTCGATCAATCGTCCGTCATGAAATGTTTATTTATTTTGACCAGAATAGTCTTTCTGTAACTTGCATCTAAATTGACCCAATTTCATTCTTTGATATATCACCTATAGGGTGCAGCGGTGTATAACAATACGTCTGACATCCACATTTTGTATAATAATGAAAGTCGTAAAAATAATGAATATTGAAAAAGTTGCTTCGCTAATTTTGAAAGCAAATGTTACGGGAAATTGAAAATCAACTTTGCAGGATAAAAATAAAGGCCTCCGAATTCGGAAGTCTCGCTTGTCATTTCTACACGCGAAACAATGTACAATTTTTATCTTTATTTTACGACATAATAATATGAGGGAAGGGAATGCGCAGCGGTCAGGAATGGGATAACCAGGACAGGGCAGAATGGGTAAGAATTGCACAGCGAACCTTACACAGCCCCCACCCAAGCCGGAACCGTCCTGGTTACCGCAGCTGACAGCCACGCAATTCCTAGCCTAAGCATTTCATTTATCAATTAAGGTCTGCTCCTGGTAGTGAATCAGCGAACCTGACATCGGAAACGACTAAGTTTGGGGCCTCTTTTAACGGAATGGGTCGCCATACTTCCCTGATGGTCCTCTGAATAATCTGCGTACGTATCCGCTCTCCATGGCGTCCGAGGTCGGGCCGGCAGGTCTGAGTCACCACTTGTTCACTCTGTACTGAAGATTCTACTCGGTAGACAAGTCCTGTTGGGGGCGTCGTGCAGACAGAGGACGTGAAGATCTGACGCACGGCAGCGGCCACAGCAGCGGATGACGTCGGAGTCTTCTCGGTCGCCTCTATTGATTCAGCTCGGATCCTCTTGGTGGGAGGTGCGATGAGGGATCTGGCGGGTGAAGCGTTCTTTCTAGAAAAGTCTAGACCGTTCCCCCGAGTGACTGGTGGTGACGGGGTTCGTTGCCGGTGCGGTGGCGTGGCACTCCCCGTGTGTAGCGATGGCCTTACATCTGCCTCTGTCTCGGCTGCCGTGACTCCCCCATCATTGTAGTCCAACTCCTCATATGCAAGCTTCGCAGGTCACCAATCTTCTGTTTCGTCAGTTGCTGTTTCGCCGCCACCAATTTGTTTACATGCTGGGTCTTGTAATGCCTTCTAAGGTTAGATCGTGATGCGCAGGTGATGGGGCATCGCGGGCAGGCAAAGCTCATACGTCGTTTTCCCCCACCCCCAGAGGCATCCACCAACTCTGAAGTTGGTGACTCCCTCTGGAGCGAGGGACTCTCGTCGTCAGATATCACCACGACCGGACGCCGTGGTCTCTCCTTCTGGCCTGTCATGGTGGGCTTGGGCTTGGTATGCCGGTTTGTCTTGGTAGGCTTGGACTTAGTATGCCTGTCTGTCTTGGTTGCAGAGCCAGATGGCCTGGAAGGCGCCACGATCGACTTCACTCTCTTTTGGTGGGGGAGGTGTTTCTTCTTTCCAGGAGGATCTTGAACTCACTCAAGAAGGGCGCTGCTGCACTCCTGTCGGGGCTTCGAATAATTGACTTTCTCTTCATGTTCTCCTGTGCCATCTGGGCATAGATCGTTGCCCAAGAGCGGGAGACGCTCCGCTCCCGATTGTAGTATCCACTCGGGCGTTTCTTGTGGGTCCGGTCGGAGGAGCTTCCTGGACGTCCCATGGTGATATGGCCTGTGGAGAACAAGAGAGAAAAACCAACATGCTCATACAGCTACCAGAACACCCAACCAACTCTGCCTCCGCGCTTGCAAATTAAAAATTAATTAATTAATAGATTAATTGATTAATAGATTAAGAGATTAATAAATTGATAAATTGATAATTGATAAATTAATGAATTGATGAATTGTTGGCTAAGCGATGCGTAAAGTTTTTTTTTTTTTTATAATTTGGAAAAAAGATGATGTTGATTATCCGAGCAAGAGTCTGGCGGAAGTTAATTTCCTGCTGTTGATTGCCTTTGTTTCAGCAAATTGAAATGGCAACCACATGTAAGAAATGGGGTGAGGTCGAATGCATACATCATTTTCAGCATATTTCAGCACATGGCTGCAATACTTTGGTCATGTTAGGAACAACTTATCGGCTGATTGTGGATTGAACTCGTGACTCGGACTGCCAAGGGCAGTCTGGTGAAGTAGGCCTTCACATACCTTGCCAACTTTTCCGATCTCTTTCTCACAAAATTCTACCACGTTCTATTTTACCAACTTCCGTATTTCAAAGCCAAACGAGCAATGGTCAAAACTTCAACTTGGCCTCGCGAATCCGAACCTGCGTGGGCCACCCCACCCCCGATCGGCCTATCCGATTGGTCAATAAACAAATGTTTTCTTCTTCCTGATTCCCCTACAACATCATCTCGATCGCTCCCCCTTCCCTCACCAGCTTTCTGTTCACCCGGCTCCAACTGGTCCCATCAAAGAACATGACAACCTCTACGGACCCGACGAAGCATATCTCCTGCTGCAGCTGATATCCAAATTCCATCCTTCTTTCTAATTCGGTGGATGCTCCTACCGATGTTGCCCTCACCGCCTCGATAAATCGCCGCAACCTTCGGGGATCCTCCAGACGAACTCCGGATACGTTGTCCGTTGGAATG
Organism: Ophiura sarsii; assembly: GCA_035610835.1. Classification (NCBI taxonomy): domain Eukaryota; kingdom Metazoa; phylum Echinodermata; class Ophiuroidea; order Amphilepidida; family Ophiuridae; genus Ophiura; species Ophiura sarsii. The sequence goes on along the minus strand of CM069456.1, from coordinate 42,804,634 downwards.
GGAACTTTACGCCTATCTACTAGCTCAGGATCCATAGGCCTGCTGTATGGGGCCGGACTTAAGATTGGTGGTAGAGTGTGTCCAGTACCTCTGGGGCGCACTCCAACTCCTGGATCATCGGTGGGTCGGCATGACGTTCACTCCATGTTGGCACCAATGCCTCTTCGGTGGGCACCTCTCCCTGCATTCCTAACTCGGGCATGTCTATGTCCAGGTCCTCCAAATCGTACTGTCCCATCCACTGGTCTATCTCTCCTTGGTCCTCCCTGCTTAAGTATAGCGACCCCTCGATCTCATACGCGTCCTCCTCTCTCTGTTCCGGCTCGTCGTCGTCCTCTGATATAGATCCCCATAAGAGTTCAGTAATCTCTGGTGTACCTGGCTGCGGCGGGGCAGTTTCTACATTCCACTCAGTGGTTGCCCCAGGTGACTGCGGCGACACTGTGATGATCTCCGCCTCAGCCAGACGCTTGTAAAGGCTCCCGTGAACGCGTCGTTGGTGCCTTGCCAATTTGGCGCCATAGCCAAATCTGTCCCCACACGTCGGGCACCGATGTGCCCTTCTGTGCATCTGGCGTCTGTGCCTCCGGAGCTTAGATTTAGATCTGGTTTCGAAACTACAATCTCTCGAGCTGCATCTATATAGTGTTGCAAATGCCCCAAACTGGGGGGATATCAATGTCTGCGGATCCGTGTTCATCTGTATTATATAACACATACAAAGAAAGGAGAAAAAAAAACTGGTTAGGGGGGGGGGGGGGGGGGATTGGAGAGTTTGAACACGTCAAACCTCACATCACGAGGGTATGCCATACCATTGTGGGCGCCTCCTCGGACGACTACTCTTGGTGCAGAGGGTCTGGGGAATGGGATCAGTTTCTACACTCGTGTTATTTTCATTTATGTGACGCGAGTCACTTGGTCCTGGTGGGGACCAACTTTCATCTTCTCTTCGGAGATGAGATTCATGACATTCTTTCAGCTTGTCTACGTGAACCACCACCGTTTTGAACCCCCTCTTAGTGTTCTGTCCTAATCGATAAAGTATTTTACTTAATTTGTCGATTACGACATACGGCCCCTCCCAGAATCGACATAATTTTGGGCTCAATTTCGGTACTCTTTTAGGCCTATAGTACCACACTCTTTGTCCTACTTCAAATTCTTCTGTTTTGGCTGCGCCTTTATCATAGTACTGTTTTTGTTTCTGACTAGCTGTGAAATTGTTCTGCACTGCTATTTCATTTATTTCAGCTAAATGTTCTCTTTGTCTCTCTACATATTCAGGAAGGTCGTTATCGTCTACTCCGGCTGCCGACACAGGCGAGTCTATCATTACATCTATGGGGAATTTTACATTCCAGCCTAGCATGAGTTCATTTGGAGAGAAACCTGTGCTCTCTTGTACCGAAGAGCGATACGCCATCATTTGTAGTAGTTTTTTATTCTCTCCTTCAATGTTGACTTATCCTCTGCATAAGTACATATTAGAAGAATTTTAAGAAGAACATTTATTAATTTTGAACACAAGGTACACCCACCGTTCCTGCATCATCTTAAATACAAGATACACTTCCTGTTCGCTGCATTATTTTAAACACAAGGTACATCTTCCTCCGTTCCTGCATCTATTTTAAATATGCAAGGTACACTTCCGTTCGCTGCATCATCTTAAATGCAAGGTACACTTCCTGTTCACTGCATCATCTTAAATACAAGGTACACTTCCCGTTCTCTGCATTCCCTTAAATACAAGGTACATGTCACTTCCCGTTCACAAAGTTAGATGTCAGATTGCGACTTTCGTCAATTTAATTAAATCAAGATATTGCAGTTTCCATATATTACGTGATTGTTTGATTCTTTTCAAAGTTTGTTTCATGCGATGTGGCTCCCCCAAGGTAAATTCAATTCGTCAATATTTGACTTTGCTAACAGTATTGCTATTCATATTTCCCGCTGTGTCTTTGTAGAACAGGGCAACAGAAAGCTGACTTGCTTTTAGCATCATGCACATAACTGAGTAAATGTTTCTATCATGGCTCGACAGGTAAAAAGCTTCTACTGACTAATGCGTTTCTCAACTCATTCAACGGTCATCTCTCCGTGTGCATAGGGCTTTACTGATTTGAAGTCATTCGTATGCTGTCGACGGATGTAGGTGCCAGTAGGCATTGGCTGCTTCAAGGACCACAAATAAAGTGCATTGGCATCAAAGCCAATCAAATCTTAACATGGTGTTGGTCTGATTTTTTCCGTAGTATCTGAGGAATACCAATGAAGGAACTCCGACGATATTTCGGCGCATATCTTATACTAGATGTCCTTATCGGCCTCGCAAACAGGGAGAACATGAGCTATATCAACTCAATTGATGTATTCTTTTTCTGATTTTGAAATACAATGCAGCTAGAAAGGTACAAAGTTATAAAATCATCCATATGCAATCAAGCCTTTGATTTGAATGAACTAACTATAAATTCATAATGAAACACTTACTCAACTGAAATTGTTCTAATATGTTCTAATTTGTGCTTCTTTTGTTATCATAAAGTACAATGTTTTGTAGACTTCATCAATATTTGGGCAGATGGCAGGTATAATTCTGGGATTTATAATTATCTTCACCATGCACTTGACGGTTAACTTAATCACATATCTCCATGTTAGTAATGCTGAAATATGTTTTGTGTAAAAGTTTTTGCACGGACCGCATCCGTTTGCAATCAATCTCTATTTAATTTCACGAATCCATCAGCAATCTTATTACTTGTCTTGCGCATAGCTTCTATTGTTGCTGGTTATATACCACATTAGCCACCATTATTTCCCGTATACCTGTGTATCCAAACAGCTAATTTGTCAAAGCTATCGACATTTGAACGTACACTTTGGCAGTTTGGCTGCTTATGTACCACTTCCAAACTTGTCTGTCGCCTCTTAAAAAAAAACCATACAATTTGCACCTGTAAAATCATATACGGGGCAGCAGAGTGGAAAATATCCGTCTTGGTGTATTTGTTTGGATCCACAATAACTTTTCCTGGGCATATGTGGATGACCTTTAATATGATCTCTTATACCATCATTAAAATAATCTTAAATTGTATTTTGGTGTGACATGCTAAAGTAGCACGTATTTGTATTTCCTTTCGTGCTTTCCTCCACACCAAGATACACGACCAATATCACATTTACAATTTAATTTACGTTTGAATATAATAATAATACTTCCACCAAAACTGGATCGAAAGCAAAATATTTGGCATTTTATTTCATTAATTAAAAAAAATAATCACTGCACTGAATCAACCAGTATGCATTTAACTTTAACAGCTTGCATTCGCAATGGGTTTAGGATACAAACGCGTTTAGAACGTGAATACAGTCCAGTCTAAACTAACCTTCGATTTCTTGGGAGCGTTCCTTACTACGGGTGATGTAATTGTCCAGCTCCTTCAATGTTGGCTTATCCTCTGCATAAGTACAGAAGAATTTGAAGAAGAACATTTATTAATTATTAAACACAAGGTACACCTCCCGTTTAATTTATGTTTGAATATAATAATAATACTTCCACCAAAACTGGATCGAAAGCCACTATAATATATTTGGCATTTTATTTCATTAATTAAAAAAAATAGTCACTGCATTGGATCAACCAGTATTTTTATTATTAAGTAGACAGTACAATAAAATGATCAAATATCAATTATTAACAATTAATACTTTCGTGACCTAAAAATTCAATATATAATCTCACGACGGGTGCTCGAAGCCCGTACAATTTTATTTATCGAAATAACTTAAATATATTCGATGTTATGAATTGAAAAATAGTATTGTTTCACATTAAACATTCTGTACAATTAAATCAAATTGCGGAACACACTCGTGGACTCACTCGTGGACTCAGAGGAAAATGAAGACAAAAATACCTAAAATTTAGCTGCTCCGCTCTGGTATTGTGGTGTCAAGTTTAACCTCAGTTTCAAACATTTCCTTCTCAAGTTTGATTCAATGGACTTCCTCAGCTTTCCAATTCTCTATCTGGAGTGACCTTTAAAATAGCTTCTTCCATTAGCTTTTTGTTTTGACATCTTTTAATTTAAATGTGGAATTTTAACAGCAACATCGCCTATATTAATTTGATATGGTTCAGCTCACAATGGTATGAATGAAGCCGGAGAACATGCCATTTTGTCATGCTAGTTCCTCTATCACATGTTTGGTGCATTTTGATCAGTGATGCCGAATAAGAGTGTATTAATTGCAATTTTATCAAATCTGATGACCACTCGATGCTCTATGCATATCCGCTTTTCTGGAGTTCATTGTTGGTATTTTCTCTTCTAGCACACTATGCATTATTCATCACATAATTTAAATGATTTATACAATGTGTGCAGTTATAATTAAGGCTATATTAAAAAATATCTTTTGTCTCAAAGCTCTTCAGTTTTTCAAAACCTAATGCGGAATGCGGTGGTTTTTTGGGTTTTTTTAAATATAAAATATTGAAATCCTTGTAAAAGTGACCTTTTGTATTTCAAATGATTGATTAATGAACATCTGATAAATCTGTGAAAGATTTTGAAAGATTTTTTTTTTTAACGTGCATCAATTAACTAACACGCGCGGGAGCTTTTAGACAAATGATTTTTTTAATATAGCCCAAGGAGAAATAATTTAAGGACAAACCATTTACTCATTTCATTTAGATGTTTGAATAAAATAAATTCATCATGATTGTTATGAAGATGAAAAGGGTTGGATATTTATTACTTACCTGAGTTTCATTAAAGTGGCGTACTCGGGACGCGGTAAATGTTCTTTTGAGGCCTGTTACCTCATACCATGTTAGCGTGAGATCACGGGCAGTTGATTGAATCCTTTTCCCCTTTGTATTCAAAAAGACTAAGGGTACTGAGGATTCTGATGGTCTCATTGTACTGATATACAATTGCAGCCATCTGTATGGCATGGAGGCGACTACAATCTCAGTTTCCCAGCCTGCTGTCTGTCTTGTGTTTTGTGACCTGTTGTGATTTAGAGTGAGAAAATATCTACTAATCTTTTCAGAATTTTAAACATACACTTAGTTTAAACATGTAATCCAATATGAGTGAATTGTTTACTCCTCACATTTTAAATGATTCCATTTATATGATGTGTGGAGTTAAGGAGAAATAATTTACTTATTTCATTTAGATGTTTGAATGAAATAAATTCATCATGATTGTTATGAAGATGAAAAGGGTTGGATATTTATTACTTAATTATGTGTTCCATTGAAATGGCGTACTCTTGATGCTGTGAATACGCGTTCCACGCCGGTGACTTCATGCCATGTTAATGTTAGGTCATGGGCTGTTGACTGCATCCGGTTCCCCTTTATGTGTTAGAATCCTTAATCACTTTTAAAAAAGTTATTAAGGATTCTGGTCTCATCACACTCATAAAGTTGAAATTTTGGGATTTTTTTTTTTTTGAACTGAAAAAAAACACAATTATTTTTAAAATTATTTTTCTTTCTTTCTAGAGTGCATCAATTCACTAACGCGCGCGGGAGCTTTGAGACAAAAGATTTTTTTAATATAACCTAAGGAGAAATAATTTATGGAGAAATAATTTACTCATTTCATTTAGATGTTTGAATGAAATAAATTCATCATGATTGTTATGAAGATGAAAAGAGTTGGGTATTTATTACTTAATTATGTGTTCCATTGAAATGGCGTACTCTTGATGCTGTGAATTTCCTCTCAGTGCCAGTGACTTCATGCCATGTTAATGTTAGGTCACGGGCTGTTGACTGCATCTGGTTCCCCTTTGTGTTTAAAAATACTGTAACGAAACGTGCCTTTCGATCCTTGTTATTGGGTAGATGATAAAAATAATACCTTTAGGTCTCTCAGGATAAAGGAAGCATTACGAGGTAGCGTGCGTCTTCCTTACTCCCGACAGTTTCTATGAACCTAAAGATGCAGCAAATTATTATTAACCCTAACCCCACTAGACCATACAAAATCATCCAAAATAAAACTATCTCCATGCGCGTGCTGCTGCATTGGCTCGATTACGTCACCTACCGCAGGCATATGTGGCCACGAAGTTTGTGGCCGCATGTGCGCTCGGGAGTTAGCTCAGTTGATAGGGGCACAGACTTGGGTGCGAATGGTCCCGGGATCGACTCCCGGGGGGTGCTCGGTGATTTTTCGGGTTAAAAAAATGGTACTTTTTCCCCCTCCCCCGATACACGCAAAAACATAGCCGTGGGAGTTAGGGTTAAAGACCATAGACTGCATGGAATAAACAACTGTTGTGTGACTACTTCTTGTTGTCTCTTTTTGACGAAAATGGCTGCTATAGACATAGCATAATATTTATTTACTCATTTACAAAGATTGAGGTTCTTAAACTACAGATGTTCTTTACCTGACAATTTTTTACTCATTTAGACAACATTTCGAATCTCAAACGAAACACTTTGTGCACAGTATCAGCACTCTTGAGTTTGTTATAATGTCATTTGAAATGTGAATAAGTTATGTCTAAAAACCAAGTTTGTATAGTTTTCTTTAATTATAAAGATGAAAACGTTAGCCCAAATTGCATATAAACTTTATGATAAAATGACTTGAATCCATATCGGAAACATTACTTTTTAAAGGGATTTCTTGTTTCTGGGTGAAACAACACTTATTCAGCCGGGACGCAAGTTCGATTTGACCCCAAATTATTAGGTACGAGGGCGTCCTAATGTAAACACGAAAAATTCAAATTTAATTGATCACCTATTTATAAATAACTAACACTTATTTAGGACGAAATATATACAAAAGGAGACCGCTGATCGTTTACCCACTAACCTACAATGAAGCATACATCTATTTTACTTCATACTGTTTTATCGAATCAATATATTCAGACACCAACGACCCAAAATGTGAGATTTCATGCTACTGCATTGGCGTAAAAACTGACATGAACTGGAAGAAATGGTAGCCAATTTTAGATGAAAACGTCCGTAAATCCCTTATTTTACAACGTCGTAAAAAATCCATCTATACAGTGGCACACTATAATGAGTTGTTTGATATCCTTCGTGTTTGAAACAGTAATAGTGTTTAAGACGATTTTTGCCGCATCATTTGAAGCCCGATGTGAAGCTCAATTGTAGTGACCAAAATTTGGCACTTGACAATAAGTGTTTGAATCTCCCGGTTATAGCTAGTTTCCCTTGATAGCGTAGATGGTAAAGCGCTCGCTTGAAGAACGGGAGGTCCGGGGTTCGATCCTGCACAATGTCACGGATTTTTTCTCTCATCAAAATCATTTTTGTTGGGTTTTTAATTTATTTATGATTGTTTTATGATTGTTTTATGATTGTTTTATGATTGTTTTATGATGATTTATGATGACCATGTTTCTTACCCGATATTCCGTCTGGGTGCGATTGTGCTCAGGTTATCCCTTCACCCACTCAAATATTAGTTTCACTAGAGACATTACGCATAATGATGAAAATTAGGTGTAAGTGCAGCAAAACATTGTCATGAAAACCCTCTTCTAAACGTCACGTCATGGGCCGTCCGTGACTCCGTGTGTAACATATGAAAAAAATACGTCGCGTCTTCTATACCAGGAAATACAATACAACTTTAGAGTCTCTCTGATCCCGAGCACTATGCCGAGGTTTGTTTGTTGCTTTGGGATTATTTATACTAGAATGGTGGGGATCTGTTAACTTATGAAAAAGAAATGAACCAAACATTCATAAATAAATCACACACAAAAAATGATTTTGACGATAACAAAATAAATCATATGAAAATGTGCAGAGCAGAAGGATCGATTTCGAACCCCGGACCTCTCGTTCTCCAAGCGAAATCTTTACCATCTGAGCTATCAAGGGAAACTAGTTATATCCGTGAGATTTAAATACTTCATCAATTCTGTTTCTAGAGCCACATGATGCAAAAACATCATTTATTCTGTTAGAGAAAAAGGATATCACAGTTATTTAGCTCATAAGTTGAAAAATATTTCGCTCGAAAGATGTCCCTCCTATGCACAAAGCCTGCAATCCGCACAAACATCAAAATATAATGCGATCGCATAGGAATGGACAATGGACAAAATACCAATGGTTCCAAATTTTACTCTCTCTTACAATCTGTTTTTATCTACTTAAATGGTCACGTCGTAAAATCGATTTAGGAAATAATAATGACTAAAACCCTCATTTATCTGAATATGTGACAATTTTGTAATTTCGCTGTTTAAGACAGCTGTTTGTCAGATCAATGTAACGCTACTTTTGTACATTTCACTTTCGATATCGAAAAAATTGCAAACTTCCCATGTGAAATACTCTGCTTGTAAATGTCTGAGACTGGTTTTAATAAGTTAGTAATACAGATTGTATTATTAGGAATATTTCAAGACATTAATCTCCAAAAAAGACTTACATTTGACCTCAAGATCACTCTTGAAATGATAGTCCAGATTCCGCGGGAGTTTAACTCGGTTTTAGTACCGAAAGTGCGCGGTTCACAATTGCGAAGTTCGTTTCGGTAATAATTGACCTTTTAACGGTTATTCGGCCAAGAGGCGTTCCGACTAATTCTTGAGGGCTATAGGGCATTGAGGCAACAACTATTTCACAGTCTCAAAGTCTGTTGTCCGTCATGTGTTTTGTGACCTGTTGTGATTAGAGTGAGAAAATATCTTATCTTTTCAGAAGGAATGAACATCAGTAATAAAACAATTTGAGGTTAAACTTTATATGATGTGTGGAGTTAAGGAGAAATAATTTTCTCATTTCATTTAGATGTTTGAATAAAAATAAATTCATTATGATTGTTATGAAGATGAAAAAGGTTGGATATTGATATTGATCTTGATGCTGTAAATTTGCGTTCCACGCCGGCGACAAGTGCCAATTCGCCCATGGAATGAACGAATTGAGAAACTTGTCGCGACATCCCAAGTACAAAACGGAACTTTGCCGCACATACCACACAGTGGGATTCTGCCCATATGGACCACGCTGTCATTTTATCCATAACCCGGAAGAGCGTAAATTAGCCGCACTGGGTCCCCCACCCTTCAACCTGAACAACAAGCGTGACCGGCCAGAACGACCAAAGCTGCTTCACTTTCCAAGTGCTCCTGTGGGCCTCTCGACAGGTGGCGATCTTACGCCACCTTACAGCATCTGTGACAGTCCCAATCCCCTGACCCCACCACCTAACTATTTCACCAGTGAAGAAGCCCAACACTGCCAAGAGCTTCTGGCAAGTTTAGCAGCTGCAAGTACAATTAGTGGATTCAACCCGGCCTTCATGGGACAAGATTTTACTCCTCTTCTGTCACCTGGACCCCTCTCCCCAGCTATCTCTGGACTTCAAAGTCCCTTCCTTAATCTGCAGCTGAATGATCTGGACAATGGACAAGACAATGTGTTCTTTTCACCTGAAGATCCTTTGCCAAACATCAACGGTATAAACGGGTACCGACCCCCTTCCCCTCCTGACTCATTGTCAGACCCAGAATCCCTGGCGGATTCTTTGGGCCCAGCATCGCCCCTTCCAGCAATATCGCTTCCAAATCGCCTATCTTATCAACAGCAGCAACATCGACCATATATGCAATCTCCACCTAAGCAGCAGCAACAGCAACCTCCGTTATCACCCGGGGCACTTGCACGGCTTCCAATTTTCAGAGGAATTTCCACTGAGGACCGTTTCTAAAAATGAAAAACAATTTTTGACTGGTTCTGCTGTTCTGTGCCATTCAGTCAAAGATTTTGCTAACAAATTTGTACCAGCTTTCAAATTTTCTAGTTATGATTAATATCAATGGAGATCTATGACAAATTACAAATCATCAATTTCTGAAAAAGATTTCCCTAATTTGTAGTTTTAGAACCAATTGACTTATTTTCAAATTTTTAAGAAATTCACAGAATTCTGTTGATTATTTGGATTCATGTTATTGTATAGGCTGGTATTGCAACTTGTTACAACATCTTATGACCATGGTAAGCCACACAAGGATGTTCTACCTTGTTAAAAAAAGTCCAACATCCGAAACTTCCCTAGCACCATTAAAGGTATACGGGCTTCCAACTCTATTGTATCAAAAGAACCATGATTTTATCATTTGTAATCTTTATATTATATGCTATAAACTCTTTGAACAAAATGTATTTTATTGATATTTGAAATTATTATTTTATGGAACTGTTTCACCTGTTACAAAAGGAAACCCAATCTCATTAGCGTTGAATTGCCTCTTGAGGATCTGATAAAATAATTAAAATATCAATAATTGACAATAAATACTTTTGTGACCTAACATTCAATACATAATCTCAAAATGGGTGCTCGAGCACAATTTTATTTATCAAAGTAACTTATGAAAACTTTCAAATTAAATCTATTAAATATTTTTGAAATAGTATTGTTCCACATAAAACCGTCATGTCAACCCGAATGCTTGATTTAGGCATTCTCAGATTCACACTCTTATACATTTTGGATTGATTATTGGCCTAATTCAGGAGTGAAGAGTTACGATAATTAAATCATTTATCTTGGGAACAAATCTACGCGTAGTATTAATGGTAATCCTGGTAAACAGAATAATTACTGCTCTTGGACTAAAAGGTAGTAATCTCGTATCATGCACAACTCGCGCTACACACATAGACATTACTATGCGTTGCCATACAAATTAGAAACGAGACTACTCCAAGTAACCAAGGGCGCTTTCTGCGGTAGATTCAACACATACACAAGGATTACCACAAAACATACACAAGGGTTACCATATTACAGGTTGAATTGATTGGTTACATTATGGAATTTATATGAATGGCCTAATTATTGTCTGACTTTACGAATACATAGAAAATATCATTTCCAATCTTGTAACCAAATATAACAACTGTTGAACAGCTTGTTCTGATAGCACCCAAATATACATTGACGCATGACTTACTTTGTTTCTGAGTAAACTAGTTGTTTTTTAGCCGGAAAGAGTTAGCTTTGGTTAGCTAAGTTGTGCAAGAGCTTTGGTTATAGGCCGGGAGCCCAGAAGGTTTAATCAGCTGAGAAGGTACAAAAGGTTTGATGGTCTGATTAGTTTAGTTGGGTGCTAAGAGTCAATATTTTATATTGCTGCCGTGTCGCAGCCTGTACGGATGGCAGCTATAGAAGGTCAAAGGTCAAATAGGGGTCAAAATGTAAACATGGTCTGATTATATTGAAATGCATATCAAACTCTTCCAGAGACCATAAGGAGCAAAAAAGGTAATGATTGTATTTCCACCCGATGCTTAGTTTACGAGATGTAGGGCAAAATAGGTCAAAGGTCATATTTTGCCTCAAATTCTTTGCACAGGGGTCAAATTCTCAAAATGCTCCTATTTTAATGAACATGGTCTCAAATTGTTCAGATGGATGCCACGAGCCATAAAAAGAATAGTTTGCCATATCTACAAGTTAAGCATCTATTAGTTTCATTAGGTCAAAGGTCAGCACACATTAGCGGTATAGCCTCCTGACCATTGACCTAATAAAACTAATAGAAGCGTAACTTGTAGATATGGCAAACTATTCTTTTTATGGCTCGTAGCATCCATCTAAACGATTTGAGTCCATTTTCATTAAGATCGGAGCATTTTGAGAATTTGACCCCTGTATAATGAATTTGACGCAACATTTGACCTTTGACCTATTTTGCCCTGCATCTGGAAAACTAAGCATCGGGTGGAAATACAACCATTTCCTTTTTTGCTCCTTATGGTCTCAGGAAGAGTTTGATATGCATTTCATTACAATCAGAAAATTTTTACATTTTGACCCCTATATGACCTTTGACCTTCTATAGCGGCCACCCGTACAGGCTACGACACGGCAGCAATATAAAATATTGACTCTTAGCACCCAACTAAACTAATCAGACCATCAAACCTTTTGTACCTTCTCAGCTGATTAATCCTTCTGGGCTCCCGGCCTATTAGCTAAGATTGCAAGTGCTTTGGTTAGCTGTTGAGGATCGTGAGTGGTTTTCAACACGACTGCCAGAACTCCGTAAAAACCAGCCCTTTTATTCACTCTGGAGACGCAGCATACGCGAGTGAAACAAATTCAATTGGTGCGCGCAAATGCAATTTGTTCATTGGCTATAAGCAAGATTGTAATCAGGAATTTAATTATTTATACCTAAATGCCTAATTATAGTAATCTCTAAATGTCAAAATAATACTAATCTTTACTTAAACTATACTTTTATGAAGAAAATACAAAGGAATTTGTAAAGTTAAATTGTAAAATAAGCGTCAATGTCTGCAAGTCATTGGACTCCCCGGTCTGCCCTCTTCGGCTTCCTTAGAATAAACCTTTCGATGTATCCGAAAAAGTGTACACAGAAATGACAAAACAAAAACAAAGATGGTGGCTTACACAGATCACACACGAGGCATTTTTCCTGCTAAAATGCTGGTATTTCATAACTTAAAAGATATTAAGTGAACTAGCAAGGGATGTACATGCATGTTAATTACGGTGAGTGGAATTTTGAGCGCTGTTTAGTGCGTAAAAATCAGGTCATGACATGGCAAATCATGAAATGAAAATGAGCGTGTTCGGGCGATAAAAGCTACAAAATGGAGAACTTGAAGTTCCACAACGAAATAATAAGTGAGATTCCATAAAAGTTACCAATCCTAAAGCTTCAAATCTTAGAACATAAAATTATATATTAGTCAAGAATTATTGTTTGAAATGACAAGACTAGAGATTCAGGAATATTTAAATTATCATGGAATGTGGCGCATGGCCATTCAGTACCATTTGTAAGCGTAACTGCATACAAATGTAAAAAAGTAGGGAAACAGGTTTCCGTCACAATATCAATCATTGACAATAAATACTTTCTCAACCTAACATTCAATACATAATCTCAAAAGGGGTGCTCGAAGCCTGCACAATTTTATTTATCGAAATAACTTATGAAAACTTTCAAATTAAATCTATTAAATGTTTTTGAAATAGTATTGTTCCACATAAAACCTTCTGTACAATTAAATCAAATTGCGGAACACGCTTAATAGTAGGCCTGTTGCTCTAGATCCTTCTCTCGCTGGTCTCTTGGGATTGCGACTGGGAATCTTGATGCTCTAGATCCTTCTCTCGCTGGTCTCTTGGGACTGCGACTGGGAATCTTGATGCTCTAGATCCTTCTCTCGCTGGTCTCTTGGGACTGCGACTGGGAATCTTGATGCTCTAGATCCTTCTCTCGCTGGTCTCTTGGGACTGCGACTGGGAATCTTGATGCTCTAGATCCTTCTCTCGCTGGTCTCTTGGGACTGCGACTGGGAGTCTTGATGCTCTAGATCCTTCTCTCGCTGGTCTCTTGGGACTGCGACTGGGAGTCTTGATGCTCTAGATCCTTCTCTCGCTGGTCTCTTGGAGTCTTGTTGCTCTAGATCCTTCTATCGCTGGTCTCTTGGAGTCTTGTTGCTCTAGATCCTTCTCTGGCTCGTTGAGGTCATGCTACAGGATCCCAAGTTCCCTGGCTGGGGTTGGAAAAACCTTGCTTGCCCAGCCATCTCCGCTAAGTGGCATAAAAGGGCCCTTTTAGGTTCAACCTGCCAAAGGTCCTCTAAACTTGTGATTCACATCAGAGGGAAATGAAGACAAAAATGCCTCAAATTTAGTTGCTCATCTTTGGTGGCTTCAAAGTGAACTTTCCTTAGTCTCTCAAAATTATGATAAAATGATTAAATATCAATCATTAACAATAAATACTTTCTCAACCTAACATTCAATACATAATCTCAAAACGGGTGCTCGAAGCCTACACAATTTTATTTATCGAAATAACTTATGAAAACTTTCAAATTAAATCTATTAAATGTTTTTGAAATACTATTGTTCCATATAAAACCCTCTGTACAATTAAATTGCGGAACATGCTTGTGATTCACATCAGAGGAAAATGAAGACAAAAATATGCCTCAAATTTAGCTGCTCATCTTTGGTGGCTTCCTTCAGAATTTTCCCGATAATTGGATCTTCCAATTATTATAGCTGTCTTAGTTCGGCGTAACCTTTGTTTTTGAAGACTTTGTCGTCAAACAACTGGAACAGGTGTAACAGCATCAGCAACCACTGCAAGAGAAGTCAAAGATGAAAGAACAGTGTCTGCTGGAAGAGTAGTGTATAGAGTAGATGGTAGAAGCTTTGACTTGTCATAATCCTTGGGGAAGGGGTACAGTCTGCACTTCTTAAAATGTGTTCTTGCGCTGTTGCTAAGGGAAGGAATATGCTAGGCTTCAGCAAGTACTCTATCAAAAGAGTCTTCGTTTCAAACTCGCCGACATGCTGAGATTGAAAATTGCGCACTGCTAGATCCATCGGGACTTCAGGCCCCTGAAAACAGAAACATCACATGGCTGCAAGAGATGAGTGGCATGTAGAGGAAGACAATAAAGAATGATGCCATTCGAGTTACAGAATTCCGACGTCTCCCAGTTGATATGGCTCGCAAGACCATCTACAAACAGAACAACAGGATACTTGATCCCCTGTGAAGATACAATTGGAAAAAAATGTTTAGCAATCCATTCAAAGAATGTTGCTGAATCGATCCATCCGCTGGGAGTACGTCCAAGGAATGTACCCTCTGGAGCACCCTCGATGGGGTCATACTTGAGATGTACCCCAGGGTGGATCATCATGGGGGGGGGGAAGAACTGAACCAGATGCAGAGACACACGCCAAGATCGTTATTTGTGTTTTGTCACTTGTGGACTGTTGAGTTACAGAATTCCGACGTCTCTAAGTTGATATGGCTCGCATGACCATCTATAAACAGAACGACAGGAAACTTGATCCCCTGTGAAGAAATAAATGGGAAAAAATGATTAGCAATCCATTCAAATAATGATGTTGAATCGATCCATCCGCTGGGAGTACGTCCAAGGAATGTACCCTCTGGAGCACCCTCGGTGGGGTCATACTTTAGATGTACCTCAGGGTGGATCATCATGGGGGGAAGAACTGAACCAGATGCAGAGACACACGCCAAGATCGTTATTTGTGTTTTGTCACTTGTGGACTGTTGAGTTACAGAATTCCGACGTCTCTAAGTTGATATGGCTCGCATGACCATCTATAAACAGAACGACAGGAAACTTGATCCCCTGTGAAGAAATAAATGGGAAAAAATGATTAGCAATCCATTCAAATAATGATGTTGAATCGATCCATCCGCTGGGAGTACGTCCAAGGAATGTACCCTCTGGAGCACCCTCGGTGGGGTCATACTTTAGATGTACCTCAGGGTGGATCATTATGGGCAGAAGAACTGAACCGGATGCAGAGACACACGCCAAGACTGCTATCTGTGTTTTGTCACTTGTGGACTGTCGAGTTAGAGAATTCTGACGTCTCTAAGTTGATATGACTCGCATGACCATCTATAAACTGCTATCTGTGTTTTGTCACTTGTGGACTGTTGATAAACATCCTTGGCTTCCTTGACAGCCAAGACACGTTCAGTTTCCCCTGTAAAGGAAACCCAATCTCATCAGCGTTGAATTGCCTCTTGAGGATCTGATAAAATAATTAAATATCAATCATTGACAATAAATACTTTTGTGACCTATAACATTCAATACATAATCTCAAAACGGGTGCTCGAAGCCTGCACAATTCTATTTATCAAAATAACTTATGAAAACGTCCAAATTAAATCTATTAAATGTTTTTGAAATAGTATTGTTCCACATAAAACCTGTACAATTAAATCAAATTGCGGAACACACTTACTAGTTAGAGAATAAATAAAGTCAAAAGTGGAGAAATGCCATATTAATATATAATTTATTGTACAAATTTTCGGCCATCGGCCTTCATCGGGTACGGTAGATTGAATAGATATGTTTACATTCTGCACCCAAAATTTGTGAGGAGCCGAACGCGAAACAATACGCGTGGACAAAAAACGCGAGCAAAATACACATGCGGGAAATAACGAGTATGCGCTGCAATGATCCACTTAATAGTAGGCTTGTTGTTCTAGATCTTTCTCTCGCTGGTCTCTTGGGACTGTGACTGCGACTGGGATGCTTGTAGCTCTAGATCCTTCTCTCGCTCGTCGAGGTCGTGCTGCAGGATCCTATCCCAAGTTCCCTGGCTGGGGTTGGAAAAACCTTGCTTGCCCAGCCATCTCCGATAAGTGGCATAAATAGGCCCTTCCATATTCAACCTGCCTTCGTTACAAACTCTCCGACATGCTGTCACCACTCTTGCTGCCCTGCCACTCTCCCGGTCCCTTGCCCCTCCCAACCAACCCCTCACATTCTTCATGCAGTCAAATCGTGTGGCGTGCGAGGTAAATATATTTGCCACTATGATCAGAAGTGGCGAATTTGCATAATTAATTGATCACATGCTTGACGACAGCTAATAATTTTGCTTAAGGCGTATAAAGAAGTCTTGATAAAAAGGAATGTTTACCAATTTACGCCTGAGTGATCAAATACAAAAGGTGAATTTAAAGGAATATCTTGCACACAGGACTTGATTGGAAAAGCTGTAATAATAAGTAAGTTGGACCATGTGTTTGGTGCTCAACGTTTGTTTGGGGCTCAAAATGAGTTCAGTGTGCGGGTTATACCGCCAACTTGAGGGTACACATAAGGGTACAGGACATGTTGAGCAATAAATTTGTTATGTTATCAATTATATTTGTTTCAAATCACAATCAATGAGATATATTAAAATAAAAAATAAAATAGATAAAAATACAGTAAAGATTTTACATGTTCCTGTGCTTGTCACACAGACAGGAGGCTTCAGCATTTCATCAATGATTTGTTCATCTATTTGGTTTTCATCTTCTATCATCTGAAATAAGATTTAGAATGAATAAATACATTATCAATCATTAATAATTCAATACATGTGCTCGGAGCGTGCACAATTTTGTTTATCGCTTATTAAACCTTTCAAATTAAATCTATTAAATGCTATAAATCGAAATGGTTCCACATCAAACTTTCTGTACAATTAAATCAAATTGTGGAACACACTTGTGAAATCACATCAGGAAAATGAAGGAACTGAAATGAGAGTCCTCTCTTTAAGCCACAGACCCTCCCATTGTAAGGAAGGTCCCCTTCACAATCTTACATGACTTCTTTACCAAGTAATACATTTGGACCTTAAAAGGCCCAGTTTAATTGCTGATGTGTCAGGATCGGTTGTGTATGCGATCACTGCCTTTCTGAAGGTTAACCAGTTTCTCTGATCAAATGAGTCTGATGCATCACCTTTCAGACTTTTAGACGCCAGATAGGTCTTGAGGTTGAGATAAGGACCTGCCAATCTCTCATGCTCGTCATGACCAATTTTCTGACTTCTGTTTTCTTGTCTTGTTTCACCCTCTCCTTCCCCCAAAGGATTTCTCCAATGTATTATGACAGGGTCACTTCTGCAAATTTCTCCTACTTCGACCATTATTTTGGAATTTTGACATAATTTCTAGGTTGAATTCGGAGAAATTTCCCCCGAATCTTTTCCACCTGAACTTGGTTTCAGAAAGTAGTTGAACAAGCTTCAATAGAAACTTGGATTTGAGGCAGTAAAAACATGTCCATGTAGTTTATCCAAAGTCCAAAGAAATCACGTAAGGGTAAAACATTCTGTACAATTAAATTAAGTTGTGGAACACACTCATGAATTCACATCTGGAAAATGAAGGAACTGAATTGCGAGTTGCTGCTACACAACAAGATAGTTCAATTAGTTTCAAGGATATAACGCCAAAAACCTAAATTAAGCTGCTCCTCTCTGGTATCCTGGTGTCAAGTTTAGCCTCAGTTTCAAACATTTCCTTCTCAAGTTTGATGCAATAGACTTCCGCTGCTTTCCAATTCTCATGAGTAACTTTTGACATGGCTTCCTTAGCTTTTTGACATCTTTTAGTTTAAATGTTGAATTGTTAGCGGGATCATCCTTTAATCTGAGCTCACAATGGTATGGATTAAGCCAGAGAACGTAATGGCCGTGTTGCCATGCTAGTTCGTCTATCACATGTTTAGTGCATTTTGATTGGTGACATTGAATAAGAGTGTATAATTGCGGTGTTTCATCATACAGGGTTCCCAGCCACTCAGGGAAATCAGGGAAATTAAAATAACTTTTTCCAGACAGGGAAAACTCAGGGAATTTGAAAAAAAGACAGAAACTCAGGGAATTTGATGGCTCAAGTGGGTAATTATTTTGGTATTTTTCTGTCTAAAAATTTTGCGCGCAATGCGCGCATTTTTTGTCTCACAAAAGTGTTGTCGGTTCATTTTCATTTCGTGTCCCCCCAATATGAATAACCTACCTATACACCACTGCTATTCAAGCTTAACAACATGGTTTCAGGAACGTTTTCTGGACCATTTTAGGGGGAAAAAATATAAATTTTGGCTATATATGTTAATAACCAACCCGCATAATTATTGCCTTCCCAACTTCCGATGAAGTGAAAATATTTTCTCAGGGAATAATATAAATTTATCAGGGAAAACTCAGGGAATTTTGGTCTTGTTAAATGCTGGGAACCCTGTCATATCTGATGACCACTCGATATTTAAGGATGATATGGCCAGTTTTGCATCTCCGCTTTTCAGGAGCTTATTGTTGATATTTGCTCTTCTAACGCGTAGGGTTTGTTTCATAAATATATAAGAGGCTGATCGGTTTGTCACGGACGGACGTTTGTGCAAAACATGAGCGAAAAACAGTTTGTAAAAAGTAACTACTGACATTTATTCAACTTTTTATGTTTAATGTTATAGAGAATCATCAACTTTATTGAAATACACAAAAAAAAATAAGGTGTGGTTTGTTACTAAAAATAAAACGACGGAAATGTTTGTGTCACGGACGGACTAGATAGAAATAGGGTTCTCTACCTTTTAGTGCTTCTTTTTAATTTCTATCTAGTCAACTCCATATTCCCCAATGGTTTTCAGGTCAAATAGTAAGTAAGAAACATGGTTTGAATATCTGATACACAGCATTTGAAAATATTTCTTATTTTTTACAGGGGTAGGGTAACAAACTTTGTCACGGACGGACATTTTTGAGCGTCACGGACGGACACAAATGTTAACTACATAAAAAACTTTGAAATTGCCACTTATTTACACTTTAGTATGAAAAAATGGTATCAAATACTTACAAAAATAGCAAGAAAAATTGTATGTCATCATTTTTCAGTCTTAGTAATTAAAAAGGATCACAAGATACCAAAACCAGTGTGATGGTTATATTCAAAGGTTGCAGAATTTGGCACTTTGATAGCAGAGGGTTATTGGTTCAAGGTTCACATTGGTATGAAAAAATTACTTTTTGATATTGATATTGAAATGTACCTCACAATATTGGACAACATCTTGGCTAACTGAAACTGCATTCGAAAAGAAGAAAAAATGCGGAAAAGTTTTCGGAACAGTCCATTATTGCCCAAGGGGTAGAAACAAGATGCGTCATAGACGGACATTCTTAGTAGAAGTTGACCTTGCCATATTTTATGTTAATGAAACATTTTCAATTTTTTAATTAAAAATTGATAGATGGCACATTTATCCATTAAATAAGAAATATATTTTAGAAAAAAGTTCTGGGAAGTAATTACCCTGCCCTTGTGATAACTTTTTGATGCAGAGCTGCCCGTCCGTGACGCAAACTAAGTTTTCAAGTTTTACAACTTTTTTCAAAGAAAGAGAGAAAAAATAAAAATATAGTGAGCTATCTCCTTTATATACCCCTTTCTCATGTAGAAATGTAACTTAACAATGGCGTCAATAAATAAGTTAAATCAGTGATTAAAAGTTGTCACAGACGGACACAAATTTTGTCACGGACGGACATTATTCAGTTCTGAGTACAAATGCCAAACTAAATCCTGCCCCTCTTACCATAAATGGCAAGAGATAGACCTGCTGCATCATCTAAATAGACTGTATGCTGTGATACAACTTTGTAAAACAATTTTGACCCTTCTTTGATAAATTTTGTTTGATTAATTGTGTAAGATACAACTTTTTAAAACAATTTTGACCCTTCTTTGATAAGTTTTTGTTCAATTAATTGTGTATTTAAAGGTTAGTGATAATGGATACATGTAGGCATCCAACCGTGTTTTGAGTTTTTCAAAGTTTCATGAAGAAAAAGCCTGCAACTTTTGATAGTGCAAAGCTTAAAATTAAATTTGTGCTAACATCTCCAATGTTACTTTCTGATTTCAATGCTGTGACTTGCTTTTATTTTACATACACTTTATTATTACATGGGGCAATTTTAAACAGTGTCTTTTTTTAACTGATCTCATGCTACCCCGTTTATTTGCAAGCATTATTTCAGCATGTACAGGCAGAAAGGTTAACAAGCGCAAGCTATACTACAGATTCACCAAAGAAGATCTGCTGAGGGTTCACAAATGCGCAAATGCGCAAATGACTTCATTTGACTTCAAGTAATTTTACAAAAAGTGCACCTGGTGAGCATCATAACATGTGCTTACTGCTGTAGCAAAAACCTACTCATTTGCATAAGGGGCATACCTGTATGGACTAGTTCATTTAATGGCAAGAGGGGTGGTATTCAGCTTTGCTTGTGTGCTCAGAACTGAACAGTAGCTAACAGTGTCCGTCCGTGACAAAATTTGTGTCCGTCCGTGACAACTTTTAATTAAAGATTTAACTAATTTATGCCTGCCCTAATCAATTAATACTCCTGCATGGGAAAGAATACATATAAGGGAGATACTTCACTATGTTTTTATTTTTTTACTTTGTCCTTGAAATTAGTTTAAAAAAATTTAAACTTTTTTTGTGTCACGGACGGACAGCAAAACATCAAAATGTTAACGCAAGTCTAGCGATATAACTTCCCCAGAACTTTTTTCCCAAATATTTATCTTATTTGATGGAAAAGTGTGTCAGCTATCAACATTACATCACAAAACTCTGAAAATGTTACATTAACATAACAATATAGCATGATGAACTTTAACTAAAATGTCCGTCCGTGACGCATCTTGTTTTCACCCCTTGGACAATAATGGACTGTTCCGCGAACATACCGCATTTTAATTTTTTTTAAATGCAGTTTCAGATAGCCTAGATATTGTCCAACATTGTGAGGTACCTATCAATATCAAAATCAGAAATTTATTTTTTCATAACCATGTTAACCTTTAACCGATCAGCCTCATAAACAATAAATATATCAAATACCTGACTGAAACACTTTCTTCTCTTCTTTCTTTTTGGTTGCAGCATCACACGGGGCTGCTCCAAAACTAATCTTCAGCTTGTCCTGCTCAGTCTTATTCCCGATCCATTTCTTGTAAATTGGGTCTTGCCTCTGTTTAATTGACATTCAAAATTATTATAAAATATATTTGAGCGACTATAAATGTATGTGTTAAAGAAAAAACTCTTGCAACATATTAGTTATATAAAAGATGTTTCCACAAGCTGTACAAAGTGTATTCACTTCATAAACACAGCCCTGCATGATTATCCTTTTTAATTAACCCAGGCTGATTGGTTTCCAATAACATGAGCCACAAATGCTATTGTACCATTTGTAACCTATGTACCTATTGTATTGTAATATAGACGAACTCAAGAATTGGATATGGGAATAGATAAGAAATTGATTACACACCGTGATTAGGAAAGAATCCCCTCCAAGAATGACACGCAACCCTCCAAATGGACAAGAACTGTTATGAACGTGAAGGCAAATTATATTCAATCGTTTCCAAAGCATCTATACTCACATGGATACTTCATCAATGACAAGGACAGAAAGATATTTTTAATTTTATAACAAAATCATGATCTGATTGAACTGATTGTAGTAATTTATAAGCAGATCACCTCCCAAAATATTAAAAAAAGAAATGAACGATCAAATATCTTCACACAATGAATATTACTGTTGCTAACTTAAGTTTAGGTTTAAATCCATCCCTTGAACACTTTTATAATACTATATTTCTTATTGCAATTATTTATTGAAAGATATGGCTCCATTGTGAAATTGAACTTTGCTATATCCAGGGGAGCTATGATGAATCAGACTAGCAAGTTCTACATAGGGTTGACATACCTCTCCTGAGTTGACATGTTCCACTGCTATCTCTCTCAGGAAGACCACCACCCAATCCTCTATCTCAAATAAGTTTTAAAATTCAGGAACTAGATTGAAAGAAAGGATAAATGGATCGGTATTACTACATCAATTACACTCCCAAAAATGCCAATAATATGTTTAAACTTGAGTCTATGAAGAAAAAGAAGAAAAAATTGATTTCATAACCTAGATGCGGAAGATAAATTTAATTTCAAGCATTACCAAGAAATAGTAACATTTAGACACTTACAGATCTATGTTGATATCTAAAAAAAGAAAGAAAAAAAAGCTGACCCTAGTTCTTACAATTTTAGAGTCGGTTAATAAGGGCAACACAACAACTTCTTTTTTGCCTAAAACTAGTCATCAAAATCCACTGTATAAATCCAATGTTAGAGCTTGTTTTATAATCAAATATTCAGTAAGTTGGTACAATTTATAATAACAAATTGGCAACTTTATTTTCCAGAGTAATGAGTGTTTCTAGTTATTCATGACAACGTTTTGTTAATAATCTTTAATACTTGCTCAATCTCTCAAAATAGGATAATTAAGTAGGAAAATGATTATATAGGATAAATAATAACACAAGTTTGTAATATTATATTTAAAGTGTAGTAGAATAAATAAGAGTTTTTGTTATATTATAAAAATGCTATGCCAAATAAATTTGTACCATGACAAGGCAATTTTGACCAATCAAAAACATTCTATTTAATTGAAACTGGCCAATGACATGCTAGGGAATAACTTTTGACCACTCAGCTACCATTGAACAATAATGGGTGGAGCTACAGAATGCATAAAAGGGGCTGCATTTGCCCAGATATGACGTATTAGGTCGGGGGGGGGGGGGGGGGGGGGGGGGGGGGGGGGAGAGGGGGGGTCACTCACGTATAAAAGTTGTAATCATCCATGTGAATATACACAGTGTCAATCCAATAACAAGTTAAAGAGCTGGAGCCTGGAGGGAAGGGAAGGGGTAGGCTTACTGGTATAAAACGTGTAATACAATACACAACAATTTAATATTGTATTTTTCACCTCTGACAGTGAGATGGGGTGTGTGGAGGGTGGGGCAGAAATTTGTACATGCTCCTATATGGACCCTTTCCCCTAAGAATTTTTTTCTTCAAAAAGACAACACAAATCCGTTAAAATGTTCGATTATGATATTGATATTATGGACCGAACAGTGATGTTTTTATTTTTTTATTTTAAGCTAGCAAAAATTGGTGAAATATGACATCATACCTCAGCCTCCCCCATCCCAACCACTTAATACTGATTTTGAAATCGTTCTGCTTTCTACTGTGGAGATGAATTTGATTCTCAAATGCACAGTTTTACGATGGAATGGGGGGGGGGGGGGGGGCACATCGCCTCGCACCCCAGGCCTACTAACTGCTGCCGAGCAATGGCGATTTGGGTGCAAACATCCAGTGTTTTGAGCTACAATGCTCATGATTCATGCCAAATCCACTGAACATACATGTAGTTAAAGATCAGTAAGTTACACTATTGTTTATAGATTGATCTTAATTAAAGTAATCAGTTCGACATTCGATGCGTAGCAATATTTGTTAAACTCATTTGTGTTTATGTTGGTGTATTTTTAAAAATATTTTTGGGTTTTTTACTCAATTCCCCAGGAAACGGAAAATTCTTTTCTTGGAACGGTTCTGTTGGAAGACTTGTAGCACGTTCGATATCTTCAATGCCGCTTGCACATTCTTCATCTAAATTACCATTATTTATTGTATGACTGCTTACCTCATCGTCAAGTACATGTGAGTCACCTGTGTAACTGCTTACCTCATCGTTAAGTACATGTGAGTCACCTGTGTTACTGCTTACCTCATCGTCAAGTACTTGCGAATTACCTGTATGACTGCTTACCTCACCGTCAAGTACCTGTGAGTCACCTGTGTTACTGCTTACCTCACCGTCAAGTACTTGTGAGTCACCTGTGTTACTGCTTACCTCATCGTCAAGTACCTGTGAGTCACCTGTGTTACTGCTTACCTCATCGTCAAGTACATCATAGTCACCTGTGTTACTGCTTACCTCATCGTCAAGTACCTGTGAGTCACCTGTGTTACTGCTTACCTCACCGTCAAGTACCTGTGAGTCACCTGTGTTACTGCTTACCTCATCGTCAAGTACCTGTGAGTCACCTGTGTTACTGCTTACCTCACCGTCAAGTACTTGTGAGTCACCTGTGTTACTGCTTACCTCACCGTCAAGTACCTGTGAGTCACCTGTGTTACTGCTTACCTTATCGTCAAGTACCTGTGAGTCAGCTGTGTTACTGCTTACCTCACCGTCAAGTACCTGTGAGTCACCTGTGTTACTGCTTACCTCATCGTCAAGTACCTGTGAGTCGCCTGTGTTACTGCTTACCTCATCGTCAAGTACCTGTGAGTCACCTGTGTTACTGCTTACCTCACCGTCAAGTACTTGCAAATCACCTGTGTTACTGCTTACCTCGCCGTCAAGTACCTGTGAGTCACCTGTGTTACTGCTTACCTCATCGTCAAGTACCTGTGAGTCACCTGTGTTACTGCTTACCTCACCGTCAAGTACTTGCAAATCACCTGTGTTACTGCTTACCTCATCGTCAAGTACCTGTGAGTCACCTGTGTTACTGCTTACCTCATCGTCAAGTACCTGTGAGTCACCTGTGTTACTGCTTACCTCGCCGTCAAGTACCTGTGAGTCACCTGTGTTACTGCTTACCTCATCGTCAAGTACCTGTGAGTCACCTGTGTTACTGCTTACCTCACCGTCAAGTACTTGCAAATCACCTGTGTTACTGCTTACCTCATCGTCAAGTACCTGTGAGTCACCTGTGTTACTGCTTACCTCACCGTCAAGTACCTGTGAGTCACCTGTGTTACTGCTTACCTCATCGTCAAGTACCTGTGAGTCACCTGTGTTACTGCTTACCTCACCGTCAAGTACCTGTGAGTCACCTGTGTTACTGCTTACCTCACCGTCAAGTACCTGTGAGTCACCTGTGTTACTGCTTACCTCACCGTCAAGTACCTGTGAGTCACCTGTGTTACTGCTTACCTCACCGTCAAGTACCTGTGAGTCACCTGTGTTACTGCTTACCTCATTGTCAAGTACCTGTGAGTCACCTGTGTTACTGCTTACCTCACCGTCAAGTACTTCCCTGATAGCACACTGAAGTCGGCCCGACGTCGGGGAATGGTAGTCGACGTTGGGGAAAGGTCGGCGTCCTTATGTTGAAGTCGGCTGGACGTCGGGTGGACTGTTTGAAAAGGACGTCCACATTAAGACGTCATATGGACGTTGAGCCGACGTTGCAAAAATACACTGAAAGTCTCGTCGGGGTACTGACGTTTTGCCGACGTCGGAACTACCTCCAGCGATAGGTTAACTTGCTATACGTATTATTTTTTATAAAGACAAATATTCAATTATTCAAAATTGCCTACATAATTGAGAAAGATATAATTGTAATAAATAAATTACTGATGATTTAGATAATCATTGTTTTCATCTGCAACAATTTTAAGATCAATTTGATGATTGAATAAATATTAAAATTAACGAATTACGCGTATCAAATCATACACTCACTTTACCACGTGCAGTTGGTCGCCACATTGCAAAAATACACTGAAAGTCTCGTCGGGGTACTGACGTTTTGCCGACGTCGGAACTACGTCCAACGATAGGTTGACTTGCTATACGTATTTTTTTTTATACAGACAAATATTCAATAATTCAAAATTGTAATAATGTTGTCACCTACATAATTGAGAAAGATATAATTGTAATAAATAAATTACTGATGATTTAGATATAGATGTTTTCATCTGCAACAATTTTAAGTTCAAATTGATGATTGAATAAATATTAAAATTAACGAATTACGCGTATCAAATCATACACTCACTTTACCACGTGCAGTTGGTCGCCATTTTGTAGCACACGTTAGCGATACTGGCGTGTTGTTCTCAAATGAATTGAAGGAATTATATGTCAATTCAGCGAAGATGATGGTATTTGATGGTAGATTTTGATGGGGAAATAATGCAGCATCGCAATATATTCAACACATGAAGTGCATTTTCCGATGTTGCATGGGATACCCGCGATTTCCGGTGTCGTGTTATATTCTATCAGAAATCGCGGATATGTCTTGTACATCGTGATTTTTCAGCATACGCCGACACTGCATGGTCACAGATGTTATTGGAATTGAATTGCAAGTCATCAGATAATGAATCGTGAGGAATAGCTGAGAATTATCCAAGGAGATGAGATTTGTTTCGGTACGTTTTGCATCAAAATAGATTCTGAATAGCTGGGAATAATTAAAAGAGATGAGATTTGTTACGGTATGGTACGTTTTCTTTTTCATTAAAAATAACTATAGCTAAAGTCGGCAGAACGGTCGGCAATTAGTCGGAGAATGGTTCAACTGACCATAGCTTAAGTCGGCCGATAGTCGGAAAATGGTCGGGCCAATTTTTCAAAAATATCCATCATTAATTTGCGTGGAAAGAGTCAAGGTAGTTTGTTCAAAAACGAGATTTTACGTTACTCATATTGTGATAGTTTTGTGATAGTTGTTCATACTTTCCACGCGGAAGACGACTGCAGACGACAGTATGTCGTTTTTCCAGATTTGTTCCAAATATATAACAAAATGGGAAAATATGATTTTTTTAGTATATTTGTAGTGTCGATTTATAGGTGTACATTTTCTTTTGTGTCAAAATAACTGTAGGAAACAAGTCGGCCCGAAGTCGGCAATAAGTCGGAAGTACGTCCAACGGACCGCGGCTTAGCGCTGGCGTAGCTTAAAACCGTAGGAAAATAGTCGGCCCGAAGTCGGCAATTAGTCGGAGGTACGTCCAACGGACCGCGGCCTGACGTTGCTTATATATGGTCGGGCCGACGGTGCATTGCAGTCGGCAGGTCAGCGTCAGCTGGAAGTCGGCCCGAGGTCGGCACAACCTCCATTGGACGTCGTCGGCCCGACGTAGGCCGCGTGAGCAGCCGACTGTAGAGCCAACGTCCGGCCGACTTCAACTGCCGACTATATCGCGACGTCGGGCCGACTTCAGTGTGCTATCAGGGTTGTGAGTCACCTGTGTTACTGCTTACCTCATTGTCAAGTACTTCCGAATCATCTGTGTTAACTTGATTAAAAGTTCATGCCAAGATACCAATAATTTAATAAAAACAAGTAGTAGTTAAGTTGAAGATAGCAACTTTGCAACTCCAGCAACATGAACTCATATTGGACCTGAGTTTTCCGGGTTAAAAGGGCCATGCCGAGGGGTATTACCCAATCATTGAGGTAGGCCCCATGGAAAGTTACAATTTGCGTATAAGGGGCTGGGGCAGTCCTAAATGTCCCATCAAAATATAGTGTCCTGCACTCTAGCATTGTACGCAGTTCACGGTCAGAAATGAAAACGGCAACTCTTCTCTCTGGGTCATTCACCAACATCCTTATGTGCCCATTCCAACTCTAGGCCCAGACCAGATGGATGGCCACATCTCCAATGGCTCTTGGTAATGGTGGGCAAAGGCCTGTCCTGGATCTGTGTAGCTGGCTCCTAATTTCTTCAAATCCAGGAATGTTGATTAAATCTCCTTTGTGCTAAGACAATACCATATGCCCTATTTATGAGGGATAGCGCAGTCTGCTGCAAAACGCTGTCAAGTAAGTCTCTTCTGTCAATGTTATTTTCTTCGGGCGGATGATCGTGTCCATATGCCCTGCTCTTAGGACATTTATGATGGGGTTCGCTGCATGTACATTTATGATGGGGTTCACTGCATGTATATCAAACTGGTTCCGGATAACTGTCACGCCGCAATGTACCCTTGAACATCGCCAGTAGATCCTATCCTGCCGACTGCTATTACTTCTATTATAACGATATAAGTCCAAAACAAGAACCTTCCCGCCTCTCTGGTTACCATCTATAACATATGGGGTTCGACCCTGATTATAGCGGCCATCAGCGTTCAGCACAGACTAAAACTTTAAAACTAAGAGCACATGGCTACAAAAGCCATTCCTTCAATGTTAAACAATATCAATATGTAAATCAAAGTCATTTGCATATCTTTTGTATCAAACAATACCAGATTTCACTTATTTCCCGTAAAATTAAACACAGTATGCGCACGTCTTCCGTGGTTGTGAATCAGGTGACTCACAATCTTTGTAGTTGTTGCTGGGCAGACTTTTTGGTTGGCTGTAAATATGTATTTTTGTCATGATTACAGATATTTAAAAGTTACAAATAGATGCTTTCAAGTTTGACGAATGGACGTTAAATAGTTTTATTATTACCTTTACCTAAACTTCCTGTGCTCCACCCTATGAGAACATTTCTTGATTAAAAGTAATTATCAATGAACATATTTCTACTGGGGAACTTTTTCAAGTCACGTATATGACCTTGATTGACCCCTATGTGACTCCATATGGGACAGGTCCTGTTTTGGACTTAGATAATGAAAAAAAAATTCTTCTTTCTTTATTTCTGGTATTAAGGTACCTAATTTGAAGAAGAAAAAAAAATCCCACCGACCCTACCTTTTGGAGAGCATCTATGGGCAAGCAAACTTTTTTTTGTTGGCCTAGCGTAAACATTTATAACATTCAGTACAGGTATAATTTGAGCAGCATAGACTTATATTGGATTCCATTGTTTAGTACAAGTAGATACCTTTTCAGAATCATCGTTGTGGAGCAGGGGACCTTGGGATGAAACTCCACAAGTGGTCACATGACCGGAGTGGTTTTATAAAACCTTTCTGCCAACAAAAATGTCAATCTTGAATTAACATGCATAAGAAGACATCGTAAGCTTTGGTGCTCCACAGCAATGTTTCCATAAGGTATCATATTTATTATATTTTCTCGATAAACATGTAGTATTTGTTTTATTATACACCTCACTGGATTATTCTTTGGATGGGTTTGTAGGGAATTGTTAATTGAAGGCTAAATGTAGGCCTACAGATTAATGTATATTTTTCCATTTTCACCTGTTTGTTTTTTCCATTTTCATGAGGGTATTTTTATTAAAGGCATATTATGTGATCTTTTCCAGATAGCGCCCTCTATTCGTTATTATTTTTAGAAAGTAGATTTTCTTGCAGATTTACATTTCTGATCATAAATCATACATACATTCCAAGTTACAGAGCGATACGATTCCTAATTACCTCAAAATCTTGGTTTTAGAGTGAATTTAGAGTAAAAATATAAACTGTCGGAGTTATCCGACAGTTTATTTTCCCTCTAAAATCATGATTTTGAAGTAATGAAGAATCGTATCGCCCTCTAACTTGGGATGTATGTACGATTTACGATCAGAAATGTAAATCTGCAAGAAAATCTGCTTTCAATTTTTTTTTCGATGTTGAGGGCGTTCCCTGGAAAGATCACATAATATACCTTTAAGCGAATTAAGGGCATGTTTTACACTGATGACTTCAGTTACACATGAAGACCTGAGCTCATATTTGCTATTTTGAGATACAGGCATTTAAAGTTTTTAAGATATTTAGAAAATGACCAAAAGGTGCTATATTGTAACAAAAATTGACCATATTGTAGCTTATAGTCTTAGCATTTACATCCGTACTGACGCGTGTATAGTCCCATACTCGATTTAAGTCCCACCCCCTATTTGAGCTTATATCTCAGACTAGGATGGGTACCCGTCTTAAGAATACGGCTTCTTTACCGATACTAAGTTTGGTATTACAGAAACTTCGAGAACTTCAGTCCTGATTAAACAACAGAAGATTTCAATTAAATGTTTCCCTGCCTTTATTTTGCCGGTTTTAACACATTATTTTCAAGGTAAAACATGCCCTTCGACGATTTCGTCGATCTCCGCCCAGCGTATATCTTTTTCTATCAAAACACTTGAAAAGTTCCCATACCTAGCCTGCTGGCCACTGATTGGTCAACGGACGTTGTTTACTCTTAAAAACTTGGGGAATACCTTTTACGTGCGCATTGGCCTTTTCTGATTGGTCAATGGCGCCGCATCAATTATCTACGTCACACATGTACGTGCGGGGATTTCCAAAATGATTTAAGGGATAAATGTACATTTTGGTAATACCTTCACAAAAGTAGTCATGAGTTATCCCTGTTTTTTTAATTTAAAAGTAGACACAATTAGCAACAACATGACACCCTACTAAATTCACTAAATTCAATATGTCAAGTGTAACAATTCCGCCTTAATAATATTAGATACAAAAATTCATGACATATGACCACCAGTCATTGTGCGTTTTTCTGTGGAATGTCACTGTTCTAGTGGGTGTTACTCTTTGCACTGTTGATCATGCGTGTGATTTCTTTATCATTGCTGTGTATTGTTCTGGACTTGGAACTATTTCTTTCCTCCTCCTTTTCTTTTCTATTTTTCCAATCATAGACTATTATGGTGTTGTATGGTGGGGAAATGCATGCAACAGTAATCCAGTGATTCCCTCCTTGGTGAAGAACTTGAACAAATGGAGGCACCATATCATATGACAGATTCTTGGCTTTTAATGTGCTCTGAAGCCCATTGATCCTTGGAAACTGTTGTTTCATTAAGTATTGCACTGCATTAATAACCATGTCATACAGTTGCCATTTTCTGTTAAATCAGTATTTTCTCTGAAGTTTGTAGGGTGATACTTCCAACATCTTTCCATACATATCCTCATTGTCATCATCAAATTCATCATCATCGGACACTACAACTATGTCATTGTGCTTGCTTTCTCCAACTACTTTCTTCATGCTGACAGCATATGCTTTTTGATGTGCTTTGATATCACCATCAGGCATGTTCATCATTCTACTACAGCTAGCTGCTTCAATATCAGTAGTCATTACCCCTGTATCATATCCCTCCTTATTCTCCTCTTCACTGGCATACGAAGATGTTGGTGTAGTTGACAATGACGTACACTTCCACATACTCTTCTTCCTCCTCTGATTCCACTTCCTCTGTCACATCCTCGGTCACTTCCTCTGCCACATCTTCTGTCACATCCTTGGTCACATCCTCGGTCACAATCCTCTGTCCCAACTTCAGTCACTTCCTCTGTCCCAACTTCTTTTGTCACATCTTCTGTTACTTGGTCTGCCTTGACATGCATGTCTTCAATCGGCATTCTGGTCTTGTAATTACGTCTCATTATGGAAGCAGTTGCACTGTGACTTCCCGAATAGGGATGGCTTCTTTTAAGACGCTGAAACCTATTGAGGGGCTCATTATTTCTTGTAGCACGAGGTCTCCTGCTAGGGCCTGGGGTCTCTGGAAAAAGGGATAGCCCGTTCTCTTCTGGAGTTTGTTGTTTTGCAAACTTTAGGCATTCCTGAAGCTTACGCTGGAGCTTACTTTGGCTGGAAGGGTTGCTGATCTCGCTTTGTTCCTTGTCTACGTTAATGCATATCTCTCTGGTTTCTTCATTCTCCTCATCTACCTCTTCCACTTCCATACTTGGGATATCATCAGCAGCAGCATGAATTTCATCTATTGGGGCAGGCCTATTGTTGGTATCCTCCTCTGCATTTATATCTAGAGTAAGGAATGGTGAGTTCCTAAATTCTTCTGGCAGATCTGACCATGACGTGACTGTGAGCCTGAACACTGCAAACATGTGTTTGCATGGCAGCGCATCTCTTTTCCATGTGTAACAGGTACAGGATGGTATGTCAATGATGACTGTATATGATTCTGTTGGGCTGCTAATACTCCTTATCTTATGTACACCTACCATCTACATTACTAGACTTGACATCCTCTATCTTATACACACTACTTTCTTGTATCTTATTCATACAATGATATACAATACCATGGCCTGAAAAAATGTTTTTTTCCCGGCAAGCGATTCCAAATTTCCCTCCAAAATGGAATGCATTTCTTAATGAAAGAGTAACATTTCCCTCCAAATGCCAAAATTTCCCTCCAAATGCTCAAATTTCCCTGCAAGGAGCTTTCCATATTGCCTACTTTTTCAGCCTATGTACAATACACCTCTTGGCCTATTATGGAGGTACATCTCTGCTATACTTCCTGGTCTTACCAGACGCCCTCTTATTATTTCGGATGTACTTCTTCAGTGATGCTGGCAGGAACTCTGTCACCAAGATTTGAATCATCTGACTCAATGGCAACTGAAACCGTTTCCGTCATAGGTATCTTTGAATGCCCTGGTAGTGGGTATACAATTACTGCCGTATTAAAAGTACTACATGCCACCAGGTTATCCAAATAGGCAGGGGCTTCATATGGGTGGGAGACAGGGGGACACGTCCCCTACACTTTTCGAAGTGTGGGGGGGGGGGGACATAATAGTAGATTCCCCCCCCCCCCCCCACCCCACTTTTTTAAATATTACCCGGAGGCTGAAAGAGTCTAATTATGATGATGATGATGCCCCTCAAAAGAAGCCATTTTTTGCGCGGATTAGTTTCCATGTTTAATTGTTCAAGCCTAACAACATGGTTTCAGGAACGTTTTCTGGACCATTTTAGCGCGAGTTAGATTCAATGTTTCTTTATTCAAGTTATGAAAAGATGGCTTAAGGAACCTTTATCTGGACCAGTTTAGATTAAAAAACTGACAGTTTAAAACATGATGGCTCAGGAGCGTTTTTCTGGAGCTTTTTAGTTTTAAAATAGCATTTTTTTTTCGCGCTTCGCCCCCCAAAAAATCAATGGTTATTCAAGCTTTAAAGAAATATGTTTCAGGAACGTTTTCTGGACCATTTTTGCGTGTTTCGAGCGAATTGGTTTCATCGTCTTATTATTCAAGCTTAAACAAAATGGCTTCATGAACGTTTTTCAGGACCATGTTAGTGTTAAATAACCAGTTTTTTGCGCGCTTCGCACAAATTATGTTCAATGTTTTATTATTCAAGCTTAACAAGATTGCTTCAGGAACGTTTTCACGACCATTTCAGTGTAAAAAACACAATATTATGCGGGCGTTAGTTTGAATGTTTTATTATTCAAGCTTAACAAGATGGCTTCAGGCCAGGAACGGTTTGTTAATCTTTCTTTTTACAATAGCCATTTCTTTTTAAATATTTTGTTATTCAATTTAAACACTATGGCTACGCGCGAATTAGTCTCCGCAGGAATTATTTTTAATTTTGTGTTATTCAATTTCAACAAGAAGGCTTCATAAACATTTGCTGGACCTTTTTAGAGTTCAAATAGCCATTTTTTAACGCTACGCGCAAATTAGTTTCACTGTTTATTTATTATTCATTTTTATTGAATGCCCGCGCGAATCCTTTTTAATCTATGCGAATTTCAAAACCCTTACGCCGTGTTGTTTGCTTTTGCAAAATTGAAGGGGAAAAACTCCAAATTGGGATGATATTGATAATAAGCCAATATTGTTTGGAAATTAATTGAAGGCTTTTCAATTAAATTTTGATCAAAAGTACACACCAAATTGCACCAAATGGGTTCGAAAATTGAAGAAAAAAAATCCAATTCCAAGGGCGGCACATCCCCCCTCAGACTCCCCCTGTCCGCATTACCGCTTTGATTAGTCAATCATGCATATGCTCAATGAAATTTATTTTTAAGCCCCCCGGGTAAAAAAAATCCTGTGCACACACTCCCCTGCATTCGTAAAAAATATGGTTAAAAGTATGCACCAAATTACACCATTTTCATTGCATATTTTCAAAATTTTCTTAATTCTAAGGGGGGCACATCCCCCACAGACTCCACCTTAGCATCGCATAGCCGATTGTTAATCAGTTTACATACACCCATGACCCAAAACTTGTGACGCCCTTGCAAATAGGCCCACAGAAAATGGTTCTTATTCTGCAGTTGTCGCGCAGATGTGCAACGTAAGGCCGCTTGTTTTCAGACACGTAACTATCTAACGTGGAAATTACTTCATCAGCACCTTTGTGGGCTAAGTGTTCGGCTTAGAGTATCACGGTAGCCTGGTGTGTGGACAGTTTGGGAATTTCAAAAGTATGGATGTACAGTTGTCGTTTATAATATTCTTGTTGAACATTTGTATAACCGGAAGGGGCAGGTGTTTTTTTAAAAATCTAGACATACTGACATTGTATCATGCGGTACTTCTTTTTTCAGTTCTGTGAAGAATACCTCAACTCTTCTGAGGTGTGGTTCTTTTTCTGCTCTCAATGATGTTCTCTCTCCTCCTCCTCCGCCCACTTTATTTTCTGTTCTAGCTCATCACACGTTTCGCATTTATTAGATCGTGGGAGCCTAAATGATAAATTGAACTCGTAAAAATCCTGCGAAATATGTGTAGTGATCAATAACTCTGTGGTCAGGGATTGAAACTCATACTGACGGTGTAGTTCGGTTATATTGAGTTCTGGATCAAGATAGACCGTAGTTTGTTGTTTGGAACGTCAATAAATGTGAGGCTCTTGCTGTCAAGTTCTTCAGATAATTTCTGACAGAATCTTAAGCATTCATCAGGTTCAGGTGTTTTATTTAGGTCTGTTGACCATGAATATCTATATCAGGCTTTCTCACCTTGCACTTCAATCTTGCCGGCATGGATATCATGCACGGTAAGAAAAGCGCTGCGGCATAAAAACACCTGTCAACAGTTCTGTCCAACAACATATTGGAAGGCACGTCTCTCTCCCTGGTGCTGGTTCTGTAAATCGTATGTAGGCCTTGTCCCCACCGTCTCCTTCCTTCCTTCTGTTCACATCAACCATAATGCAGCACCATTGGAGATATGAGACAAACAAGATGGATTCTCTCTCATCATCTGTGGCCAGCTTGGTAGCACAGTTGCACCTGCAATATGGGATTGGTCTAAACCATGTGACCTGCGAAATTATGACAAAAATAAATAATGGGGGGGGGGGGGGATAACCAAACATGTGAAGGCAATGTCAGAATTGTATGGAATTTTGGGACTTGGGTTTGATGATTGTTTAGGCTCATTTATGTTTTGGTCAAATTCACTAAGTATACGGTGCATGTTTTCAGCTCGCTGTATCTCTAGCTGGAAATAAATGAGGTACACATTCTGTACCAATACGAGACTGTGCACTAAATGTTCTAGTTTTTGCCAATGTAAAAATAATTGTGATTGGTTATAAAAAAGTGCATCCTTTGTAATTTTCCGAGATGACACAAATCTGTACCAAAATCTTATGGACGAGTGGAAATCCCGGCGGAAATCCCGCCAGACCCATTTACAACACACGCAAACAGGAATTTGATCAGTGAGTTCATCACGCATCGTTCTATTGATAACAATTAACGGTTTTCATCTATTTTTGAACATTTTGAGTTTCACATGAAGTTTATTAACTATATAAAGATACTATGAATGTTTTCAGTTATCCAGTCGTTGAGAATAAAATGATATAATAAGGCTAATACTGGAACTTGCTTTTACAACTGCTAGGTTGCGTGTGATACCATCACATATCATCAGGCAACGCAGTATGTCACACAATTTTTTCAAAAAATGGGCGCAACTACGCATCATCACTACGCTGTTCATTTCTAACTGATTTATTGCCAAAGTCACATGGATAAGTCACATTGGTGCATACTTTAAACTCTAAATAAGGAAAGTAAGAACTAAAGCCATAACACAGGTAGATAACGCCGTTACCATGAAGTTTGGTCAGTGATTTTTAAGGGAGTTGTCATGTAACATTAATTGCCATTGTTATTCTTTGAATATGTCAAAAATTAGATAAAAAATGAGCATCTGACCAGTAAGATTGCTCTCAAATAAAACGGAAGTAATGTTCACATCCACCTGTTCACATCTGAATTTGAATGCAGACCCTGTTGTCGCGCAGACCCTGTTGTCGCGCAGACCCTGAATATATTATGATTTATGATCAGATATGTAAATCTGAAAAAAAATCATGAATAGAGGGCGCCCCTGGAAAAGATCACATAATATGCCTTTAATTATATTTATATACAGTATAGTGTATTTGTAAAGTTGATCTAGAATTTATATATATGTTTATTAAAAAATTGAATGTGAATGTAATGTAACATTTTCTTCCACATTATGGCCTATACGATTGTCAAGTACAAAGTGTATTTTGTTTCTATTTTTTAAATAAATTATATAAAGTATGAAGGTCATTCAATAAGTTCTACCTCCTACCTCATAACTTTATTATTATATAAGCCAATCTTATGAAATATCACACAATAGTAGCTTGGAACCTCAGCTACAAATTCATTATAAATTGATCTGAGTACTTGTTGTACTTTTCTAGAGGTGCAGTGACAACCAACCTTACATTTAGTGTGACGGAAACGGATGAAAAACAGCAACAAATCGCCGAAGTGCTATTCATTTGGCCTATTGTAAGAGGCAGAACATACCTATCGGTCAATTATAACCGTTCGAAATGTCACATATCTCTTTAACAGACCATAAACATTGAATGTGAATGATTTCTTTGGAAAGATTATGCCCTCTGATTAACCAGAACCAGATCGGGACAACCATAAGTTTACCCCTCCCCTAGAGCACCCTGCAAAAGGCATATTTAACTTAGAACTAAGTGATTTTCAATATACCGGACTAAATAGAAGAATTACAAGTCTCCCAAAGAGATAATTTTCTATCCTTTACTACTGGATTGATTATTCTGAAGGTAGCACATAATGAAAACTCATAAAGTGACTATTATGTTGAAGATTTAACGTCGAGGCATCACTGTGGCTTGAGTTGTAAAAACGAAAATTATACCGATTATCAGTAAATTCCAGTATGCCAAAGGCATAGCAATACATTTGAGTTGATATTACACCCTTTGCGAGCCTATAAGGGTTAATATTGCTTACAATCTCATGCATACATGATAATACTATACTTATATCAGATATCATTCATTGATTTCCATTTTCAGTATTAAAATCATGCTATCTCATTATATCAAACCAAAAACATGCATTTATTTTTAAGGTCAATTTCCGTTTCCATTGTCCAAATTCTCTCTCCGGATTTGACCGCATCATGTGAAAAGTAAAACAGATATCGATTATCCTTTACTATAAATGTGTAGCTATGATTCAGAGCTATAATTATGACAAATGTCATGAGGCTGACATTCATATTATAGGTATATTAATAATTGAACGAACATCACGTACGCAGTACAAAGATGAACGCGCCCGAAATTATCATGCGAATGGTTGTGCGTGCTTCACGCAATGTACACGATACGCTGCTTAGTTGTGTTCGTTCAATTATTAATTTACCTATAGCAATGTTATGAGGGAGGAGGTAGAACTTATTGAATGACCCTCGTATAATGTAGGTTAATGTCGATTTGACTAAAATATTTGTTTAACTCCTACATTAGATTTTATCAATGAAATTAATGGACGCACGACCTTGCGTGAAAGTACACAAGGTCAACCTCATCCAAAAGGACGGTGCAACAGACATCTTGAGGGTTTAGTGAAACAAAGGGCTAACTGCATTTCTGTCATTTTGAGAAAAAGTGAATTAAAGATTTGTACCCATCATTGTCACCTATTGGTTTTGACAAGTTAAAAGAAATTCTGTTTGATTAGGCCAAATTAAATTAATTGTTTGTCTCAAAGCTCCCGCGCGCGTTAGTTTATTGACGCGCATTAGAAAAACAAAAATCTGAAAAAACCTTCTTTTTTTTCCTTTTTTTTTTTTTCAGAAAAAAAAAAAAATCCCAAAATTTCACAGATTTTTCAGATTTTTATTGATCACATCATCTTAAATACAAAAGTTCAATTTTACAAGGATTTCAATATTTTATATTTAAAAAAAAAAACTTGAAAAAAAACCCGCATTCCGTATTAGTTTTACAACAGGAGAGGAGCTTTGAGACAAACAATTAATTTAATTTGGCCTTAGGTGAATTTACTATTTTCTCATAATTAGGTTCCTGATCTTGTGCGGATCATTTTGATACCAAAATCTCATTTTGGCCAAAAATGCAGATAGGCCTTTGTTGCACTAAACCCTCGATCTGTGGTGTGCAAGTATACATGAGCTCGACCTCACAGCTCTGATTGGTTGTGAGTTTTCAAGCATTATGTGTATTCATGATCAAGGGCGCACAGCACTAAATCACTCCTCGTTTTGTGTAATGGTAGTAAGTTCCGGCAAAAACAAAAAACGATTTTGTGATTAATGGGGTCCTTTGGGAATCAGTTTGGCGTGAGGATAGCGTTTCATAATTAAAATGAAAGATAATCTCTTGTACTTTGATCAGGATATTGCAAAATATTGATTTTCGATTGTATTGAAAATGTATCATGTGTATGAACACACGTTGAATGTTTGTTTATTAGAATAAACCATTCGAGACGTTCCAAAAATGGTTACTAAGGGCCCAAAATAGCGACTCTTTTAGCCCTAATTTACATGTAATCCAATGGGCGGTATATTTAGTGCTGTGCCCCCTCAAAGTGTGCCCACGAATTGCAGGCTGTGGCCAGGAAAATATATACCGTAGGTCCATTTTGATCTATTTATTCTACTGGACTAATGGCCTTTCTGATCAAATTCAAGCCTAAAGTATTTCAAAAGTTTTAAGCTTCTTCATTTTCTGACATATGTTTGCTCAATTGATTCTGCATGTATGAACATTTTGTACACATTTTGAGTTTTCTACTTGTATAGATACGGTGTTATGGTTCATTTTGCAGAAAATTGACAATTATTAATAATGTGTTAAAATCATTTCATTTTAGCTTTAGGTCACAATTTTAATGTGTGCATAGGAGCTTTGAGATTTGAAGTATTAAACAGACTTAGTAAGACTTTATAGTTCCTAGCTGGGACTAAAGGGAATATGGTTCATTGTTTTTGAATGCCGTAAACATTGATGACTACAACTAAATGTATGTATATGTTTTATAAAGTGCCAAATAAATGAATTATTTTATTTTACATGAAATATGTTTGTGTATCTCTGTGTGAGGTTCTCATTTGTAGCATATTATTCCAAACGTTTTCAATATTGAATATTAATATTATTATTTAGGGCTCCCAAACAGTACTATAAATCTGCTTATTGAATATTGTACACCAAAAGTACCCAGATGCGAACAATATTCAAAAAATATTGTGTGTTGTTAAAAATGTGTGTGTAAGTGTGTACAGCCGGGGCAAAATGGTGCAGTTGTCCCTCAAAGAAAAAGTTGAGATCTTAATACCACCAAAAGTTGCTTTTTGAATGCTTCAAAATGGCACTTTTGTGGCTAATATACTGCTTTCTGATTTTATGAAGACAAATTTCTGTAAAATTGTCTATATTTTCTTTTCTTTTTTCCATGCGTTATTCCATCAATATCTCAAAATGCATTTTACTAACAACTGCACCCTTTTGCCGCGACAGTTTACATTATGCGCAAGGGTACATTTTTAAGAGCAACCTTTTAATCTCGCTGAGATTAATGTCAGTTCCGGATAAAAAAAATGTTTTTATCAAAACAGTCTTGTTATAATAATAATAAATTGAATGTCTTAATTTTGTTTGATATTTTTCTAGCTTGTGCAATATATTTTTGTATCACATTCACACTCAAAGCAATTCAATATTATATAACTATCTGTTGGGTGAGCTACACATTGGAATCAACCATTATAACCTCAATATAAGATTTAGCAATTAAATCAAATGCGTTTATCTCATCCATTTAATTCATTTCATTCATTTCATTCATATTCGTTTGTCTCATTCGTTTCATTTGTCTCATTCGTTGCATTCATTTTCATTTGTCTCATTTGTTACATTCGTTTCATTCATTTCATTCGTTTCATTTGTCACATTCGTTTTCCTTTGTCTCATTCGTTTTCCTTTGTCTCATTCGTTTCATTCGTTTCATTCTAATTTAATTTGTTTCATTCATTTTCATTCGTCTCATTCATTTCATTTGTCTCATTCGT
Organism: Ophiura sarsii; assembly: GCA_035610835.1. NCBI lineage: Eukaryota > Metazoa > Echinodermata > Ophiuroidea > Amphilepidida > Ophiuridae > Ophiura > Ophiura sarsii. The sequence goes on along the minus strand of CM069456.1, from coordinate 42,764,448 downwards.
TTCATTCATTTTCATTCTTCTCATTCGTTTTATTTGTTTCATTCGTCTCTTTCGTTTCATTCATTTTCTCATTTGTCTCATTCATTTCATTCGTTTCATTCATTTCATCATTTGTCTCATTCATTTTCATTCGTTTCATTCATTCTCATTCGTTTCATTCATTCTCATTCGTTTCATTCATTTTCATTTGTCTCATTCATTTCATTTGTTTCATTCATTTTCATTTGTCTCAGTGGTCTCATTTGTTTCATTCGTTTCATTTGTTTCATTCATTTTCATACGTCTCATTCATTTTCATTCGTCTCATTCATTTTCATTCGTCTCAATTGTTTAATTTGTTTCATTCGTCTCATTATTTTCATTTGTCTCATTCGTCTTATTTTCTCATTCTTTTCATTCGTTTATTTCATTAATTTCGGATTATCTTTCCTTTATTAAGGGGGCTGTGCACCTTCAGGTACAGCCTCCGTAAAACTGCCGTAACTTCTTTATTATTCATTAAATCTATATAAAAGTATACATTTTCTTGCAGAAAAGGGTTCAATGAATCCAACCATGATCATGAAATTGACCATTTTGGGAGAAAATTATAAAAAACATGTTTTTTGACCCATTTTAGGTTTGGAAAAGAAAACTCAAAATATATTTTGTTAAATTTTATCATACTAGTTTAATTATATTCCTCATGCAATTACTTTATTATTTTTTGAATTATCGAACAAAAAGTGCCAAAAAATATGATTTTTTTACCAAAAAATGTGATTTTCACGATTTTGGAGGTTAAAAAACAGGTTTTTTGGCACTTTTTGGTCTGTAATCCAAAAAATAATAAAGTAAAAAATTAAATAAAAAAGATTCCTAGGGAATTGCATGAGGAATATAATAAAACTAGTATGACAAAATTTAACAAAATATATTTTGAGTTATCTTTTCCAAACCTAAAATGGGTCAAAAAACATGTTTTTTATAATTTTCTCCAAAATGGTCAATTTCATGATCATAGTTGGATTCATTGAACCCTTTCCTGCAAAAAAATGTATACTTTTATTAAGATTAAATGAATAATGAAGAAGTTACGGCAGTTTTACGGAGGCTATGCGAAGGTGCACAGCCCCCTTAAATCATTTCACTGTTTCATCCATTTCATTCAATTTTTTCTTTTCATTCTCTAAAAAAATAAAACTCAATTCACTTGTGTCATTTATTTCACTCATTTCATTTATTTCATTCGTGTTATTTATTATCATATCAATCATTTCCTTTCATCTTTATTTCATTTGTTTTATTTATTTCACTTGATTCATCATTCATTCCATTTTATTTATATTTTAATAGAAACACATTCCACAACAAAATAAATGGTTTGGTATAAAACCTCACATATGGTCGATATAAAATTCACATTTTGCAGCGATTTGGGTGATTTAAATTAAAGTCCTATTTCGAATGACAATTTAACTAAATTTACTGGGGTTTCCCCCCATTTTGAGGTGACAAAAAAAGGCTCTTCTACATTTTAATCATGGTCCATGTTTAATATACATCATAGTACATGAGTTGTTGATGAGAAAGTGGTATCTTTTATGCACTGGAGTAAACAACCCAACCAGTTCACAACCTACAAAGCCCAGGGCATTTCCCAAGTCGCTATGGTAACATGATACAAATTCCGGTAGACATTCATACCTGGCCAGGAATGCAGCTAGAGTTACCCCAGGGCGTACTCCCTCAGTCATGCAATATATACGCTCTAATATATGCACTTAAGTGAAGTCATGGGGAAATATAAGCAGCTGTGGCTAATCAAACGAGGGCTTTAGGGACACAGGCTATGTTACCCCCCTCAATACCGCCTGGGGCAGTGAATGACATTGAGGTATCATCATCTTTCCAAGGAATATTCCATCATTGGTATGCACTATAGACACTGATACACCTGTTACCACTGTGTAGTAAAGGCGGATAAAACAGACTTATACTCTGTGACCGGGGATTCAAGTGTGAGTATATCAATGGAATCAACGTACCAGTCAAAGCACTTGTCTATTTCTCATCTATTCATGTTTACAAAATGCTACCTCACTGTTTCTGGAGTTGATTGTAAGATTGGTAGTTTTTTCTTCAAGGAAAATAGATCGCATAGTAAGGTGAATAGTACCTCAGTTAATTTCTTATCTGTTCCTGTTTACAAAATGTACATGCATACCTCACTGTGTTTCTTGAGCCCAGTGTAAGATTGGTAGCTTTTTCGTGCAAGGAATATATCTATGGCAAGCATGGGACTATTACACCAATCAAGGCATTGCCTCGCACCAAGACAGACCTATCTGTGAATCAGCTACATGTTTCTGCTGTATAAGGTTTTTGTACATTGAGTATATTTAATCAAAATGCTATTTTCAGCACAATGTTTACATCACCTGACACCGTTAGTCGGATTATTAACTGAACGGGGTGTATCGTCATGTTGTTATAGTGCTTTGATACTGTCTTCTATCTGTCTGATGATGAGATATTTTGATTCAAAACTAGAGAGTGAATATTATTAATGTTATATCGGCCTTTTCATGTTTCAAGTATATCCTACTCAACCAATGATGGATTATTAAACGATATCAACTTAATCGTTTGAGCTGATATATTTACTGCTACTCTTATCCAGTCTTGCTGCTTGCACAGTGCACTTAAGTCTTAATTGTTGGTCACTTGGAATATATAACATGTAGTACTACATGATCATGTCATAATGTCGTTTTAACAATATATCACTGTTGTTAAGTTGTGTGTCTGGATATATTCACTTTTCAGATATCTGCTAATTATAACCTTCACATGGAATTAATCTGCGAATGTTGGGTGAAATAACACGGCCTACGATGCAATAGGAATTTGCCGATACACTTTACATAGAACGTAGACTACAGCTACAAACAGCAGTCTTTGAAGGTTTTTTTTTTTTGGCACTGCCTTGTTGCAGATGAATGGAGAATTCATGGTAAGTTTTGCATTGGTAGGTGAAGAAGTGTGTAGACTAATTTCATTTAGATGGAATTTGTGATCTTGACAGTTCAAAATATGTTCATGTTGTTAGCTTGGGAGGGGGGGGGGGGGGGGATTATATTAAAAGATGGATACCATGCTTGTCTAAAAAATTAAAAACACTAAAATTTATCAACAAAACAGAACACACACAAAAATGAAAGGAAGTGGGATGTATGTGTATACTTTGCGAGGATATCAAAATTAGTTAAAACTTAGGGGAAAGGTATATTTTATGAAAATAGAATTTGAGTTATAAGCCTACTTGTTTAGATGATGAAAAAAATCCCTGGGCTTCGGTCGGACAATCGCATTAATAAGGTTCAATCGGTTGGGTGTTTGTGTGGGTTTTCTTTCCTTTTTTCAAACTATAAATATGTTCTAATATTTTCTAAATTTCTGAAAAAAGGGTTATTCTTTTTTCAATTTTCAATTTTCCCCAAAAATGTTTACATTTTAAAAAGAAAAGAAGAAAATTCTAAAGATATTGGTTGCGCAGAAACGTAAAACATGTTTGTTTGTTTTCTTTGGCTTTAGGGCACATAGAAAAACAGGAAGACAATTTTATTGAAATAGTTTAAGGGTACCGTATATACGGGTACTAGTTGAGGGCTTATTCTGTAAATCATTAACTAAGCCTGATTTATGTGGTTGAATACATGAGCCGCCCCCGGCCCTTCTCCTGATGTAATTAAAATATCTACCATATCATTTCACCATACCCGACATATAACCTGTATACATTGAATTTGTCTTCTAATTAATTCATACACAACAATTGTTCAAATGATATTGGCTGCTACACAGGAGGCATTAGTTTATGTAATAGGGCTTTCACATGAAGAAAAAAAACCTGAAATTTTCTAAATTTTCTATAAAAATAGACCAAGAAATAAAGCATATTCTACTGCCTTCACATCATATCACTTTTGTTTAGATTTTTAAAAACAATAATGGAAAAGTAAAATGCGAAATCATATATTGATATAATTTTTGAGCACTTAGAATATCAACAAGAAAGTAGAATATCAACAAGAAAGTAACAGTGATTATAATTTTAAGTAAATTTCCTGATTTTGTGATCTGCATAATGCACTTATCAATTGCATACCCGGCCCCGGTTTGTACGGCCCCGGTACACGCCCCTGCATAGCCGGGCAACGTTTTTTATATGATTGCGTATGGTCCCCGCCATGCCCCTGGGCCGGTGATGCAATTGATAAGTGCATAAAATGATCTGCATATTTTATGCAGCTTTGTTTAATTACATGCACATTCACCTATTAAGGCATTTTTGCCCAAATTAAACATGTAAGGCACATAGTTGTATAGATATACTAGATGATTTAAAGGTAGATGACCCGATCACATTTTCGTAACACAGAATTATTTCAAACATACAGAGATTTTCATATCATATGAAAGCTCGTATTTTTCTCATCATCATACTTAAATTTGACGGCCTAAATCGGTATAATTACGGAGAAATCGATGAAATAACGTCGAATTACCGCGAATGGTGGTAACCACCGATATAACCACCGATATAGTTTGTGTACTACTCAATGGGTACAGTTCACAGCATCTTGTGCGTCTAAAATAAGAACCATTAGAGCTATGCAACTCAAACTTTGGAACACGACTTTTTTAAGGATGACCTTTCATGTAGAATAGAAAACTTCAAGTTGAAAATCGGAACATCTACCTTTAAGTTATCTTTTTTTTCTTATATTTTTATACATTTTATTAAATCCATTTTTGGGGGGTGGGGTCAAGACGACTAAGCCCAACCTCCCATGCTACCCATGGCACTGTCACTGGATGTATCTTGGCTTTATTAATTTATTTTTCTAATTTAATGATATTATTGAGCCTCATTATCTTTAACTCGGATGTCATTAGTTAGGCCTAATGTACAATAATAGAACTCAAGTAGGTATCCTATTGATTAATTGATCAAACAATAAATTTCATTTGTTTGTACTTGGAACAATTACACCGTCTGTCTGATCCCGCTGCATACGCTCAAATTTGATGTAGAAAGGTTAAATCCTATTGCAATCGATCCATTACTCAATTTAATTTGTTTGTATTTGGAATAATTGCATATTGCCTGTCTGATCTTTATGCATATGCTCAAGTTTGAATTATAAAGGTTAAACCACTCAGAACCTGGTACGTCGATCAATATCAGGGGAGACGGCAGGCATTTTATAGATAAAAATCGGAAAGTAGATATTTTCCACTCTCAAATGTAGATATTTTTGCCTAAATTTACATTTATTTAGCCGAAATTTAGGCAATTTAGCACAATAGTCTGCTATTTTTTTTAATATTTCAGGGAATTTCAGATTTTTTTCGATTGCCCGGGGACGGACAAATCAAACCAATCAACCTCTCTATTCATTTGGACATAGATTATGAAGGTATGGATGGCGAAGTGGGTACTTTCCTTTGAAACTATGCTCGTCTCGGATAAGATCGCTGAACACAAAAGGCTGTATTATAGTCTTCCGCACTATCATGGAACAACTTCTCAAATTTCATAAATAAAATGTCACTCTCGTTCTCAGATGCATTAAATGGACACAAAGTCATGTTGATTTTTTTTTAAATTTTAATAAATTTACTTCAGAATTCAAGATGAACATTAAAAATTGCCATTATTGTTGTTTCTACAAAAAACACCCAGCAAAACTTGATTAAAACAATGTTTGGAATGTTTGGAATGTTTTATATGTTGGAATACCACCCTTAACCATGTAAAATGCTGATCGGGCCCGATCAGCATTTTTTGAATCAACGTTTTGTTGTACAAAGATGGCTGATTTTTCTTAATCATTATTGGTGTAAGTTCATACATGTAATACAATTGTAAAAATATACAAATCCCAGATGTTATCATATATTTTTGTAATTGAGGGCGCTGCCTCCACCACATCTCTTAATGCCCTTTAAGTATTGATTTGAAAAGATTTGCTTGTTGTCCATTTAACTTGTGGGTTCAAGTTTAGGTGTGTATTTAAAACTGTGTAAATCGCATCGGTGAATGGGTGTATTCATTTGATATATTTAGAATAATAATTAATATTATAAATAATTGAATTTTCACCTTAGCTTCTATTCTCAAACTTGTTTTTATATCTCATAAGCTACCATGAGAATATACTGTTGCTGTAATACCCTCATTTATTCCTGGGCTTTTCAAACATGCCAGTCATACAGGTGTGAGCGAGATGCACATAGATCGTGTTTCTACTGGGGAAGAAAACGCTAATAAACGCTAAGTTTGCCCATTAGAAACAGGCAGAACCAGCTAAGATTCGGTATTTTTGGTAATCCCAAAAACCTTCACAAACCAGGTTCGGAACCGGCAATAAACTAAATAGAAACAAAAAGGCGATTCAGGTGCAATGGCATTGTTTGGTATTACAAAAGGTCAAATGTCGTGGCCCATCGACTAAGATCGATACACTTAGCGGTAACTTTTCGTGAGTAGAAACAGGGGGGATTAAAAATTTACCGATTAAATCTAAGCCTTTATTAGCGTTTACTTTTTGCAGTGCCCCAGTAGAAACACACTCATAGTCAGTCCGGGCCGATTTCCCGTTCAGGAAGCATTCCTGAACTGGAAGTATTACCCATAATCCCTTGCGAATGTATATATTGCAAAGTTTTTGTAGTGATAATACCAAAAAGACCAATTTATTTATTTTAACCAAATATGACGGATCTTTGAATCAATAACGATCAGTAAATGAGTCAAAATATAAGATAAACTGTTTAGTCATAATTAATAGATATTATTGTGGTGATTTTCCTAATTTATTGTAATTAAGACATTTGGCTAATTACCTCATTAAATATTCAAACTCTTTTTAAAAAAAAAGGTACACGTAACACTTTTTTTTCCTTCGAAGGAAATTTGCATAATGGTATGATCTTCCATATTATCAAGTTTGAGCATGTCGCAAATTAAAATAACGAATCGATATCCATTTTAGCTTGTAGTCAACTTCATAGACCCTCAAATCAAAATAACGAGATTAAAATGAGCCACTGAACACTGAGAACGACAATAAAATATATCATTATATTATTCAAAATGTTTCACCCATATTGAAATAGGTCTAGGTTTAATTTGTATGCTACAGTTCTCTTAGCCTTATGAAAAGCGGGTTCCTGTAGAGGACTACCCAAAAATATTGCATTGCACTATGGGTAATACTTCCAATTCAGGAATGCTTCCTGAACGGGAAATCGGCCCGGACTGATAGTGTCAGCTCTACATGGGATTTCAATAGACACGGTTGTCCTACTTTTCAAGGTCTATGATTTGGGCAATGTCTACTTTCATGCCCCAGATGGAAGAGCTTTCCACTTTCCAAGCGGCAGGCGTCTGCAGACGACATTCCAAAATGTTTCAAAAATGTCAAAATTATTGAATTTCATTACCATATTTGTAATCACCATTAGAAATTCATTGAAATAAGAACAAACATGCCTAACATTTGTTCAGTAATCCTTGAGATAAATTTTGAAATTTGGGAAAGGTTTCTGAAAAATCAGTTTTGCATAGTAAAACTAATAGCTGCGTAAAGAGACACAAAAAACCTGGTTTATGGACGGATAGATAGATGGACCTCAAGTTGGGTTGTTTGATCTTGCTCTATCTTTTTCAGAATTACACAAATATCGTAGATATCTGTAAAAATGAAGAAAGAAAAAATAATATTTGTGGACAACTAACACAAGTTTCCAAAATTTTCAGAAAAGTTGGGTTTGAAGGTCCAATTATATATACCAAACGACTTTGTTTTTGTTCAATAAACCACCCAGTAACCTCTAGAACTGTCATCTTCATTTTTCTTGCAGAAATATAAGGTGTACCATAGAGTTTACACTGGCCAATCGGACACACATGGGCTGTGAAGACCTGAAGAGGACTACCACCACCAGCATGTACTATTTGTTTGTAGATACCAATGTACGTATAGTTGATTTGGTTTGGTCACAGTAGTTTCCTTTTGTCTTGTAATCATATCACGAGAAATAACAGCCAATTTGTCATAAAGATGGATACATTTCTTGCACCAATATGTTACTTTGTTGGAATAATTGTATCGTGATGAAATTTGGACTGAAATTTGGACTGAAATTGTTTAGAAGCTGAATTTTTATTGGTTATTTATTTGAACACATTGTGATTTTAACCAATTAGAAACACTGTTAGATAGGTAGGTAGCACTCAGGGAGTTAACATTTTAGTTTGCAGGCAGTAGGTAACACTTGCCCAACCAGCAAATTATTGTACAAGCAACTTTGCACTCCTCACTGAACGAAGTACCTCGATACTTCATACATTGACCTCTGTACAGTGATGTCACAGTGTATTCTAGTGACCAATATGTAATATTCTTATTCACGCAGTAAATGTACACAAATAAATATGGGAGCCTCACTCAGAGAATTACTTGTAATCCTTTATTTCTATTCTAAGTCACCATTGTATAAGCGTCTTAACTTGATCACGCACTGTAGAGTTCTGCCTGTCCACGTGGCTCGGACAATCATGTCATAGTTCAAGTGTCTGGTTTCAGATGCCAGGTATCATCGTCCGATACGCGGTGTCCGGTAACATGAGGATACTACACAATACAGAATTTACAGTGTCAGTATTTGTCTTAGGTATTTTGCGCTAGGTGATAATAAGGTGCGGTTGTTGGAATATGTTCTGACGTTAGATGGTTAAATACATAGTGTATATTTTGTACCCAGGAATTGGTCCATTCTGCCATGCCATCAGCATAGGTCCACACTAGACAGACACCTGTTGAATGAAAGACCATGCAGTGTTTTATAAGGGTGCCACTGCACAGAGTTAAATGGATGAAATATAGTTTACATTTTGTACCCAGTAATTGGTCCATTCTGCCATGCCATCAGCATAGGTCCACTTATGGGCGCACGGCACTAAATCACTCCTCGTTTTGTGTAATGGTAGTAAGTTCCGGCAAAAAAAAAAGCATTATATAATTTAAAATGAAAGATAATCTCTTGTACTTTGCTCTGGATGTTGCAACATTTTGATTTTGTATTGTACCGATAATTTATCACGTGGATGAACACACATGCTCGGAGGTGGTCAGAAGGCGAGCGTCCGGGCTGAAAATAGGGGTGGCTCTGTTTAAATGATCATATTGTAAAATCTAATTGGAAGCCGAAACACTGCTTGACGATTTTAAGAAATTTGAATAAGACGTTCCAAAAAGAGTTACTAAGGACCCAAAATCGCGACTCTTTTAGCCCTATTTTACATGTAATCCAAGGGGTGGTTTATTAAGTGCTGTGCCCAGTCATGAGAATCTTCAGGAAAAAGCAGGAATTCCTGCTTTTTTGTGGTCAAAATGTACGCAGTTTTGTTTAATTTTAACCTATTTTTGGCCTTTTTTGCCCAATTTCATGCGCTCTTTCAGGAATTTTCACCACTTTCCTGCTATTTTCAAAAACTCATGCCTGGCTGTGCCCCCTTATACAGACACTTGTCGAATGAAAGACCATGCGGTGTTATAAGGGTGTCATAGCACAGATTTAAATGGATGAAATATAGTGTACATTTTGTACCCGGGAATTGGTCCATTCTGCCATGCCATCAGCATAGGTCCACACTATACTCTATTTGGCTTCCTCAGTGACGTAACTTAACAGGCGCAGCTTTTACGCACACGTGTGTATCTTCCGTCTTTCAACGCTCGTGTGTATACGCCAGCACCTCGAGTAGGCACGTGTGTTATGTGCTGCAATTAGTAGAATATGCAGTTACATCACTGTCTCGTGATGGCCAAATAGACTATAGACAGACACTTGTCGAATGAAAGACCATGCAGTGTTATAAGGGTGCCACTGCACACAAGTTAAATGGATGAAATATAGATATTTTTGGTAGGGATGTGCTGCCAACAAAATGAAATACTGACCCATACATTAACCAATTTTCGGGTGGGATGGACCCATATGTTTACCGGAAACCCATAATGTTCCTATATATTTGACAGATTTTGTAAAAATTCTGTGAAAAATAGCAAAATTAAGGATATTAGACCCATACATTAACCCAAAAATGACATTAAAAAGGGGTCATTCATTTACCAGAGGGTGAAAAATGGGACCCTATTTGGCAGCACATCCCTGTAACCTCATATTCACTAAGTACACTGCCACCTCTAGCCACTGGTAACTTTTAACTTACCATCAATATACACTTCAAGTTTTATTCATCTTCATTTCATTTTATAGAGAGAAATGAGCTATTCCAGTTGAAATCCATACACCCCTATTGAAGACGTGAGCTTAATCTTCAACACAGGGAGTGTTGATTTCAAATGGAGTCACCAATGATTCACACTCCCTGTGTGGAAGATTAAGTTATGTCTTCCACATGTGTATGGAGTTCAACTGGAATATTAATAACCCAATATAGCTGTAGAGAAATTATTATTTATTTTTATAACATTGGTTTGTGAAATGCCACTAAAATAAGGGCCAAAGTTTTCCGCGTTGCGTAATATCCGCGAAAATTGCGGAATTGAGGTTAAACGCGGAAAACGACAATTTGATGAAAAGAAGGGGGGAAAATGCACAAAAAACGTCCAAAACACAACATTTATAAATAGTCTTGAATAAAACTACATAAATATTAAAAAAGATACGTAATAAAACCTTAAAATTATGTGTTTTTCTGTAAAGTGTGTTTATTTTGGTTTTATAGATCGTAAATTTTAAGCTTTCTTGGGGAAAATTACATCACAGAAAAATGCAAAATTTACAAAGCGGAAAAAAGCGGAATTCAACAATTACAAAGCGGTAAACTTTGGCCCTTGCACTAAAAGTACTAACAATATACATTTGCAAAGAAAGTGTTCCAAGGAAAAAATGTTGTCCATTGGTCCACAAGCTTTAGCCACACATTATGTAGGCCTAGTGCAGTGGTATTATAACCTCACCATGAACTCTTCAAAGTTTTGGCCATCCAGATCATTTTATTGCTGACATAGTTAAGTATCAGAGAGGTCAATGCTATTATTAGTGGTAAGATATTGGGATGAAGGAGTTTTTGTACCATATACAAATTGGTCCATTCTTGCCTGCCACCACCAGCCAACAGAGCAGCATGAACATTTAATTTCATATTGATAAAAAAATGACCCCATTAAACTTTTAGTTTTGGTAATTTTTTATTTGCAGAGAAAGTGCTACACTAGATGCAATACAGATTGAATGCCAGTGATTTACTAACTGAAAGGAATTGGAGAGATTTTGTACCAAAGAATTGACCCATTTTGCCACCATAGGCCAACCAACCACCCTATTCCTGTTGACAACTTCTTCACTTTGTTATTGGATTGCATACTACAGCATCATGGGGCTGTTCAACTTCAAAATGGGTAAGTCTTCAAATTAACTGTTAAGTTGTTATAATCAGGGCCTATTGTTTTTTACCTGAACATTTCATGGAGAAGACTATAACATTTCATAGAGAAGACTATGAAATTTCATGGAAAAGACTATAACATTTCATGGAAAAGACTATGAAATTTCATGGCGAAGACTATGAATTTCATTGTGGAGACTGAAATTTCATGGAGAAAAATATGAAACTTCATTAGAGAAGACTATGAAATTAAAATCAAATTAAAATTAGTGTGCCTGTTGGGATCAAATAGATGAATAATAACATTTCAAAAGTGAATTGGCTTTATAATCCATCTCTCTGGTAGAATATGCACATGGTATGTCCAGTTTGGTGACCTTAGTTACTGTTGCTATGCTTGCAGGTGTATAGTTCACGATGTAAGCTATCCTAGTGCTTAAATCATAATCGTTGATTAAATTACCACTGTGTAATTATAGAACACACAACTGCTTACTGTTTGACCTAATTGCTGTATGCAAGGGATCCCGCAATTAATTTAAAGTAAAGAACCCACAATGTATAAATTGCAAAGGGGATGTATTTTTATTTTTACTACGGTATGTTCTCAGTAATTTTGTACAACTATTCAAGTAAAGTGTTAAGCAGGCCCAAATCTGTTTGAAACATTAACAGTTTTTGCTGTGGCATTATGGAACATTAATTTGTGACAGTAAAGTATCTATTACATATGAGAACAAATGCTTATTGTTGTCTTTCCCTAAGGCAAAAAAAAAAAAAAAATGTTTGTTTGTCCATGTCCGACCAACCGTGTACCCTGCTGCCGACCGTTTTAATATTTATTTATTTTTAATTTTAAAACTTTGTGAGCAATTTGAATGGACAAACGGACCGATTTATACATTTGTACTGACATGTGTATAGTCCCATCCTTTCTTTACCCCAAAATATATGTGAATTAGGGGGTGGGATTTAAATCGGGTGCCCATGTGTGCATGAAAATAAAAAGTCTGATTTGTAGCTTTCAAAACATTGAATAATTGATCGCGAATTTGTAGGCTAAAATAATACAAAAGTTTTTCGATCAAACGTTCACCATTTACTTACAATGTTAAAATCAAACAGATGATGATGCATGCATGGCCAATCGACCGTGTGTCAATCCTGGTGAAAGCCAACAACAAGTATCAATAAAAACAGCCATAGCTCTTGTGTATGTTCACAAAAGAAAGAAATAAAACAAAGTCGCTCGTGGCATTTCATTCATAAAAAATGAACCTCGTTATCAGAGACTGCAATTTCGGCACTGAAAGGCTTAATGCAAATCTTTTGAACCGCGCCTTTACCGATGAGTGACCATCTCGCAAGATCTCACGAAATCTTGTAGTAACACACATGGTATCGAATTATTAGCATGACATCATTTTCTTGTGATCAGAAACTATCAGAAAAGACCAAATCCTAAACAAATTTTATGAATGAAAAATTGTAAATACCTGTCTCCACGGTCACAACGAATGCGTAATGATGATTTAGGGCAATAAAGATGGCGGCAAACGCCATTCGCTACTACGAAATGAAGACATTTTGTATAAATTAGTCTTCATTTTTAAGGCTATAATAAAAAAAATCATTTGTCTCAAAGCTCCGGCGTGCATTAGTTAATTGATGCGCGTTAGAAAAAAAACACTATTTTTTTAGTGTTTTTTTAAATAAAATAAAAAATCCCAAAATTTCACAGATTTTCAGATTTTCATTGATCGATCACATCATTTTAAATACAAAAGGTCACTTTACAAGGATTTCAATATTTTTTATTTTTTAAACGCATTCCGCATTAGGTTTTGAAAAACTGAAGAGCTTTGAGACAAAAGATTTTTTAATATAGCATAACGATGATGGATGATATTTCTGGCAAAAGCATTTGTCTCAACATCGACAACATAACATTTTGTTAGTTGAACAGTTGTTAGTATTAAAATACAATGCAAGCAAACTCATGAAAAAGAGTTCAATACTGTCAAAGTTAGGTGTTTTGTGTTTGGACTTTAATTCACAGTATTCATGCCGAATTTATATTCCCTAATACACAATATCAGTATTATAAAAAAATAAAAAAATAAAAATCAATTTTTGTTCAACAAAATTCAGATGGGCAAACAAATCTTATATTATTATGGTTACAAAAATACTCACTTCTCCTGAAGAAACTTCACCCCCTAGAGAGTAAGTCACATCACACCATAATCAACATTGCCCATGCTGCTGGAAGTTCAATACAGTAGCTTTGACAGAGTTCACAGTTAACAAGTAATTGTCATGTAGTGAATGGAACTTTGAACATTAAAGGGGCATTGAGAGATACGTATGGGAGTGCGCCCTCAATTGGTCTAGAAATCACTTTTTTGCACCTATGTTATACTTAGGCGCAGCATATACATGTACTTACTAGGATCTGAAACCTTTTACCTTGATTCGCCGTCTATCATGTAAAATTTCACAAACTGGTAATTTCGATGTAGATAACATTGAAATTATCAGCATCCCTCACCACATAACTTGCTTCAACCAAATTTCAATCTAGCGCGATTATTCAACCGTTTTTCCATAAATCATTACACTTCAGGGTTCCTACGTACCTTATCTATTGAAACAATTCCTTTTTTCCAAATTTCATTTTTCTCTGCAATCTCTCAATGCACCTTTAACCTCAATTTATTTCTGGATCAGATTTATTTCTGGATCAGGTGTCAAAGTTCCTTGTTTGTATCCCCATTGATATAGCCTTAACTGAACTTAGTAATAGATGATTTTTTGTTAACAATAAACACTAATCGTTATATCATGGCAATCGAGAAAGTTCGGCTTTCAGTATCATTTAAGAATAAAACAAATGGTAAACTATAAACAATTTCATTGTGTGAAATCCATTGAGATTGTATAGTCATAAAAGTTCGTCAAATTTTCCATTCAGTTATGATATGAAATCAGTTTGGATTGAAAATGTGCAAAATTAGATCAAGAATTTCAGAAAAATTCTCAGTAGGGGGGATTTTTCATGTGGTTTTATAACTGGGTCTCTGGATGTGTTCATGTTAATGCACTTTGTGTCGTTAAGCTCATGTTCAACATTGAAGAACATGATGAAAAGGTGTTATCGTAGTAAAAATAGATTACTGGTTCAGGATTGTAGCAAAAGCAGTTAGATGGTTGAATATTTTGCTTGATTGAGTGAAGCAGGGGTGTACTTTCGGCACGAATCCGCGAATCGATTCGCGTAAAGATTCGCGCAAAATCACTACCGCGCGAATCCAGGTGGATTCTCGCAAAAAAAACAACAACAAAAAAACTTTTTTTAAATTTTTTTTTTACTTTTTTTTTTACTTTTTTTTTTTTTTTTTAAACTTTTTTCTTCTTCTTTTTGAGTCCAAAACAGGACCTTAGATGACTGGTATTTGACCCTTAGTCAACAAACATGCCGAATTGGGAAGTTATGCAAGCTTATAGCCTTATTCTTGATATTATTTTAATTAATTTTAAGAAGTGTTTGATTCAATTTGTGTACTATTATTTTCCAAGTATACAATAGTACAATAAATGTTTAAAATGCGGAATTTAAATTCAGTAAAAAGGATTCTCGCAAAAATATTCTGTGAGAATCCATTTGCGAGAATCCATGGATTCTCGCAAAATTCCTCTGCGAGAATCCATTTGGATTCTCGCAGGATGTCGCGAAAGTACACCCCTGGGTAAGTGAGTGTGTGAGATCTGATCACAGTCTACAATCTTGGAGAAAAGTCTTGGAACGCTTACTTGTCTGCTTGTTAACAGCGGAAAACTTACACCCATGTCTATGGCACGCTACAGCGGACAATAATAGTCGAGTTTTAAAAAACACCGTTGAGTTGTGAAAACGACCGTTGAGTTGTGAAAACGACCGTTGAGTTGTGGAAACGACCGTTGAGTTGTGAAAACGACCGTTGAGTTGTGAAAACGACCGTTCAGTTTTGAAAACGACAGTTCAGTTTGAAACCCGTTCAGATTTTCACGTTCAGTCGTTTTCACACGGCGAGTTGATAGTACACGTCGCGACGAGTTGTTTTCGCGCGTTCAGATATAGACTCCTGCACAGACCTACACTGCGATTCGGCGAATCATTTTAGAAGAGTCTAAGATACTGATGACGGGCTCCTAATAGCCTTGATTCTGTGATGGCGGAATTACGAGAATGTGTTTCGAGTATTGGTAATCTTTTATCCTAATGGTAGTAATCTTAAGAAACTTTATTGACAAATAAAACTGCGAAAATAGAGTGAAAATGAGAGTTTTTCAAGTAAAAGGTACCATAATAGGCCAAAAACAACACGTCTTCGAAGGGGGCACACCACTAAATACGTCTCCCATTGAAATACACGCGTTTCGGCCCTTTTTCAAGACCGTTTTTTTACCCCACGTAACAATGATCAAAGTTTTTATTTCGCGTGAATGTATTAGATATGTGTTGAATTTTATTTTAAACTTGATTTTTCTTGACCCATCTAGATGAAATTTTTCGCTACGGGCACCTAAACAGCGCCCTCACCATTTTAAACCGATATTTTCGCTTCCTCACCGGTTCCGGCAACGATATCCTTCCGCAGCCTAGGCTCCCGTGCGTATTCGATTCCGACGATTTTTGACCACATTAGCAATGCTGAGGTTCTATTCTATCTTTTTCATAAAAAATAAGCAAGATTTACTTCTATTTGCTTCCCCTGGGACGATGATCAAATTGATATAGGTACTATTTCTCCGAACCCTACACCAAACGCGGAAGGATTTAGTGTAGTGCCCCCTCATGTGCGATTGGATTCGGCGCGAATATGAATAAATTATTCCAAGCCCGTCACCGTCATAATAACTAGTCTTCTTCTCAGTACACGGCCGGGTTTATCATGTATCTGTTACGGTCTGTGCAGGAGACTACATCTGAACGAGCGCGAAAACAACTCGACGTGTAAACAACTCGCCGTGTGAAAACGACTGAACGTGAAAATCAACTCGCCGTGTGAAAACGACTGAACGTGAAAATATCTGAACGCGAAAACAACTCGACGTGTAAACAACTCGCCGTGTGAAAACGACTGAACGTGAAAATATCTGAACGAGTTTCAAACTGAACAGTCGTTTTCACAACTGAACAGTCGTTTTCACAACTGAACAGTCGTTTTCACAACTGAACAGTCGTTTTCACAACTGAACAGACGTTTTCACAACTCAACGGTGTTTTTTAAAACTCGACTATTATTGTCCGCTGTAGCGTGCCATACATGTCCTCAGCAGTTGTTCAAAGTGTCCCAACATGAATTGATGGGTGTGGAGTTCTTAACAAAATAAACATAATTTAAAGATCAGAAAGAAATTCTGCACATAATGTCCAAAATGTGTAACATGCTCCAAGGACTTTTTTTTCCAAGATTGTAGATCAGTGTTTTTAAAGGGAGTGACACACAATATTGGCCCAATTTAGTCATATACCAAAATTCCAGTGGTTTTTATGATAGAAGCAAAAATGTGCCCATTAAACAGTGCACAAACTTACTGGATCTAAAAGAAACATCTCTTAACCCTAACAGTCCTAAATACTACGAATTACTACGCACAATTGTCATCGACCAAGCTGATATGTGGGCACCAAATTGCTGCCCGGGCAAGCTCTCACGCATTACCCCAGTCGATAGGAGCGTGCATGCGGCGTGCCGAAGGTCCGCAGCTCGAAGTCGGACCGCAGTGGTTTGTTTGTTCAAAATCCCTCAATTTTCCCCCTTGACCGATCCACACCAAAATCTCTCTGCCAGGGTTAGGGTTAAGACCAAAATTTTGCAGGGATCACTCACTCACTCTCACTCCGTCGACTCTTGCTGTCGGGCACTAATGATGGCTCTCCAAAAACGTCTGTCCTGCATGCTGGTTTCAATTTCCTTGGTTTGGTATCCGGTGTCATCTTGCAGCAAGTCCACATAGGTCTTCATGGGACGTCCTTGGGTTCTCTTTCCCTGGGTAGGCTGCCATGTGACTAGTTTGGATACTGGACTTCCTTCAGCTCTCTTACAATGCCCTGCAAATGTTAGCCTCCGGGTAGTGATTTTGGAGGTGACATGAGGTATGTCACCATACAGTTCTTTGTTTGTCATGTGTTGTTTCCAACTCACATTCAGAGCTGCCCTTAGCATTCTGGTGTAACACCCATCCAAGGCTTTCCTGATTTTCTTTGTTATGGTCCAGGTCTCACAACCATACAACAGCACACTTTCAACTGTGGCTTGGAATAGTTTAATTTTCAGGGGCCTCGGGAGGTTGGACTTCCATATGCTATTCAATTTGTTGCATGCCTTCCATGCCAGTGCTTTTCTGACCTTGATGTCTTGCTCAGAACTCTGGACCCATGACCCAAGATATTTGAAGTCATGAACTTCTTTCAGAGAGCTGCCGTCTACTGTTTGTATTGTGACACAACTTGGTTGGTTATATGCCATGAACTGAGTCTTCTTGGCATTCATGTGCAGTCCAACACAGAGTGCAGCATCCTCAACCTTATTAAGCAGTTCTTGTGCTTGTGTGGCAGTGTCTGAAAGGAGTGCAATGTCGTCAGCGAAGTCGAGGTCTATCATATTCAAAGGACCAACTCTGCGACTCTTCCTAGGTGTGATTGTGAATCCTAGTCTCTCCTCTTCACCACTGATTGCAGATCTAAGGCAATAGTCCAATACTATGATGAACAGATAAGGGGCAAGCGTGTCACCTTGTAGCACTCCAGCCAGGATGTCAAATTCATCTGTGTCACCATCTGATGTTATAACTTTGGCCTTGGTACCCTGGTATGTGTCTTCAATTGCATGAGCTATGGTGTCTGGAATACCATATGCTTTAAGGATTTGTATCATCTTGCCATGGTGGATGGTATCGAAGGCTTTCTTAAAGTCAGGGATAATCAGCAAAATATGTTTTTTCTTCTGTTACCAAATCTCATTCTCGATGGGGAAAAGTGAATTTGATCAGATTACCCAATTGTATGCATCTGTTGCTGCGTGAATTGGGCGCACAACACTAAATCACTCGGTCTCGTTTTGTGTAATGGTAGTAAGTTTGGCTAAAACAAAAAACAATTTTTGTGATAATTTGGGGTCCTTGGGGAATCAGTTTGGTGTGAGAGTAGCATGATATAAATAAAATGAAAGAAAGATAATCTCTTGTGCTTTGCTGGATATTGCAATATATTGATTTTCAATTTTACAGCAAATTTATCACGTAGATGAGCACACTTGCTCGGAGGCAGTCAAAAGGCGAGCGTTAGGGCTGAAAATGGGGGTGGCGCTGTTTAATTGATCATTGTAAAATTGAATTTGGAAGACGTAACACTAACACTTTTTGACGATTTTATTAACATTTAAAGCAATCTTTGACTTCAAGCGTTCCTAACACACCAAAAATGGGTACTAAGGGCAAATAAATGAGGCTGATTTGTGCCTATTTTACATGTATTCCATTCCAATGGGACATATACCACCATAACTGATGTATAAATACTGTGTGAATGGTGGGAGGAAGGGGAAGGGCTCAAATATAAAACTGTAGAATGTGTGACCAAAGAAACATGTACCAGAAGAACTGTCACTGCCAGAAGGGATGCTTTGAGATCAAGCATGTATCAAGTTAGTGGGTTCAAAATGGACAATTTGATTTATTTTTTAAAAAAAGGGAGGGGGGGGGGAGGAATTGAATATGTTGGAAGTGTTTGGACACAATTTTCAAAGGATCAGGATTTACTGTACTAACATATTTTCTTTAATAGGCAAAGTTAAGACTTCATTATTGAGTAAGACATTTTACCAAGTAGACATAATGAAGTTGGACAAATCATTTATAAAGGACTTAACAGGTGGGTGAAATGTATATGAACCAGGCAAAGGTTATGTAAAGGTCTTGGTCTGTTTAATATTGGTAATGATCCAAAACCATGTTTATGTATACCACCTTAGAAATACAAGGTGTGTAGATGTTTTGGTAAAAGGGGAGGGTGGGGGCACTTGGGTATATTGGTGTACATTTCATAGCTGTTGTCAAAACGTGTATATTTTGTCCAGCCCTTCAGAAAAGTAAATCTGCCCTAAGATAAGAATATGCATATGAAGTGTTTCTTATACATGTTCAGGGGTTATACTTTCAAGGTTTCGAAAGGGGGCAGTCATTTTCTTTTGTGGGAGTGGGTCCCAAAAATGTAATTTGTCGTCATTATTTATGTATGACCACCACGCCCCCCCCCCCCTACTTAGATGTTCAATAATTATTATAATATGGTCTACAAGTATTGGTTAGATCATATTGTTATATGTGTGATCAACACTGCCCTCTTGAGCCTTACACTGGCTTCCTGCATCACATGGTCTTCCCTCACACCACTTTCATGCTCAGACACACACCCAACTAACCACAGACGCAGGCGCAAGCAGTTGCTTTTTATTCCGATATGTTATTTGTATAGTCAAGATTAGTCAACATTCCTGTGAGGGGAGGGTGATTTTTGACACCACAAATTAAAGAATGGAGGGGTGAGGAGAAGGGGAGGGGGAACACACCCCTGTGGAAATTATTGCCTTCCCGGCCTCTTACGAAATAAAGTGTCCGCATATGCAGGGTGGATAAGCGCAACAGGCGCCACACATCAAATCCTTTTGGTGCTAGATCACGCTATTAAAACTGGCCTTTACGCACAGTCTTGATAACCTTAAACAAACACCGCTCCGAAACTCTTGTGTAGCGATTTTGGACTGTACCATTATTCTACATGGGAGGACCACTAAGGCCGCAATCAACAATCAATAGCTTATACTATAAATGCAGTAATTAAAAAATTATAATAAACGAAGCACCGACTGACGATTCGATAACCCTCCCTATTGATATGATAAAATTGCCTGACAGCCAGCTACAGCCGCGCAGTCCTCCAAATCAATCGAACCAATTTTCTCGAACTTGTATTGCAATACAAAGTACATAATAACTTGAGTTCTCGGCATAATTAGATTATACAGTAATTAATACGATATTAATATACTCATATTATACAATATCGAGCTATATGTGTGGTGGTATGGGAAAACCCGTCGGAAGTCGCTAGTGTTAATATTGAGATATCTGGGTCACCCCAAAATATTCCTAACAAATAAGTTCCAATTCAATTTTCCAACTTTGGTCCCAAGATAGAGATTATACCTTGAACTTTAGTATCCAGGAGTTTTTTATGCAAAATTCCAGATGTTAAGTTTATTTTAGTAATTTTCTGAACCTTGTTTATCAGATTTTATGTGTAAAATGCTATGTTTACGTAAAATGACATTGTTACCATGGTAACCACTTGTGAATTCAGACAATGCATTGTAAAGATTTTGAAAGTGAAGAACTTACAATTGTTAATAATATCGCAAAAAACTAGGTTCATATCAAAAGTCCTTTTCATATGACAAGCTATTCTGTGTGATATAACAATGTAGTTTTATTATTATTAGAGCATTTAAAAGATTTTGTGTACACTTTGATTTGTCAGTTTCAATTTTTAGTGTTGCGTTTAAACTTGCCGACTTTAAAATACTATAACTGTAGTTCTAGATGGAATTTCTGAAAAATTTAAATGGCCCTATACTCAGTAGAGTATGAAGCTCTCTGCCAAAGAAAAAAACAAGTTGCTAGAAAATGACCATGTGAAGGGTTTTCCCATGCCACCACACATATATCAAACTGCAAGCACAAAATGTTTCAATATGAATACTTTATGAAGTAATTATATAGTAGAAGCTGTTTAAAAAGGGCTTTCACCACACTACCAATCCATGACCATCATGGTACAGGTACAATGACAATGTTAGTAGTAGTACAAATCGCATTGTTTTTTCCGGATCAAAACTACTACCCGATTTATGAAGTTAGAAAAGTATATATCCTAGCACAAATATGTCATTATGACCCACATACATTTAAATTACTTCCTTGCAACGAAAATAACTCGATGAAAATGCAATGAAAGTGCACATAAAATAGAGTAACTCATCCGGTGTGCATGTAGGCATTTGTAAATTGAACAACTGTCGCTGATTGACCACATGTGTAACCGGCCGTGTTGCGCTGGACTGCTGGTAGTCATGCGTGCTGGTGACGCCGATTGATTTTTGGTACTGGCTAAAACGAACTCCTCGATTGGTCAACTCTTTTAAGCGCTATTCTACGGACCTTACCCTGGTCCAATCATTTTAGTATCATATGAAAGCCTATCTGTTAGCAAATAAACACTTTTTGGCATAGACTTTAGGTGGCGCTCATACCTAAAATTTAGCAGTCTGAAAATTCCCATTCGTCGGAAATGGCGGGTGTTACACAGAGATTTGACTAGATTTAGGCAAAACCTGCACATTTCGATGAATTTAGAGTCAAATCCACGTAGGTTGTATATGTCGGAGACAGGTTTTTTAAGCACTATTTGAGAGAGTATGACTTCTTATTATTATACCTCGTTTGCAAATAATTATGATCAATTGTATATTTTTAATTCTAGGATAAAAAAACAAGACATGTTTCTCCTTGACTGCTCCGTAGACTTTTTAATTCTGTATTTTAATGAATCTCGAATTAGAGCGCCTAGGATTTGATATGTCTCAACTGCTACGCACAGTGCAATGAAGCACTATAGCGGAATCAGTTCCAAATTTAATGAGAAATATGCCGTTTTCATCTCTCCTTCAGGCAAAAGGTAATCCAAGCGTACACATGATATTTTGGCATACGCAAGCGTCACATACACGATTTATTGGGCTATGTGAGCGGGTTGCGCGTCCAAGCTCTTCTGAATTCATACGCTGCTGTAAGCAGGTTTGCCAATTTGGAACTGACTGAACTAATACGCTAATTGCACGCAGTCACCATTTTATAATGTGTGGCGTGTTAGTGCGTGGTGAGGGGAGAGCCTTGTTTTCAATGGTTCCATCAGTACCGTTCAAGTAGGGTATAGGTCCAGGCAAAAGCCACGCTTTGAACAGTTGTTTTTCAGTCTCCTCCACCAAACACCCTACACCATGAAATAGGCATGTGTTGTTATGTAGTAGTCACGTACAGCATGGGATGAATCTTAATCCCAGGTGTGCACAAAATGGTAGCACCCACCTGGGGCCTTGGTTAGCGGAATTCCGGAGCAGAGGGCAGTAGGTGTGACTTTAACTGAAAACCACATGATCTTAGGGGAAGTAATGCCAAAAAAAGGTCTGTCTCACATCATTTGGGACAATAGCTATGCGATATGCGATTTATTTTTTTAGAGAAAAAAGAGCTATGCTAAATGCAGAAATTCTTTTTTTATTATGTTATTGGCCCAATTTGTCCACTCTTTCTGAGAGAATTTTGTTTCAATTTTTTCGGACAACTAAAAAAAACCACCCAGTATTGGGCTCATCGTGTACGTAGGGTTATGTGGCAAAAGTGACTCCAAATATGTGAAACAGATCTTTTTTTCTTCTTGGCCTAATGAAAACCACTGGTATGTCAGCATAGGTTGATTGAATTGAAAGTACTTCCTGGATTGGGCCTACCAGTCCACTCAAGTTTCACTACTCTAATGAAAAAACATGTTGTATGTTTTACTAAGGGGTGAGGGTTGTAAAGCATCCAGAAACCACTTGGCTCTTAAGGTGTTTTTGGCGCAACTGATTTTCTTTGCTAAGATTGCGTATAAATGAAGTTCCATTGATGAGCAACCCATTTCTAAAATTAAATAAAAGGTTTCACCACAAGAATCATTTAAAAAAACCTTTTTTTGAGAAAAATAACACAGAGGTCTATGGGGAATATGGAATTTTGTACACATTTTATGCACTTATCAATTGCATGCCCAGCCCCAGGGATTAGGGCCGGGACGTACAAATTACCGATGTGACTTCCCGGGTACAGTCGTGTACGGTCCCCGTAGGGCGGGGCATCAATTTGTGTACATCCCCGCTACAGTTCGGCCCCCCATGGCCAGGACAAAGTGTATGGCGGCGTACAAACCCTGCCCCCCATATACGGGACAAAGTGTTTACACCCATGCTTCTATTACGGTGTATACATTTTGTGTACCTAAGCCTCAGCCCTGCTATGTATGTGTACACCCCAGCTACGGCCCGGGGTGTACATGTGTATCCTAGGGTACGCCCCCGCTACACTAGCACGCCCCCGCTACACTAGCGGGGGCACATTTTGTACGTCCCCGGTTCACGCCCCCGCATAGCCGGGCCAGGCAGACCGCAGTCCGTCGCTAACTGCTTCCGTTTACTAGACTCGTATGCATAGAATTTCGCAGAGTTTCACAACTCATGAATATTAATGAGTTTTGACATGAGCTTCATTTCTATTTTTTATCACCCATTAAGATAGCTTTTAATACAAATTATGCCCCCAATATGATAGCTAAGATGTTTCTGTCAACTTTTTTAATCCAAAGAAGCAAATTTTCGTTTGAAAAATGATTCAATTTTAATTAAAATCACGACCGTAAATTTCAAGTAAGCTTCCATAATTTAACCCGTCGTAATTTCGCTTCAAAACATACCTTTTTGACTTTAATCCAAGAAGCCAAGCTAAACACTTGGTGTAAAAATATGTTTTCTCTTTGAAACGTATGGTCATTATTTTTCATGTCCGTTAAGACAGGCTAGAACTAGCACTTTGTAGCGTTTTATTGACGAGGTAATCATCCATTTTTTATTCTGGTTTGTTGACGAAATATCTGGCCTCCGATTGGTCAATCCGGTCAATCTTGGGGCGGAGGTCAAATTACGTAAATCAAACAAGAATGCCCTTTAAAATATTTCCTTTTAATATTACATGTATTTTCCATTCACAATACTGTTAATAAGTTATTTACCTTGGAATAAATAATTTACAATGAAAACTTGTAATAATAATTATTTATACCCGCAAAAAAGGTCAGATTTTTAAAGGGTATTTTATTTATTTTATAAAATAGGGCGTGCATTTGTATGAATGAACTGAGAAACCTGACTCATTGATTTAAATGAATGACACGACACACAGAAAGAAAGAAATACTAGTGGAGAAGTGAAAGGTGAAAAGAGACACAAATTTAAAGAGATTTCTACCTT
Source organism: Ophiura sarsii (assembly GCA_035610835.1). Taxonomy (NCBI): domain Eukaryota; kingdom Metazoa; phylum Echinodermata; class Ophiuroidea; order Amphilepidida; family Ophiuridae; genus Ophiura; species Ophiura sarsii. Next base: position 42,739,815 of record CM069456.1, on the reverse strand, counting down.
TTTTTGGGGGGGGGGGGGGCAACAATTTGTTATCGGGACTGGGCTGGGAATTGGATCTGGACTTTATTTTTCTTTCTTGCTTTTTTTTTCCTTCTTGAAAGCGGCTTTTTTGTACGCCTGCGCCTCTTTTGAACGCCTGCGCATCTCTTGTACGCCTGCCACTTTCTTGTACGCATGCAGCTGTCTTGTACGCCTGTACCTTTCTTGCACGCCTGCGACTTTCTTGTACGCATGCGGCTTTCTTGTACGCCTGCACCTTCTTGTACGCCTGCGACTTTCTTGTACGCCTGCGACTTTCTTGTACGAATGCGGCTTTCTTGTACGCCTGCGACTTTCTTGTACGCATGCGGCTTTCTTGTACGCCTGCACCTTCTTGTACGCCTGCGACTTTCTTGTACGCCTGCGACTTTCTTGTACGAATGCGGCTTTCTTGTACGCCTGCGGCTTTCTTGTACGCCTGCGGCTTTCTTGTACGAATGCGGCTTTCTTGTACGCCTGCGGCTTTCTTGTATGCCTGCGGCTTTCTTGTACGAATGCGGCTTTCTTGTACGCCTGCGACTTTCTTGTACGCATGCGGCTTTCTTGTACGCCTGTGACTTTCTTGTACGCATGCGGCTTTTGTTCTGCATAGCCTATAGGTCTGATATAAGTCCATCCATGATACTACTACTAGTACTAAGTAGTACTGTAGCCATACTGCACTGTGACTGTACGTGTAGACCGTGTGCATGGTGTGTGTAGTATTCGATACCATCGCTATAATAATACAATACATGTATGCGTCGCACTCGCAGCACGTACGTAGTACTGAAATCACGTATTTTCGATGGAAATCGTGATTCAAGCAAATTATAAGCGGCTCAGTTTAGCAGACATTGTTGACAATCTAAAACTTAATCCAAAGGCAGACATCGACAATCCGATAGGAAATTTTCTCCTCTACATGAATATCGCCGTGAAATTCCTCGAAATGTGTTAAGACGACCTGGAACTAGCAAATTTTGGAGTCATTTTACGAACGATTATCTACTTCCGGTTGATAATTTTGCGCTAATAACCATGATGAATTTAAGAAAACGAAGGATTAATGTGGATAGAAACCTAAACAATTATGCTCTCTGAACACTTTACTTTCAACATTTCGCCATTTTGTATCGATTACGTGGGTCACGTGATCATTATCAATAATTTGGTAGGGCTTCTTTCAGGTCAGAAAATTGACCTCGTCCTCATTTCGCGGGTCAAATCGGAAATCTCGCGAAAAACGAGGATTGTAAACAGGGAACGAGACCTCATTAACTGATCGAATGCGGTCTGCCTGGGGCAAGGTTTATATTCTACGATTGCGTACGGTCCCCGCCGTACCCGGGGCCGGGGATGCAATTGATAAGTGCATTACTTCATAGCTAAAAAACTAGCCCGAGATATTATGCTGGATTTTTTTTATAAAAGATGGTATTAAAACTATTATGCCCTTTTTATTTCTTAAATAAAAAATGGGGGTCACCGACTTACTTTTTCCACAATTTAATAAAAAGTGTAATTTTTTAGTGGAATACCGTGTATGACGCAAATGAAAAGTCGCTTCATTGCCTGCGCATTCACCTGTGCGCATATTCACACACAGGCCCATCCGTGCGCACCCCAGCCTATACACACACTTGCTATCTAATACAATCATGCATTTAGCACAACCTTACCGAGGGCGATTGAGTATCTCCCTCACAGTATTACCTTATGTCATGTATGTTGGGGGGTTGCGTTCCTTCAATGAATACTGCTAATGAATGTACATTGTACAGGGTATCCTAATAGATGCAATGTTCCACGTCACACGGTCATGTTCATCTGGCACCGTTTATAATAGCTATTTGCCTTTTATGAAGTGTGCATGATTGTGTTAATAAGGATGTACATTTGATCAACGGCACATGATACAGGTTAAAAACCTTTTTAGGGTCACCCAATAGAAATTCATATATCGGTCTTACTGGAGATCAATGATCATGACTAAGAGTTACTTTCATCCCAGAGTTAACAAAACATCTCTTTATTATTTCAAATAAAATATACGATACAAAATGCAAACCCCCCGGGTCTTGCTCAAAAGAAACTAGCGTGTACAACGATTAATCTCATGATATGAGGTTTGCCAGAGTGCTCCAAGTGTCCCATGTCTCCTTGACTTGCGATGGGCGGGGAGTATGTCGCTTACCATTCCAATTCTTCAATAGTGGAGCCTAGCGAATACAGGGTGTGTCAACAAAAGTGTCCCATGTGAAACTTGATTTTGTTTTGGCCATGAAAAATTTAAAAATTGTTCGCGAAATACTCGTAATCATGTTCAGCAAATCTTTAATGTGCCATAAGATATGTTTCTATCCATTTTGGAGCTTCCGTTTTTAAATTATGGCAAATCTACTCGGGCATGAATGTTCAAATTCAGCTTTGGCCACTTTTCATGTGAAGAGAGCTCTTTTATTAGAATCGTCATTCGGTGTGTTATTGAACATAATCAATCAAATCAATAATAATCTACCTATACTAAATGTTGATAGTAGTTGAATTTGAACAAAAATACATATTTTCATTCATATTATCCTGTCATCCCATAAAGTCTATGAATTTTAGACGGTATTTTATCAAATTATGGCAAATCTACTTGGGCATGAATGTTCAAATTCAGCTTTGGCCACTTTTCATGTGAAGTGTGCTCTTTTATAAGAATCGTCATTCGGTGCGTTATTGAACATAATCAATCAAATCAATAATAATCTACCTATACTAAATGTTGATAGTTAGTTGAATTTGAACAAAAATACATATTTTCATTCATATTATCCATGACATCCCATAAATTATATGCATTTTAGACAGTATTTTGAACAATACATTGACATATCCTAAACCCATCATCGGAATCACAAAGGCAGTTTTTTTTTCAGTTGAAAGTCATTTTCTTGTTCAAAAGTGGCCAAAGTGGGATTCGTTACTGAAGTGATCATATTCATATCTCGGTAGTTAGGTGGTGGAATTCTCTATGGGATGAAGTGTATATTTGATAGCAGACTAATATATGGCTTACCAACAGTCCGTTTTCTAAAACAAGAAGACATGGGATGTATTTTTTAATTAATTTTCTAACTCATGGGACACTTTTTTTGACACACCCTCTGTATCTCTGGTTGAGCGGGTGAACGACAAATTGTATATATCCGAATCACATGGCAAAGAAAAGAGAAATGTATCACTTTAATTTACAAAATATTAAAAAATGAAATTCAGGGTATATAGACAATAGTACATCGGACCATGTGATGAACCGTTGGGGGGGGGGGGGGGGGGGCACTAATTAGGGCGCATCCAGGACTGTTTTGATGGGGGCCAAATTTTGTATCCCTGTGAGCAAAGCGAGTGGAGCGACCAGCGGGTGGGGTCCAGGGGCTCGCTTTAAGCTCCTGTTTTTGAGGCAAATATTCATCATTCTGCAGCTGTAAATTTTGGAATTTCTCACATGCATACTAGCTGAAAACAGTTATTCCTGCATATAGGTTTTACTAGTATTAGGTAACAGGAGTAAAATCCAAACACAAAGTGTGCACATTCAAATTCTGACTTTTACAACATCCCAACTAAGTGGGCGGGGTCCCCCTGGATTGTTTGTTTGTTTGTTGTTTATTAGGCAAAAACGACAATATACAAAATACAACATATAAAAAATGCATGACACAAAAGATATACATATAATCAAGAACACAGACACCAAAATGTCGAGATGCCAGGATAACCCATAAAGTCTGCTAAAAAAGTAAACTTATTTCCAATGGGGTCCGCCACTGTGGATACGCACGCCTACGCACGCCACTCAATGATCAGATTAAGATTTCAAATCACCGCCTCTCCCTCAATTGGTAGATCACCTATTACCTAGGCCTATACTGAAATGTTACACTCAGTCAAAATATGTGAATCTATCATTAGTAGGCCTAGATGTTTTACTGTTTAAGTATACTGTTTAGATACAGTACGTGCTCGATGCACCGTCATGGTTAGCAGATACTTTGACATTCATTTTTGAACTTGAACCAAAAGAAAATATCTTATACAGACTCTAAACAATAGAAATGATGGCATGGTTGGATAACATCACGTTCAAACAGGGTATAGAGCTTTGCAATCAATGAGTGTTTTGGCTTCATGCCTCAAGGTTGAAGCTTGAATTGTCCTGGTCTAAAAATAGAGGATGTTTTTGTTGAGGTTTTTCAACTTAAAATTAAATGCGACTAGAATTGCTCAAATAAAAGATTTGCGTGGCAAACAGGTTACAAACTTTTGTGTTTTATGTGTTTTTTCAACGTAATCAATCTTCTCCGTTGTTATGTCTTTGAATGTGATAATAGCGCCGTGACTTGTGTGATAAGAAAAGAATATCAACAGCATACTAATTTATGAAACTCAAGGAGTACAATAGGCCTACACAAAATTGCAACCAGTAAAATGGTGTAGGATTTTAGATCTAAACTTTGCAGGGGGGGGGGGGGGGGTTCTTGAGAAAATCCACAAAAAGCCCCCCCCCCCCCCCCCCCTGAAAAGAAAAAAAATTACCCCTGGTTCTGATAGGTAAAGCCGGAACCAGCAATCTTATCCAACATCATCTGCTGAGGAGGGTACAGCATTTATATCCTGGGCTGTTGTGCAATCGTCCCCTTATTATTGATCCTTTTACTTACTCCCTAACGACAGCATTGTCCGTTTAAACGGGTAATTTTCGATGAGTTTACGGTATCTGTCATTTTGAAAATGTTGCATGTATATTTAAACGTTACGCGATTATACGCAAACCATCTTTCGCATGGTCTATTTGAAATGTGCGCGCGTCTCACAGTTCACGCCGTCGTGAATTTAACGCACGCGTAGTGACAAGAATGTCGTTTACGTGATTTTAACAAAATATTAGCTGAGAGACGGCGCGTATTGAGGCGCGTGCACCAAACACCTTAACAAGGATTTTGTGCATGGAATATTAAACCCTAAATGGATATTTTTTTTAAAGAAAAACATGTGCAGACACATGGTTGTGATTCAGTGCTCTAAATTCTGTTGTTAATTTGTTCTTATTGTCCCAATTTTATTAATGTTTGGAATTTTTTGAAAAATGTTATAAATTTGTTTTTAATGTTTTGCAATTTTTGAAAATTTTTGAAAAAAATCACCAGCATTATGAAAAAAGAAAGAAGAAAAAAAAACTGGCCGACCGACTGACCCTACCTGAGAGGTCTGTTTGCCCAAAGAACTGGGGTTTTTTTTGTGTCGCCTAAGGCCAAAGAAATGGGCTGAATTTAGGGAGAAAACCAACCCTGCTGGTGGCAGGATTCAAACCTGGGTCCACCATCATGGAAATATGTACGTTTTCCAGGGTCACTCTCCCCGATACAACTTCTGTTTGTATATATCGCCTACTGTGAATTCCCTTTGAGGAAATCGACTGAGGGAACATGAGCTACCAATATAGGTTTCTAATGGGGTTTTATGACGTTTGTGACTTTAACCCTTTGAACCCGGAGTTATTATAAGGGTTCGGTACACCCACCCTGACTTCTCCGGGGGTAAAATGGTAAATATAGTACACCTATATCATCGGTGATATATGTTACCGATGACGTATAACGTAACCTATTTATATCATAAAAACGATATATTTATCGCCAAAATTGCCAATCATGACCGTAAAACAATGCATCCATGTCTACCTGAGTACCATCTGCGCCATATTGGGTTGCATATTCATCCAATTTCGCGCTATTTTTGACTGTTTTCTTCAGCTAAATGACATCAAAACACAACGAAAACCTTGCTAAACAATGTATTTCACATCGGGGGAACATCACATGACTTTCAGGTCACATGACCACTCAGTCATATGATCAATGCGTCACCTGTTCGCTCAGGTCGATAAATCGACCTATCGGGTTCAAAGGGTTAAGGGGTAAATATATGTCAATCAGGCAAATTCTTTCTAGTTCTTTAGAACTGAGTGTCCCGTCCTACCCGGATGTTTCGCAATGTTTTGCAATGGCTCACAAAAAAAGATTCCCTGAAATAAACAAGGAAATGATCGTACCTTTCAAAATTTGAAATGTCACACCACCCACACTTAGTTTCTATATAGCCCGCTTTAGTTTTGAGAACAAGCTGTTTTCTATCACAAATGAAAGTGAACAGACCAGACTTAACCAACAACTAATTTTGACAATCATTCCATGATTCCTCTTGTCAAATGAACCAACAGAACCGATCTACCCCCTCTAGCTACGCCACTGCTCAACACTGATGATGCAGTGGTGATACATTATCACAAATGAAAGTGAACAGACCAGACTTAACCAACAACTAATTTTGACAATCATTCCATGATTCCTCTTGTCAAATGAACCAACAGAACCAATATACCCCCTCTAGCTACGCCACTGCTCAACACTGATGATGCAGTGGTGATACATTATCACAAATGAAAGTGAACAGACCAGACTTAACCAACAACTAATTTTGACAATCATTCCATGATTCCTCTTGTCAAATGAACCAACAGAACCGATCTACCCCCTCTAGCTACGCCACTGCTCAACACTGATGATGCAGTGGTGATACATTATCACAAATGAAAGTGAACAGACCAGACTTAACCAACAACTAATTTTGACAATCATTCCATGATTCCCCTTGTCAAATGAACCAACAGAACCAATCTACCCTCCTCTAGCTACGCCACTGCTCAACACTGATGATGCAGTGGTGATACATTATCACAAATGAAAGTGAACAGACCAGACTTAACCAACAACTAATTTTGACAATCATTCCATGATTCCCCTTGTCAAATGAACCAACAGAACCAATATACCCCCTCTAGCTACGCCACTGCTCAACACTGATGATGCAGTGGTGATACATGTACAACAAGGAGATCATCATAATAGGTGACTCAGTTTGAACTACCGTATTATCCCTATTAAGCGCCCAGGACCTTATAAGCGCCCACCCCTGTTTTTCTCAATGACTACCAACAAACAATCCCTTATAAGCGCCCACCTTTTCAAATGGTCAGCATCCTCAAATGACCACTTGTACATATATTTCATTTAGTACATGAAATGGTCAGCCTTCTCAAATGACCAATTGTACATTTTCCACGTTAAGTGGTCAGCTCTCTCAAATTTCCACTTGTACATTGTATTTAGTACATCAAATGGTCAGCATCTTCAAATTACCATCAAATGGTCAGCATCTTCAAATTACCACTTATACATTTTATTTAGTACGATAAATGGGTTTATAAAGGTAACATAATAAGCGCCCACCCAAAATGACTTTGCTAACCGCCCTGGGCGCTTAATAGGGATAATACGGTACCCCTCATCTCAATTTATGGTAGACTACTGCTGTCTTATTTCTATGGCAATAATATTTTAGGCCAAAGAGGTGTTTCCTCCTCTTCTCCCTTGCCCTACCCATATTACTAAAATACACATAACGGTCGACTATCAATCTAAAGGTGGGTGACTTGGTTTTTCATATCAGGGTGATTTAAACTCTATATGAATCATCATAAATACTAGTCTTATTCCAAAATAATAGAGTTAAAATACTCCATCGGTTTTAATAATAGACGCAAAAATTCTGTTCACATTTTCCCATTCGTAATGGTGTGGTTTAGGCCTACCACAATAGGAAACTGCATAGCAGGAAATTGTTGTGGCGTTTTTATTTGTGTGCGTTTTGCTGTGACCATGAATTTAAATGCATGTGAAAGTATTTTCAATCATACGCTACCATGAATAAAGCAAACGACATCATTAATCGCGACTGTAAATTCCACGCAAAAGTACAGGGCCGTCAGAAGGGGGGGGGTGCGTTGGGTGCGGACGCACCCCCCTTGAAAATCTTTTTTTTTTAAATTTCTTTTTTTAGGGTAACATGTTGTCGTATGAATGGAAAATGGGGTCAACGATGGCAAGATACATGAAAATTGTGTCCTAAATTCGCTGTAATGCTCAGAGCTTCCAGGGGCTTCGCCCGCTGGACCCCCACCAGGGGCCCTAAGGCGGGCCCCTGGACCCACCCCGTTATTGGCTTCGCGCCAGAGGCGCTCGCATCGTCAGCGTGCTGCAGCACTAACACTCTGACGTCACACTACTACTTCCGGTAAAAAATCGTGAAAACGCACCCCCCTTTCCGGTAAAAAATCATGAAAACGCACCCCCCTTTCCGGTAAAAAATCATGAAAACGCACCCCCCTTGGGCAAAAGTTGCTGACGGCCCTGAAGTATTATACTATATAGATGAGGTGACCGTTGTTTACATCAGTAGTGTTTACATATTGATTAGCGCCTGGTCTAAAGACATGCTAGGGGTAGTCCATGACTACTGCATACATCATACTATATGAAAGCAAAACACACATCACTGAGCGCCAATTTTAAAAGCACATGCCCTTATGGTGCGCACGCAAACCGCCGGGCAACCAGATTTAGTACCTGGTCTCTCATTGTGCTAAGGGATGCATACCATGACTTCTGCACTATTACACCGTAAGCATGCTAAGTAATGATCAATCAAGTGTGAATTAAAGCACCGTTCCCTGTAGGTGCGCACGCAAACCGCCGGGCACTACGTCACCGGTCACACCATCTATACAGTTACCCACTACTCTTTTGTTTATAGCATCTCTATGGCCTAAAAAGTTGTACAAGTGATGATAGCATAGCTTAGACCTAATCTTTTGCAAAGCTTGTCTGCAAGTGAGCGATATACTGTAGCTGTTAAAAGGTCAATTATCACCAAATCGAACAATTCAATTTCAAACGGTGTGATTTGGGTACTAAAACCGAGTTAAACCCAACATGAATTTGTGGTAGTATTGTTCAAGAAGCAATGGAAAATACATGCATTTGATTTGTTTATTTTATAAGAGGTCGGGAAGGCAAGATTACCCCAGGGGTATGTTCCCCCTCACCTCTTCCGCATCCCCTCACCCTCCCCTCTCCATCATTTAATTTGTGGTGTCGCCCTCACATCACATACTCCCTCACACTTTTATGTACATTTCGTCAAAGTAGGTCCTCAATTTTTGAGAGGAATCTAATTTAAAAGACTGCAGAAATATGTTGACCCTTCTAGCATGTCTATTTATTTTTTTTAGAAAATAGGCTGAGGTATGCATTTTTTTTTTTTTTTTTTTTTTGGCTTATCCAAGCTTACGGAGAACTTTTTTTAACTTTTTTTTTTTAAATCCAAAAAAAAGGGAAACAAATCCACACAAAAAAGAAGAAGGTTTTTAGCCCCCAGCGCATAGACCTACGCGCCGTAGCTCATTTCACATACCAATGCGGGCGGGCTTCTGAGACAGACCTTCTTCTTTGTCTACTCAGGTAATCTGTGAAATGACTGATTTAAAACTTATCATTTGATACATTTCTTAACGAACAATATTTTGATAAATAAATCAATAAGAAGTCTTTATTTTTCTTTATTTTTTTCCTCCATTTCAATCAATTTATGCAACATTTCTTAATTTTCCTTCAAAAGTAATGCACAATAATAGTTATGGCTGCATATTTTAGTTAACATTTTGGTAAATAGTTAGGTCCATTTTCAATGAAAAGACAAATGAATAGTTACATTTTAAAACTTATGAAAACAATTTTTTGATGAATGCAATGGACTCACTTAAAAAATAAGTCTAGACTTGAAACAAGATCAAGACAGAAGAGATCGTGAAAAACTATTGAACCAAGATTTGTATGTTTTAACCAACAATTTGGTAAGGCTAAATTAAAAAAATCTTTTGTCTCAAAGCTCTTCAGTTTTCAAAACATAATGCGGAATGCGGTTTTTTTTAAGTTTTTTTTTCTTTTCTTTTTTAAATATAAAAATATTGAAATCCTTGTAAAAGTGACTTTTTGTATTTAAAATGATGTGATCAATGAAAATCTGAAAAATCTGTGAAATTTTGGGATTTTTGGGGATTTTTATTTTTATTTTTTTTGAAAAAAAAATTAAAAAAATCTTTTTTAAGATTTTTGTTTTTCTAATGCGCATCAATAAACTAACGCGCGCGGGAGCTTTGAGACAAATGATTTTTTTAATTTAGCCTAATTTGACATCAATTCACATCTTATCTAGAGCTAGTTATGCCTGCAATCTGCTTCCACATAGCTTTGTACCTGGTCTGCGATAACATATTTATCATGGCGTAAGGCACTATCGCAGAATTCTGAAGATGATACGAAGAGACTCAGAGGGAAATGAGGGGGTGGGGGCTTATTACACAATTCTGAAAGAAACACAGAAAGTTATTTTTTTGGGTGGCTGGATGTTGAACACAAATATGATAAAAAGGCAGTGGGTTTATTGTAAATTCAATTTGGCAAATGTGACACTTAATAATCAGTATCCCCCCCCCCCAAAAAAAAAAACACACAGAAATATGTGTCTAAAATAAGGGCAACGTGTGCTATGGGGTACATGGGTCAATATTCGTCAGTGAAAATTCTTTAGACTTCACCCCCCCCCCCCCCCTGAGATGTCATGTTGCTTGTATCATGTCACAATTAATACTAGTCTCCTCAATTAAATCAAGAATCGTCATGGATGCAAACACGCCAGACAATATTGCCTACATCCAGTCATCATTGTATGCATAGAAATTCATTAGGTGATAATAGAACAATAGGCTCAGTAATTAGCCATTAAATGAAACTGCTGCTTGCTATCTCTCTACCATGAATTAATTAACATCAACTGGTTGCCATTACTTACTGCTCTAAACGAGGACAACGGTAGAAATCTTTGTGAGTGAGAGAATTTAGAGATTTTTATTTCACAGAAACAAGGGCAATCACAGGTAAGGTTTTTATTTGAGAAATTGTTTTTCTGATATTTCTTAACAACAGGTTTTTCTTAATGTTAATATTTTTTTTCAATTGCTATGATTATTGTGATTTATAGTTCTTAACAGCAACTGTAGTACCATCTTCTTTGGTATTACTTACTAGCTGTAAGAACCGGTATCTATTAAGATAATGGTATCGGGGCAAGGTCTTAGCCAGCCACCCGTCCACCCGTCTTTTGGACGGGCAGTTTCTAAAGTGGACGGGTGGAAATATCCCCAACCCGTCTTATTGACGGGCAGTTTTTTGGACAAAAATAAATAAATCATTAATTCATTATAAACTTCCAAGGGTCATGATAAGCGAGCACTTTAAATAAATAATACGGCGCGGTAGGACTATAAAATCTAGTACAAAATTAATGGTAGTCATTATATTAAACGGTCCAGAATCCGACTTATATCAATTCTACAAGCATTGAACATCCCGATCAAATATTATGATACTGTTTTATGATGCGTTCAGACCTTGGCTGATGAAGAGATGGATATTCATGTATTATTATTAACCTTTACCATGCTGGGGAAAAACACTTGTCGTTCTGGTGGTATTCCCTCGGTTTTCTCAAAGTATCCCGAGCTTTAGCGGAATTGTAACTACATTTCGAATTTGTGCATAAAAATCGACCATAAATAGTGCAAGAAAATCTTGAAATGTCATTTAAAATACTTCGATCTATCGTACCAAATGCGAACTTGGCTCGGGGAATACCTTTCAATCATCATGTAAACAGAATTTGGTTCCCGTATGTTATTTTTCTCATGTTACGTCGTGCTGTAAAATGGGTACCACCAACCGCACGTGGTTATTCCAATTCTTTTCGATGACGCAGATCATTTCCATGAAGCAATGCAAAATACTGCCGCCGGCGGTTGGTAGACTAAGACTATGCCGCCCTCTACAATTTCGTTATCAATGTTCCATACGGAAATATTCAAGATCGACTAGGGGATGTATATAATATAAGATGGCCGCGCGTACACGAAAGAAATAATTTCTTGGTATAAAAAAATGCCCGGGAAAAAATGTCAAAAACGGCAGACATTAATTGGAATATAATGCAAATAATGAAACCTCTACCAGGGATAACTTTCAAAATTAATATATTTTCATGCAGAGAAGAAAATGGACTCATAAAGTAAGCTTATTACTTTTTAAAAAGTGATATTTATTTAACATTTAACAACAAACATTTTCAATAAAATATCGGTCAAAAGTGCCCCCCAAATCACACCAAATGGGTTCGAAAATTGAATTTTTTTCGAACGCTGAGGGGGGCACATCCCACCTCAGACTCCCCCCTGTCCGCGCTAGCGCGGAACGCGGTGCTTCGCACCTTGGTGCTTCGCACGTCAGTCATTACACATATTTTTTCTTTTCTTTTTTGGACGGGCACATTTTAAATCCTAGCTAAGACCCTGTATCGGGGTGCTTTGGTGTGCGTGTTTGTTTGTTTGTTTGTGGTGTGGGGGTGTTTATTTCTTTGTTTGTTTGTCTACTTTTTTTCTTCTTTTTTAAGTACAAAGTTTGGTTGGTGTTCTTTTTTTTACAGAATATTTATGATAAGAAATGTAAATCTGCAAGAGAATCTGCTTGTAAAAAAAAATCAAGGATAGAGGGCGTCCAATGGAAAAGATCGCTTAATATGCCTTTTTAATCCCTTGTCTCTATGCTGGTGTCACATCACATCCTCACATCCCAATACATATTCAAAACGTAATCAAAAACCATGGGGCGAAACACAGGATATCATATATTGTGTTTCCCATTAACCTATTAACCCATTCGGGGTTTGTGGTGGCAATCTAGCTGGGCGAAACCACAGATGGCGAAACACAGGACAAATAAGGAAGTAAGGGTAATAGAAACATAAAAAGTGGTTTAATAACCCGGGGCTAACAGGGGTGAAACACAGAAAAATTGGTGTGTGCCGCCCATGGGAATCGAACCTGATGGAGACCAGGTGATCGTGCATCACATTATGGGGGTCGGGGTCCAAAAATTAAATGTTTGAAGCCTATTATGTACCTTTGCATGATTGTGCAATGAGAAAGACTGGGGTATGGTGGTCAACCGGCGGGGTGCTTCTGTTGGATTTGGCAGTGTAAGGGCAGTGGCGTAACTAGACTTTTTCATTTTGGGTGGGGGGGGGGGGGGGGTGGGGGGAAAGAAGGGGCAGTGACTTGAAATGGGGGGGGGGGGGGGGGGGGCTCCATTCCACACACCCACACCGATTGATTTCATTGGGGGGGGGGAAGGGTTCCAAGTGTGGGGGCTCCTGCCCCCCCCCCCCCCCCCCCCCCCACTGGTTACGCCACTGTGTAAGGGTTATACGATAACCGTTGATGACTGTTGCAGATCAGAGGTCATCCTCGTACATCCTTGTGCAAGAACAATTATAGTGCTCCCTTAGATTAGAGGAACACGAAGATGTGTTGAAGATTTTTTAAACATTAATTTACTTCAGAATTCAAGGTGAACATTGAAAATTACCTTTATTGTTGTTTCTACTCACAAAAACACAGCAAAACTTGATTAAAACAATACCATCGCTATTTATTGAACCTTTTCTCTATATGGTTCGTGTTATTTATCACGCGTGCTGCAGGGGGGAGACTGTCTGCGGTAAAATGCTGGTTACTGCTCTACCGGCATTTTTGAATCGACGTTTTGTTGTGCAAAAAGGGCTGATTTTTCTTAATCCTTATATGTAAGTTCATACATGTAATACAAATGTAAAAATAAACAAATCCCAGTTTTATCTTAATTGAGGGCGCCGCCTCCAATACATCTCGTCATGCCCCCTTAACTCATTCTTTCCAAGTATTTTGGAGGCATAGGAATACCTGAACTCAAAAATCCAGACAAAACAAACACAACTGTGCTCTGAATTTGCCATATGTGACACGATCAAGCGGAATGAGTCGTATGTCAGGAATATTGATTTTGAGTTACAGGTAAAAAGAAGTGACAAATTCTTATGTGTTACTTTGTTTTCTCAGTTGGTAAACTGTTTGTAACTTGAAAACTAGAAGTTCAATTTTAGTGGGGTTTGGACCATACTGTAGCATTTTTCACCTGCTTCTAAATGTTGGACAAATATCAAAAACCTGGAGACTTGTGACTCATTTCGCTTGATGGCGTCACACATGTCCTAAATTTGTTGGTGTAAATTTTGTTTTACCTGAAAAAATGATAAAAGACAATTTGGAAAAATGATCCAAATTTATAATAAACTGGCATAAATGGCACCAGTAAGTATGTCGCCATATGATCATTTGTATCAGTTAATTTTGTTTTAGTCAATAACCCAGTTTCATAATACAAAATTTCCTTTTTGCCTCACTTTACAACATCCTTATTCGTGGTTTGGTGTTTCATGACATCAAGGAACTCCAATCCAAGGCTATTTGACTTGACCTAGATCCGGATGAATACTTCCCTTATGCTTTCTAAAATGTTGTATGGAAAGTTAGGAACAAACAAACAAATCACGCTTAGCCTATTTGGCTAAAGGAATCTTAACACTTTCCACGCGGCTATTATTTCTACCATTACACAAACAGATTTTTCAGAAACCTTTCACAATTTTCAATGTCTATCTCAATGATTACTGACCCAATCCTAGGCATGTTTGTACTTATTTCAATGCATTTCTCATGGTGATTCCAAATATGGTATTGAAATTAAATAATTTTGACATTTTTGAAACATTTTGTGAAATTTTGGAATGTCGTCTGCAGCTGCCTGCCGCATTAACTCCCCCCCCCCCCCCCCCCCTAAAAAAGGGGGGAAATAATAAAAACAAAGGGGACAATAATAAAAAAACAAAGGGGAAAATAATAAAAACAAAGGGGGAAATAATAAAAACAAAGGGGAAAATAAGAAAAAGAAAGGGGAAAATAAGAAAAAAGACAGGGGAAAATAAGAAAAAAGAAAGGGGAAAATAAGAAAAACAAAGGGGGAAAGGGGGGGTGAAGAAACCAACCGACCCTACCGGAGAGATTTGTTTGTCTGTAGAACCCTTTAATTTTGTATCAATTTATCCCAAATGAGATGTTTAACTCATTCATATATACTTCTCTTTCCCAATGTCCAGGTTTCTTTCAAGATGATGAACATGAGGAAAAATCGACATCGCAAGGCCAAATATGGAGGTTCAACAAGACTCAACCTCTGGTCTGCTGCTGAAGTAAGTATAGATGATTTCCAAAGCCTCCCAAAATAAGTGGTTATTGGTTCATCCAAATTAAACAGCAATTTTTTTATTTATTTTTTCATTCCAATATATTGTAATTTTCATCACTATAATGGGGTCATCTTAGATTATCTCCATTTTTGCGAACATACAAAGCATACATAATTTTTGAACCCCTCCCCCACAAGTTACATACACAATATATGGCAAACATTTTCTGACCTGAAATATTTGTTGGGTATAAATACAAACACATCAAATGAATATCTAAGTCCCAGGTTTGATGATTTATTTAGTGGTGAGACACTAAAGATACCTTAAGGCTGCTTTCTAGACGTAGGCCTATTACACATTATATTTTATGTATAAAGAAAACGAAGTTGAGGACAAAAAAATCAATCGAATTGTTTAAGTTTGAGAATTTGTGGTAAATATTTAGATTGGTCAGTAAAAATGGGTATTATCCGTCCGGTTAATATGGAGTGATGAAAACTAAAGATATGTTCTGGTCACGTCAATGTATAGGATCAACTGATAGCCTAAATACTAAAGGCACTTACCAAATAGTTTGATACAAAGGTAGGTTGGTCGTGTTTTAGGGTAGGGGGATCAAAAATTTCGGGAAATGTGTCAGAAATTTGATGGGTGCCGCTGAGTCAGAAATTTGAGAGGGGGCTGCCACCGAGTCAGAAATTTGAAGAGGGTAGTTAGTGAGTAAAATGGTGTCTCCAAAACCGCCGCGCAATAAATAGATAAAAAATTGAGCTCGATATCGGAAAATTATTTTGGTTAATTTTCAGGCAATTTTCAACAAAAAATGTTTGACAATACAAAACCAATTTGGTCGGTCGGGCCCGTGGAACAGGGTTTTTTCTGCGCCTTAGGGTGTTTTATTCTTATCTTTGAAGAATTACTTGTTTAGGCCGGGGGACATTTTTGATCAGAAATTCCCACATCATTGCATTAAATTTAACTCTCGTCCTCATGCGGATGTAGGCGTTATTAAACAATATGTCTAATCTCATTTACAACTGGATCTATGTCCGGTTCGGTTTCACACAGTGATCTGATAAACCCATTTTGTGGAAGTAACCTCTTCATATCAAAACGTTTGGGGCCGTTCAAATAAACCACTAAACGCAAAATTTCTATTGTACAATTTCTATTGAAAACCCACCAAAAATCCTCCCAAAATTCTGGCCGTTTATACTTAAATTGTAATAAATAAAAAAATACAATTCGGAACACCCACAAATCGAGTTCCATGTGAAGCTAATAATATTCTCTCTCAAAATATATTATTATTAAGCACATGTATATTGTAGTATTACCGTAAATGATTTTTATCTGTGTCAAATTTCAGGAAAAACACGCGCTATTCTGTGCTTGCAAGCTCGCGTTACACAGAGTTTTTAGAAATTCGAGTCCTACACCGGGTTCTTATGGACGCCTTAAAGGTCCCAAGAGGGCGGCCTAATGCCTGCAAATCGGGTTTGAGATGAAGCTCAATAAATTTCCTGGTTCCTCGTGCAAAAATTAATCTGATTGGATAATCAGGGCGACCGTAATTAACATTTAAAGGGTCATATGGTAATTTATTGTAAACTGGCATTTCCCATATCTCCCGTATTGAGAACAAACGGTACTACATGTACTGTATAGAGAATGTGTTTGAATAGTGTGGCCTTGTGCATTGTTGGGTAGTCGGGCGTTAAGTGCTTAGATAAATACAACCTGAAAGCAGGTTAAAGTCGGCATACTTAAGGTCCCTTATAGCTCAAAACGTTTTGATATGCTTTCAATATATTAAGCTTGGTATCTAATTTGAGTCAATTTTAACTATGTAGATACTCTCGCTGACTAGAAAATACTGAACTATTCTTTCTTCACATTTTCATGTTTATAAGTCATAAGAAACTCAAATTTGTAAATGAAATGACCCATACTACTAACTAGCATTATTTAAAATTTGTAGATATGTGAAAAATGAACCACACAAAATTGTATTCAGTGAGCACAAGCAACATTTCCTGTTGTCTGATACCATATGGTTTGTGTTGCTGTTCAAGCTGACTTTTACTGTAAAACCAGAAATATTTGAGTGCATTTAAATTTCGCAAGGAGCACTTGGTTGCGAACATTTAATGCCACAAATATTTCCAATCTGCCTAGCTGTGTATTCCAAATTTACACACAGTGTAACTCCAAAGTTTCCATTCTCAAAAATTTTATGCAGAGAATTAGGCCAGTATTGGTGATTCATGAAATTTTAAACTCGCAAATGTTTCTGGTTTTTGCAGTATTTCCTCTCAGCTTGGGAATTCCCCAAACAAGTTGCGCAATTGGTTTCACCCACAGGCCTATGAAACGGTATCTTAAGGCTAAAACCCTAATGTGGGTATGCACAAGAATAAGGTCTAATAGTGCTCCCAGATCAGAAATGATCTTTCTTTGATAACACTTTCCACGCGGCAGGTGTCTGCAGGCGGCAGGCGTCTGCAGACGGCAGTTCCAAAATGTCACAAAATGTTTCAAAAATGACAAAATTATTCAAATTCATCACCATATTTGGAATCACCATGAAAAATACATTAAATGCCAAGTATTGGTTCAGTAATCCTTGAATAGAATTTCAAAGTTGCGAAATGTTTCTGAAAAATCTGTTCTGTATATGGTAAAAACTAATAGCCGCATGGAAAGTGTTAAGATGGGCTCATCCTGCGTTATTAATGGATGGGGCTATACATGTTAGTGCTAGGTGACTCCAATTTTACATTTGAATTTGTTAGGGAGTAACCAAGAGAAAGGGAAAAAAATGTTCTTATTGTTTTGTGCGTATACCAATCTATTGAGTCTATACACATTTGTCAGTTTGGGCTAATAACGTATTCTGCAAGTCTTTCATTTTGGGAAGTAGTACACATAATCCCTTTTGCTATTTTTGTATGACACGGTATTGACACCTTTGGCTGTAGTATGATTTTGCCTTTCTATTTTTTTACATTTATAACTTTATTGAAGGTATTTAAAAAAGGAAAGGAATAAAAACCACACCTTCAACCAATCCTATCTTTAACCCTTACAGCCCCAAACCCCATGAAATCCCATTTGAAAACTATGCTGGCAGCACATATCGCCTCAATCTATCTTGACGGGTTGTCGCAGCTGGTGATAAATGCGCACAGAATTGTTAATTGCAGGTTCATGACCCCTGATCTATGCTGGAGAACCCAGGTCGAATCCCGTCGCCGGCAAGGCTGGTTCCCCCCCCCCCCCCCCCCGCTAAATTTCGCCCATTTCCACCCCGTATAGTTTTGTCAGCATTTCCATCCCAAAGGTGTTAGGGTTAAGGTCTATAGAACAGGTTTTATCCATCAGTTGATTCAATGCAATTCCAGGAATCATCGCAGCCATCAACTACTACTTGAACTACTATTTAGTTTTGATAAACAATAACTTTAGTAGATATTTATAGAGTAGCTCTTGTCCTAGGATATGTCATCGTTGCTATACTCTGTTTGGCCATCTCGAGACAGTGACGTACCCGCGTATTCTACTAATTGCACCACATAACGCGCGCGCATACTTGCGGCGCTGGCGTACAAACACGAGCGTTGAAAGGCGGAAGATACACACGCGTGCGTAAAAGCTGCGTCTGTTCAGTTACGTCACTGTCTCGAGATGGCCAAACAGAGTATAGACAGCAGCATTAATGCTAGATTTGGCTAGTCTCATCTATTTTTCTTCAATCTATTATATTTTAAAATGTTTAAAAAAAAGGAGACTTGTGACTTTTTGGGTATTATTGTATTGAGAAATAGAAGCCTATAGTCCACTGGTTCCTTACTCTAATGTTTCTTCTGTACATTTCAATGCAAACGTTTTGAATTGGAACCATATTTCATTGCAATGGAAGTACATTCACCTTATGTCTAGTTATAAAGATATTATAATTAATGTAACAAAAAGGACTCTAATGGATTGTTTTACCTCTTTAAATACCAAATGGTACATATCCTGTAAAGGAAATCCGTGCCATGGAACTTTACCGCTCAGATAGTTTTTAAAGTACAGCGTAAAGACAAAATCGGCTTTAGAAAGAAACCCAATCACATTTGCCATATTGATCAAAGCTATGACGAAAGACTTACGAGATGTCCGCGTCTCTGTTTCATGTATTGATATTATCGATTTATGCATTGAATTCCTGCGTGATACCGTCCAGCGACCTGTTGCTGATGAGGCGGTTTTAGTTACGATGACATCGCAATATTGGGTATGGCTATCCCATCAGCACTTTCAACACAGACAACCGGGCGCGATTTTAAAATAATCACAGGTTGGGGATGTGCAGATTTTAAATTCGTTTAATTGAACATTATAGTTCTGTGTTCAATTAAAATGGTCAATATACATAAGATAATTATTTTCCTATCATATAATGCACATATAATGCATGGTTTAATGAATAGAATGGTATTCCTTTAATATTGAGCATGGAGGAAGTAGTATTTCCTGCCGTGCCCTGTACCATAGAGTTTGTTATTGTTGCCCAAGTTGACTTATTTCCTCTTAGTTCACAGGGAAATCCCCTTGTAACATCACAATGCTAAGATGTACACGACCGGTGTGTACTAGTGGTTCAAAAGTTATGTAGAAATGCTGGTTGCATGTAGCGGACTGTTACAACACTTTGGCCAACAGCAAAAATAATTGGTTCTACCAAGAGAAGATATTGGTATTAGCTTCATCGAAACCATTGAGTCCGATCGCATTACCCTATTAAATTAACATACACTTCCATTACCTTTGTACATGAATTGAAAGTAAAACAACACATACTAATTTACAATTTCTAAATGCACTCTTACTTGATTTTATTTAGGTGATTTTTTCTACTATCAATTCATGTTAGAGAGGAAAATACTTCTTTTGAAAGATTTGAATGCATAATGCATTATGGGAATGTTCATTTCTTGCCGGCCGTGCCATTTTACAGTCTATTGTCGTCATCATTTTAATAGAGTCAGATAGCCGAATGTATCCACATCAACAGAATTACTTACAAAAGCTAAGTAATCGATCCATGATGGCTGTATGGAGCCTATAAAATGCTTATATGATAGATAGTCTGTTTCCTAATGTAAAATTACCAACACCACAGTTATCTAAATCTGTGACCAACACATTAAATGGATACTCGTTAAAATAACCCGGCCCGGGGGGTACTCGCTATATAGTGGTATACATATATGTGTCTGCCTTTTGGGGTGCCTTTTCGCAAAATTTGGTACATCGATGGGTGGTAATCAGACAGGTTTTTGATATATTAAGGTTGTTCCTATGGCTAATTTTTTATTTGATATTCTAATAGAGCTTGCTGAGTTCCACAATAATCTGAAATTTGAGATTGATCGGAGGTACGGTTTTCTAGATATGACAATTTTATTGTCAAAAATGAAGTAAAATTGAAGCTTTCATTTCTTTTGTTTCTTACTGTTTTTTTGACCCCCTAGCTGGCCTAGCAACAAAAATAATCTATGCAAAAATGTTTAATTAATTTTTCCAAGAAAAGTATAAATGCTACAAAGCTGAAATTTTGGGAGCTTGTTAATTATAGTTTTTAAAAAGTTTCCTGTACTGCGGGAGGCTGTAAAAAGACATATGCATAGTTAATTATTTAATTATCTAAAACTAAAAAAATTAAAGAAATTAGGCTAATTAATGCACTTAATTAATTTTTTCAAGTTCATGCACTTTACTAAATGAAATGCCACTTGGTGTATATGTTGGCTATACAACTCTCCTTAATTCCTGTGCTGCGGGAATCTAATGGAGTTTTCAATAAAAAATTAGAGCAAAAACTAAAAACTAAATTTTTATAGAAATTTTACCTAGGGAGTCAAAAAAACAATATAAAACAAAAGAAAATAAGCTGCCCTCTGTTGGCCGAAAAACAATACAAAACAAAAGAATTCAAAATGGATTTTTGACAATAAAATTGTCATATCTAGAAAACCGTACCTCCGATCAATCTCAAATTTCAGATTATTGTGGAGCTCAGCAAGCTCTATTAAAATATCTAATAAAAAATTAGCCATAGGAACAACCTTAATGCCCCCTTAAGTTGTACTCTGTCAGATAGGTTTATTGATCCCCCTAAAGATAAGGACTGATATATTCAATAACCGCTGGATTTCCAATATTCGAAGTTCAAATGTTTAATACACTTTTGAGAACACAATGTTGGTTAAAATACACTTTTGAGAACCAAATTTTCTACTTACCTTCTGTTTACATAGTATTCTCACTATTCAAAGCGGGTAATTCAAAAGCGAGTTTTACACACGGGTGCTCTCACAGGTGCGGTAGAGCTAGCGTATTTTGGACTTGACAGAAATCATAACCTTCCCACAATGCATTATATTTTTTATGTTTTAGAGCTTTTAAAAATTATGTTTCTCTCTACAACCTAAATCAATAGTGAACAACATAACATTTGAATAGAGCAGAACCAGAACTTGCCAATGGTGTGTTTTGTTTTACTATCGATTCATGTTTACCAAGTTAATTCCGGACCATGAAGGGGAATCATGTACAAAAGTAATGGGAGTGCAAGTTTGATCGGACGGGGTAATTCGACCTGCCGCAATGGTTTCTGGGAAGCTACCGATATCTTCTCTTGATTCTATCGAGCAAATGGACCTCCCAGGGTCGTCAGTTGGTCAGGCTTTGATGAATTCTCACAATTTAAAACATATTTCGGAATTTTCAAAACATTTTTTAATAAATAAAAAAAAATCAAATTCTTAAATTAAATTTCACAAAAATTTGAAATATAAAAATAAATCAATAATACAATGATGTCAAAATCAGTGCTGCACTTGGCAAAGATCCTGTCCGGACATACACATAGCATCATGCATCAATATGGGTAGGATTTATATCAAAAGTATTTGAAGTAAAATTTGCACCATTAGTCGACCGACCCCTTTAATTTAGAAATCGGTGAAAATAAATAAATTCATGAGCGAATGAATATGGACCCAAATTATTTATACATTTTTACAGATATGTTTGATTCTTTACTATATCATGGTCGGTCGGTCATTTTTAATGGGAATTTTTTGTTGTTGTAAAAAGGTTGGCCGACCCAAACTGATAGGTGTGTTTGCCCGTAGAACATGTTTTATTTTTTTCGTTCGACAAGAAGTTAAAAAATTAAAACTCCAAGTTATATCCTTTTCTTTTTTCTTCTTTTAATAAATAAGGTGGTATCCTTTGAGCTCGGCAGAATCCGTGAACACGGATTTCACAGCTTAATTCATGGATTTCATCATACTTGATCACGAATTTGGGAAATTGTACCGTAAAATCGCGGAAATGCTATTTCAGCAGCATTAATTGTCCAACAATCCGATTCTTACAGTTTTATTTGATAATAAGAATCACAAATTATCCGAATTTCGATAGATATTTTTACTTTTTCAAGGCGATCTATGCACATTCGTTGACGGCACATTCTTTTTTTCCTCTTTTAAACCTTTTTTTTACCTTTCATTTTTATTCCAGTCTAACACTTATTTATTTACTAATATCCCTTGAGTAATATACTGTATATATTTAATTGAGTGCCTAAAAATATGACAACGCGGATTTCATGTGTCATTTCCCACGGTTTGATATCGGTTTTGCTTGGAATTACACTAATCACGGAAATCACAGATTTTACACAGACTGCCCACATTTTTTGCCTTAAAAAATCACGGATCCTGCTGAACCCTGGATATTCTTTCAAGATTAACAACAATTCGGATGTAACTTTCCTGTAACTAGGTACTGTTAAACAACTTAATTTCACGGCAACTTAATTTTTGCGAATTAGCATTAACTTTTTGCGGCACTTTAATTTCACTAATTTGTATCATCTCCCTATATATAACCATTATAAATAATATAATTGGGGGCAATTTTATTTGGCGAATTGGATCGCCTAGCGAAATTAGCCAAATTAAATTGCTAGCAAAATTAAGTTGTTATACAGTATTTATTGGTTTAATAGTGGTATTGGTATGTAGTTAAACCATGAGCTATCCCATATCCTAACCAGGGCTTAAATTACATCGCGGCCATTGCCGCGATGCCCTCGCATTTGGCCGCGATGCCCTCGGCTAAGTAAAAAAATCACGGCCTTAATGGCCGTGCCCTATTTTTAACAGAGGCCGTGTGCCCTTTTGGCTCCCGGTCGGATATTCCGATATACTTAACTCTGATCAATTATTCCGAATGGTTCAGATGGTTAGGGAGGAGAAAGGCTCATCATTAGGTCACGGTGGTTTCCCAGACTTGCATTTATGGTATAAAATATGTTGATTGACAAACTAAAACGACTGTAGTAATGTATTTATATATTAAAAGTCCTAGTGAGGTTTACATGTAAAATTAGGGTATAAAAAATAACGTAAACATAAAATGGCCTTGATGCCTTTGATTCAAATCTTGGTTTGGCCTTGGTGCCCCAGGACATGGCCTCGGTGCCCTTCGAAATGGTATATTCTTAAGGCCAAAGTGGCCGTGCCCCTAAAATGACGAAATTTGAGGCCTGATCCTAACTGCGGAAATCTCTGTGTGAATTGACAAACTAACAGCATACATGATGAACAGATTAGATGTTATTTAAAATTGTTAGGCTATATTATTTTGTGTCTTCACCTTTTGTTAAAAAAAGAACTTGCATTAAAAGATTTTGAAAATTAATGATGAGTATTGTAACTTCACTTAAGTACAACAGCGTACAGAATGAAGCAAAAGGCAGCTGTATCATGTGCAATGACGTAAATCAAATGTAAAACCAAATGCTGTCTGATTTTTAAAAATCCTGGTTCTCTCTCATATTTCTGACATTTCCAGAAGTTTGAAGAAAAAATGCCCGACCGACTCCCTGCCCGTAG